>OY757904.1:63098007-63451002 GCA_963585895.1 Sepioteuthis lessoniana
TTTGATTTAGACAGAATTACTCAACAAGGCATAAAGGACGAGGATCTCTTATGATCTGGGAGGCCTTATCATCTTCAAAAAAATTGAACTACAATTTTTCAAAGGTCGAAAAAAAGCAGCAGATTATGTAAATAAGCTAAAGGATTTATTTTTCGCACAAGAAAGGCGTCGTCTATGTGGAGAAGAATGGAATTTTTCAGCAAGATAATGCAGCTATTCACAATGCATTAAGGAAGTACATGCTTGAACCAAAAATAAGACTTCCTGACTACCCAGCGAGCTCTCCAGACCTAAACCCAATAGAAAATTTGTGGGGATTGATAGTTGCAAAAGTTTATGAAGGAGGTCGACAGTACTCAGCAATTTCTGAACTCAAAAAGGAAATTTTAGATGTATGGGGAAAAAATCTGAATATGGGAACAGGAAAAAATCATATATGATAGTAGTATTCCGAGTCAAGTAAGAACATTAAGATTATAATTCCCAAAAATTCACTCTGAATTGTCCAGCAGGGCACATAGTGTAACGGTTATAGGCGTTGGATCCCTAAGCTTCTTAGGAGACTATCATTTGGAGGTTGTAGGTTCAATCCTGACTGCAGGCGAGTAACAATACAGGAATACTTAAAACCTGTACTTGGTTATAGCTAACGGAATCAGAACAAGCGATCCCTGTGGATTCAATAAAGGACGTAGTATGAAGGTTCCCAAGTTCAACAAACACCTGAAATTTTAGAATCAAGTATAAATGCTAATATATATATATATTAGCATTTATACTCAATTCATTCTTCATATATATATATATATATATATATATGTATATATATATATATGAAGAATGAATTGAAATTTCTTCATATGTTAAATTTAATTGTCTTTATGTCTTATCTTTCATATATCTGATTTTCATAATTAAAAAATTGTAAACAATATCTTTTTCTTCATTTTTGAGAGTGCTTTTATATTTATGTCAAGGGTTATATATATATATATATATATATATATATATGAGTGTGTGTATGCGTATGTGTGTGTGTGTGTGCGTATGTGTGTGTGTGTGTGGGATCGTCAATGTATAATTTCAGCTTTCATGATTTTTAATAAAAATTTTATTTTCTTCAACATCAAATATATTAAGATTTAATTATTTTTACGTGGAACATTATAAATAGATACGCATATTATTAATTATTCCTTAACAAGCTCTCCGGCATTAAAATTCTTTTACTCATCATATGAGAATGCAGGCGTCAAAAAATAAGTACACCTCTTACATATATGTAGGCGATTTTATTTTTGGTTATGGAAGTATTATAAATTTATTTTTGACTAAAGATTGGCCATATAAGATATATAATGATATCGATTTCGGTATAGAATGTTTAACAAACAAAATTAGAAATTCTCGTATCTGTGGTCTTGAAGAAAACTGAATCGAATTTTTGAGAGATTAAAAGAAAATATTAAAGGGATAAAATAAAATTTGCAATTTAAAAGAAATTTTGAGAGAATAACATTTGTAGGAATTTGTGACACTAAAGCCAAGTTTACTATTTAACTGGGTAATATTTTAGGGGGCTTTAGTGCGCAATATTAAACGGTAATTCAAACAGTAAGTTTAAACAGTAAGTTCCGCAGCTTTCTAGTTTGGATACTGATTCGAAAAGATAACACAGACAATAATGTTTTTAAAAAGGGATTTTATGCAAAGGAACAAGAAAGAAAGGGATACAAAAGATAAAGTGTTGCAAATTTTTAGTACAATTTGCTGGAACTTCTCTTGGAGAGTGTCCGGAAAAGAAAGTTCTTTGAATTTGAGCATTTTCGTTTCTTTTTTTGTTTTGTTGAATTGTATCAGAGTTCATTAAATTGCGAGTCTTTAAAGTTCTTTTCAGCGGAATTCTCGGCTGAATTTTCTTTCAGTTGTTTAACTTGGTAGGATATCAGTAGTCGAATTTCGTTTAATTTTGCATTTATTTCTTGGGAAGCTTCTTGCCCGTTCGAGCTTACCGGCAATTCAAGAAACGAGTGACGAAACCCATCTGCTGGTTAATTTTTCCTGCCTTCAGTTCGGTCTCCGAATTCGTACTGAGGATCTCAATAACAGTTCTCGACAAAACACGGAAGTAGCTTTTTGGTGCTGCACTATCTGTGATTCCTTCTCCCTTTTCTACTCTGGCCGAATCAAGTGCCGTGCGTGTTCGACTTGATTTCTTTCATAATTTTTTATAAGATGTATATATAAGATGTCAATATTGTATGTGAAAAGTTTGCTGTGTCTTTGATTTTCAGTATTAGAGAGTGAGTAGAGATTTTGAAACAACCTTTTAATGTTTCCTATTCATTGTTTATTTATCATGTATTGAGAGTTATGTGCGTTACTCAGACCAGAGAGAGAGAGAGAGAAAGAGAAAGTGAGAGAGATTAACATTGGAGAGATAGAGAAGGAAGAGAGTAAGAAAGAGTGAATAAAATATATATCTAAAGAGAGAAAAAGAGCACATATGACAGAAGGAAAAAAGGAATGCAAATGATTAAATGATAGAATTTTGGAAGAAGAAGAAGAAGAAAAGAGATGAAGAAAGAAAGCGAGCAAACTAACAAGGAGAGATTAATTCTTAGTGTGTGAGAGAATTGCAAAGTAACATCCTTTATATAAATAGAGAACGAGAGTGAGAGAGGTAAAGAAGAATATATATATGGTCATCCACAGACAGACTGTTTCGTTGTATCGCAACTCTTCAATGTGGCTAGACACGTGGGGCACTTCAAGCTGAGATCGAAACCCGCTCAACTTTACACTAGATTTCGTATCTTACCGTTAAGCCATCAGGTGACCAATTTCATCTTGAGAATCGTAACGAATTATGTATTAGCTTTTGTTTGTTTTTATATTTTGCACTAATTATATCTATTGGATCTGAAGAAGTCCTATTAAATTTGGTGTTATTGATTCATATCAATACCCATAATATGATGGAAATAAATTTATAATCCTAATGTGATTGGGTTTTGTTTTACTTAAAGGTATATATATATATATATATATAGTAACAGTATGTGGTTACTACGGATATAATGATTTATAAGTTATTGCTCAACTATGTTGCATTGAAACTCTGTTAACAAAAAAGTTGGCCAAGTCGACTGGGGGTGCTGTGGAATAAACTGACTGAAGTTCTGCTGAGGGGTAAGAAACCCCCATAAATGAGTGTCCAGGATATGATACTAAACAATCTGATAATGAGGCTCCAGTAATGCTGAACTTTGGGAAATGCAGAGAACCCTTTTATTGCCATTGCTCTCACATCCACTCTGACCGGAGCGGTAGCACCTGATAAGGTCCTCTCTGTGGGTCAAATAGAAGTAAACTATGTACATACACTAAACTGAGTTGTTTGAAATAGAACTATATTTGACATTGAAACTGCTTACTTATACTAAACTGAACTGTTTGAAATAGAACTGTTTTGACATTTTATCTGAGTACTTACGCTAAGTTTGGTTTGGCTTTGAGAGTTTGGTTTGATTGTTCAATGGCATATCAGCCCCTTAGGTTATTTAATGCCAAATCTATCCTTCCAGAAGAACTGTAGTTGTATTATTTTACCCATAGCCGGAATGATAAGGGTATTCATCCCTTTCCCAATGGTATTTGTCCGAAAGTGAAAGTGAACTGGAATTCGAACTCGCTTACTCCCGCAGTCCAGTGCTTTAACCATTAAACCCCGAAGGCACCCCCATGCTTATGCTAAATTGAATTTTTTGGACTACGACACTAAAAAGTCAGATGGTGAGGCTCCAGGAATGCTGGAGCTTTGGGGAATGCTAAGTACTCATTTTTTTCCATCGCTCCTAAGTTTACTCAGGCCCTGAACGGTAGCACCTGATAGGGTCCTATCTCTGGGTCAAATAGAACTATAGTGTGTATTTATGCTAAACTGAATTGTTTGAAATAGAATTGTGTGTAAACAAAAAACTGTACTTATGCAAAACTGAATTTTAAAAAATAGAACTCTGTTGACATTTAAACTGTGTACTAATGCTAAACTAAACTGTTTGAAATAGAATTGTTTTTATGTATAAAAATGGATTTGGCTTTAAATAACCTACCATAGTTGACATGCCATAAAACCAAACATGACCAACAAAACTAAATTGTATAAATATGTATCAGAAAAATCAACACATCGCTTACATAGACAGTTTCATTCTTGGTTGTAAAGTTTGTATTCCCCCAACCTTTACCCCACAAGTAGGATGGGACACAAGGCCAATATTTCAGTGGGGTTCAAGTAGTTTGAAATCTGAACTTTTCTTAGTTACCAAAATAGATAAAGAGTTCAGTCTTAATGAATAATTGGATTAATTCTTATTTCAAAGTATTATGGCTATGCAATAAGACTGCAAACAGCCACGTCCAAGATTTGAACTCGACTTGCCCAGTCCATTCATACCACGATAACCGTTACTTACGCTATGCGCTGCTTAGCTGCAATGAGGTTGAAAAGTTAGTTTTTGTTAAACAGATTCAATAAAGTAAATTTTCTGCAGAAAATAATGGATAAGGATATCAGTTTAGATAAAAATGATAAAATACATCTTTTATTGAGACAGGCTCATTGGTCTAGTGAATAGAGTGTTCGCCAATGGTCCGAGAGACCCGGGTTCATTCCCAGGTCTCGTCATACCAAATACTTTAAAAATGGTACTTGATACCTCCTTGCTTAACACTCAGCAATACAAGGTATGCATCAAGGGTAAAGTGGAGCAATCCAGGGAAATGAGTAGCGCCCTCCCCTACACCTTAGTGTAGTAGCTATCGAAAAGGGAGCCTTCGGGTCACCCTCGATTACGATCACCAATTTTACTTACTTTGTTGAGAAGAAAATTGAATAAATCAGCAGATATAAAAATGAGAATTAAGAACACTTTTTATTTCTGAAAACAAAACAAACTAAAAACATATAAAAAATATTCATACCCACAAATATATTTCAACGGTCTTTGCTTTGAAACACCATCATTCAGGTTCTATTATGGAGATTATTTATATACAAAGGTATGGAACCAGAATCATTCAGGATGATATATTCCTTTTGCCAAATTGAAACCAGGAACAAATATATATATATATATATATATATATATATATATATATATATATTTCAATGGTAGTAGTGATTTATGGGCGGGACTTATATATATATATATATATATATATATATATATATATATATATATAAGTCCCGCCCATCAATCACTACTACCATTGAAATATATACATACATATATATATATATATATATATATATATATATAAGACTCACCTATAAATAATTACACACCACAGAAATTTATTCTATAAAAAAATGATTTTCTTCTAAAGCAAACAAACTGTGATTTTATTATTTCAAGTGAAATTATACACTCAAAACGTATGTTATTAGGTACAGTTTATTACTAAACTCTCCAGCGCTGAAACTCAATAAGAAAATTGTATCATAATCATATTTGAGTTGCATCTTTTTCGGTGTTGAAACGTTTTTAAAAATAAAACAATTAGAGAAGTAGAGAGAGAGAGAGAGAGAGAGAGAGAGAGAGATTCTAAAGATTTATTCAAACGGAACTATCCAAATTGATTGCTCATTGTAAAGTTTATAACATATGTAAACATCTATAAATATACTTACATTGAGCAAATCGCACACACACACACACACACACACACACACACACACACATATATATATATATATATATATATATATATATATATATATTTATGTAAGTTATAACATTGACAGAGTGAGCATTGGTAGGGAACTGTTAGTTTTCCGTCTACATTTAGTCCATCGACAAGAGAAAATGATAGTACTCAAGGGCCGTTGACATATACATATTTATCCAACTAGATGGATACATAGATATTGAAAGAGAGATAGAGAGAGAAAGAGAGAGAGAGAGAGGTGGGGAGATGGAGAGAGATTAAGTTTTAAGTCAACTTTTCATGTAACTAAAAGTGAAGGACATATTTTTTTCATTTTGCTCAAAAGTTGTCACACTTGATTATATATCAGTCATGTTTTATCTATAAATAACCGATACACCTATATGCCTCACCTTGCTGCATTTAAAACTTATATGATACTAAACGAAACCTATCAAAGCATTTTCTACTCGCCAACCCTCAACTTGTCTCTTGATACAATGATTACTCTCACATCCTTCCTTTCTTTGTAAGTGAAAACCTCTTGGGCTTTAATTGACTGAATAGCTTCCCAGTTTCCCATGCCAACCAGACAGTTGATCAATTATTCTGATTACAATCACTTTTCCATCATTTTGAAAGGCATTATAATTTGAAGTGTTTTTCCATGCATGGGAGCTAACGTGAAAAAAAAAAAAAAAACGCTTATAAATAAGTTGGTCAATGGTTTGTCTTTGTCTTTATTTTTACTTAACAGAAGGGATATGAGATCAGGCCATTTTGTTATCTTGATCAGAATACAATTGACGATGAAGAACAGAAACAAAATGCCTCACTCTATTCATAAACGATCTAGTATCTGGCAAATAACGATGTATTTCTGTTGACGAAAAGTATGTATACAATAGGGTATTCTTTTTGATTGATTTTGAAGCTAAAAACTAAGAAGAACGAGTTAGATCAGTTGATATTCCTGATCATACATAACCATGAAACAATAATTTTCCCCTCAGGCATAAGTATTGTTTTCTTCATATATATATATATATATATATATATATATGACATAAATATGTGGAAAGTTGGATAAATCAAACACATGACTCAAATCTAAATGTGTGATATCACACATCTAAACAAAAATATTTTTATATTGCAGACATATTTTATTTGACTAAATGCTACCAAATGAATCAGAGCGCTCCAGGCTTGTAGAGAGCTCTGTCATCAAAATTTCAGTAGCTGAAATTTGTAAACAATGAGAAATCTACTGAAGAAACTGTGATGTGTACGGAGAATCATGTTCTAATGAACATATCTCGGATATTCGTTAGGGAAGACTTACCCTTTCGGTGTATTTTACAGCTCCCGTCGACTAGGCAGGACAATTCTCAATATTCTTGCCGTTCTCAATAATGTAGTAGTTTGGATGGTCGCCACTCGTCCGCTAACCTCGAAGTCCTCCAGTCCCTTTAGTAATCCTTTAGTTACTGTTCCAATCGCACAAATTACAATTGGCATAATTGTCACCTGCATGTTCCACAGTTTTTTCAATTCCCTAGCAAGGTCGAGGTACTTATCCTTCTTTTCACATTCTTTCAGTTTTATTCTGTGTTTAGCTGGGACAGCAAGTTCTCTTCTTTTTGTTGATTATCATTAAGTCTGGTCTTCTGGCCGAGATTAGTTAATCCGTGTGTATGTCAAAGTCCCCTAGCAGTTTATGTGTATTATTTTCTACGGTGGGTGCTGGGTAGTGCATATGCCATTTCTTGCACATCTCCCAGTAGCTCACCTTGCCGACCCAGTCGTGTCTAGTCTTATATTCCTTCTGCGCTAATTTGCTGCATTCGCTTATTATGTGATTGATGGTTTCATATCTGTTATCGCATAGCCTACATTTGCTATTTTGATGCGTCTTATCTATTCTCGCTTTGATTCTATTGGTTCTTATGGCGTTGTTTTGTGCCGCTATTAGGAGAGATTCCGTTTCTCTCTTAAAGTTTCTTTTTCTTAGCCAGGTCCAGGTTTTGTCGTGTGAGATGCGGCCATAGAGTTGTTTTTTTCTCCCACTTTTGTTTCCTAGTTGTTGTCATTCTATTGTCTATCGTGTTGTCCGTATCGTTTCTGATGGCTCTAATCAGTCCTTGTTCCTGTTTTTCTACATAGTCTTCGAGCTGTTGTATCGATGCGTCAAAGCTGTCTTCAATGCTGGCAAGTCCTCTTCTTCCCTCTTTTCTAGATACATATAGTCTGTCAACGTCGTCTCTGGGATATAATGCCTTATGCATTCTTTCTAGTTTTCTTGTTCTTTAGTCCATTTGTTTAAGTTCGTCTCTGGTCCACTTTAGAAATGTTCCGGAATATCTAACGAGTGGTACAGCCCAAGTATTTATTTCTTTGAAAAGGTTTCGACTAGAGGGTTTTGTCTCGAGTAGTTTTCTAGTACTCATGAGATATTCTTTTTGAATTTTGTCTTTCATTTCCACTTGTTTAATGGTGTCAGCCTCCAAGATACCCAAGTATTTGTAGGCTTCGTTTTATGCGAGCCTTCTAATCTTGTCTTGATTTGGTAGTTCCATTCCGTCAGTTAGATGTCGTTTGCCATTTTATTAGAAGCATTGCATATTTTTCTATACCAAATTCCATTCCTATGTCCTGACTATATATTCTAACAGCGTGTATTAGAGTTTCCAGTTCTTTTTCTTTTTTTGTAAATCGTTTGATGTCATCCATGTACGTTAAATGATTGATTTTTCCTGCGATCTACAAAGTTTGTATCCGGCTGTGCATTTTCTGAGTATGTGGTTAAGTTGCATCAGGTTGACAGAGCATCTTCCTGGAAAATACCTTTTTTGGATCTTTGCTTCAGCTAAGCTTCTTCCTCCTGTTGTGAATTCAACTCTCCAGGTTTTCATGGTTTTGATGATAAAGTTTATGACTTCATGTCATATTTTGTACGTTTATTATCCAGCTATGCGGAACCATATCATATGTCTTTTTGTAGTCAATCCAGGCCATAGCTAGATTTTTCCGTCTAGTTTTGTTCTCATTTAGAAGGTGTTGATCTATGTTAAGTAATTCTACTGTGCCTCTAGATCCTTTGCAGCATCCTTTCTGTTCGCCAGGGAACAAACTGCGGCTTCTTAGCGAGTAGTAAATCTCCTTCCTTATTTGTGCTGTTAATATTTTCCACCTCATTGGTAGGCAAGCTATGGGTCTGTAATTGTTTGGGGCAGTTCTTTTGTTTGGGTCCTTTTGTATCAATGTGGTCCTTCCTTTGGTCATCCATTCGGGTATGATGTGCTCTTTGTAGGCATTTATTCATTTCTAGTGCTAGTCTGTTGTGAATGGAGATGAATTTTTGAACCAGACACCATGTATTCCATCAAAACCTGGCGTTTTCCAGTTTGGTATTTTTTAAGTATCATTTTGAATAAATCAGTGTGTATTTTTGCTTTTGCATCCGGTTGTTGGTATATTTTGTTGTCATTTCCTCCCAATTGTTGATAGAATTTTCTTTCAATGCTTTGGAATGTCCCGTTTTGTCAGTATTGTTTTACCCTTTGTCGATATCTCTTTAATCTTCCTTCTTTCGCCAGTACTTTCTGGTTTGTTTCCTCAAGTTTTATCGAGAGCTTTTCTTGTGTTGTCGTTTCTTTTCTGTTCCAATTTATTCCAGCATCTTTCTTTTGTTTTATCATTTTTGCCTGTTTTCGTAGATTCTGGGTTGTTTTGTTGTGCAGTGTTTAGTTGGTTGAGGTTTCCATTTTCCGAAGTTGGTGATTCACTTCGGATGGGTTGTGTTTGGTTGTTAATATTTGATGTGCCTGGTAATGTATTATTACTACCATGTTGATCATTAATTTCGGGTGTATTATTATTATTATTATTACATACGCCGAGAGAGAGTGATTACTATATGACGTAAATATCCAGATTAATTATATATATATTTATTGTTTGTTAATATATGCATAAATATATATTGTTTGCTAATATTTGATGTGCCAGGTAATGTATTATTACTACCTTGTTGATCATTAATTATCTGGTGTATTTCTATTATTATTATCATTATTATTATTATCATTATTATTACAGAATTAGATACATACGTCAAGAGACAGCGATTATGACGTAAATATCCAGATTGATTATATATATATATATATATATATATATATATATATATATATATATATTTACCTGTTCAGTGTTGAATGTTTTTTTTTGTCCTGATGGAATTACTCCCAACTCCGGTTTAACTGGACCGAATAATACTTATATATATATATATATATATATATATATATATATATATATATATATATATATATATATGAGTATTATTTTAAGGAGGATTTTAGGTATTTAAAACAAAATATAACAACTGAATTTACTAAAGAAAATAATAATTATGTTCAAAAAAATAGAAAAAGGAAAATTATATGGTTTAACCCCCCTTTTTGTAAACTAGCCAATATAGATGTAGGTAAATATTTTTTGAGACTGATAGATAAACATTTTAAACAAGATAATATATTGCATAAAATATTTAATAGGAAAACCTTGAAAATAAGTTATTCTTGCACTAATAATATTTCTCAAATAATAAATAGCCATAATAATAAATTAATTAATAAACTTCATAACCAAGTAAATAATAATAACATTAATAGTAAAAAAATAGAATGTAATTGTAAATCTCAAAGTGATTGTCCAATGAATGGTTTGTGTAGTTTAGATAATGTAGTATACCAAGCTATTATTTATCCAAAAGAGGACATAAGTGATAAGAAATATTATATTGGCGTTTCTTCTACTAATTTCAAGATTAGATATGGAAATCATAAATATTCCTTTTCCCATGAGCATCAAAAAAATCAAACTGCTCTATCAAAACATTATTGGGGATTAAAAAATAAAGGGTTAACCCCTGACATTCAATGGTCCATATTGAAAAGATCTAGTACCCCAAAATCTTTCGATAGTAGGTGCAATCTATGTCTTGAAGAAAAGATCCACATTTTGCTTTTTCCTGAGCCAAAAATTTTACTAAATAAGAGAAATGAACTAATAGCCAGGTGTAGACATAGGGCCAAATTTAAACTATAAATAATTAAGTAAAAAAATTTTTTTATAAAGCATAAATTTATTTGAGAATGAGGTTTAATTTTGAGAATAATTATAATAAATTATTAGATAGAAAATTATGAAATAGCATATAATATATATGTACTAAGCATAAAAAATGTGACTGATATTTTGAAATTTTTGAAATTTTAAAATATTTAAGTAAATTAAATATTTGTTTTTGTTTTAATATATCTATTACTGCATCTTTACGTGAGATTATTAATTAAAATTTAAATCTAATTAGAAATATCTGTAATTTAAGTCTATAGAAAAAATTTTTTTAAAAAAATTGTTTTAAAATAAATGTACTACATTGCCAACCGTAAATTTAAATTTAAAACGGAAGTGGGCTTAATGAAGAGATAACTCTTCACCCCTCTTCTATCCCCTCTCACTCTTCTATCCCCTCCCACTCTCATGTGTCTACTCTAGTTTTTTTATCTAATTGATCTGATGAAGTCCTGTTAATTTTTTTTCGTGTTTTTGAAAATTTCAAAAATGCGTAACAGGATGGAAATAAATTTATAATCCTTTGTGATTGGTTTCGTTGTTTTTTTCTTAATGAAATTATTGCTCTGTATAATTGATACATTGAGCTCTTTACCTGGAAGATCTAAATATTCACGAATATTTTCTTGTCCTGATGGAATTACTCCTAACTCCGGTTTAACTGGACTAAGTATTCTCTTATATATATATATATATATATATATACACGCATAAATACACACAAAAAAACACACACATACACACACATATATATATGTGTAGAAATATATAAAAAACATGATTCTAAACTGAAAAAAAATATCGAAATCTCTTTCTTATTATTTTTCATATCTGATTAAACATACTAATCTAGATTTATCACTAACTCTTCAGAATGGCAGTACAAAATGGTTATATAGCACTATTGTTTAGAACTAAAGATTAACAAAAACAATGTTTTCATTGATAAATATCATAAGTGTCTCTTTAAAAATACTCCGCTTTAAAATAAATCTACCCGATGAAAGAATGTAAATTATTCTCGCCAAATATCTTTTCTTTTATGTGAACTTATAGTTTATGGCAATAAATCTCGTTGATAACGGTTAGATGTAAGTTTTATTGACAAAAGAAAATTGTAAAGCAAATATGGTTTAGAAAATTCCGATACATTTCATTTCTAAGTAATAGATTTCAATTGGTAAACAATATTATTAAACGTTATGCAATACTGCAACACACTTAATAAAACAAAATCCTGAAGAATTGTCAGAATTAACCCGGTCTTATGTATCTTACTCAACAATGCTTAACATTTATACCGAAATAAAATTGTTTGATGTTTTACAAAAACATACTCTGCCTCCTAATATTCTTGGATAAGTCAGGATCCTATATATTCAGCAGTTTCTCATAAAATCAATCAGACGGAAAAAATAGTCTTAACAACTGTCCATATGTATTAATCACTAATAAAATCATTGGACCGATAATCACAGTGTAAAGAAACCGAGTTACTAAGAGCTATTGACTCAGTCTACGATATTCTAACTTAGATGTACATGCTCTCTCATTGATATTGAACACAATTTATTTATAGATATAACTCGCTGTTTGCATTTCAAATAGTGCTACACAATATATGTCAAACCGTCATCTAACGTCTAAAAGTTAAGGAATCGTGTTCATTTCACATGAAATTATTGTGAAATATTTTCTTAAGAGTTTTTTTTTTATATATTGTTCTATCGAATACAAATAATATTTTAACAGATCTATTTGACCTAAAGATGGGACCCGAACTCGAACTACAACTTCCAGCCAGAGTAGACCTGGGAGTAATGGCAATTAAGAGGTACTCCATAATCTCCAGATTTCCAAAACTGGAATCTTACCATCAAATCTAGTATCGACTCATACCCAGGATAACCATTTTTGTGTGTTCAGAGATTACCTCTGCAGAAAACTTGGTCAACATATTCTAAGCCCTACCGATAGGACGTTTACATTTTGTAATCTGAGTAAATTGTTATATAATTTTTATCACCACCTGTGGTAAGATTTTCTGTTGTAATTAGACTTAGCAAAAAAAATAAACCAAGCAAAATCAAAACAAAACAAAATAAAAAAAAGTATCAGATATCAATGATGCGTATTTATTTTAATGGAATCTTATTGTCATCAGGAGACTTAACGCTTGTTGCAATTTATACCGGATCTCGGATGTAAAACACTCATCTGGGGTGTGGTGATCCTTTGGTAAAAGATACGTGACACACTAAATATATTGCGAAAGCATTGTATTGGTTAATCATATTAAACAGCTGTTAACGCTATCATACATCCACAAATCGGATATATTTTTTTTTATTAGCGTCAGGACTACTACGTTTCTTTAAAAAGAATTAAAGGCCTGAATTGTGATATTGACTTCAGTGTAATATAATCCAACAATGTTTAACAATAAAACAAGTGGACCAAACCTAAGCAAATAAAGGAATTAATTGAGTTTTCCATTTTTTTCATGTAGTAATTTAATAGCCTTTTGCTTAGATGTGGCACAAGGCCGAATAAATGGGGTATCCAATGAGACTTGAATTCACTATTGCAGGTATGCTAGTCAAGCTTGCAAACCATTACATTACGCGAGACGTCCTTTCCTACTTTTTCATGTACGAGGATCATTAAATAAGTTTCCAGACTTTTTTCGTATGGGAACCTTTATTGATAGTAAACACATGAAATTCTAGTCCCCTTCGAAGTAATCTCTTCCGGCAGCAATGCACTTGTTATACCGTTCCAACAACTTCTGGAAGGCCCCATTGAAGTCCTCTTGTGTGAGCGTGTCAATGACCTTCGTCACAGCCTCTTTTATCTCCTCAGTTGTCTCATAACGACAGCCTCTGAGCTTAAAGAATAATCAAAAGTCACAGGGAGCAAGGTCTCGACTATAGGGAGGGTGAAGAACAGTCTTGATTCCCGTCTTGGTCAAATAGTCTGTGACAAGGATGGAGTTGTGGACTGTTGCCTTGTCCTGGTGGAAATGCCAATGACCCAATTTGAAAAGTGCTGGCCTCTTCCGACGGAATATCTTCCTGAACTCCCTTAAAACCTCAACATAGAATTTCTTGTTGACGGTCTGTTCAGTGGGAACCCAGTGCATGTAGATCATGCCAGTGCTGTCAAAAAAAAAAAAAAAAGGATCATCAAAAGTTTGTGGGTAGATTTGGTCTGTCTGGTCTTCTTGGTTCTGGGAGAGCCAGCATGCTTCCACTGGGAACTCTGTCTCTTGCTATCTGGGTCATAGCAGTAGATCCAGCTTTAATCGCACGGCATTTTTCCAAGTTTAAAATAGAATTTTATTGCATATCGTTCTTCTAAAGTCCAGATTGCGTTTTTGAAATTCACCAGCTATGATAATCAGGCTTTAGTGGGTGTATTCCAATTGCTGCTGTAGTTGTTCATTTGAACTTGAAATCATAGAAATTGGTCAGTCATCTCATAAGATGTATAGCAATAACATACTGGATTTTCAAAAGTCTACGACAATTCTAAATGCCTGTACAAAAAAGTCTGGAAATATATTGTGTACTTTGATCTAATGTGTCGTTTTTCTTTAAATGTTTGCAACCAGGATGAACTGAGCGATTGAATAATAATGAGATGCTTGTGAACCCAAAGCATCAAGAAATGAAAGATAAAGCTTCATTTATGAAGTGATCTTAAATCAATGAATGTTTTGGCTAAATTATTTCAATTGAGCGATTCACCCTTTTTAAGAACATTATCCGTTGGATAAGGATAATCCCAAGCAATTGGATCAAAACACGTCAAATCGATTTCACAGTAACTTTGAGAGACAGATTTTGTATTAAATATCTGATTAAGATTGTTTAGAGCGCAATAGAATTGATTGGGTTAAAGGAGATAATCCTTTTAATCAGTAAAATACACTGCTCTATGATCTAAGACTTACTACAGTTGTGAGTTTACCCTGTTTAATTTTATACTTAAACATATTGTAATTTCGTTGTAAATTTTTGTGAATCAGCGACATGAAACCCACATATTAAGACCCTAGCACTAAAGTTAAAGACATTAAAACCCCGATCAAAGTGAACTGGTCTAACTCTGCAATATTCAAACAATGCCATCTCCATAATCTTTCAGATATTTTATCCCAGTTTATCAATGAAATACAGGCTCCTATGGAGGAGAACATTGTATGAACCATACAAGCGTAAAGCAATCAAAACCATGGGATCCCGTAAGATAGGTATAAAGTCAGCTGTATAAATCCAAAGTCTAGTCAACAGCACGCTTCATCAATTGGCATACAGAGAAACCTTATCGGTCGATGGCCAAGATCAAATAGTTGTCAGGAAACTACTGTTACTCATCAATTAGAGTGGCATCAATTGGCGAGAGACCCCCCACACACACACAGACACAGCCACCGAAATAATCCAATGACTCTAATTCAAACCATAAGTTCAAACCATATCCCTCTTAACGCAGATAAACAAGGGGAACGTTCTGTTGAGTTTGGTGCTCAGTATTCAAAAACTCAGATATAGAGCCACACATACACACACACACACACACACATACACACACACACATATACATACATACATACATACATATATATATATATATATATATATATATTGATTTATTCTTAAATAGAAACCTGTATATACATGAATACATTTTTGTATACATGGGTTTGTTTTTTATGTGTGGGTTTTATGCCATATCAAACTTTGTAAGTTACTTAATGCCAAATCCATTTTTATACAAATGAACAGTTCTATTTCAAACAATTCAGTTTAGCATACAAAACAGTTTCATTTAAACAATTCAGTTTAGTATAACTACGTAGTTTAAATGGAAATATACAGTTTCATTGTTAAAAACATTTTTATTTCTAGTTATTCAGTTTAGTCAAACAGTTTTAATTAAAACAATTCAGTTTAGCATAAGTATGCAGTTTAAATATCAAAACAGTTTTATTTCAAGTAATTTAGTATAGCATAAGTACGTAGTTTACTTCTTTTTAACACATAGACAGGACTCTATCTGGTTCTACCACTCCGGGTCAGAGTGAACCTGGGACCGATGGCAATGAAGAGGTATTACGCATTTTCCAAAGCATTACTGGAATCTCACTATCAGATTGTTTAGTTTCATATCCAGGACACTCTTTGGGGGAGTCTTACTCCACTGCAGTGATGCAGTCGGTGTATTCTACAGTCCCAACCGACTGGGCAAGTATATATGTGTGTAGAGTTGTTCATATATACGGAGATATATCAATAACTTTGTGGTCGAGCGACGAGAAAATTATTTTACTCAAAAAGTATTTATTTCTCAATATAAACTCCATTGATAAGGTACTCAACCGGACTCTCGATGAAACATATTTAAATCTCTCATAGTTGAGTAAATTTCTGATCAAAATGCAGGAAATTAGTCAGGCTGCAAACTTCATGTCAATAGTACGCTACTAGGTTGGTTGGTGTTTTTATGGTATATCAATCTTTAAGGGTTATGTAATGACAAGTCTTCTTTACGATTTGTTTGTTTTGGTTATTTTTAATGGCATATCAAACAATTTTTAATGTGAAATCTTGTTTGTTTTTATTTTAGCAATTATACTTTGTATGCGAATAGTTGGGTTATCTAGTTAGTTATACTGTTTAATGGCATATCAACTTTTGTGAATAACTTAATGCTAAATTTTATTTATTTTTATTTATTGTTTGACTTGTTCTGCCCTGTCGAGTGGGACTTTAAAATACACTGAGAGCACCTCTGCTAAGAGTTAAAGTTGCATCCCAACGAGTGTTCAGGTTATGACACTAAATTGCATCTGATGGTGAAGCTCCAGTCCTGGAGCTTTGTGAAATATGGGAGTTCCCTTTTATTGTCATTGTTACTAGGTCCACCCTGATCCGAAATGCTATTACCTGTTTGGATCCAATCTGTAGGTAAAATAGAACTCTTCAATCATTTAATAATAATAATAATAATAATAATAATTATTATTATTATTATTATTATTTACTCCTTTAGAGTTTTCACATCAGTGTTAGCTGATGGTTTTTCACAGGAGTTTGAGTGATAGCAAGTCTGCTTAAGTCTCCAGCACTCGTCTCAGGATTCTGGCCGTTCTCAGCATTGCTGTCATTTGGATAGTCTCTACCCGTCCGCCAACTTCCAAGTCCTCCAGGCCTTTTAAAAATCATTTAGTTATTGTGCCAAAAGCACCAATCACAATTGGCACAATCGTCACTTTCATGTTCCACAGCTTTTTCAATTCTCTAGCAAGGTCGAGATACTTATCATTTTTTTCACTTTCCTTCAGATTTATTCTGTGATCTGCCGGGACAGCAAAGTCGACAATTTTGCAAATTCTCTTTTTTTTGTTGATTATTATCAGGTTTGGTCTTCTGGCCGGGATTAGGTGATCCGTTTGTATGTTAAAGTCCCATAGGAGTTTGTGCGTGTCATTTTCTAGGACAGGTGCTGGGTTGTGCATATACCATTTGTTAGTATGGTCAAATTAAAATTTCTTGCACATCTCCCAGTGGATCACCTTGCTGACCCAGTCGTGTCTCGCCTTCTGCTCCTAATGTGCTAATTTGCTGCATTCGCTTATTATGTGATTGATCGTTTCGTTTCTGTCACTGCATAGCCTACATTTACTGTTTTGTTGCGTCTTATCTATTCTCGCTTGGATATGATTGGTCCTTGTGGCGTTGTCCTGTGCTGCTATTAGGAGAGATTCCGTTTCTCTCTTAAAGTTTCCTTTTCTTAGGCTGTTCCAGGTTTTCTGGTGTGAGATGTTGTTTATTAGTCATTTAAAGTGACCATGGAGTTGTTTTTCTCCCATTTTTGCCTCCTAGTTAGTGTCATTCTGTTGCCTATCGTGTTGTCTGTATCGTTTCTTATGGCTGTAATCAGTCCTTGTTCATTTTTTTCTATATTGTCTTTGAGCCGTTGTATCGATGCGTCAACACTGTCTTCGAGGTTGGCAAGTCCTCTTCCTCCCTCTTTTCTAGATACATATAATCTGTCAACGTCGTCTCTGGGATGTAATGCCTTATGCATTGTCATTAGTTTTCTTGTTCTTTGATCCATTTTCTAACGTTCGACTCTGGTCCACTTGAGAAAGGGTCCCGAATATCTAACGAGGGGCACAGCCCAAATATTTAATCCTTTGATAAGGTTTCTGCTAGAGAGTTTTGTCTTGAGTAGTTTTCTAGTTTTCCCGAGATATTCTTTTCGAATCTTGCCTTTCATTTGCACTTGTTTGATGGTGTCAACCTCCAAGATACCCAAGTATTTGTAGGTTTCATTTTTTCCGAGCGTTCCAATTTTGTCATGATTTGGTTATTCCATTCTGTCAGTCATGTGTCGTTTGCCACTTTTCATCATTGAGAGTTTTTCACATCAGTTCAAGCTGATGACCTTTCACTGGACGCGGAGTGACAGCAAGTCTACTCAAGTTTCTAGGACTCTTCTCAGTATTCTGGCCATTCTCAATAGTGCTGTAGTTTGGACGGTCTCCACTTGCCCCCAACTTACAAGTCTTCCTGTCCCTTTAATAATCCGTTAGTTACTGTTAGTTACTGTACCAAAAGCACCAATCTTGATTGGTATAATTTTCTAGGATAGGTGCTGGGTTGTGCATATACCATTTGTTCGTATGGTCAAATTTAAATTTATTGCACATCTTCCAGTGGATCACCTTGCCGACCCAGTCCTGTCTATTCTTATATTCCTTCTGTGCTAATTTGCTGCATTCGCTTATGTGAATGTTGGTTTCATCTCTGTTACCGTATATTTTACATTTGCTAATTTGTTATGTCTTATCGATGCTTGCTTTGATATGATAGGTCCTTACGGCGTTGTTTTGTGCTGCTATTAGAAGAGTTTCTCTTTCTCTCTTAAGGTTTCCTTATTTTAACCCTGTCCAGGTTTTATCGTACTAGATGTTCTTTATCAGTTGTTTAAAACGTCCATAATGTTGTTTTCCTTCCCATTTTTGTTTCCTTATTGTCATTCTGTTGGTCACTGTGTTATCAGTATCGTTTTTGATGGCTCTAATCAGTCCTGCCTCATATTTTTGAATATCGTCTTTGAGCCGTTGTATCGATGCGTCAACGCTGTCTTTAATGCTGGAAATTCCTCTTCCTCCTTCTTTTCTTAAAACATATAGTCTGTCAACGTCATCTTTGGGATGTAATGCATTATGCATAGTCATAAGTTCACTTGTTCTTTGGTCCATTTGTTTAAGTTCATATCTGGTCCACTTCAGAAAGGGCCCCGAATATCTAACGAGGGGTACAGTCCAAGTATCTATTCCTTTGATAAGGTTTCTGCTAGAGAGTTTTGTTTCGGGTAGTTTTTTAGTTCTCCTGAGATATTCTTTTTGAATTTTGTTTTTCATTTCTACTTGTTTGATGGTGTCAGCCTCCAAGAGGCCAATGTATTTGTAGGTTTCGTTTTCTCCGAGCGTTCTAATCTTGTCTTGATTTGGTAGTTTCTTTCCGTCTGTTAGATGTCGTTTGCCACTTTTCATTACAAGCATTGCGCATTTTTCTATGCCAAATTCCATTCCTATGTCCTGACTGTATATTCAAAGAGCGTGTATTAGAGTTTCCATTTCTTTTTCATTTTGTGCAAATAGTTTGATGACATTAACGTACATTAAGTGATTGATATTTTCCTGCGATCTACTAAGTTTGTATCCGGCTGTGCATTTTCTGCGTCTGTGGTTAAGTGGCATCATGGCAATTATGAATAATAAGGGCGATAGAGCATCTAGGAGAATACATCTTTGGATCTTTGTTTCAGCTAAGCTTCTTCCTCCTGTTGTCAGTTCCACTGTCGAGGTTTTCATGGTTTTCTCGATAAAGTTTATGATTTCATGTGATATTTTGTACATTTTGAGGCAGTTTATTATTATTATTATTATTATTATTATTATTATTATTATTATTATTATTATTATTATTATTATTATTATTCACGCCTCTAGTGTTTTTCACATCAGTGTTAGCTGATGGTCTTACACTGCAGTTAAAGTGACAGCAAGTCTCCTCAAGTCTCCAGGACTCTTCTCAGTATTCTGGCTGTTCTCAACAATGCTGGTTGGTCTCCACTCGTCCTCCTACTTCTAAGTCCTCCAGCCCCTTTAATAGCCCTTTAGTTACTGTGCCGAATGCACCAATCACAGTTGGTATAATCGTTACCTTCATGTTCCATTGTTTTTTTAAATTCCCTAGCAAAGTCGAGGTACTTATCCATCTTTTCACAATCTTTCAGTGTTATTATGTGGTCAGCCGGTACTGCAAAATCTACAATTTTGCAAAATTCTCTTCTTTTTGCTGATTACTATAAGGTCCGGTCTTCTGGCCGAGATTAGGTGATCCCTTTGTATATCAAAGTCTCACAGGAGTTTTTGTGAGTCATTCTGCTGGACAGTTTATGGGTTGTGCATATATCATTTATTTGTTTGGTCAAATCTAAATTTCTTGCACATCTCCGAGTAGATTACCTTGCTTATCCAGTTGTGTCTTGTCTCATACTCTTTCTGTGCTAATTTGCTGCATGCACTTATTATGTGATTGATGGTTTCATCTCAGTCACCGCATTGCCTACATTTGCTATTTTGTTGCATCTTATCTATTCTCGCTTTGATATGATTGGTTTTCTCCCTCCAACTATGGGTAAATAGTAGGACAGACTGGGTTCTTCAGCCTTGGTGAGGCAACTAGTCTAGGAGAAGGACAACTCTGAATTCAAACCTGTTAAACTCCGCTTAAAAATTGTTCTTGTGTCATATCCTGCCCGAGCGGAGGGTTTGGTAAATATGGATATGATTGGTTTTTATGGCGTTGTTTTGTGCTGTTATTAGGAGAGATTTTTCTTTCTCTTTTAAAGTTTCCTTTTATTAGCCGCGTCCAGGTTTTCTAAAGTGATATGTCATTTTATTCGTCGTTTAAAGCGCCTATAGAGCTGTTTTTCTTCCCATTTTTGTTTCCTAGTTATTGTCATTGTATTGGTCACGGTGTTATCAGTATCGTTTTTGATGGCCGGGATCTGTCCCTCTTATTCCTTGAGTGTTTTTCACATCAACTTTAACTGTTGGTCTTTCAATGGAGTTTGAGTGACAGAAAGTGTCCTCAAGTTTCTAGGACTCTTCTCAGTATTCTGACCGATCTCAATAATGCAGTTGCTTGGATGTTCTCCACTTGTCCTGTTATTTCCAAGTTCTCTAGTCCCTTTATTATTATTATTATTATTATTATTATTATTTGAAACCATATGCAAATTATTTAATTGAAACCATTTAATACTGAGCATAACTAATAAGCTCCAACAACTCGTTTCAAAAGAAGTTACCAACGAATTGTTTGCTTTCAATTATATATATATATATATATATATATATATATATATATAGGATTTGGCATAAAATAACTTATAAGGGTTGATAAACCATTAAGAACCAACCAAACTTGGAATCGTCAGAGACAACAGTTAGAAGATAACTTACGCTCACTGGCTTATGCTTTGTGGATAGTCCCGTTTCTCACTCACGTCCTATATATTTTTTAATATCCATCCCCTATCTTGAGTTTTACAATTATGTTGTCAATTCCAATATTGCAGTTTTCTACATTTTCAAATTTATTTGAGGTTTTGGTTTTATTGTGATGCTATTATGTGTATTTTCTTTTCTACCGTTGCTTTCTAGAATTTCTTAAATGTATTTTCTCTTTCAGAAAAAAGGTATAAATCTTTTAATCAAATAAAATTGTTTTCAAAATCTATTTTTTAGGTTCTTCGTCGAAAAAATGCATGGCGTACTATTATATTTGATCTTATTTCCTCCGATTCTAGCCAGTGAGTATTTTGTTTTTAGAATTTTTTCTCCTTTCAAATCATCGATAAAATCTTGATTGAATGTTTGAACCAATACAATTCTTAAATGTCAAGTTTTGCTTGGAAAATAATCAATGTAATTGATGGCAAAAGTCCAGTAAAAGTCTGATGATTTTTTTCTTATTGAAGTACAATCATACAGCTAGAGCTGAAATTTAAATTATATAACTATTAGAAAATTTACATAAACATTATCAGCCTAAGAATTGATCAGTAAACTGAACTTTTTTTCGGTTTGTTTTAGCTTCTTTGTTTAGTGGTATATTGATATTCATGGGCTATGCACTGCCAAATTTATACTAGTAAAAGAATCTTAGTGGTACAATTTAGCCGATAGGATAAGGTGTTTCATATTTTTTCCTATGGTATAACTCCGAAAGTGAACGTAACAGAACGACTGGAGTACGAACTCACTTACAAAGTTATTACAGTCCAGCGCGTTTGTTACTTCTCCACAGAAATTCACACATTATTATTTTTTGTGCTGCTATTCTTATTGCAATGCACCCGGTTACAAATACAAACTACAATATTTTAATTAAATTAGATTAATTTACTATTTAGATTCTTTTTAGAGGAAAATGAGATAACTTCAATGTCATTTAAGATTAAACTGAACTGAAAGGGTGTTTAAAAATGATAACATTTCTTCACCATTCTTGTCAACACATTTTTTGAATCTTCCCTAGGAGATCATCGTTATATCAGTTCTGCTTTTCTATTAAATATACTCCAGTTGAAATAGAAACATTTCCTATCATCTTAGGGAGATTTCAAGAATGATAGGGATGGCGAACACGTGGGAACTGTTTGAAATTATATCATAAACATCCCCCTAACGTATTTTTTAATCACCCTGTATATTTCTATTTTTATAGTTTATCCTAATATTTCCTACAAATTTCTCCATATTGTTCAGAATTTTCGCCAAAATCTGATGTAAACCAAAAGAAAAAATCATATATCTTTACAAGGGATTTTCGACAGAATCATCACCATATTTGATGCAAAGGCAAAAGATTAAAAAAAAAAAAAAGACAAAAAAAATCAAAATTTCTAAAAATAAATTTTGATCAGAATTATCACCAATATTCCATGTAAAGACAAAAAAAAAGACAAAATAACGTTATTTTCAACAATGAATTTTGATCAGAATTATCACCATAATTGATGCGAAGACAAAAAAAAAAAAGACAAAAAAATTGTAATTTCAATCAATGAATTTTGATCAGGATCATCACCAATACTTGATGTAAAAAGCAAAAAAAAAAAAAAAAAAAAAGAAAAAGAAGATAAACAATCATAATTTTTAACAATAAATTTTGATAAGAATTATTACCAACATTTGATGTAAAGGCAAAAAAAAAAAGATAAAAAATCATAATTTTCAACAACGAATTTTGATCGAAATTATCTCTAACATTTGATGCAAGAGGAAAAAAATAAAAGAAACAAACAAACAAACAAACAATAATGATAACTTTTAACGATAAATTCTCTGAAAAATTTAGCTAGACTGAAAACGTATGTAGCAGAAAAACTGAGAAAGCATTTTATTATTTGTTGATTATGGTACTATATAAATACTTATGGTGCTTTTGATTAATCAAAAAGTTTTAATCTTTTGCATTTTAAAGTGTTAAAATATTCTCTTTTTTGAAACAAAAAAAAAGTTCGCATAGATGTAAGTTTCTTTTTTAGTAAGCTGCTGTTTTACAAAAGAGTAAAGAATTTTTTTGAGCAAATAGTTGCATTTTCCAAAGTACTTTACTCTTCAGTGTTTGAGCCGTGGTAAAGCCCAATATTCTAAAAGTTAACTTTTATCGTAGACGAATAAGGTAGATGAAACAGTCTTCGTATTCGTTTCCCTCTATGAATGCACAACTAAACTCAGTTAACTAAGACAAAGTTGATTGGGGAAGGAAAATACACCGAATACTACGAGCAATTTTGATCAAATCCTGGAAGTAACATCACCCGAAACAACAGCTGTTCGGCCACTTACCTCCCATCTCTAAAACTATCCATGTAAGACGAGCAAGAAATGCAGGACACTACTAGAGAATTAAGGACGAACTCCTAAGTAAGTAAAGTTGGCAACCATAGTCGAGGGCGACCAGAAGGCTCCCTTTTCTATAACTACTACACCGAAGTTTAGGGGAGGTCGCTACTCCTTTCCCTGAGTTGCTCCACTTTACCCTTGATAAGTACCTTATATTGCTGAGTGTTAAGCAAGGAGGTATCAAGTACCATTTTTAAAGTCTTTAGTATGACTTGACCTGGGATTGAACCCAGGCCTCCCGGACCATTGCACATGGACGTACTAGTGTTGGCCAGTCAACGAGAACTTATTTACATCAGCTCTATGCAGACACATGACATAGTTTGGAAGACCTGCCAGGAGAGATTAATGATTGGGATGGATGGGGAAAGAGAGGCAGGGAAATCCGTACTAACAGCGTGACGGTAATAATGATGATTTCTCATGCAGAGAGTTAACCATGCAAAAAAGGTTGTTCTGGATAGGACACTAAATTGCACCCAGTTCTGTAGTGTTGAGGAGTGTGAAGTCACCGTTTCATTATTGTGACACTGGAATTTTGAGAAGGGTAATCAATTGGAAGTTAGCAGTTAAGATAATCTTAAATATTATTTGGACTGAGAAAAAACCTTTTGAAACCAAAAAGATAGAATGACTTATATGACACTGTAGCTAGAAAAGGAGGTTAATCAATTGAGGGCAAACAAACCAAGTACTCGTGTGATAATCTAAAATACTGGGTGAAGAAAACATTGGCGACCCAAAAGACAGATAACTAGGATACAATGGAGGTCATGTAGTGATTAATAAAAATCATCAGAGAGGAAACAGGTTGTTTGCATTTTAAGGAGTCTGAGGTGGAGGATCGTATAGGAGGATCGTAACTGCTTTATAGTTTCCGGAAAAACAAAATATCAAATGACTAAACAGAGAAGAGAGGCCACCTGGTTGCACTAGAAAAGTCTGATTAGAAAATTGGTCATTTGATAAATTTTGTAATTTTCCATCAACAACCCATTTTGAAAATCAGATTCTTCGCAAAAGGACATTTGCGCCCGCCCAAAGAGGAGGGCTTGGTTAAATATATTGTAAGCGGGAGGGATAAGGGAGTTCTAAGACTCTTCTGATAACATGTATGGATGAGGAATACAAATTTAAATAGGCTGGAGGTGAAAAGTTGGATACTTCCCTCTTACCACCAAAAGGGGTCGGATGATTCCCCTTATTTGGAAGAGACGTCTTCCAGAAAATTCGGATAAAGAGAGATTGAGATTTAGGATGCACAAATACTATAACCAGCCTACACCGTCGACAATTGGACACCAGACTCAATGTTATATTGTCATTTACAGCATCATAACGACACAATAATAAAGCCAGACGCAGTACTAAACGACGCAGGAAGACTTCTTTAACAAAATATATATCTCTCACTTTATTGCAAGGGTTCGAAAAGGTTGTGTGGGGTTTTACTGTGAGAGGGAGCTGGAGATCGGACATAACTGCGATATTTTGACCCCCGAACATATGGCCGTCAACGTTGTGTCTTTCTCGTTATTCTGATGCTTAACCGGAGGCCTAGGGGCTCACTCTGCTGGGTGCTGGCTTCCTTTGCTGCATCTTATCAGCATTTTCTCTGGACCCCAATTCATCAGGGCTTCCCGAGGGCCCCTTCGGCCGGATGTGGCTTTCCTTACCACATCTCATCTCCAACTCCGTCCGATCTTCAACTCTCTGCAACTCAACTCGCTCGTCGAACTCAACTGAGTTATATAATCGTTCGACGCCCACTCGATCTTTGAAATCGAATGTTTAATCGTCATCAAGCGGAAATAACTGTCATGCAGTTCAGAGGTCACTCTCTTTCGGTGCATCAGTCTATGAGTGTACCATGGGAATTTTTTAGCTCGTCCCATTTCATCAGCCAATTTCCGCCCACGCGATTTCTTCTCATAACTGCCATTAGAATGTGTCACCTCCTTCCGGTGCATCACCTTAGAATGGCATTTTTGGCCGGGTCAAAAGGTAAAAATATAACGTCAATATGAGTTAAAATCTTTGCTAAATCGGAGAGTCCAGAGAAAGATCCAAAAATCCAAAGGGAGGGTCTGATGAGAGTCGGAAGAGAGTCTTAGAAGAGATAGATAGATAGATAGATAGATAGAGAGAGAGAGAGAGAGAGAGAGAGAGAGAGACAGTCTATATGAAGACCTTGTGCCCGACTTCTAATATCAAAGACTTGACGGGCTTCTACACCGTTTACAACAGTGTTGCATATTTTAGTGTAACTCGACTCGGACCGAATGGGAAGGGTTAAAACCTCAGTATACATCAATTATGTAACAAAAAAGAGTTCTTAAATTTCTAAATGGGGTTGAGTTTATTGTTTGTTGTGTATCCTACATTATTATGACGTAAATCAAGAAAGATTTACATTGTAATTGTTTAGGTTCCATGTATGTGACAAATAGATGTATTTCAGATAAATAGTTTCACTGCTTAAAATGATAGTGAAGATTAATATGATATATTAGTGGAGACCATAAACTTACTCCCGTCTAAAATAACCCGATAAGGTTTTACATGCAATAAAGCAAACCCCTAACCCACTAAGCAAACAACTAACCTAACATTAATTCAAATAATTTGCTGAATTGACTTGTAATTCCGTATCTAAAAATTATGTTCGTATCGACATAAAATCGGAGGTGAGACATGTTAATTTTCCAGCTAAGTTTTTCCAACGTGGATGTTTAGAGTAACATGATATTTTGACCAAGTTTTCTTTCTATCTAGCGTTGTGTCCTTCTCAGCAAAGCTCAGTACATATTGTAAATTTATCTCTTTCTAACGTTGTATATACTTTTATCGATTTGTTTAAATGTTTCGTTATGATAATCATCTTCATGTCTTTTGTATTTTAGGTAGAAATTCTGAATTGGTGACAGATCTTTTGAAGAATTATGTACCAGATGTACGCCCAATTTGTGGAGGACAACCTGTTGTCGTGTATGTCGACATGGCCCTGCGACAGATTCAAGAAGTGGTTAGTAACTATTTCTTGTTGTTTTTCAACAAGATTAATTCGAGAAGAATAAGCTAAGGATTTTCAATATGATTCCAACTATATTTTATTGATGTTTATTTGTATTGATTTTTAACTGGAAATTTTCGATCATTAATAACATTAGCCTTTTGAACCCTGAGTCATTCATGCCCATACTGGAACCAAGCTCATGACTAAAAAAATTACCGATAAAAGGAAAAGGATATCTAATAATCCGTAATTCAAACCACTCTGATACATTCATTTACTAATCTTAGCTTAGTTATGACACAAGGCTAGAAGTAGGAAGCAACCAATGAGAATCACGCTCAATATCAATTGTCCGGTAATCTTGCTTCCTATCCATTACTCCACCCTTGCCCTGGAGTTTAGGGAATGCAGAGAACCCCATTATTATTATTATTATTATTATTATTATTATTATTATTCCAATACCTGCTCTGACCCAGAGTAGTAGTATCCGTTATGGTCCTATTTGTGGATAAAATAGAAAAGTTCAATTATTTACTATGGATGATGATTATTATTATTAGTTATTTGAAACCATACAGCTTTGTGCAAATTGTTTACATAGGATAAGACAACTTGATAAATAGAATCACTAGTGTTGAATAGCAATACTTGAAACCATTTTGCCATGACACCACAAGTGTCATGGCAAACTGGTTTCAAGTATGGAAAACTTAGTGGACTGCGACCTCGTAGTGAGCAAATACGAACTCCAGTCAGGTTATTAAGTTTTTTGGGACAAATATTTTTGGAAAAGTATGGCCTCCCTTCCCCTCAGCAATGGGTTAAATAGTATCTCAACTGTTATCCTATAAGGATTTTTACATTAAGAAAACTACGAGGGTTGATAGGCCATTAAAAGAAAGAAAGAAAGAATGAAATCATTTAATTGAGTGCAAACAAATCATTGTTATAAAATAGGATTATATGTGTTGAATAGCTGGAACTGGAACCATTAAAACTGTGCATACAAATGGTTAATATTGAATTAGATTATTTGCTTTAGATATCAATACTAGAGACAATTTAACCGTATGCAAACAAATGATTAATTCAAAATAGAATTACTAGTGTAAGATGTCAAGGCTTGAAACTATTTAACGGTGCGCAAAGAAGTAAGCTCTTACTCGTTTAACAATAGTTCCCAGGAAACTATTCGCTAACAATCATATATATATATATATATATATATATATATATATATATATATATGTCCTTATATCATCCAACGTCAAGTCAGTCGATGGTGGAAACCATTCTAATTCAGGATTTTCTTTATTTTTTACTTATTTCCATCATTTGGGTTTAAACGTTTGTTTGCCATTAGATGAAAAAAGAAGTGAAAAGGAAAGAGGAGTCAAAAATTGACGCATTTTAATAGAGGAATTGAATATCATTTGTCATCCAGACAGGAAAAACAACTGGTCTGGTCATTACATAAAAAAAGATGAAATTTGGGTTAGGGAGTTAGGGTGGCTGGAATTTTGTGGATTTTTCTAAATCTTCATAGGAAATTTCTCATTATTTCTTTGCACACCTAACATTTTAAAAAATATAGGATCTGCTGAAATAAATATTATTACAAAATATATGAGTGATTTTTAAATGTTTTTTTTTCTTGTATATATATATATATATATATATATATATATATATATATATATATATATATAAACGCTAGTTTTGATATCCCATTAAATTCCAACTAACGTTATTACACTCCAAGAGGGGGCCTCAGGTGCTTCTAAGCTTAATATGCTGGACAACGGTTCATATGCAAAAGCAATCTTGATTGGCTGTATTGTTGCAAGTCAATCGCGATTTAGAAATGGAGATTCTCCTGTCGAAATTCCGTTTGCTCGGTTACAGGTACTTCTAGGTAACGGCTCAAATAGGGACTGCTCGGTTTCTATGGGTTCAAATTACAATATATAAATTGTGGATTTGTGTTATTTCAAAATCCCGAATAATCCTATTTCTTTCCAGTTTTTCCAAGATAACTTTACATTTGTATTTATAACTGTTAATGAACTGTAGTCATTGCAAATTTATGCGGAGGAATTTTCAGTTGTGTTTTAAGGTGTTAAAAAAGTTAACCCTTCGGCCTCCGAGCCCTAGACACCCATTCATACTCAATTGTGCTCCTAGCTAAAAACATTGGCTGAAAATGTAAAATGTGGTAATTTGTTACTTAACAGTCAGCACGGGTACATATACTTCTTAGAAGCATGAGAAATAATGGTCACTCATGTTCTTTTGTTTTCTTAATCTTCTTTGTTGGTTTCCCATTGCAACACAGTCAAGTCGTTGCATCTGCCGCTGTGAGGAGCAGTGCGTGTCGAAAAAGAAAAAATGAGAGAAAAAGAAACATAAGTTCAGTGAAATTCGAACTCACTTTGTCTTTTTACTTTAAGGAAAACTTGGTTTTCTGTACTAATTGTTTTTAAGCTACGAGAAGAATGATATTACAGTTATTCAAATGACATATTAATCAACATACTCGTCATCTTTTGGTCGGCGTTGTATGTTGTTATTCGTTTTTAAACTAGTAACATCAAAAGTGTTTAAAATATTTGGAATCACTCATGGCGAAACGGCTATCATCGCAGGAAGTGGACTCGGCTATCCGAGTTCTAATCCTATACAAGGTTGTGTTTGCAATTCACATGGAGCTAATACGATAAGGGAAATCTGAAGCCAAGTATTCTACCTCGAGCTTTGGGTAAATAGTAGGGCAAACTAGGCTCTTTATTCTTGATTTGTCAAACCGGTTTAAGAGAAGGAAAACACTAAATTCAAAACTAGTTGTAGATGTCCTTCGCCAATGGTCTTGGAGACCGGGGTTCAATCCCGGGTCGAGTCATACCAAAGATTAAAAAAAATGTGCTTGATGTTGCCTTGCTTAGCACTCAGCACTATAAGGCGAGGATCAAGGGTAAAGTGGAGCAATCCCGGGAATGGAGTAGCTACTACACTTTGGTGTAGTAGCTATTGAAAAGGGAGCCTTCGAGTCACCCTCGACAAAGATCGCCAACTTTACTATCCTGTCCACAAATAACACACGTTCATAAAACAACATAAAGAAACAATCAGAAGAAAACCAACTTCAACTTGTTAAATATTTATATGCATATTAAGTAGTGCACTTATGTTTTTAGTGCTTTGATGTGTTGCGGTTGGAAAAGATCAAAAGTTCAAAAATTAGTGTGTATGTGCGCGTTAAGGTGAAAGCACTTCTTAGGGGATTACATATTTGAGTGCAGATTGGATGTGTATGTGAAGATGGAGACATATGAAATCTAATTCAGTCGATCTCACAAGAAAATACGAAGATAAAGAAATGGTAAACTTTCTTTCGGCACGACTATGAATATTGTTTGTTTTTTGTTTTTTTTGGATGTGTGAATTCGTTGTTGTCATTATAATGAAGTAGAATTTCAGTCAGTGTTAGAATGTATGATATAACCGCCAGTTTATCTTCATTACTATAGAGTGTCTGCTGAGTATTAGTATGTGGCGTTTACTAGCGGTATGTAAGCTGTGTATGGACTTTTCGCATTGTTCGGCTGAGCTTTGCTGTGTGCCACTGTCTGCGTGGCTGTTTGAAAGGCCTAAGTTAGTCTATGTGTATGCTGCCATCGAAAGTGTGAAATGAATCGGTCTCTTAATAACGTGACCAGTTCCAAATGAAAGATTTATTTTTGCGCAAGTAAAGTTCATTTTCATTTCAACTAGTTGAAAACACTGGCACGTGACCATTCTGTCCAATTAAGTTCCAGAAACAATCTATTTAATTTTTGTCATTGATTCGTGCAAAAGTTTGTGTTAGTATAATTTTGCTCCCCTTTAACATATTTGTGCTTTCTATGTTAATGCACACAAAGCGGAATATATGTGCTATAACCAAACGGGGGACATCTCCACTCTAGAAGGAACCCCACTTAAACTAGTAGACAAATTCACGTACCTAGGAAGCAGCGTCGAATCAACCGAAAAGGACATCGAAACGAGGTTAACGAAAGCATGGACAGCTATCAATAGGCTATCGATTATATGGAAATCAGACCTAACCGACAAAATGAAACGCAGTTTCTTCCAGGCAGCGGTCACATCGATACTGCTATATGGATGCACTACATGGACGCTAACAAAACGGCTGGAGAAGAAACTAGATGGCAATTACACAAGAATACTGCGTGCAATCCTGAACAAGTCCTGGCAGCAACACCCCACAAGACACCAACTGTACGGCCACCTGCCCCCTATCACGAAAACTATTCAAGTTAGACGAACCAGATCTGCAGGACACTGCTGGAGAAGCAGAGATGAACTCATAAGAGATGTACTCTTATGGATCCCCACACATGGCCGCGCAAAAGCAGGACGACCAGCTCGAACGTACATTCAGCAGCTATGTGAGGATACAGGTTGTTGTCCTGAAGACCTACCTAGGGCGATGAACGATAGGGAGGAGTGGCGAGAGAGGTTCAGGGATATCCGTGCTGCCAGCACGATATGATGATGATGATGATGATGATATGAGTTGTAAAATATAAGATTTTATATCCTATATAGACATGAAGATAATATGTTCTTATCCAAGATATGTTACATGACTAGCGCTCCTACAACCAAACCAGTTTACTGGACAAATGAGTAAGGGAATCTTAATGAATAATTATTTCCACTAATCACGTCATTTATTCTTTTCAATGAAAGGATTGCAGTGTTTTTCAACCGGTGTTACCCGGAATCCAAGAGTTCTGCAAGTGGTCGCCTGGGGTTCTATATGACAATTAAATTGATAGTTAAAAGAAATAGTAAGTAATAATGGTATATAATGATTTTAATGCATTGGCTCCCTCTGAGATGAAAACAATTTCAAGGGTTCTCCCAAGGAAAAAAGGCTTAGAAGTGCCGGATTAAAGCGATATAAAGCCTCCCTTTTAAATAAATGTAGGTTGTATGCGGGGAGTGGGGATATATAAGAGGTCAATGAAGTAAAGAAAGGAGTAAAATGTGGTAAAGAGGCACGGAAACCATGGAGGTATTTTTGGGAAATCATTTTTGTATCTCTAACAAAATCCATTCCATAAACTTTTATGTTGCACACATGATTTACACAAAAAAAAAAAAAAAAAAAAAGCAGGAAAGGAAAAAAGCAAAACAAACTAAAAAATAATCAAATGAACAAACAAAATATTAAAAAAATAAAGTAAAATAAGAAACATAAACAAAAAACAAAAAACAAAAGCAAAAGCACACAGTTATACACGAATTTGATTTTATGGTCTGAAGTTAAAAGTCCCAAACGTTTATGTCTTGGTGACGTTGTTTGGACAGGATACAGCCATCCACCAGTTAGATCTGACAGCAGACACTGAGAGTACAATTGATCTTTACTTTTTTTCCGTCTACAAGAGCCAATGCTCTTGACAGGAATAATCATGAACTTTAAGGTAAATTAGTTGTAGTTTGAAATTTGCAGTAGACTAAATTCTAAAGGTGTTTTTATTTAACTGCACTCTCTCGGTCTAAGTATGTAGCATGTAGCTTTTTTTTAACAAGAGGTGCTATGCTCGAACAAAATGGCAAAATAAAAAAAAACTGGTTTCCGTGACCATATTACCGGAGGCGTTGGATGAGTTGGATGAGAACAACTCTCGATTTTTCGGTAGAATGAGGCTGCAATCACTGGAAGATTTGTCCCTATCCTGGAAATAAATTCGCTATTTATTTATTATCGTACCCGAAGACAAGCCAGCCATAATAGAGATGAATTCACTCCAATCCCCGCCGGAAAGCTGTAAAGTCTGGATATATGCGTTGGTTGTACATCGATGAGATGGGTGGGAAGCGATATGGATATTGCTTCCTAGCCAAATGAGAGACAATGGATGGCAAAAGGTATGGGAACAAATAGTCTGGAATATAGACGTAGCGTTGATTTGAAGCAAAGATATAATTTATTGGTCTCATATATATGTCAAACCCAGTTTTTCAACCTAATTCAATAGCAAACAAGCTAAACAAACACACTATATATTATGTCTCATATGATATATTTCCGAAAACTCTCTCAAAAATTCCGCCTAAATCCAATAACACATCACTCAGTAAGTCTAACTGATAAAATAACTTTTCGGCAAAATTCGACTTTATTCAACAACATAGTCTCCTTTTAGGGTGATGCACTGATTCCAATGCTTCTCCGACAATTTGATGGATTTTTTATTGAAAGATTTGTCTTTGGCCTCAAAATACGCCTCAGTTTCTTATACCACTTCTTCATTGAAGCCAAATCTCTTTCCCTGGAGCATTCTTGTGAGGACTGCAAATAGCCAGTAGTCAGACGGGGTCAGATCTGGAGAATAGGGTGGGTGCGGAAGCAATTCGAAGTGCAATTCATGTAGTTTTGCCATCGTTGCTATCAACTAGCAACTTGCGACGTGGTGCATTTTCTTGGTTAAAGGGCACCTTTTTCTTCCTCATTTATGGCCGTTTTTTGGCGATTTCTGCCTTCAAACGCACCAGTAATGCGATATAATATTAGCTCTTGATGGTTCTTCCTTCCCTTAAGGTAATCGATGAACAAAATACCTTGCGCATCCCAAAATACGGTGGCCAAATCCCTGTCTGCTGATGTTTGCGTCTTTGGTCTCTTTGGACGGCTTTCATCTGCTGCTGTCCACTCTGGTGACTGCCAATTTGACACCAGAGTGAAGTGGTGGATCCAAATTTCATCCATTGTCATATATTTACACAAAAAACTCTTTTTTGTTGCAATGAAACAGTTGCAAATAACGCTCTGAATAGTCGACGCGTTGTTTTTGATCAACTGTGAGCAAACGCGCACCTACTTTGAACACAGCTTTCTCATTGACAGATGTTCATGCAAATGGTAAATACACCGCATTCTGATATCTTCGACTCCTCTGCTATCTCATGCAACTTCAATTTACGAAAAGATAAAACGAGTTTGTTGAGTTTTTTTGTGTTTTCTGGGACAACTACCGACCTGTGCGTTCAGCATCATCTGTGTCTGTACGACCGCGTTTAAAGTCAGCATACCACCTCTTAACCGTTGTTACTACTAGAGCAGAGTCCAGATAACACTAATCAAGCCATTGATTAGCTTAAGCAGCATTTTTTCTCATAAGAAAGCAATACTTTATCAACACAAAATGCAGATTTTTGATTGTTTTGAAAATTTGCAACATTGGCTTCACTTAAATAACTGTAATTTGTAAACTAATTATCCGATTGGGCTCAAATTTTGACTCGTGCCATTTAAAGGTTAGTACTTTATAAAAAATTGTTTGTTTTTTTATTAGAGGTGCAATTTATATGTCAGGCCCGGGACTTATTGAGTGATGTGTTAAACTGACAGTCAAGGAATATGGTTTTCAGCAATTTTTATACTATTCTTGTTGAAGTCAACACTACCTTGGCTTTGAATGTTAAGAATCTTCCTCAGGTTACAAATACTTCTAATCTCAGTACTTGGGTCTTTGAAACCAATCCTAGTGGTCTAAAGATTAAGGACATTACCTTGTTCTTAACGTTTCACAATATACGCATTTATCTTAGCAACACCTTTGCATTTATTTCCAACGTCAACTTCAAACGATTTTTTGTTAGAACTCTAAATCAAAGAGCCCACTTGGATGGGGTAGTAGAATACACCGACTACATATCTGCTGAGGGGGAAAATCCCCACCAAAGAGTGTCCTGGATATGACATTAAACCGTCAGAATCTACATACCTTTCTTAAATGTTGCCTTGATGGCTAAGGCTATAGAATACGTCTCTAGGGGGATAAGACTCTCCCAATGAGTGTCCTGCATATGACTCTAAACAATCTAAGAGTGAGGCTCCAGTAATGCTGGCCAAATAGAACAGTTTGACACTTAAATTTAGTGCAGACAAATGACTTATGCTAAACTTAATTGTTAGAAATAGAACTGTTTAATTATTCAATCGTGTGTAAACAGATGGTTGATGTGTCAGTGATACACAGCAATATTTGGAACCATTTGAATTTGTTCACTCATGCTAAATTGAATTGTTATAAATAGAACTGTTTTATCATTTAACTGTGTGTATCTAAAAAATGTGTTCACAAATCATATATATATATATATATATATATATATATATATATTCAATGTATCACAAAAGTGAGTACACCCCTGACATTTCTGCAGATATTTAAGTATATCTCTTCATGGGACAACCCTGACAAAATGACACTTTTACACAATGAAAAGTAGCCTGGATGCAGCTTGTATAACAGAGCTTCTTTATTTTCCCCTCAAAATAACTCAAAATATAACCATTAAAAGCTAAACTCCAGCCAACAAAAGTGAGTACACTCCTAAGAAACTACACTCCTAAATGTCCAAATTGAGTACTGCTTGTCATTTTCCCTCCAAAATGTCATGTGACTCATTAGTGTTACTAGGCCCATGTGTTACTAGGCCCATGTGCATAGGGAGCAGGTGTGTTAAAATTTGTAGTGCAGCTCTCACACTCTCTCATACTGGACACTGAAAGTTCCAACATGGCACTACAAAAACTCTCTGAGGATCTTAAAAGACATATTGTTGCGCTGCATAAAGATGGCCAAGGCTACAAGAAGATTGCCAACACTCTGAAACTGAGCTGCAGTACAGTGGCTAAGATCATCCAGCGTTTTAAAAGTGCGGGGTGCACTTAGAGCAGGCCTCGGGTAGGTCGTTCAAAGAAGCTGAGCGCACGTGCTGAGCGTTACATCCAAATGCTTTCTTTGAAAGATCGGCGTAAGAGTGCTGTCAGCATTGCTGCAGAGATTGAAGAGGTGGGGGTGAGCCTGTTAGGGCTCTACATCAAATTGGTGTGAATGGCTGTCACCCCAGGCGGAAGCCTCTTCTGAAGACGATATACAAGAAAGCCTCCAAACAGTTTGCTGAAGACATGTTAACAAAGCACATGGATTAGAGGAACCATGCCCTATGGTCTGAGGAGATGAAGATTAATTTGTTTGGTTCTGATGGCTTCAAGCATGTGTGGCAGCGACCAGGAGAGGAGTACAAAGATAAGTGTGTCATGCCTACAGTGAAGCATGGTGGTGGAAATGTCATGGTCTAAGGCTGCATGAGTGCTGCGGGTGTTGGAGAGTTATATTTCATTGAGGGAAACATGAACTCCTACATGTACTGTGAAATACTGCAGCAGAACATGATCCCCTCCCTCCAGAAACAGGGTAGCAGGGCAGTGTTCCAGCATGACAATGACTCCAAACTCACTTCCAAGACGACCATTGCTTTACTGAAGAGGCTGGGGGTAAAGGTGATGGACTGGACAAGCATGTCTCCTGACTTGAACACAATAGAACATCTTTGGGGGATCCTCAAGCGGAAGGTGGAGGTGTGCAAAGTCTCAAATAACTGTCAGCTCCGCGACGTCGTCATGGAGGAGTGGAAGAGCATTCCAGTGGCTACCTGTGAAACTCTGGTAAACTCCATGCCCAGGAGAGTAAAGGCAGTTCTGGATAATGATGGTGGCCACACAAAATATTGACAGTTGACATGGTGTATGTTAATACTGACAACTTTCCCTAAGGGGTGTACTCATTTTGTTGGCAGGAGTTTAGCTTTTAATGGTTATATTTTGAGTTATTTTGATGGGAAAATAAATTAACTCTGTTATACAAGCTGCATACAGACTAATTTTCATTGTGTCAAAGTGTCATTTTGTCAGTGTTGTCCCATGAAGAGATATACTTAAATATCTACAGAAATGTGAGGGGTGTACTCACTTTTGTGATACACTATCTATCTATCTATCTATCTATCTATCTATCTATATATATATATACAGGATTTAGCATTGAATAACCAACAATAGCTGATTCATCATCAAACCAAACCAAACTAAACCAAACTAAATTACAATTTCAATATGTTGATGATTAATATGATTGTTTTGTACTTACATAAAACTGAAATCATGGAATTAAATAATGTTGTACACTCCTGTGCAGGATGTTTACATATAAAACATTCAAAGAGATATTTGAAAATAAATTAATTCAATCTTGCAAATTTTTGGATGTAAGCAATTTGAATTAACGTTGCCTCTATTGGCTGGAATTGGAATAGGCTGACTGTAACCCATGCAAATGAGGAAGACCTACTCCCAAAAAATGAGATGTCACGTGAAAGATAATAAACTGCATCTGATATTGAGGCTCCGTTTCTGAAATGGGAATTATCCTTTCATTGTAATTATTTTCAGGTTTACTCTGAGGCGGAGACGTAGTATCGGTGTTGTATAGCCACAACTGCACGTATACATATACAAATATAAATGCGAACATAATCAACCGACAATGACGACTTCAATAACGGACGAATCCACTTCTTTATAAAAATATAAATCTCTCTCACTTTATTTTCGAAAGAGTGACGTTTGCTGTCAGGAAGAAATGAGTGGAGACAAGGACAGACCCAAATTCTTCCGCGACCATAGCAGCACTTCTTTCGCATCTTGGCTTGGTTGCTCAACCATGGATCAATGGGGTCCCAAAGCCCTCTGTCTGCAGCTGGCTCTCACTTCGGCATCTTGTCTCCGACTGACTCGAGCCGCCCGGGCACCTGGTCATATTATCATCTAATGCGCATCTGCTTCCGCCGTTCTTCCGCTTATTTACACAGGTGCATCTCTTGATTGATGGCTCGGTCGAGGGTCAATGTATAACACCGGTTAGGGTTCTATATATGGTCCAAATAGATACGTTTTTAAATTATTTGTATTACATAAGAATATTTGATACTATTTAACCATGTGCAAAAAAAAAAGAAACTCACAAAATGTAATGTAATCGTACACTATATAAATTCCCTAAACTCTACTCATAATATAATCAGTGATGGGTTGAAATACCGTTAAAATCAATCAATCAATCAATCATTCACTGCAGCAGATGAGTATTTGTTCTTATAGATATGAGTTCTATCTCTTCTTGCTAGATACCAGACCAGACTTAATTGAAAATACGAAAGAAAAGCTTCTTTTGAAGGCTTCTTAGTTTTTTATTTTTCACCTATTTCACTATGTAGAATGAATCTGATATGTTCAATAGGATTCATTTCAGGAAACTGGTTTGAGAATTAGAATTGATTTATATCTTTTTTGAACATAGAAAAAAAGAAATGGACTGACATTGATCTTGGTCCTAGGATGGAAGAGATATTGGCTTTTTAACCCATCCCAACATCATTTCTGCATTGATATATACAGTATTAATCAGATATTTATTTCTGAAGCTCCACGTCTGTAAGATATACCGACATCCATTTAAAAAATAACTGATGGAATTAATTGAACGGCAGGGGTTTGCTGTCTTAAAACATTTCAATGTGTGTTTAATGTTACAAAATTTTATTGAAGCACAAAAAAAAGAAAAAAAAGAAAAATACCATAAAAATGTACTTTCCGGTACGCATGTGCCTACGGGCTGCGTGTTTGAGACGCCTGATTTAATAGATAGCTTTCTTCTGAGTCTTTTGCCACAGATGATGAAATATCACACTGCTACTCCCACCATCTGCTGCTTTGTTACGGGGAATTTTTCTGTTTTGTATTCCACTGTACGTAATAGATTTTTCGATTGTTCCGCTCAAGTGGAACAAGATCCGGTTGATTCCATTCCTTCTTGCTTAAATGAAATTTATAACTATGCAATTTGCATGAAGGGGAGTGTATACTTTGCTCTGCGAACCTTGCAAATCGCAATGCAAAGTATACACTCTCCTTTAAATCAATCAACAATGCGTACCGCCCTTTCAATAAATGGCTATTGCCGCGCTAATAGAGGCACGTGGGGCGTAACTATTATTGCGATAGGAAGCGACCTCCAATACGCGAGTTCAAATCCTAAATAAGTTCCTTCCATTTCCCATTGTGCTTTGGAAATATATGAATATAACAATTTTTTTCTTGTTAATTGAGCTGACTGGGGTCTTAACTTTGATATGTTAATCAGATTAGGGAAAAAACAAAGTCTGAATTCGAAACTATTTGTAAGACATGGAGAGGAATAGGCTATACGAGACTATTCCTGCCGATGACCCCTATAACAGATGCGCCCCCGCAACCAAATCAGTTTATAAGACCAGTGAAGAACACGAGTTGAATTTGAAGATGTGGTTATTTCTCTTACTTTATATTTTTTATCCTAAATTGAATAAGTGTCAGTGAATAAATCATAATTGAATAACAATATTTGTAAAATAATTTTATTTAAAGTATAAGGATTATCATGATTGTTTTAAAGCATGTGTTGTTGCAAGTGAAAAAAAGTTAAATTGTAAGTTAAGTATAATATTTCTATGAAGTATTCAATCGAAACCGAAAAGAAATAGATTTTTCTTTCAACTGTTTTCTTTTAACAGAGTGAACAGAAGCAAATTCTCAGTACCAACGTCTGGTTGCGATTAGTAAGTCGGAGTTTTATTTTTCTGTTCATAGAATCATTGGTGCATAAACCCGCTTCATCTCAATAAAATCTTAACTGATAATGAAAAAAATAATTCATTACATTATTTGCATGTGCTTCATGTATATCTATCGAATTTTCTGTGGGTTTAAAATTTCATTCTAATATCTTAACCCTTTCCCAGGCAGAGTGACATTTTTGTCGTCAACGTTACACAGGCAAAGCTCAATCTTTGTTGTGAGTGATAGTCGAATGAAAAACATTTCATATTGGCTGCTCGTTGACCAATTCAATATTAATGAATAGAAACATCCTCTGGAGACCCTACTGGGATGTAGGAATTTATAAATGTTGTTTTTCACAAGATGATAAAGTGAATGTATTATTGTTTTCTTGCTAATGTACAACGACACAAAATTTTCGATTAAATAATCATGTTTTTTTTATTAGATCAATTGGCTTGCTTGAACATACTCTCTATTTAGCAGATTATTTTTGGTGGTGGTAGTGGCATAACGGTTATCGTCGTTGAAAATTGACACGGTGACCTGAGTTTAAATTCTGGACAAGGCTTTTATATTTCACATTATGCTAATACCTTTGGGAAAGGTATGCGTCAATTTGTTCTCCCTCCACCTATGAGTAAATAGTAGGATAGACTATGCTCTTTCAACTTGTTATGGAAACTAGTCTTGGAGAAGGAAAACTTTGAATTCAAGCATGTTAAACACCTTTAAAAATTGACCTTGTGTCACAGCCTGCACGTGCAGAGGGGTTGGATAAATATATGCCCTCTGCTTTGGAAATTTTCTGAAAATATTTCGCCCACTCATACAAAGACTAAAAAAAAATATCTGCCTGTAAAGGGGTTAAAAAAAATATGAACCCTTTTAATATTCATGTAGACGCTGGTTAACTTCTTTCTTTCTTTTTATTTACTAAGCTTTGCTCAATCTGATATACATACCTCATTTTGACCTTCACATCTAATTTGCTTACTGTCTTCATCTGTTTTTCTTGCGCACATTGGAACAAAAGAATAAAACAATGCTACAACATTTGTGACCACTTTACGAAATGGTCACCCTATCTAAGACAGAACAGACGTATCCCTGCTCAACTCCCATTTGTATTTCTTTCTTTCTTTCTTTCTTTCTTTCTTTCATTTTTCTTAGCTTCTTTCTAGGTTCTACAAGTGAGTATCAATGGATCATTTTTACTTTTCCAGGGCTGGAATGATTGCAAGTTATCTTGGAATGAGTCCGAATACAATGGAATAAAAAATATGTATCTCCACGAAGAGAAAATTTGGATTCCTGACATCTGCCTCTACGAAAAGTATATTATTTATTTTCAAGCACTATATATATATATATATATATATATATATATATATATATATATATAATCACTGTAGTACACATGTAAACGGTTTCTATATGATCATAAAATGTCCAAGTGTAAGTCAGTAGTTAAAGCACTGGAATGCTTGTTGTGAGATCTGGGGGATTGTTTCAATTGTGACTCCAACAATATTTGTTCCACAAGATGGATGGGATTTAGTCGGGCAATTCAGGTATTTCTATTTGCATACTGTTAAAGAGTTTTAAATATTGCCATGTAACAGTAACAATTTAACATCAGTCATTTGTTTGCACATAGTTTGGTTGTCAAACGGTTCTATTTAATCAAGAGATTGGGACCTATCAGATGCTACCACTCCGTGCTAGAGTGGAACTGGGAGCGATGGCAATGAAGGCGTTCTCCTCATTCCCCAAAACTCCAGAATTTCTGGAGTCTCGCCATAAGATTTTTAATGTCATATCAAAGACTCTCGTTGGGGAAGTCTTACCCCTTTGCAGAGATGTAGTCGGTGTATTTTAGAGCCCCAGCCTAATTACTCGGCTTAAGTGATTAGTTGTGTAAATTTTCGAGAAGAACATAAATAAGTATGCGTTTAGGAAATTTAACAGAAAATGAAAACCGAAAAGTGAACTTAAAGCTTTATTCGTATGAAATTTAGCCAATTCGGTTCCGGGAAAACAAAATTATTTTATCATCAGTAAATATTAGATAATCAATTATAAGGAAAATTTGGTGACAGCTTCTAACTTATTTAGAATTTTCTTTGTCACTTAACATAAGATTAAATATGTCTTCCAAGATTTTTAAAGTACAATCTTTTATGTCAACACAAATTACACAAATTACCGGTTATATAAAACCACCAAATATTATATTAACAAAACGTGTTTTTGTTTATCTACAATAGAACTCAATTTTTTTTTTCACTTCAAAAGTGGAATACGTTGCAGCTGTTGTTAAGATACAGTAACAATTAAATTACATGTCTTTATTCAGTCCAGCTTAGTGCTGAACAAAATTACAGCTGTTGGGGAAGCAGTGAGGATCGAACTGATTATGAGGAGTTGTTACGAAGAGGCAACAGTTGTCCTCTTTAAAATAGCATTTATGATTGATTTGTTCATTCTAATGTTGACAGTGCCGGTGAAAAACTTTTTGAAAGCCTATTTTTACTAAACCTTCTGCTACGACGGAAGGTCAATATTTTAGCGCAATACGTTTGGATTGAATTCAGAGTTTTCTCTTTGATAGTTTCCTGTAACTAGACTAAAGAATTCAGATTGACTGATTTATTAATTTATCTTAAAGCCATGTCAACTCATCCAGGGTTATTTTTGACCTAGAAGTCAGGGAATCGAGTATATTGCTCATCCATATTTACATTTCTAGTATTTGTTTTTTAAGAGATATTCTGCATACATTTCCATCAAATATACTAATATGTACTACCACACCTGGCCAGAGTGGACCTGGGAGTAATGGTAATGAAAGGATCTCACTATATTATCCACATCTCCAGAACAGGTGTCTCTCAATCAGAGTCAGTTTTGTGTCGTACTCAAGGTAGTACATTTTTGTAGGGTCTTAGCCCGTTACAGGGTGTACAGGAGGTGCCCGTGATGTAATGGTTATCGTCGTAGGAAATGGACACGGCGACACGAGTTCAAATCCTGGACGAGACTGATAGCATTTCACATAGCACTAATACCCTTGGGAAAGGTATGAATCCAATTATTCTCCCTCTAGTTACGGGTAACTGTAGGGCAGACTGTTTTCTTTAGCCTGGGTGAGGCAACTAGTCACTTAAAAATTGACTTTGTGTCATATCCTGCTCGATTGGAGGGGTTGGTAAATATGGTTAAAGGGTATACAGTCAACGTATTTTAATCTCCGTCAGAGATGGCGGTTAATAATAGCATTAAGAATTGTTTTTTTCATTTCACTGTTGACAATGTGGGTGAATACTGTTTTGAAAGCCAATTTTTACCGACCCCACTTTCACGACAGAAGAATTTAAGCGTAATACAACATGTTTCATTTTTTCCGAGTGGGTTACATAACTAGGTTCTGAGTAATTTGCTCAAATCTATACCAAATCTCTGTCTTCAGCGTCAACATATCTGGCATTGAGGCATACTGCAGGGAGAGGTAGATTCTCATATATTTTCAGTCAATATTACCTTAGTGAATATATAATTGTGGTTTTCACTCGTTAAACACGAATAAGTTTGTCTCTCAAGACATAAATTATTGATCGAAATAAGAATCATTATAATCTAGGCCAACAATAAACAAGTATTTTTGACTAGCATAGGATTTTAGAATTCTAGAATTAATGAAAATCTGAGAGGCTTTTAAAACTATTGTTTGCTTGATGAAGATCTCTAACTGAAAATTGATGAGATACTTGAAAAAGAGGTAGTCGGTCGAAGAGAGATCTGGTCAGTAAATTGGGAGATGAGTTTTTTGCAGAGTCAATTGTAATATATGCAGTTGGATTGCTTTCAGGGAGAAGAAAATGGCTCTTTCATTTGATCAATGATGGGTGTAAATGTCATATTCCTATTGCACATGGAAAGTTTCCTGAGAATGCCACTCTGATATGATTGTTTGGTTTGGTTTTATGGCATATCAACCATTGTGGGTTATTTAATTTCAAATCTCGTATATACATATATATTAGATATGATTTGTAAAGGTTTTTTGTTGATAATATTTTTAAATGATTCTGAGATCATTCTTTAGGACGCAGTTAAATGGTTTCATGTATTTCTATCTAGAAAGAATATTTCTATTTACTATTAATCATTTGTTTGCACACAGTTAAATGGTACCAAATATCGTTCTGTATCTCTGACAATTCAATTAAAAATCCTTAATTTGATTACACACAGTTAAATGATGAAATAGTTGTATTTCCAGCAATTTTGATTCCGCAAAAGTAATTTGTTTTGACACATTTTATTCGTCAAATAGTTCTATTTGTTTCATACATAGGACCCTATCAAATGCTATCACTACGAGTCAGCGTGGATTTAGGAGCAATAGTACAGAAGGGGTACTCCACATTCCTCAAACCTCTTGGACAATCGCTTGTAGGATGTCTTACCCCTCTGCAGAGAAGCAGTTCGTCTATTCTCGAGACCAAGGTGATTGGGATATTTGATGAGATAGTCTGACAAAATTTTCTATGTGTACAAAATTTCTTTAAAATGAATGAGATATTCAGTTAGTGAATTTACAAGACATTTAAAGCTATATTTTTGCATTTAGGAAGATTGGTTTGGTTTGGTTTTATGGCATATCATTCATTGTAGGTTATTTATTGCAAAATCGTTTTTATACATATATACGAAATATAGGATTTCTAAGCACGTTTTGTAGATAACATTTTTAAACGAACCTGAGATCATTTTTTGCATATAGTTAAATTAGTTAAATTGTTTCACTTATTTCAATTAAATACGAATAATTCTATTTATTATTAAACATTTGTCAGCACACAGTTAAATGGTTCAAAGTATTGCTATGTACAACAAATGATTCAATTAAACATCAGTCATTTGCTTACACGCAGCTAAAGGAATAAACAATTCAATTCCAAGCAATTCAGTTTCGCATAATTCATTTGTTTACACACAGTTTAAATATCAAAGTTCCATTTGACCCATAGATATGATTCTATCAGGTGCTTCCACTCCGGGCAAGAGTGGACCCGAGGACGATGGAAATTAAAGGTTACTCCGCATTCTCCAACGCTATAGAATTACTGGAGCCTCACCATTAGATTGTTTAGCGTCATATGCAGGACACTCATTTGGGGAGTCTTACTCCTCTGCAGTGATGCAGTCGGTGTATTCAACAGCCTCAACCGACTCGGTCACATTTAGGAAGAGTATGTAGATTTACAAGAACATTGGCCTAATGAGTAGAGTGTTCGCCAATGGTCCAGTAGACTGGAGTTCAATCCCAGGTCGAGTCATATCAAAGACTCAAAAAATGCTACTTGATACCGCCTTGCTTAACACACAGCATTATAAGGTACGGATCAAGTGTAAAGTGGAGGAATCCAAGGAAAGAAGCAGCGCCCTTCCTTACACCCCGGTGTAGTAGCAATTGAAAAGGGAGCCTTCGGGTTACCTTCGACTGCGGTCGCCAACTTTACATTACTTACTTACTTATGTAGATTCAGAAAAACTTTAGATGTTGATAATAAAATTTAGGAACTATTTTACCAAAAAGCGAAACAGTTAGAAGTAAGGAACCATGAAACCTTATTTTTGAACTTCAGAGGGCATGATATTCTTTCAAAATCTTCTCGATCAAATATTGCAATCTAAAACATCGATAAATGAATAAACATGTATTTAGATTTTAAGAACGCTTAGATTTAGTATTTCAGTTTAGATTAGTATATGAACAAGCAATGCTAACTCATATTACAAATGGGTCGTAAGATAACCATTGAAAATCAAGAATGTAAAGGACCACATTAAGAAAAGCACAAATCGATCTCTTCTTCCGCAGGTCTAGGTAAAATACCGCATATTACATAAGGTCTGCTAATTTCGTGTTAAGGAAGCCCTGTGTCTCGCGAGTGACTAAGATAATGGCTAATGACGACGACACAAGTGACATTAACCTATATGTAATACGTGTATTACCTATGGGTTGTAAGATAGCCGTTAAACTAGAATATATAGTGTAATTTTTATTAAAGTTTAGGATAATTATTAGTATTTAAAGGATACCTTTGAGAAAGACATGAATCGATCTCTTCTATCGCAATATTAGTGCAAATGTTACTTTTCTGGTTCACGCGAATGATTTCCGGGAAATGCTTGTCTACTCCGATGATCTAATCAAAATTCAGGGAATTGTGGTGAATGATTCAAACCCGAAACCAACAAATAGTGACCATAACCTTCTATTGTCGCAGTTTTTGTTTCTGAAAAGTGTTCACCTCAGTTCAGTAATTGTGTGGAATACTATTGTTTTTCGCATATAACCAAATTTTCATCAGATGTCAAAATGTCAACAAACTGATCCTTTTTGTCGCTCAAAAGAATGATTGACTGATTGATTTTAACTGTAAGTCAGCCCAGCTAAGTTTAGATGTTATAGAATCGTGTTCATTGTATGTTCATATTTACATTTTGGGAAGTAGTTTTAAATTTTTTTCCGATAACCTGTTCTCTCGAATACAAACAATTTTAAATAGATATATTTGATGGCATTGAAGTGGTACTTGACAATCCCCAGATCTCCAGAAGTGGAAACACTCTATTTGATCTAGAACTATTTATATAAATCATGAGGATTGAAATTGCCGTTGAAAATGTTTTATTAAATTAGCATAAATGAATAGCATATTCCATGTGTCCATGTTTTGAAGTTCATGAGAAAACGTGGCTTATGAGTTCACCGACAGTATGCCTTGTCCGTCTTACTCGCTGTATTCCCTTCAGCGAGAGACAATATATTAGATAAGCGTAGTATTTATGATCTATTTCACTTTGAAACATACAGTACTCGTTACTAAAAAATACTTATACCTCACACACAAACACACAAATATATATATATATATATATATATATATATATATATATAAAATTTTAATCTTCACAATAGAATACTCATCCTCATAAAAACATGTTGATAGCAAGGAGTTCCCTGATTCTTTCTTGCCGTCCGTCCCTAGTATCGATCGTACATGGAAGATATGTAAGTACTTGCAGTTTGGCAAACACTGGTGGGTCTCTATGTAGACGTCCATAAGAGAGCATTCTGACTTCACTAGTAGTGCCCAGGTTGTCTTGATGGTTTGTGAGATGGGAGGTAAGTAGTCATACAGCTGCTCTTTTTTTGTGGTGACTAGTTCCTAAAGCTAGTTAGAAGTTATTTATTCTTATTTGTAATGAGAATACTTGCTTACTACTACTTGAGACTGATCAATACCATGAAGCCAAACTATTCCATGATATTGTTTTAATAATTCTATCTTTATATTTCTCTTTTTATATGCAGCGCTGAATACATGCTTCGAGGTCTTCATGAATACTACCGCGTGTTTGTAAATTCGAGTGGATTTGTCACGTACAATTTCCCATCACAGCTTAAAACCACTTGTAATCTGAACATCAGACACTTTCCATTTGACGTTCAGGTATCTTATTCTAATATCTTATTGTATATGTTTGTAAAGCTAATTTGAAATTTAAAAAAATTATTTGTTTTTATTCAGCAACAATTGCATTGTGTTTCTTTTGGGATTGTGATTGTTTCATTTCTTTACCGAATTTCAAAGTTTATCTATATGTCTACCTATCTATTTATCTCTATATCTATTTGAGTCTTTTCATATTGATCTATAATCACAATCTGACCATATCTATCTATCTATCTATCTATCTATCTATCTATATATCTTACAAACAAGTTTTTTTAGAAAATGTCTTTTCTTTTAAGCCAATGAGATTTTTATCATTTCTTGTAGAACATTATATAGTCAAAACGTATATCATTACGTATCATATATTTCGAAAATCAATAGCACTCAAAATCTGTAACCCATAATATCATTATAAAACATCTATAATTAAAAACAAAATTATGAAAATATATAAGGTATGCATTGACGAATATATAAGGGGTAACCTTATTTTTTTATTTTCATGAATTCATGTTTTCAGTAACAGAATTCTAGTAGTATAAATTTGGTAATAAAGGACCCTTAATGATGTCAGTTTTAACTGCATATTCTTTTACTAGATATGATAAAAAAAACCTGGCGTCTTTAGCTTTATAGAAAATGGTGTGAATGAACTTATTTATTGGTGATATTCTATCTATCTATCTATCTATCATTTTATTCTTAAAAAGATTTCAATGAGGTAAATGGTAATTTGTGTTATGTCATAATCTGTTATAGCTTTGTCTCTTCACTTATTTTTGCTATGTTCTGATTTGTAAAAACATTCTAAAAACTAATTGATTCACACATTATTCAAAGTCAATCGTGAATTCGTCAATATACAAGAGAATTCAATCTAAATTTAAATGAAAACGTCATTTGAAATCAGACAAAGGTAGAACCAAAGCCGAAATATTAGTAAGATTAATACAGTCAAACCTTATTTGAATATTTATTTGATACTTGTATTTGTGTTTTTATGAATATTTGGTTCAAATATTGTCGATTTGGAAATGTATAGCTATGTTATAATGAAAATAGTTTTATGAATTTATTGTTTCTAATTATATGTTCTACTTTTAAAAACTTATACCTTTAAAATATATTTTCAAATACTTGTATCCATTCAAGTTATTTTTAATTTCTTTAAAAGCATGTTTTCATGAAGAATTAGCGAAAAGAATAGGCATTTGTCTTTAACCTGGCTGAAGGAAGTTCTGTATGAACGAATAAGTAATAAGATTCAGGGCCAGGGACTTAAGAGAGACAGAAAATCTAAAAAATTGAAACGAAAAAAGTATGAATAATAATTTATTGAATGACGCTCATATATATTATAGGTCCCTCCACTGCCCCCCACCCAAATCTCATTTATTGAGCGACCCTAGAAAATGTAATAGAGCCCTATTCTATCCAAAAGACCCCTTATTTATCAAAAGTTTCTTGTGTTTTGAATTGGTCCAACCTTAGTCAAAAAATTCTCCTCATTTATTGAATGACTCTCGTATATAAAATAGTTCCTTCCTCTCTCTCCATAATATTCCATTTATTTATTGAATGAGCCTCGTTTATATAATAGGTCTCTCCTCCTTTGAAAAATCCCCCTACATTTTGAATGACACTCGTACTTATAATAGGTCCATCCTTTATCTAAAATTACCCCTTATTTATTTACTGACTGTTGTATATATAATAGTTCGTTCACTCTCCAAAAAAGGCTCCTTATTTAATGAATGAACTTCGTATACACACACACACACACACACACACACACACACACACACACACACACACACACATATATATATATATATATATATAGTTCATTCATCCGTCCTCCAGATTCCTCTAACTTAGTGAGTGACCCTCCTTTGTATTATCAGTCCTTCCTCTGTCAAAAAATTACCCAAAGTTTCTGAGGTTACTCCACTGTCCCTAAAATACGTGGTGCTTTCAATGTTTCCAGACTTATTTGTACAGGCATTTAAAATTGTCGTAGACTCTTGAAAATTCAGTATGTTATTGCTATACATCTTATGAGATGACTGACCAATTTCCATGATTTCAGCTTCCAATGAACTGCAACATCAGGAATTGGAATACACCCTACTAAAGACTGATTGTCACAGCTGGTGAATTTCAAAAATACAATGTCGACGTGAGGAAGAACGATATGCAATAAAATTCTGTTTTAAACTTGGAAAAAATGCCACAGAAATGTATTGAATGCTTCAAACTGCTTTTCGACCATCTTGCATGAATCGAGCATCAGTTTTTGAGTGGCATAAGAGATCCAAGGAAGGCAGGGAGTCTGTGAAGGATGATGAGAGGAGTAAGAAAGCCAATACACCACAGTTGATTGGCCAAAGGGTTAGGGCTAGGGTTACTATGTTGAGGTTTTAAAGGAGTTCAGGAAGAGATTCCGTCGAAGAGGCCAGCACTCTTCTAATCGAGTCAGTGGCATTTCCACCAGGACAATGCACCAGTCAACAACTCCATCCTTGTCACTGACTATGAGACAATTGAGGAGATGAAAGAGGCTGTGACGAAGGTCATTGACACTCTCACACAAGAGGACTTCTATGAGGCCTTCCAGAAGGTGTTGGAACGGTACAACAAGTGCATTGCAGCCGGAGGAGATTACTTGGAAGGTGACTAGAGTTTCCTGTGTGTACTATCAATAACAGTGCCCATACGAAAAAAGGCTGGAAACTTATTTAATGATCCACATAACTCTGATAAATTGAATGAATCTTATATATATTATAGATCCCTCCAGTGTCCCCATAATTCAATTTTTTAATTGAATGTCTCTCTTTTCAATCAAACATTCTCAATAAATATTGAATAACCCTCGTACATTCAATCGGTGCACCCTCAGTCAAAAAATTCCACGAATTTATTGAATGATATTCCTATAAATAATGTCCCTCCCATATCCAAAAATTTCCCTTATTTATTGAATCATCCGCGTATATAAGATAGATCTCTCAACAGTCCCCAAAATTTCCATTATATACATATAGATTGTGACGGTTGCCAGATGAACAACGTCCCACGCGATTATCCCCACATATAGCGACATTGAGACTCCAACGGAATCCCGTGATAATAAAATGTAACGACAGCACTCGACCAACAACGCTAAATTTTTGCAGAGGTGACAAGAGCACGCTTAATGAATGATGTTGACCAATCAGGAGCCTACTTTACGGTGCCAACAGTAACGGAGAGGCCGATGAGAGCGAACCGATTTTAAACCGACAGTCGAAGAACCGGCAAGGAGCAGATCAGACGCACTTCGTGTGTCGACCCAAAGAATATTCGAGTTGAGGAGAAAATTCTGTGTCCACGCAGAGCATGGCTGGACCTGATAAAGATCTTCGTAGAACCGCAGACTTTGCCCGACGCCGTCAAATTCGGAGATGAATAAATAAACTAAAGAAACCATACTTATAGCGAATGGAGCAATATGAGTGACTGCGCGTAATTCCTCCCAACTGACAAAGCAGGAAGAAATTAAGAGACCTGATATTGTTCCTTGTAAAATTTTAAACTCGGGAACTGTCATTACACATAATCAATAATGTCACCCACTCCGCTGTTAGACTGCATACATTCATTTAACTTCAAAATATTTAATTCACGGATTATTACCCACAAACTTAGGGAAAATCCCGATATGTCTATGATTATCTATTGCCCATGTATATATATATATATATATATATATATATATATATATATATATATATATATATCAGCTTTATGGTGTCACAGGGCAAGCTGTGTTGCCGTTTACTATCTGATTCCATTCTGGGTTCTTTTTTTCGCTGGTATAACATTTTAGATAAGAAGGCCGTAAAAGAATTATATGAAAGAAGATAGTGACAGATAGGCGACGAAAACTTTTTATATTTTTTCTTTATTTCTGGGTTCAACAACAATTCACTGGGTGAGGAAATTCTCCCTGAATACAATTGAAATGGTTGAATCCCCCAGTGAAGGTATTTAAGATGCGTTAGTCGTTTCTTGGGTATATGTGTCCTTATTCGGTCTTTCAAGCTTTAATAACTTATTTGGTATATAAAGCTTTAACGAAGTGTTAGTCGCTTTTGGGAATTTGTCCAAGTCCAGTGTTTTAGTTTCGTAGTTCGATAGGTCCATTTTGATACTTTTTATATTTTAGCATACTGTTAACCGAGACGGCTGCTACTAGTGAAAGGTTTGCCAACGCGGCGCTTAAGAGCGGCCACGTGGCCTTCCACTATCGGCAATGGAGATTTAGATGTTGTCACTCCACCGCTCACTGCTGAGAGAGAGAGAGAGAGAGAGAGAGAGAGAGAGAGAGAGAGAGAGAGCTTCCTCCTTTGTTCGGGATGGTCCCTTTTCTTTTACGCATGCGTAGATCCTCTTTCCGTCAGAGGCCTCTGGGAGTTTCTGCATATTTTAATAATTATTTTAATTCAATTTAGATTTTTTTCTATTTGTTTATTCCCTACAGCTTCTATGTTCTAAGACACCCTTAATGATTGATAATCTTTCCCTTCTTTTCGTTGTTATTAAATTCGTTGTTAAAGAATTGCTTGAATTGCCTTATTGTATTGAACCACGTCCTTGTTTATTGGTGTCCTGCTAGTCATACACATATATATCACACACCTATGAGTAGAAGGTCTTCTACACTACAGCAGTTTCGTCTAAGAAACATTTCTTTTTTTCCTTTCTTTGAAATGTATTATTTGTCGTTGGGACGTGATATAGCATTGAAAGTGAAGTGACTTTAACCCATCAAGTCCCACGAGAATGATAATAAAAAAAATAAATATATAATTCGAAGAAAGTAGTCTAAGGATTAGACTATTAAGTAATAATTCAAGGCAAATAGGAATATCCATTTTAGTGTTCAATGTCAACGACTATCGAATGTATAATTAACTTCAGATTAAAGTTATATCGAAACTGCAGAGCGAAAATATTTTTTTATAAAATTAAACGAAAAACATTTAATTTTGTTGTTCCATTATAAATTTATTTCAGCCTTATAAATAGTCTTCCTCAGATGGATGAAATACAGTTTTATATTTGAATATAATGTTGGCAGGTTTACCGGCGAGAAGAGAAGTAAAAAAAAAATGTTTAAAAAAACCCAAAACTTTTTTAACGGTGGAAATATCATTATAGATTTACAAATAATGTTAATTAAAAAAACCCATTACCAATAATTTAGAATATGACTGAATTTTTACTTGAGACTCAATTAAAGTATTAAAAATTAATTCCTATTTTCGTTGAAATTATTGTATATTATAAAGATTAAAAAATGAAATGCATGTATTCTAAAAGTGTTATTATATATCAATACTAATTTAGCCAAAAGTCAAGAAGAATATAATTTGTCAATATAATATTTAATTACAAAAAGAAATCTCTTATCGTCCGGAGCAATGTAAATCTGTCTACATTATATTCAAATACTTAATGTATTTCATCCATCTGAAGATGGTCATTTTATATGGCTAAAGTAAATTTATAATGAAAATACAGCATTGAATTTTTTCTTTTAATTTTATATATATATATATGCCATTCTCGAAATTTGTCATTCCTTCCCTTCTGTCGGTTACCAACTGATTGACAGAATATTTATAAAAAAAAAACCTTGTCTGTGACTGTTTCTCGCATTAAACGTGAGAGTTCCCGTGTTTGAGCCCGTATTGTTGGTGACACAGCCGGGTACTAGGTTCACTGTTGAATACATCATAATATCTATCGATCTATCTGTTTTTAGCACAATACACACACACACACACACACACACACACACATATATATATATATATATATATATATCATTAATGCCCAGTCAACATCCGAATGCGGTATTCAAGTCAACTTTTTTTACCTGAACAAATCTTAAAAATCGATTTGAAAGTAGCAATTTACAATATATATATATATATATATATATATATATATATATATATATATATATATATATATAATTGATGTAAGTACATGCATAAAAGGTTTATATTATTGAATATACAAATAATTATATGTTTTTTAAATTTCTTTTCTCTTCAGATATGCAATCTTACGTTTGGTTCTTGGTCATACAACGATGTAGAAGTGACAGTGGTAAACGCACGTGAAACTGGAGATAGTTTTAATTATTTGCTCAATGGAGAGTGGGAACTTATTTACTTTTCTGTCAGCAGAATTGCTACAAACTACTCATGCTGCAAAGAAACTTACTCAACTGTAATATTTCAGATTAAAATACGACGCAAACCGGCTGTTTATCTTCTGAATTTACTTTTCCCCACGATAATAATCTCGGCAATTGGACTCTTGAGTTTCTTCATCCCCTCCGAATCCGGTGAGAAAATTTCTATTAGTGTCACCGTATTGTTGTCTCTTGCTGTTTTTCAATTGGTCATCAGTGAGTCGCTGCCGCCGAATTCTGACAGTTTACCCTATCTCGGTACGTAAACTTTTTAATTACTTCTTCATTTTATTTTTACTTTAGAAATATCACTTGTGAAAGATTATGTGACCCACGCTGAAATTCGTTCCGTACTCTATTTCCTAGTGGGTGTAATGGTTAAAGCGCTGGACTTTGGAATCGTAGTAAGCGAGTTCGAACTCGAATCGTGCTATTTCGGACATATGCCCTTGGAAAAGGTATGATTCCCCTTATCTTCCTATCTATGGGTTAAATAGTACGACTACTGTCCTTCTAAAATGATGGATTTGGCATTAAATAACACGAGTAGGTTAATATGCTATAAGATAACAAACAAACATCTATTTCATTTGAGTTCAAGTGAAAAGTGTTTTTATTTACTTATCATTGCTTTTGCAGAAGAGCAAACGTTGCCTCTCTCACATAATCTTCACTGAGGACAACCATTTAAAGTGTGGAGAGTGGCCTCGCGGTGTAATGGTTAAAGCGATGGACTGCGAAATCGTAGTAACCGAGTTCGAACTCAAGTCGCAGTATTACGTTCACTTTCTGACAAATATCCTTAGGAAACGTATGAACCCCCTAATCCTCCCAGGTATAGGTTAAATAGTACTACTACTGTTCTTCTAGGAGAATGGCATTGGCATTAAATAACCAACAAAGGTTAATATGTCATTAAACAAAGAAACCAAACTATTTAAATTGTGACCAAGTCGGATGCTGCTAAATTTTGGTGATCAGAAGAAAACTTGTGTTTTTAGCGCGACTTGGTCTCGGGGTATTTAGGAAGCATTTCGGTGTAACTGTGGAGCAACTTGTGTGGTTTAAACTCTTTACACAGTTGTTATGGTTCGATAGACCAATTGCTAAACTGAAGACAGGGACTCCCAGAAAGCTTTAAGATCGAACTTCAGTAAGAAGAACAAATATACCCCCGACTTACACAAAACAGCAACAACAAAACGTCATTATACTAGTAACTCTACGCCGAAGGGAATGGACACAGCGATCCGTGTTCAAATACTGGACGAGGTTCGTTGCATTTCAGATAGCTCTAACAACTTTGAGAAACGTATGATTTTAACTATTACCCTTAATATATAACTAAATGTGGAGGTGCCCATGGTGTAATGGTTATCGTCGTAGGAAATGGACACGGCAACTCGAGTTCAAACCCTGGACAAGACTGATTGCATTTCACATAGCACTAATACCCTTGGGAAAGGTATGAATCCAATTATTCTCCCTCCAGCTATGGGTAAATAGTAGGAAATACTGGGTTCTTCAGCCTTAGTGAGGCAACTAGTCTAGGAGAAGGAAAACTCTGAATTTAAACATGTTAAACTCCGCTTAAAAAATTGACCTTGTGTCATATCCTGCCCGAGCGGAGAGGTCGGTAAATAAGATATATAACTAAATAGTAAGATAAACTGGGCTCTTTTGTCTTATTGTGGCAACCTGTATAGAAGAAAGAAAACTCTAAATTTAAACCCATTCTACTCCGCTTAGAAATTGACTTTGTGTCGTATTCTGCTCCTGGCCAAAGGGTTGGATAAATACCTAATCTTCCGCCCTAACTTGTTTATCCTGATCCTCCTGTAGAATAAGTAAATTTGGCGACCTTAGTCGAGGGTGACCCGAAGGCTCCCTATTCAACAGCTACTACACCGAGGTAGGGGAGTGCGCCACTCCATTTCTTAGATTGCTCCATTTTACCCTTGATACACACCTTATAACGCTTAGTGTTAAGCAATGCAGCATTAAGTACCATTTTTAAAGTCTTTCGTATGACTCAACCTGGGATTGAACCCCGGTCTCTTAGAGCACTTTACCCATTAAACTATATTTTATTAAAGATAATAGAACACGAATATTCATTATGCTTTTTTTTTTTAATGAGGTTCTCCTGTTTTTGTTTATATTGCGTCAGTGTGGTGTCGAAATTATATAAGAATTGTCGAAAATTCTTAATCTCCATAGATATATAATTTTCTAGGTGCGCTTAGCTTAATGTAGAAGATGGAATCAATGACTACTGTTTAAAATCCTGAACGAGGTTATTTGTGTTTCCCTTCACGCTAATGCCCTTGGGAAAGGCATGAATCCATCTCTTTCACTCGCTATGAGTAAATTGTATGACTGACAAGATTCTTTTGTTTGGGTATGTCAACCAGTTTAGGAGAAGGAAAACTCTGAATTCAAACCAGTTTTACTACGCTTCGAAATCGACCTAGTTTCACATCCTCTCGGATGTGGAGTTTGGGTGATGGGGTAAATTTAAACATTGATAGTAAGTGAGAGCATTAAAAATACCACACGAATGTCACTTGGTACTAAAACTGACTTGACCTACGTTTCCTAATTTATTCATAATATTCATTACTCGTCTCTTTGAAAGTTGAGCATTTTATCACATTCTTTCTTGGGAAAGGTATGAAACACCCAATCCTCCCAGCTATGGGTTAAATAGTACTACTACTGTTCTTCTAGGAGAATGAATTTGGCATTAAATAACCTACAAAGGTTGATATGCCATTAGAAAGAAAGTCTCTTTTTGTATTTTTGTAAGTGTACTTATTGCTGATATTATTTTTTCTTGTAAATCAACCAAATCTATTTTACAGGTTATTTCTTCTTGGCTAACATGTTATTTGTCGGCTTCTGTTGTACAACGTCTATCACTGTACTCAACATATATCACTCAAAAGCAGATAATTCAACCATTATTCGGATAGTTCGGTATATTAAGACCAAAGGAAGATCGCTGAAAATCGCAGACCAAACAAAGTATGACGTAACAAAAGTAAGCAACTTATTTTCCATATAACAGGTATTTTCAAGAAGCGCTAGGAATAGCGCATTCTATTAGCATTAATAAATATTTTATAGAAGCACCTAATATAGGCAGGTCATTCAATAAACAAGGGTAATTTTCCATGAGAAGTTAGCAATAGGAAACGCTATTTACTGTAGTACCTCTTTCAAGGTAATCAATCGTAATGGGTCTTTTCATGTCCCAGAAGAGTGTTATTATGGCCTTCTTTACTGATTACTGCTCCAAGAATGTTTTCTTTTATGGTAAGGCAGTATGTTTCCACTCCGTGGATTAATATTTCGTCTCAGGCTCGGAGTTTAGCCCATTTGTAAATATTTTTTGTCCAAAATACGCTTCAACGTACATATCAAATCATTCTTCTGGAAATTTCAGATGGTTTGCACTTCTAAACCATCAAATATTTGATGACAGAGCGCTGTTCAAACATGGATAACTTTGTTTCATTTACTACGATTATGAATTGCCTCAAAACAAATATTTTTGCCAGATTTAAATGATTTTTTTACTATAAACCAATTCCAAACAATTCAGTTTACATTTATAAAAAAATTCTTTAAAAATATCTTAATCAATTTAGATAAAATTCTTCTTCAACAAATCAGGCTATGAATCCTTTGGAGTGAGTATATATTTCATTCTAATCATAAACGTGCAGAAATTTGTTGCAAATATTCCTAGTTCCATACTTATCCAGTGTGGTATTTTCTGTTAGGATCCAAACTATGGAAAGAATAGATACGTTTGAAAATTAATAGTATTAAATCGGTAACTTAAAACCATGTAATTGTACCCAAATTATTTGTTTTCAGAATAGAAATCTGATACTATTATTGTGTGCAAATGAACAATAGTATCAATGACATGAAACCATATAATTGATTTCCAATAAGAATTGAAGAAAATAAATGAACCTGGACATTAAATAACAGAAGGGTTGACTTGCTGCAAAACCAGCTTTAAACTTTTCAGTTGATATCATTTTAACCACTGAAATACCTGATTTTTTGATTTGACTAGTTATAGAGATTGCACATCAGGGAATAAACCCTTGGAACCCTGAGCCTGCTCTGACCGTAGACTCATAGCTTGAAAAATGGGTGAAAATATAAAATACTGGAATGTTATTTGATAGATTTTCAGACTATCAATTGGAGTTTTCAACGCTTTAGATATGATTTTAGATACATTACGAAACAATGAAATTACATAGAAAGTATAAAATTGCAGCATTGGCAATAACAATATAGAAGTGGGGAATCCCTCGGCTGAAATTACGACCGTCTGGGTTTACCTACTTCTAGTTAGCGGCAAAAATCCTAGCATCTCATGTTCAAGGGAATGTGATTTAGATTTGAGAAAAATATCGAAGGGCTTAATAAGGGAAAATTATAAAGAGCTGCCAAAATACTATAAGACCAAATGAGCAATTGCTGGTTTACAGTAAATAATCACATATACAGATAAATACATGCAAAAGCATTAGCATAAGAGATGTATTAACAGTATACGCACTCCGTATTGATTTGGTTTGGTTTTATGGCATATCAACCGTTGTAGGTTATTCATGCCATATCCTGTTTATACGTATATATTGAATATATATATAATTTGTAAACACATTTTCTAGATAACATTCGTAAACGAGCCTGAGCTTTTTTTTTACACATAGTTAAATGGTTTCAAGTATTACTATATAACAGTCATATTTTAACATCAGTCATTTGTTTGCTCTCATAGTTTGTTCTCTTTGACCCATAGATAGGGCCCAATCAGGTGCTACCACAACGAACCAGAGTGAACCGGGGACCAATGGCAAAGAAGAAGTACTCTAAATTCTTCAAATCTCCAAGGCTCGTTATCAGATTGTATAATCTCATATCTAGGACACTCGTTGGAGAGGTCTTACTTCTCTGCAGAAATGCAGTTGGTGTATACTATTGCCCTAGCTGTCTGGGCTGACACTCCATATTGATATAGTATATACCCACTTTAGGCTTTAACACACACACACACACACACATATATATATATATATATAGTACAATTTGATGGAGACTCAAACTCGGTTGAGTCGTCATTATAAATTTATATATATATATATATATATATACTGATTCCGGAAAGTAAATTGTAACAACCTGTAGGTTTTTGTATTTGTATGATGGGAAGTCGTGGATATTCTAATTAATTTTTCAAACACTTCATCTCTCTCGTGAGATAGTAAGTTACGATCTCCATCCAATGGTTTTATTTATGCCATAGTAAAAGCCCTGTATTAATGCTCAAAGCGGAATATATTGCATTAATATGTAGTCAGGCTATTATTAATTTACTCCTTATCTACAGTAGTTGTAGGTGAGTAATGTATCTATTCGTATGTGTGCGCGTGCATCTGTGTGTGTGTGTGTGTGTGTGTGTGTGTGTGTGTGTTTGTGTGAGAGGGAGACAGAGACAGAGAGAGATGGAGGACAGAGGGGATAATAAACAGCAAGAAAGCAAGAGACAGCATGAATAAAGTATATGGGTGATTGATGATTAAGCCACGTAAATGTTAGTAATCAACTGATGTTTTTATTCTTTTATAACAGGTTTCAACAAAGCACATGCCGACCACTGTGACACAGTTGAACGAGGAATACATACAGTCAAACAAAAGTCAAAAGCAGCAACACCCGCAAAAAGCCGACCTTTCTATTCATAAAGAGTTTTTAGTGACAGAATTTCTACACGAAATGGGATCATCTTTTGCAGAAAAACGGAAAGCCGAAGAGCTTAAAGCGGAGTTAGCAGTTGCGGAAAAGTACATCAACCGGATTTTTTTGATCACAGCAATCATTATTTTTTGTTCTCTTATGTTGATGCTAATCACTATCGTGTAACTGTATTTTTCAGTAGTGTTTGCGAGCATAAATCTTTTCTTAATGGCTTTTTGAAGAGCGAGTTATAAAATTAAAGTAAAAACCGATTCAATCAATACGTTCCTAACAACATACAGGGTGTACCAGAAAAAAATTATATCAATTCGTAATCTAATAAATTGACCAATTCTCGTTTAAATGATCTCAAATTTTAACAATCTAAGTAGAAACCACTCAAAATCCTATCAATAGTGTTTCATATATTTCTTTCTTAACAGATATTGAAATGCCATTTACTCGAAAAGAAAAGGCGTCTAAATATCAAACATAGAATATCTTGTTGTTTCTACACATACAGTTAAAATGTGATATCATAAGAACAAGAACAGCTATGGGTAAATAGTATGGCAGACTAGGTTCTTCAGCCTTGGTGAGGCAACTAGTCTAGGAGAAGGAAAACTCAGAATTTTAAAAAAGTGCTTAAAACTTTCGCACACACCAAATATAATAATATGTCTTTTATTATCAATTACTCCTCAGTAATTCTCTATTATTTGACATTTTTCATCAATTTTAGGTGTCATATATTTATTGAAATCAGTCAGACAATCTTTTTGATATCATGCTTCTGATTCTTAAAATTGACCTTGTGTCATATTCTGTCCGAGCGGAGGGGTTGGGAAATATGAAGAACAAGAATTTTTCCAGTTATTATATTACGGAAAAATATCAATTTTCCAGATAAACCATTTGGATTTCAATTGATATAAAACTTTTTAAACACCTAGCATATAAAGATTATATTTGTGTGATTATTTAGAAGATAAATCCTGTTGTCAGTAGATTCTTTTAAGGGATTTCTCTGCAGCTCTTATGTTATTAAAGCACGTATGATTAAAAAAAACAAAACTTATCGAATTGTTTGAAGATAAAATAATTAGTAAAAGAAGGATTTGGAGATTAAAAGCAAACTTCCATTACCGCTTTATTCACTTGTAGGAAATAATTTATGTTAGTCATGTTTCATGTTTTCACAAAATGGCGTCGTATTCATGAATTCATATCACAATATTTTATTTCCGAACGGGTCAATCTATTTATTATGTGCCTCTCAAAAGTAATAATCCTTAGAATTGATTGGTATTTTAATTCTCTCATAGTCAACGGTATGTTGGGTATAGACAATTGATGATATATATTTGATAATTTTATTTGACATACTATAAAAATGATTATAAGTAGGAAGTTTGGGTCACAATTATCTATTTTCTTTTCTAATATTTCGCTCTTCATCATACGAGCATTTTAAAACACCACTGGAAAGGTTTTGAAACGCTAAAGAAGATACAGATAATGTTTTATTTGTCACGTGAACGTTGTGTGAATATGCTGTCCTATTAAAAGTTTAAAGAGGCATTTTATTACTAAAATACCTTAAAATGAAAATGTTAAGATTTGCATTATCAAGATTGTCTAACATTGTTCCATTTATCGTACGTTAAGTACGTGTCATTGTTGTCACTTTATGTGAATAGATTGTCCCATTAAAAGTTTTAAAGAGATATTGTATCATTAAAATTCCTTTAATTGAAACTTTTTGAATTTGCATTCTTATTAACTTTATTAAACACTGTTGTTCTATTTACCATACGCTGTGTATGCATCTGTGTTGATAAAGCTTTACTTTGATAACAAATATAAACATTCATTTGAATTAAAGGAATTATAATGCATTTTGTTTTCTTTTCTTTCTTTATTGTCTTATATAAAAATTGATTTCTATTTTCTATTAAGTCTTTAATTAAAAAAAATGTGCTTAAAACTTTCGCACACACCAAATATAATAATATGTCTTTTATTATCAATTACTCCACAGTAATTCTCTATTATTTGACATTTTTTATCAATTTTAAGTGTCATATAGCCATCGAAAGATAACCATGACCCACACTCAAACCACATACACAAACCGCATCGCTCTTCGCGCGGGTAAAAAAGGGGCGCGTCCTGCTGAGGTTGGAGCCCTGGCCTCAGTGTTCGAAAAATCAGCTACAGAGCTCAAACGATCAAAACTACTAAAATGCAAGCAAACACTACAAATAGCCACATTTAACGTACGAACCTTAAATAGAATAGGACAACTTCCAGAGCGAGTCGCATCGGCCGAAGAACATAAGATTGACATAATATGCATACAAGAACACAGATACACGCACACCGAAGATATCAAATATCACGAAACTGGCAATGGATGGTCGCTCGCCACTGTATCCGCATGGAAAAACTCTGTCAACGCCGCAGTAGGAGGAGTAGGATTACTTATAGGACCTAGAGCATTAAAAACGCTAAATAGCATTGAGAAAATACAACCTAGAATGATGGCAGCTACTTTTAACGGCAACCCCAGAGCAACAATCATCTCATGCTACAGCCCTACCAATGTTAGTGAAGAAACTGAACTAGTCACCTTCTACGATGAGCTATCCTCATTTGTGTGTAGCATCCCGAAACACAACATGTTAGTCATTGGCGGAGACATGAATGCCCAAATCGGGAAAAACGGAAACAACAAATACAGCTTCCACAACACGACAAATAGGAATGAGCAACATCTAACAGATTTCATGATAGAAAATAGATTAGCATGTCTCAATGCAAACTACCAAAAAAGGGAGGGCAAACTATGGACATACACGTACGCAAACAATACTAAAGCTCAGATAGACTACGTCCTTATAAACAAGAAATGGAAAAATAGTGCAATGAATTGCAAGGCATACTCCTTTTTTGAGGGTGTGTCCACCGATCACCGAATAGTCACGGCGAAAATACGGTTAAGCCTACGAAAAAACGCCAAACGAACAGCGACCACCAAACACTATGACTGGGCCCTATTGAACAACAGAGATATAAGAGATAAATACGTATTAGAATTAAGAAACAGATTCGAAACACTACAAGAAAAGACGGAAAAAAGTACACCAAACGACGAATATGAAAATCTCGTCAATGCACACCTCGAGGCAGCAGCGAAATGCATTCCAACAAAACTCAAAACTAAATATAGAGTCCAATGGGAAACTCTAGCGGTGAGAGAAAAACGTGCACTAGTGAAAACAGCCTCCAAAAACTATCGAAAAAACCCAACAAACACAAATGCCTTAAAACTAAAAACGACACAATATCAATTAGCAGGCATATATATAAAGGAACAGACAGAATACATTCAAAATCAGATAGATAAGATTAGAGACTCGGTGGAAGATAGACAATCTAGGATAGCCTGGAAAACAATAAACGAAGTGAGTAGAAGAAAGAACACAGCCAAAGCAAAACTGAAAGCAGCAAACCAACAAGAAAGAATAAAACTGTGAAAACAGCACTTCGAAAACTTACTAGGAAACCTACCGAAAATAACACATGAACCAATCACCAGAATAATTAGCAAACAATTAGACATTAAACTAGGACCGTTCACCAAAGAAGAACTCGACTCAGTTCTTAGAAGAATTAAAAATAGGAAAGCTGCAGGGCTGGACGAAATTCCCCCGGAAGTATGGAAGACCAGACAATTCGACGACATACTGCTCCGACAATGCAACGCAGTATACAATCAAAATCCGATAGATAGATGGATGAAGGGATGCATACTCCCCTTCCCTAAAAAGGGGGACCTCGGATTAGCCAAAAAGTACCGAGGCATAACACTTACATCCATCGCAGCCAAAATCTACAATGCCCTACTACGAAACCGCATAGAACCCAAAATCGACAACATACTTAGGAAAAACCAAAATGGCTTCCGAAGAAATAGATCCACGACCTCACAAATATTAACCATCCGTAGAATCCTTGAAGGTGTACGGCCAAAAAACCTACAAGCGACATTAATATTTGTTGACTTTACCAAGGCTTTCGATTCCATTCACAGAGGAAAGATGGAACAAATCCAACTAGCGTACGGCATACCTAAAGAAACCGTAGCGGCAATAACGATTCTCTATAGAAACACTAAAGTAAAAGTACGATCACCAGATGGAGACACAGAATACTTCGACATTGTAGCAGGAGTACTACAAGGGGACATGCTGGCTCCGTACCTCTTTATCATTTGTCTAGACTACGTACTTAGAACATCGATTGACAAAATCAAAGAGAATGGCTTCGAACTGACGAAGAAAAGAAGCAGAAGATACTCAGCAACAACAATTACCGACGCCGACAACGCTGATGACATAGCGATACTGGTAAATACACCTGACCAAGCCGAAACACTACTGCATAGTTTGGAACGAGCAGCAGCAAGCATAGGCCTTTATGTTAATGCACACAAAACGGAATATATGTGCTATAATCAAACGGGGGACATCTCCACTCTAGAAGGAACCCCTCTTAAACTAGTAGACAAATTCACTTACCTAGGAAGCAGCGTCGAATCAACCGAAAAGGACATCAAAACGAGGTTAGCGAAAGCATGGACAGCTATCAATAGGCTATCGATTATATGGAAATCAGACCTAACCGATAAAACGAAACGCAGTTTCTTCCAGGCAGCGGTCACATCGATACTGCTATATGGCTGCACTTCATGGACGCTAACAAAACGGCTGGAGAAGAAGCTAGACGGCAATTACACGAGAATGCTACGTGCAATCTTAGACAAGTCCTGGTGGCAACACACCACAAGACACCAACTGTACGGCCACCTGCCCCCTATCACGAAAACTATTCAAGTTAGACGAACTAGACATGCAGGACACTGCTGGAAAAGCAGGGACGAACTCATAAGAGATGTACTCTTATGGACCCCCACACATGGCCGTGCAAACGCAGAACGCCCAGCACGAACATACATTCAGCAGCTATGTGAGGATACGGGATGTTGTCCTGAAGACCTACCTAGGGCGATGAACGATAGGGAGGAGTGGCGTGAGAGGGTCAGGGATATCCGTGCTACCAGTGCGATATGATGATGATGATATTTATTGAAATCACTCAGAAAATATTTTTAATATCATGCTTCTGATTCTTTCAGAAACTTCGTCTTTTCAATACTATGTGTGTTATTCAAATGATACCCAACATTCCAACTCAGGATCATATCAAAATGTTAACTTTTCTTGAGTGGAGATAATGCATTGAGTTTAAAGTTGGTGCCATGAAAGACACTTAAATCTTTTCGAGATGATCAAACTATGGTTAATGGTCGGCAATATAAGCCCAGAAACTTCACATCTCGTAATGAAATTAAAGAGCACGCAATAAGAAGTCATTATATCATCTCAAATTTCGTGAAAATTTGAAAAAGAAAGTAATCCAAAGTGAAGAATTTAACGTGAAAGAAAGTCATCAGTTTTAATAAACCATCATCAGGACTTAGAAAAAATAACATCGAGTACCGTTTGATCAAAGATGGATGTTATATGTCTTGATGGTTCCATTTGTTACGCAGTCACGTGATATATTTTGAAATATGAACGCTGATTTATTGATCAAACCACATGTTACCCTTTTCTTTGTATATATAATTTCTTCCCTTGTTTTTGCATTTCATTAAACATTCATTGTTGATCTAACAACACACGGTATCATATTTTCTAAGTCCTGATGATGGTTTATTAAAACCGAAACGTTGTGGCGTCGATTTTCATTCACATTAAATTCTTCATTTTGGATTACTTTGTTTTTCAATTTTCCACCATATTGTCGGATTCTTTTCTATTATTTGCAACATCTTTTGTTGCTCAGCAGCATGAATCGTTCGTAGCGGGAATTTAAAATTCTTAATTTTTCTTCACATAATTTTAAACAAATTCACATGTATTAAAAGAAACCTTTGTAAAAATGAAATTTTATTTTACTTGGAAATACAAAATTATCTTGTTACGTATAGCTCACAGTAAAATACAGGATAATGGCAACTGCACGAATGTCTTATATCAGAGCCGTCTTATTACTGGGCTTCTTATAGTGTGACTAAAACGAACATAGGGGTACGACTGATGATTTATCGCAGCAGCCCCCATCCTCGACGGTCTACAGAAACAAACAATGGTGGTGATTGTGTCGTGTCAGAAACGCGAATCAATAATAACAACAGCCTTCTGGAATTTAAATCACTTGAGTCAAAGTTTTAGAGTTATGTTTTAAATTTAGGACTGTTTTTGGTCTTTGCTTCTTTTCGGTCGTCAGCTTGACACTGATCTTTAGACCCAAGATTGTCTGTCTTAGTGTCTTTGAATTTATATTTGCTTTGAAAATTCTGAGACACTGAAGAAAAAAATACTTTTAAACATAAGCATTTCTATTTGCCAGCTTGGTTGTCAGACAACTTCATTAAACTTACGTTATCCAAACCAACTGAGGATATTATATCACACTATGGGTATCTTATAAGATAAAACAATCCCTAAGAGGAAATTGTCATTAAATTTCCAATTTATATCAAGTGATCAGTAATTTTTTTTAGTTAGGATAAATGTAAAATAAAGCATTGTTTAGATATGAGGAAAATAAATGAAAACTGTTAAACTGATTATGACTCAAAACTGATATGAGTGTATCTCTCTCACTTGTATTATATATATACATATATATATAAAGATATTTTGTGGGGAACAGAATTTAATCAAAGCACGCGCGGAGGATTTTGGGAGATTTGAAAAAGTCAGTAGAGTTGAGAACTAGACACCGAACGAGAAGGTTCGGCTTTCGGGGCTCGCAGAGGCCAGACGAATTTGCGCGCTACGGGCCCCGCACGAGATGGGGGGGGGTAGATGGAAAAGCCAAAATAGAAAGAATGTGTATCTCTCTCCTTATGTCGAACAACCTTTAAACTCAAAGGTAATAAAAAGTTTCGTACCTGAACTAAGAAGTCGGAAGTGTTTTTCGTGTTTCGGGATTCCTATGTTCTATGTATATATGTTATGAACATTCTATGTACGTTTCACATATCCATGTCTGGATATGCTACAATAAGCCCTAAAAAGTGACAAGCTTGCTGAACAGTTTACTTCCTGACTCAATAGAGATAAATCGAGGAAAATGTCGTGTAAAATAATAATAATAAAAAAATTAAATAATGGAAATATTTAAGACGTGGGCAAGAAAAAATATTGTATTGGAGACTATATCGAAATATTATTATGTCCTAGCAGACATTCTCACAAGATTATTTATATTTTGTCTATCAGACCATTTCTCTGTAAACAGAGAGAATGCCTGCAAGGACTTAATACTATTTCGATATAGTCTCCAATACAATATTTTTTCTTTTGCCCATCTAAATATTTCTCATATTTTGTTTTTTGTAATTATCATACATAATATTATCCTCGATTGAGTACTGTGGAGTGAGGAATGAAACCAGTCAGTAAGCTTGTCAGCATTTTTTTACTTTTTATGTTTTTAGTCCGATTATCAATAAAACTTTAGGTCTTTTATTGCTTTGATATATATATATATATATATATATATATATATATATATATATATATACGAGCACGCGCACACACACACACACACACACACACACACACACACACATATATATATATATATATATATATATATATATATATATATATAAACGTTAAAGAGAGAAAGTGAAAAGTCAGAAGCAATAAAAAGTAGCAAGAACGAAAAAGTTTTTTTTTAAATCTTAAAATCTATCATCTTAATGAAAACGTGTGGACTGCTTAGCAAACTATATGATAAAATGAAAATGTCCAAACGATCTGGTTTAATTTCTAGATATTTTCTAATCTGTAATCTTTATACTCTTTGATCTGCAGATTTTATTGAAAGTGTGCAAGTGTAGCACTCTTCATACTAACCAGACTTAGCTTTCTTTTTCTGTTATTGCTTCCTAAACTGAAAATTCCTCTAAAAATAGTTAAGATTTGAGAATAACGTCTATGAGAATAAAAAAAAATACAACTTCGTTCTACATCAAAAAGAAATATTTCAGAGTTGTTTTGACGAGCAAAAAAAAAAACACCCTGGCTTAAGTCTGTCGAATTTTATAGGAACTATTTAGTGAAAACTGGCGTTTTTTTTTATCTCGTTCACTTTAGTCTTCGTTTATAAAGCTTCATAAAACTGCATGAATACACACACACGCATACACACACACACACACACACACACACATATATATATATATATATATATATATATATATATTTATATAAGACGTTGAAAAATTAGGAAAATATAAAGTATGCATTCAAATAGTAAGATTTGACCCTTGTTTTCTGAATGCTTATATTGCAAAATTTTGAACTCGTACATTTAAAACCTATGACACATATTTGGTTCACCTACACCCATTATGCATATAATTCTGTGATTCCATATTAACAATTTTTTTTATCACAGAAGCATCTATTGCTAAGAACCAAAGTTAGTGTTACTCTAAAAATATCATTCTGTACAAATCTTTAAAATATCTCAATTTATAATGTTTAACGTATTTTTTCTATTTCAAATGTATCATACTACTCTTTAGGGAGAATATCTATTTTAATGAGCACTTGAAATTTGTAAGCAGACATTTACTCAAAAGTTCAGTCTCTACGATAAACAAAATTCAATTTTTGGTAATTTCTTTCAACAATAAAAGATAATATGCGTTCCGACAAAAAATGCAGGAAAGTTGGGGAAATACTATTGTACAGAAATACACAAAGAATTCAATTTCTGCTGATTGAGAAGAAGAGAAAGTTGGCCAACCTTCATAACTTTTTTCGATAATTTTTGCTCGACGTAAATATTTCATTGGTATCCTATTTCAATTGAGAGGATTTCTTATTACAGTTTTCAAAGATGACATACAACCAAATAATTTAATAATAAGTTCGTGATCAATCGAGGGTGACACGAAAGCTCCCTTTTCGATAGCTACTACAACAAGGTGTAGGGGAGGGCATAACTCTTTTTCCTGGATTGCTCCTCATTACCCTTGATCCATACCTTATAATGCTGAGTGTTAAGCAAGGAGGCATCACGTACCATTTTTTGAGTCTTTGGTAAGACTCGACCTGGGATTAAACCCAGGTGTCCCGGGCCATTGGCGAACACTCTAACCATCATGCCAATTCAATTGTATAAAGATTTTCGAAAGTTACAGTCAGAGGTCAATCATAGTAAACACAAGGTCTCAAAAAAATTCAGTTGACGTTTTCAAGGTAATAAGATGCATTCAATTTAAACTTTAATTGTTGTTGATTATCTTTAATTCCACTTGTAAAATTTGGTTCGATTTGGTTTGGTTTCTTTGCTTAATGACATATAAACCTCCGTAGGTTATTTACAGCCAAAATCAGCGTTATAGAATAATAGTAGTGTTACTATTCAACCCATCGTTGCCGGGGGTGAATAAAGAGTTCATAACTTTGGAAAGGGTATTAGTCTAAAAGTGAATGTAAGAACTAGAATAGAGTTCAAATTCGCTTACTACAATATCATAATCAAGCACGTTAGCCACTACGCAGCTTCTATTACATATTGACCTTTAACTGCGGGTTATTATGGATTTCGCAAACAGAATGTTCCAATGTGTAAACAAGAGAACAGCGGAAGTAGATCATATCAGCTGAGAGCCGGAAGGAAGACCGGAAAAAGACGTGTAGGCGTTATGAATGTTATATATATACAGATACCCACGCACAGAATCATGAAAGAAAACGAACCGAATAGATAACGGTTATAGAAAGGATTTCAGCACGAATGTTATACACGCGGAGCCACCTTTCTCGTGTAATTACGCAAAATCAAGAAACGGTTGCTATGACATCTAACGGCCGTAAGTAAACGCCTTTTTTTAAAATCACAAACTGTACCAAAATGTAGATGAACGAACGTCCAATGTAATGTCCGTTTTTAGTTGATCTTGTGTATATATAGATATATATTTCTTTTAAATACCCTATCTGGTGGCAAAAGCTGCTCGGTAGCGCCAGGAGTGGCAGTACCACCTTGAGCTACCGAAACTGTGTTATCACCCTGGTTGGCGGCTGATGAGGCTAGGGTATCGCACGTGCTTTCACACGTTGGATGATGAAAATTTGAACACTAAGACTCTCTGGAAAGCAAGATGACTCTTTGGAAAGACAAAGTGACTCTTCAGAAAGTTGGAGTGACATCCTGGAAAGACAGGAATTTTAACAAATATGGATAATACAAAGAAAGAAAAATGCCCTCAGGGTGTCTGTAGCGGGGAGGGAGAATATATCCCCCATCTTACTTGCTCATACGGTAACGATCTGGATATGTACCCGGCTACAACGTGTGATTGCGGCAGAAAATTCAACAACTTGCGAGGATCACGAATCCACAAGGCGCGCTGGTGCGAAGAACGTAATTCCCCTGCCGGAGAATGTAAATCGAATGATGGGCCTATGAATCAGGTTTACCCCCACAGTATTCACGAGCCCATTGCTGACCATCAGCGTCCTGGAGACATATTTTTTTTTGCAAGCCAAGAACTTAGTGGCCCAAGGGTAATCAGATAGCTACCTGGACAAACTTTGACCAGGAGCTTTCTTTTTACTCACCACCCATCTTGAGCGCCCATTGATCAACAAATAAAATCTTTTAGCGGAATTATATATGACGTTTGTCTCGAGTGCTTTTGGGCAGTAACGCATAAATGAAAGAAAACGAACCGAATAGATAACGGTTTTTAACACGAATGTTATACACGCGGAGCCACCTTTCTCGTGTAATTACGCAAAATCAAGAAACGGTTGCTATGTCATCTAACGGCCGTAAGTAAACGCCTTTTTTTAAAATCACAAACTGCACCAAAATGAAGATGAACGAATGTCCAATGTAATGTCCGCTTTTAGTTGATCTTGTGTATATGTAGATATATATTTCTTTTAAATACCCTATCCGGTGGCAAAAGCTGCTTGGTAGAACCAGGAGTGGCAGTACCGCCTTGAGCTACCGAAACTGTGTTATCACCCTGGTTGGCGGTTGATGAGGCTAGGGTATCGCACGTGCTTTCACACGTTGTATGATGGAAAAATATATATATACAGATACCCACGCACAGGGGTCAGTCAAGAGAAGTGCTCAGTAAAAATTGAAACTGCTTTGGATGCAATTGGCCTCGCGTTAAGAAATGGGTTAAGAAAATATGGTGTCGATATAGCAGTGTTGTGTCCGAATCCATCATTATCATCATTATCATCATTTCTCTCTCTCTCTCTCTCATTCTTAAAGCCAATTTCGACCCTTTCCAGTCATAAAAAAGAGAGTATATATTCTTATAAGTAAATGTTATGTCCTTCATTCATTCCGCCTATGCAACACTTGCAAGACCACAGTAGTTCTATTTGCTTACCTCATGGTTTTTAGCACTCATCATTAGTATGTAGCAGAGGTCGGCAAACTGCGGCCTGCAGGCTACGTGGGGCCCGCTGCACTGTTCTGAGCGGCCCACGAGAGCATCTAAAAAATTAAGAAAATAAACACTTGTACTTGAATCAAGATTAAATTTTTCAGAATTACAGATAATATTCTTTTGATTTTAAAAGATACAGCCCTTTGATAATTCATAATCCAGTGATGCAGCCCTCTAACCAAAAAGTTTGTCCATTCTTCTGGTAGACCTTCTTTATTATTCTTAATATTTAGTTAACATTTAAAAACTCTTAGTGCATCGATTATCCATTATTTAAACCTTTAAAATAAACAGAATAAAATGGTTTTCCTTTAATCCTAAATCAGTTGATTATCCTTCTTCGGGTCCGGAATTTAACTCAGCTTTTTGAATCTGAGAAAATACGATTATCTCCAGTGAACGAGCTAACATCTATATGGGATTTTTAAGTCTCTCAAAGTACCCCGGCTTGTTTCAACGTTGATTGAGCTATTGACCGGGACCTGTCAATTGCTCTTACGTAAATGCCCGAAAATATCCGAATACAAGGTCATCAAAAGAGGTGGTGAAGGGTGACCATTATACAACACTAAACTATGTACATACGCAAGTGATAAAAAAAGTTCGACTTTTAAGCATCATCATCATCAAGTCGAAATGATTACCCAGATTCCCTCAAATGTCTCACCTTCAGTCCTAATCAGTCAACGCACTTGGTAGGTCCATTATACGTGACTTTCAGTGTCTGCTCAGAACTGATGTAAGTTCTTGATGGTCTACCAATATTGGTGTGCCTATTTGTCAAAGTTTGTTGTGATACTGGAGCAGTGTAGAGAATCGGATGTTACATATAGAAATGACAGAAATAAGGTTGTGTGCACCCGGCTAGACGCATTGTTCCGGTCAAACAAACAAACAAAAAATCTAATAAAGAATTAGGAACCAACCAAAAGTATTCGTCCCCAAAATATAAGTTTGAAGCTTTCGGTCCACCTAACACGTATAAATAGAGACCTTTTCGGCCAGTAGACAGAGTTCCCAACTCCAGCATACAGAGTGACGCCTTCACGACACTACTACGATTCAGCGCCCAGGGACGACCATCTTTCTACCTCTTCAGCTCCACACCAGAAAAGTATTATTTCACGTACCTATTCAAGGACATTTAAGCATCTCCTTCGCAATTTATAATCTTAATGACAATTTCTTAAAAACTTGTTGAACGATTAATTTCATTCTGCCTAAGAAATAAAATATCCACTCTATCACCAAGAACTCTCACACACATATAAGACAAAAACTTTTTAAAAATCGTAATTTTGTTATATAAAGTTCTTATTTTACAGCGTACTGAAATCTTGATTTAATTTCCTTTTGCCTTATTTTTATGGGTGTTAATCTGTCTGACTAACCCACCAACCTCCATAAGGATGTGGGAGAACGTCGCTGATGAGTTCGTTCTTGCTTCTCCAGCCGTGCCTCATAGGTTTTGTGCGTCTTACTGGGATAGTTTGCTAGATGAGAGATAAGTGGCCGTATCGCTGCTATTTTGTGGGGTGCTGAGTCAAGGATGTGTTCAGAACATCACGAAGTATCCTTGTTTTTTTTATATCTGGCTTTTTTTCCAAGCGTTTTAGTTAAAGTCCATGTGGTGAAACCGTACACTAGTATTGAAACAACTACAGCTCGTAAGTAACATAATAATAGGAAAACCCATCTTGGTTGGTTGAGAAATTTTGTGCCACAGTAAGTCTAAACCAGACTTTTTTTTTCGATCAACGTGGTTAATGGTAGTTGTAAATTGGCGGCCTGCATAGCAGTGATGCAAAAACGTGAACATTAAGATGGGTTGAATATTAGAAAACGAATTATTTCGATCAACACAGCTTCAAAAAATCGTTTGATACGATTAAGGCGATTTCATGAGAGACTAAAATTATCATAGTCTATCATAATGCTAAATGGTGAAAGGGAAAATAGGTGGCAGTATGTTGAGTTGGTTTATATTTTATATAAGAAGCATTATTTTATCCGTTTTTTCTGCTTCTCTGCAGAGGGGTAAGACCCCCCCACAACGAGTGTCCTGATATGACACTAAACAATCTGATGGTGAGGTCCCAGCAATGCTGGAGCTTTGGGGAATCCGGAGTAATCCTTCATTGGCATCGCTCCCAGGTCCACTCTGGCCCGGAGTGGTAGCACCTGATAAGGGTCCTATCTATGGGTTAAATAGAACTAAACCGCGCTTCTTTCACTATACTGATTTTTGCATTTAAACTGCGTATTTATGTTAAACTGAATTGTTTGAAATAGAACTGTTTTGACATTGGAACTGCGTACTAGTGCTGAACTGAATTGCTCGAAATAGAACTGTTTTTGAGGTCTAAACTGTGTACTTATGCTGAATTGAATTATGTGAAATAAAACTGTCTGACATTTAAATCTGTGTATTGCCCAGTCAGCTGGGGCTGTAGAATACACTGACTGCACCTCTGCAGAGGGGGTAAGAGCCCCCCTTAACGAGTGTCCTGGATATGATACTAAACAATATGATGGTGAGGTTCCAGCAGTGCTGGAGCTTTGGGGAATGTGGAGTACCCCTTCATTGCCATCGCTCCCAGGTCCATTCTGGCCCGGAGTGGTAGCACCTGATAGAGCCCTATCTATGGGTTGAATAGAACTAACACCATACTTATGCTAAAAAGAATTGAGTAAACGAATAGCTTGAAATAGAAACGTTTTTGACAATTAAACCGTACTTACACTTACTCTATGTGCTTATGCTTAACTGAATTATTTCAAATAGAACTTTTTTTCGGCATTAAAACTGTATTTACACTTAGCTGAATTATTACAATAACTGCTTGAATAGTTTGAAATGGAAATGTTTTTGACAATTAAACCGTGTACTTATGCTAAACTGAACTGTTTTCAATAGAACAGATTATTTACATAAAAATGGATTTGGCGTTAAATAACCTACAAAGGTTGATATGCCATAAAACCAACCAAACAAACAATAGAATATAAAAATCCTGGCGTTCTACCTCAGACCACTTTACCTCAGATCGACCAGGTTACCATCTTCCTCATGAATATTAAACAAGTGAAAAATTCGATTAGAAATATAGTTGACATTGCTTTCTATTATTCTAACTGATACAAATAGACCTCTGAAAAATAAAACGAGTTTTTTTTCCAAGCTGTGGCAGTGTCAGTACTATTGGATTGATGCATCTCTTGGTGCATTGAGAAAAAGCTAGATGGGAAGTAAATGGTTTCAACGATTGCTATTTAACTCAAATAATTCTGTTCTACACAATTCATTCATTTGCACACAGTCAAATTGTTCCAAGTATTGTACAACAATAGTTGGAACTATTATCACTACTGTAATACTAAAGCTTCAATTTTTGCTCACTTAAATGGTTACAAGTATTCTTATCTAACATGAGTCATTCTATTTGGTATAAATCATTTGTTTGCACACATTTATATGGTTTGATGTACAACTATTTAACACCAATAGTTTTATTTGCACACGGTTAGATGGTTTCAAGGATCGTTCTGTAACACTGACAATTCAGTTTAACATCAATCATTTGTTTGCTCACAGTTAAATGGTTAACAATCTTATGTGATCCATTGATGGGACCCTAACAAGTACTATCATTCCGGATCAGAGTGGACCTGGGAGTAATGGCAATGAAGGCGTACTCAACATTCTCCTGAGTAAAATTATTGGAACCTCACCATCGGATAGTTTTGTTTCATATTCAGGAAAAACTTTGGAAGGGGTCTTACCCCCCTGCATAGATTCAGTCAGCATATTCTACAGCCCCAGTCGACTGGGCAGCTTACTTTTGGTAATTCTGTCCGGAATATGGTGAGGCATGTGATCGGAAAAAAAGTTAATTATAAAGTTCTCCAGTAGAATTCGAGCTACTAAATTTTGGGCCGAAAATCTGGAAAAATAGTGCGTCTTATATATAAATAATTACAGTAATCAATTGATAAAAGTTAAATAAAGAAAAAGTCAGCTATTATGAGTCATAGCATTAAGTGAAGAAAGCTTTTAAGCTGAGAATTCAAATACATGATTTTTACAAATGTTCGTAAAGTAATTGATTTAACTAAGATATATCCAAATAATTCAACCACTAAGCATTATTCAGTTGGTATAGAATAGTTAATCAAACAAGAAAGGATAGATATACGATTATTTTACAAGTATATTTCTATTTTATCACGTATATTGTTACAACTTGATTAGGTAGAGAAAAAAACCAAGGGAACTAAGTATTTTTAAAAGTCTAAGGGAAGCAATTTCAAAGGGAAGTAATTAAAGGTGGTATCTTTTATAAGTTACCTCCCTTGAAAATGACTGGTAGTGGTGGTGGGCGGTTTAAAGAGTATTACAATATTTTTTCCTGTTTAATTTTCTTCACGGTATATCAACTCATTATGTGTTATTTATACCGATAATATATTTTTATGTTCTATAGCATCTTTTAAAAATTTGCTCTTTTTTTCATCATGTATTTGCTCATAGTTCTTTTTATTCTAAGCATTCTGAACCAATAAATAAGTTGAACTCTTAGGTAGTTTCAAGTATTTCAAGCAATTACATGGCTTCAATTAAGTAATAATTTCTTTTCATCAAATCACACTTGGTTTAATTAAATCTAGCTGGTGTTTTATGATATATCAACCCTTGTGAGTTATTTAATACCAGCCTCCAGTTCACACATCATCATCATCATGTCGTGCCGCTAGCACGGATATCCCTGACCCTCTCACGCCATCATTAATCGCCTCTGGCAGGTCTTCAGGGCTGCATCCCGTATCCTCACATAGCTGCTGTATGTATGTTCGAGCTGGGCGTCCGGCTTTTCCTTGGCCATATGCAGGGGTCCTGGACGCTAACTAAACGGCTGGAGAAGAAGCTAGACGGCAATTACACAAGAATGTTGCGAGCAATATTGAACAAGTCATGGCGGCAACACCCCACAAGGCACCAATTATACGGCCACTTGCCTCCCATCACGAAAACTATCCAAGTTAGACGAACCAACCAACCGAAGCAAGGACGAGCTCATAAGTGATGTACTCCGATGATGAGGATGATGGTCATACATACATACATACACGCTCGCACGTAATATATATTCATATAATTATATATATGATTATTATTGAAATATTGTAATATTTGAAACCATTTAACTGCGTGCGAACAAATGATTAAAATCAAATTGGATGATTAATGTCAAATAGCAATATTGAAACCATGTAACTGTCAGCAAGCAAATGAGCTATGGCATATTTAAAAATCTCACCTTGAAATTGTTCACTTATAAATCATTTATATATATATATATATATATATATATATATAAAGGGAATAATATGTACGAAACCACTTTTCTTCGAATTAGTGATTCTTCGTTTGCTCTCAGTTAAATGGTTTTATGTATAGCAATTAAACCCAAATGATTCAAATTAATATCAATAATTTGTTTATGTACAATTAAAGGGTTTCAAGTATTGCTCTTTAACATTAGATATTCTATTTATTAAACAGTACTATCTGTCACGAACCATTTGCACACAACTGTATGGTTTACAGTAGATAATAATTGCCCTCTATAATAAATGTCTCATCAGTTCTCTTTGGCCCACAGATGGAACGTTTATGTGTACCACCATTCAAGTCAGAGTAGCCTTGAGAGTAAGAGTAATGGAAGGGTAATTTTCATTCCACAAACTCCGGAACTGAAGCCTCATCATCAGGAACAGTTTAGTGTCATACCTGTACCATTGTGGCACCAAAAAAAAAAAAAAAAAAAAGAACAAACTTTAGACCCTGTTGTGACCCCACGTGATAACAGTGGACGAAAGCAAGAACTCTGTTGAATTACACAAAGGTTTATTTACTACTATATAGTAGGTAGTCACGGGGAGATAGAAAGACAGTAAGGAAAATTGAAAAAGAGAAACAACATATCCTGGTGAGAAAAAGATCCTTCTAAAACACGTGGTCTTGTATTTTTTCTTTTCATTCTGTTCCTCTGTGGTTGTTTTTTCTCAACACGTGGCCTTGTATTTCGTTCTCTTCCTTCAGTCCTACTATTGTCATTTTTTTTTGTTTTTCCTTTACTTCATCACGTGTCCTTGAATTTTTTCTTTTCTTTCGGTTCTTTTACTTTTTCGTTTTTTATCCTTTCTTCAGCACATGGTCTAGTATCTTTCTTTACCTTCGTTTCTTCGATATTTTTCTTCTTTCTATATTTTCTTCAAAACGTGGTCTTGTCCTTATTTCCCTTCCCTCTGTTCTGTTTTTTTTAAATACAACATGGAGTCTTGTATTTCTTTCTCTTCTCTCAGATTTGCTTTTTTCTATGTTTTTGTTTTCTACACGTGGTCTTGTATCTTTCTTTAGCATCGGTTCTTCTACATTTTTTCTTCCTATCTTTTCTTCAACACGAGGTCTTGTATCTTTCTTCTCCTGTTTTCACCTTTTAGGTTGCTTCCTTGTGTTTTAATCTTTTTCCCTTGATGCTGTCACCCCTTCTTTTCCTCTACCTTATTGTTTCCTGTGAACCCACGTGTTATTCGCATTATGTTTTTTAACCATCTATATATTTCTCATTTTTCTTAATAGATCGCCTTTCGTATCCTTTTCTTCGTCTGGTGTTTTTTCTTTTCTTCCTTGTACTTTCTTACAGTATTTTTTTCTTTCTTTTTTCCGTTCTGCTTCGGTGTTTTCTTATTACTTTCTTTTCATCTATCCTATTACTTCATCTTTCTTTTCTTTTTTTTTTTGTCTGTTTTTCTTCCAATTTTCTCAATTTTCTTCCTTTTTGGTCGTTTTTTCCTGCATTTTTCTTTCTTTAGTTTCAATTTTTATGTGTTTTCTTTTTCTCCCTTTTTCTTCTATCTTTTTACTCCGTCTTTCTTTTCGGGTTTTTTTCTTTCTTTTCTGTCGGTTTTCCTCTGTTTTTTTCATGTTTTCCACTTTGTATTCATATGACCCAATATTCTTCGAACTAACCTCGCCATATCGGCATGGACTGGTCAAGGCACTATAGAGAAAATTTGTATTTTTTTTGTAACTACCCAAATGTTTACTGACTAGAGCAACTTGTAGGAGAAAGAAAGAGAGTATGGAAACATGAGATCACTGCGTCAGCTCGACAAAAAGAGAAGCAAAATATTCTAGTGAAAAAATAAAAGTAGACACAGACCTTGAAATTTTCCTGGTTTAACATGCTTGTTCGCTGAGTCACGTCTTATCTAACGTTCCCATTGGAACGCATACCCAAAATTGGGGCTCGTAAACGTTCGTCTCAATAAACCTTCGTGGCTGGTGTTCAACAGTTCGTCTTTACCTTATCACGTCTCGCCCGCAACTCTCTAAAAGACACGAGTCGTTCCCTCACTTCCGCCTGTCGTCGGCGGTAGAAACATCAGCTTGCGCTCGCTCTGCATATGCGTACACGGTCTTTGGACCTCCAGTTTTCCCTCGTAATTTTTAATTACCAAGAGTGCTTTGACCAGGTTATTCGGAGAATGTCTGATTTATTCATTAATTCAATTTCTAAGAGCCGTTCAAAAACGTAGTAGGTTTTGTTTTTCTCTACGCGAATGACTCTGTGTCACCACTTTCCAGCATCTCTTAGACAAAAAGGGGTTGAAGTTTGTTTGGCACGAGAACAATTTGAGGAATCAATCATATACGTGCTAAAGAGCTGCTGGGTAACAGACTGCTCAGTCACCAGGGCAATGTTTTTAAGCATTATGTGTTACAAACCACGACCAACAGTTAGCCTTATTGAGTGGGGTGGTGGGGTCTTACCTCTCAGCAGAGGTCCTGCTACAGTTTATGAACAGTTTACAAAATATTCAAAAATTGCTTTTTTTATGAGTTACATAACGATTTAGCATGAAGAATATATTGATGCGAAAACAATTAAAAAAATCCCTTCGTTAAAATCATGTTTTAGAAATTAATAAAGCCAGAATAATTAATTTTGATTCTTCTTTTTTTGTTTTTGTTGATAAATTTGAAACTCTTGTAAAATTCAAGTCATTTTAATCTCTGTTTAGCAATCACAGTCTGAAATAGAAAATAAGCTTTTGATAAGATTTAAAATCGTTTCTCTAATTCCCAGAGGTTAGATTGACCGCGAAACGGTCTTACCAGTTGGACTATGAAAGGTAACCAAAGTAGTCATTCATATTTAGTTTCATAGCAATATCATTCGCAATCCAATTTTTACTAAATGATTTTTTTTAATACACCAAGTATGAGGAGACGAAAACGTAATTTTTTTTTTACTTTTGTCAAATTGTCAATGCAATTTTTTACAATTTCTCTTTAGTTTTATTTATTTAATATTCCAATTCTTTTTTATCAAGTCGAAATGATTGTTAAAAAAGAACTTCACCGTTCAGACAATGAAATAAATAATTAAAATCTGAGGATGTTCTTAATATATCTTATCGAAACAACGCATTCTAAATCAACAAAGCAAACAGACAGTTACAAAAAGAAATTCCAAAATCAATAAACTGTCAACAAAGTAAAAAGTCGGGGCCGATTTTTAAACATTCATAAGAATGCTGTTGAAATGTAGTTGAAGCCGTAGTTGGGAATTGGTCGCATGTCATTATGTTCATTCATTAAAAAGCCTCCGACGATGAAGATTTACTTTGAAATTAATTAGACTCAAATAATTATCATTTTGCATTGCAATAGCCCCCTAAATTAATTCAGTACAATAATACATACATATATATATATATATATATATATATATATATATATATATATATATATATAAAGAGCAAGAAACTATCTACCCAGATTTCAACTAACAGATATACAGGATAATTCTGACTAAAGAAGTTTTCAACTAAAAAGAATTGGTTAAAACGACATTTCATTATTAAAGTGACCTTAAAGGTTTTTTTTTTATGCCTGCAACAATTCATTGCGATTATTGTAAAAAGCTGTAGGTAACCTTTTTTTCCATATATAGGAGCCAATATCTATCCCCATCCTTATATTTTTGGTATTCTTCTATACATCACAGTCACTTTTTACATGTCTTTTATGCGAAGAATAGTCGAATTTTCATCGTCCTTTATTTCCCAAGAAGCAAGCAAATTTTCGATTTCTTTCTGGATGCAAGATATTTCGTTTGTCACATGATAACTCACTATATATATATATATATATAAGATCAAATGAAGATATTTGGATGAGAAATTATTCTCCCTTCATTAAGTAGATATGCTACACCTCCTGTTCATTATATATATATATATATATATATATATATATTGTCATCTACAGACAGACTGTTTCGTTCTATCAGAACTCTTCAGTGTGGCTCGACACGTAGGACGCCCGAAGCCGGGATATATATATATATATATATATATATATATCATCATCATCAACAAATCGCGCTGGTAGCAGGGATATCCCTGACCCTCTCTCGCCACTCCTCCCTATCGTTCATCGCCCTAGGTAGGTCTTCAGGACAACATCCTGTATCCTCACATAGCTGCTGAATGTACGTTCGAGCTGGTCGTCCTGCTTTTGCGCGGCCATGTGTGGGGATCCATAAGAGTACATCTCTTATGAGTTAATCTCTGCTTCTCCAGCAGTGTCCTGCATGTCTGATATATATATATATATATATATATATATATATATATATATATATATATATGTGTGTGTGTGTGTGTGTGTGTGTGTGTGTGTGTGTGTGTGTGTGTGTGTGACGTCTCCGTGTGTGGCGTCTCCTGAAATTATTCTTGGGTAAGTAACTAAATCTATCGTGATATTACCGAATGAATTAAAGATAATTTAAATTCAGCGCTTTACCTCAGAAATGACAGCTCTGTTGTTTGATAGTTTGTTTGATTTGGTTTCTTTTCATTGTTTAATGGCTTATCAATCTTAGTCGGTTATTTAATGCCAAAGCCATCACTGTAGAAACAAAGGAGTGGTACAAAGTAGCCCATATATGATAAGGGGGTTCATAACTTTCCCAAGAATATTAGATAAAAAGTGGACGTTATTGCGCGACTGGTGTTCGAACTCGTTTACCCCGCCTTGAGTGTTTGTGTTTTATATTATTAACTTCCAAGCACAATTTTCAAAACAAAATTTGATAAATTTAGAGAAGCTTATACGATTGAATTATAATAGCTTCTATTTGCATTATTAATGCCATCTTTCAAAAACGATTGAAAATGTCATCTATCATCTTAATAGAACATAAATAAAATAATAAAATACGGCATGCTGAAAATATCAAAAAGGGCTATGCCTATTAGCCAATTTAACTTTCAAATAAGTGGGAGGTGGTAGTATAACTGCATATGAATGTCTAGCTCAGCCCTTGCAAAAGTTAATACACAAATTTATCTCGTCTTTCGTGCTAGTTTATGTGTGGGGCTAGTTTAACTTCTGCAAATTGAATTTTGCTTGCCGGACGTGCATATTTTCCGGGACAAATGTCTGTTTACAGATTTCAAGCGTTCATTACTATTGGCATAAATTCAGTGTGTCTCCCTAAAGTGTTGCATAGTACAATACTTGATTTGTTTGGGTTTTTTTTTTAATTGTATATCTAAATGTAACATAATGGCCGAGGGATTTCGTTTTATATATCCTGCCTTTCGGTTTAGTTAGGCTGAGAACCTTTCGCTTAGCGCATGGGTTAGTTAGGTGAAACATGAGCGCAGGTGTTCACGCGCGTGCGCGGGGAGGATGTGTTATTCAGTGATGTCAAAATAAAAATCCCAGATAGAAAAATTTGACTGGGGGATGTGAATGACGTCATGCACCAGAAGCGTGCACGGAGGATTTTGGGGATTTGAGAAAAGTCAATGAGTTGAGATTTAGCGTCCGAGGAAGACGGTTGACTTTCGGGGCTCGCCGAGGCCTTGCGGCGGGTGCTGCACGTGGTGGGGGCAGATGGAAAAGTTAGCATAGAAAGATTGTTTATCTCTCTCCTTATGTCGAAAAACCTTTTAACTCAAAGGTACTAAAAGTTTCGTACCTGAACTAAGAAGTCGTAAGTGTTTTTTGTGTTTCGGGATTCCTATGTTATCTATATATGAGTTATGAACTTTCTATATACATTTCATCTATGGCTATGTAACATAAATTGCAGGGTTATTTAATGCCAAGAACAGTTGTGGTACTATCTAGCCCATAACCGAGGCTACAATACTAATACGTTAAATTGAGTAAAGATATTTAAAAAAAAATTGTATTGAATATTGTTTTGGTCTAAGCTGTGCATATCTTGCTTTTTAGGAATACACGTTACTAAAACTTGCTGAGTGTATATAAGTTTCTTATAGACTAAGGCGTTCGTGGTGTAATGGTTACCGTATACAGAAATGAATTCGACTACATTAGTTCAAATCCTGGACGATACTGTTTGCATTTCATATAGCGCTAAAATTATTGGAAAATATATGAATGGAAGTATTCTTCCACCATTTACGAGTAATTAGTAAGGCAGAATGAGCTTTTCAGCCCTGGTATCCCAACTGGTCTAGTAGAAGGAAAACTGAATTCACATCTGTAAATCTGCGCTTAAAAAATTGACCTTGTCTCACAGTTTGCTCGAGCGGAGGGACATTCATCTATCTATCACTCTATCTATCTATATAAAGAGATGAATAGTTTAAAAATATTTTATAAATCAAAAAGCGATCGTTTGCTGGCCTGCAGAGAAGCATATACCCTAAAAATGACATTAAATTTTCTACTTTTTACAATTGTTTCCTTCCTGTGAGTTTCAAGTATCAATTATGAAATAGAGGAGACAATTATCAGATATAATTTTTGGAGAAAATGGACGATGAAATATTTTATTAATCCTGAACCTTTCATGCATAATGTAAAAATTAATTGCATGACGCTGGAAAAGAGAGAGAGAGAGAGAGAGAGAGAGAGAGAAATACCCAAACAAACAATAAATCTTCCATTAATCCTGAATATTTATTGGTATCCTATTCGATCTGAAATACGGAAATTAGTAAATAATTAGCTCTAAGTAAGGGATGAAAAGTAAAACTGATAAACCAACAAACAAATCAGCCAACCAACCAATAGTCTAACCATACCAAATAAAATTTTTTGCATTATATATGAAAAATGGCAACATTGATAGGATTTTTAAAATTCAGTAAGGGGACAAATATTCTTTTAATACTGAAGGGAATATTGCTAAATGAAACTGAAATTGCAGAATACGGATTTCAATACAGGAAATAATTTTTTGGAAGAAAATCCATTTTCTTGACATTTTTCTCGGGAGTTAATTTATGTGGGATACTAAAATTCGTAAGTAATTGGTACACAAAAAAGAACGATCAGTGCTAATATTAAATTTCTATGTAGCAGCATAGATGCAATTTTGAAATTCAGTGTATATTCAAATTTAGTTATAAATGAGATACTCAATATGCATGTGTGGTGAGGGTTTCGATGCTGGAAATAATTTATTGAACGGAAGAAAAACCTTTCAAGGAGAGTAGATTGGAAATTTTTTTAATAATTTGATCAGCATGTTACCACTAATATGGTAAAATCAATACTTGCGAATAAAGCACACACAAACACGCACACAGATATATATGTTAATGTTGATCATATAGTTTGCAATGGTTATGTGTAAAGAGTGCTCAATATCAGTAAGAGAACAGAAAACTGAAAGAATGTGAAAAGAAGGATAAGTACCTCGACCTTGCTAGATAATTGAAATAACTGTGGAACATGCAGGTGACAATTATACCAATTGTAATTGGTACGTTTGGAACAGTAACTAAAGGATTACTAAAGGGACTAGAGGACTTGGAAGTTGGCGGACGAGTGGAGACCATCAAAACGACTGCATCATTGAGAACGGCCAGAATACTAAGAAGAGTCATGGAGACTTGAGGAGACTTGCTGTCACTCAGACTTCAGTGAAAAACCATCGGTTAACGCTGATGTGAAAAGCTCTAATGAGTGAATAATAATAATAATTGGACAGCGTGGAGGTAGACTGATTACCACCACCATAGAAAAGACTGACGACACGAGGATCAACTGAACAAACATAACCAGAAAACAAAAATGCGAAGAAAAACAACTGTATGGACGTTCTAAGCTTCAAACAAGCAACATATCACACTAGAAAACATGGACGTGTTTAAAAAAAAGGGATACCTCAAGAGAGGAACTGAAACCCTCCTGATAGCAGCACAAAACAACGCCATAAGAACTCATCATATCAAAGCAAGAATAGATAAGAAACAATAAAACAGCTGATATAGACTGTATAGTGATAGAGACGATACGATCAATCACATAATAAGCGAATGCATCAAGCCAGCAGAAAAAGAGTATCAGATTAGACACGACTGTGCGGGCAAAGTGATCCACTGGTAATTGTGCAAGAAACTGAAATTTGACCATATAAACCAATGGTATATGCACAACTTAGAAGAATCTGTTCTGAAGGATTGAGATACAAACAGATCAACTAATCTAGGCCAGACGATCACACCAAGTAATAGTCAACAAGAAAAATAGAACTAACCGATTAGTGGACTTTGCTGTCTTTGCTGACCACAAAGTAAAATTAAAAGAAAGCGAAAAGAAAGATAAGTACCTCAACTTTGCCTGGTAATTGAAAATGCTCTGGAACATGAAAGTGACGGTGTTACCAATTGTAATTGGAGGTGCCCGTGGTGTAATTGTTATCGTCGTAGGAAATGAACACGGCGACACGAGTTCAAATCCTGGACGAGACTGATTGCATTTCACATAGCACTAATACCCTTGGGAAAGGTATGAATCCAATTATTCTCCCTCCAGCTATGGGTAAATAGTAGGACAGACAAGGTTCTTCAGCCTTGGTTAGGCAACTAGTCTAGGAGAAGGAAAACTCTGAATTAAAATCTGTTAAACTCCGCTTAAAAATTGACCTTGTGTCATATCCTGCCCGAGCGGAGGGGTTGGGTACATAGGATACCAATTGTAATCGGTGTTCTTGGTACTGTCACCAAAGGATTTATAGGGTTTGGAACAAAGAGAACGATTGAAGACCATCTAAATTATAACATTATTGAGATGGGCAAGAATACAGGGGAGAGTCCTGGAAACTTGAGGAGACTCAAGTGAGAAATCATTGGCCGACGCTGGTGTGAAAAACTCGAAAAGGAGTAACAATAATAACAGGACGCTTAAGTAGTAAAAAGTTGACGGCTGTAGTTGAGGGTGACCCGAAGGTTTCTTTTTCAACAGCTACAACACCGAGGTGTAGGAAAGGGTGCTACTCCTTTCCTTGGATTGCTCCACTTTACCCTTGATACCTACCTTATAATACGGAAGGTTAAGTAAGGAGATATCAAATACCATTTTTTGAGTCTTTGGTATGACTCGACCTGGGATTGAACACCGGTCTCCCGGGCCATTGTCGAACACTCTATCTAATGGGCCAATGGGCCGGTAAAGACACTTAAAGAGGAGGAAAACTACAAGTATTGGAAGCGTATACGATCAAGCAAACAGAGATGAAATAAAAAATAGTGCCTTAGAAGAAAGTGAAACCAAGCTCTACAACAGAAATCATATAAAAAGGATTAAATACCTGGGCAGTCCCTCTTATAACATACTCGGGACCATTCTTAAAACAGACAAGGGAGGAACTCAGACAAATAGACTAAAGGAGTAGAAAATTAATGTTGGTTGGTTAGTTTATTGGGTTTTATGGCATATCAACCTTTGTAGGTTATTTCTATGTAAATAATCTGTTCTTTTTAAAACAATTCAGTTTAGCATAGGTACACAGTTTAATGGTCAAAAACATTTATTTCAAACTATTCAAGCAATTATATGTAAAAATTCAGTTAAGTGTAAATCCAGTTTTAATGTCGAAAAACAGTTCTATGTCAAATAATTCAGTTAAGCATAAGCACGCAGTTTAAATGTAAGTACGGTTTAATTGTCAAAAATATTTTTATTTCAAGCTATTCAGTTTATTCAAACAATTCAGTTTAGCATTAGTATGCCGATAGTTCTATTTAATCCATAGATAGGGCCCTATCAGGTGCTACCACTCCGGGCCAGAGTGGACCTGGGAGCAATGGCAATAAACGGGTACTCTGCATTCCCCAAAGCTCCAGCATATCTGGAACCTCATCATCAGATTGTTTAGTGTCATATCCAGGACACTTATTGGGGGCGGGGTTACCTCTCTGCAGACGAGCAGTCGGTGTATTCTACAGCCCCAGCCGACTGGGCAAAGAAAATTAATGATTATGTACTATGCTTTACATTCGACTGACTATATATGTGAGGAAATGAAGGAGAATGATGACTCATCGGTACTGATGATTTCGAAGAGGCGTTAATACAAAGAGTCGAAAGCGAAGAAAAACTAATTTCGGTAATATCATTAACTGCCCAAGAATAATCGGAAAAACAACAAAAACTAGAAAATAAAAATGCGAAGAGAAACAGTTGTATGTAAATTTTAAGCAACAAACCGGCGAGATTGCCCACGTTAAGACATAGATATGGCTAAGAAAGGGGAACCTCAAAAGAGAAAGTGAATATCTTTTAATAGCAGCAGAAAATAACACCATAAGACCAATTATGTTAAAACGAAAATTCATTATATACAACGGAATAGCAAGTGTAGGTTTCGAAGAGAAACAGATGAAACGGTCAATCAGCTAATGCAGCAAACTAGCCCAAGATGTTCAAGACTCGGCACGACTGAATGGGGAAGTTGATGTAAAGGGAATTGCACAAAATATTAAAATGTGATCATGATATATCCATAAACTAGAATCCGTCTTTGAGTGTCACAAATATCTCTGGGATTTTTGAGATACAAACAGATCCCTGAATACCGGCGTGGAAACCAGATCAGGAGTTAATTAACAAAAAGAAACGGACATGCCATTTGTGGATTTTCTTGTTCTGAAGAACCACAAAATGAAAATGAAAAAAAAAACGAAAAGATACAAAAATATTTAAATCTTGCCAGAGAGTTGAATATAGAAATAAAAAGAAAAAACGCCTTACCCAAAAATAAAACAAAAAAATGTGGAACATGAAGTTGACGCTGATGCAAATAGTAGCAGGTGAGCTAGGAATAGTTCACAAATGCCTGGAAAGAAGATAGGAGGAATTGGGAATCGGAAGAAGGATCGATACCATTCAGACCATAACATTTTTAAGATCGGCAAGAATACCGAGAAGAGTCCAGTATACCTGTCATTCAAACTCAAGAGAAAGACTACCAGCTAACGCTGTTAGGAAAACTCGCATAAAAACACTAGATTATCATGAATTAAAGTAACAGAGAAAATAAATTAACACATTACAATAACCACACAGTATAAACTTGAGTGCCCTACCACAATGCACCACAAACTAGACAACACTTCCCATCATGCTCCCACAACAATATATAAAGGAATGCACACTCTGAGGTAACTACTTAGTCCGATGATCACATAGGCGAGAAACCGTCAGTCTTTAAGCATCGTTGATTCAAATTACACACTATCCTAAAACACACACACACACACACACACACACACACACACACACATATATATACATATATATATATATATATATATATATATATATATATAACACGCGAATTAATTAATTAGATAAACAATATATAAGCAAAAGGGAAATGCATTAAACTTCAGTGCTAGTCATAATATTGCACCGGTAGACGGTAGGAACTGACGTCATATTTGGTCAATTTAAAGGAAGTCATTTGACATTCCCAGTCACACTGCGTGAATACGGTCGGTTGATCAAGAGAATATCCGGATAAGTCGCTTTCTCTAAACGGACGTCGTCTTTCACGCCGGAGGGTCAACATTCGTAACTGATCAACAAGAACATTGTTCACCTTTGGAGATCAAACGTGACGAATTCATTCCAAGACGTAAAGGCTAATCTGTTTTAAAATTAAGTTTCCCTGAAAGTGCTTGAAATAATTAATCTTCTGCTCCCAAAGTTGCACTAACGGTACTTTATCACCTCAAAAATATCAATGTCAGAAAAAAGCGAGAGTAATTTATATTTTCGAGTGTATAAACACCATTCACCAGATATCTATCTATCTATCTCACTCTGTTCATGTCTATGGATCTATTGATCTAATTTGTGCCTTTATCAATGTTTTTATAAAGGTCTTTCTATTTCACTGTTAAAATCTAAGATATTGGGAAAGAAGAGTTTCAAGAGAAAATCATAAACACACACACGCGCACGCGCATATAGATACTATTTAACCATCAGTTTACTAAGGTATCCATAAGCTTGTCGACACACAATCACAAAGTTGGCAGGTTTAGCGTAATTGTTATTGTTGTGGGAAATGGAATCGACCGCGAGAGTTTACTTACTATGCTCGGTTTTTCGCTTTTCACTTTGCGCAAATACCCCTGAGAAAGACAGGAATCTATTTGTTTTGTCCACTATGAAAAAAAAATAAAAAAATTAAGGTTTGGTTAGACAAGTAATTTAAGAGAAGCAAACCTCTGAATTCAAACCAGGGTTATACCGATTAAAAATGACCTGGGGGTCGAATGAATAAATACATACAAGTGTTGGTTGTCTCCCGTATCAGTAAATAGTATATTATATATGTTAACTTCCTATATAAGATCCAGGAGATATAGAATCGAAGACCCAATTTAATTTCCTGTACCAGGCTGTTTCCTTTCTATTCATGCTAATGACCTTTGGAAAGGCATGAATCTATCTATTTTCCTTCAAGTTATGAGTGATTAGTGGGGCAGACTAAAGTCTTTAGATTCGGCTTGGCAACTAATCTATGAGTGAAAAAGCTCTGAAATAGAAGCAGATTCATCTCCCTTAAAAACTGGCCTTATGTCACGCTATTCACGTTGTGGGGGGATGGTTAGGTTATACATACATTGACGTGATGAAATTGGAGGCGCTCCAGGCGTAACAGTTATCATTGGGAATGAGCGACTCCAGTTCAAATCCTGGTTGAGACTGTGTGTTTCATTTCTTGTATTGCCTATAGAAAAAGCAACGATCCATCTATTATCTCTTCAGCTATGGGTAAATTTTTGAGCAAACTCGATTTTTTATCCTTGGTAAGGTAACCAGTTTACGAGAGGAAATCCTCTGAATTCAAACCAGCTTTAATCCATTTAAAAGACCTTGAGCTACATCTTATCCGGAACGGAAGTTTAGCATGAATACATATATCCACCCAGAAAGATACATGCATAAGATGAGGCTTACATAAACTTATCACATGTACAAGTCTTTATAGACAAATTTACATTTGTTCTTAAATGCTTGTGTAAAGTATTGTTTAGTGTAAAGTATTGTTTAGTGTAAAGTGAAAAAAGTTCTCACTCTGACATTATTCGCCTCCATAAGCTGGCTGACGGTCATTTTTTTTTCAATTCAAGGGATTTATATTTACTGAGACATCATTAAAAATATTAGCATTATAAAGATACACGCCTACATACAATTTCCAGTATACTTAATCAAAATTGTCATCTTTAATCAAACATATTAAACGTTATAGAGTCAAAGTTTCCGATCAAAATGGGCTGGCTGATGTTCCCTTATATATATATATATATATATATATATATATATAAAAAACGCATAACAGGATGGAAATAAATTTATAATCCTAATGTAACCAGTTTGTTGTTTTTTCTTAATCAAATTATTGCTCGGAAATGTCTGTTACCAGGGAAATTTAAATGTCTTTACCAGGAAAATTTAAATGTTCACTCTTGAATAGTTTTCTTGTCCTGATGGTATTACTCCCAACTCCGATTTAACTGGACCAAATAATACTATATATATATATATATATATATATATATATATATATGGTTAATGGCTTAAATTAATACTGAAGGGAACCATCAGTTTATACAGCAACATTGTGCGATATCAGTCAAAAGAATTACGAGAGAAATTTTAGGATTAAAGCAAAAAATAAATTTGGACAATTAGTTCCTCGCTGAATAGCCAAACGACGGATATCCAGCGTGAAGCCTTTAGTTCGGCTTATTTTTGTTTGCGTTTTAGTACAATTTGATTTGACACACACACACACACATATATATATATATATATGTGTGTGTGGGGTTATACCCATATATATGTATTTGTGTAATAGTACGTTTTGACTATATATATATATATATATAGTCAAAGCGTATCAAATCACAACAGACGTGTATTGTCTGATGATCTATGGGCGAGAATTACAGACACTAAGCGCCATGGACTCTGTCTATCCTTCATCATCATCATCATATCGTGCTGGCAGCACGGATATCCCTGACCCTCTCTCGCCACTCCTCCCTATCGTTCATCGCCCTAGGTAGGTCTTCAGGACAACAACCTGTATCCTCACATAGCTGCTGAATCCTTACTTAGCCATATATACTCCATCAGCGTTATTGAACTCACTTTATTTAAAAATATGTCAAACTCGATTATATATATATATATATATAAGTTGGCTGACCCTTACTGAGGGTGACCCATAGTCTCCTTTACGATTGCTACGACACGGAGACGCAAGGATGCCGCTACTCCTTTAACTGGATTGCTCCACTTACTCTTGATCAATAATTGCAATACTGAGTGTTAAGCAAGGTAGCATCAAACAGCACTCTTGAGTCTTGACTACGATCGAATAACTTACTATATATATATATATATATATATATACATATATAATTTTATCTGATTTCCAAACCTATTCTATATTTTATTATTCTATTATTTTTCATACGGTATATATATATATATATATATATATATATATATATATATATATATATATATATATAATTTTCTTATTTTCATATCTATTCTATTATTCTGACCGTGTGAAAAATACCCTATGATACAATTTGCAATATATATATATATATATATATATATATATATATATATATATATATATATATATTACACTCAATGATATCTAGGGCCAGAATTACTCTGATAATCTAGTTTGGTGAACCCTAAGCAGATTTCTTTTGACTCTTTAGGTATTCGCTTATATATATATATATATGTGTGTGTGTGTGTGTGTTTGGTTGGGTTTCATGACGTGTCGATCTCTGTAGGTTATGTTATGTCAAATATTTTTTATACATATAAGATATATATGATTTGGAAACACATTTTGTTGATAACATTTCAAAACGAGCATGGCCTCTTTATTTTCCACAGTTAAATGGTTTCAAGTATGGCTATGTCACACTAATTATTCTATTCAACATGAATCATTCATTTGCAACGGTTAAACTAGTTCAAAGAATTTTTATGTATCACTGACAATTCAATTAAACATCAGTCATTTGTTTACAAACAGTTAAATGATCATACTTCTCTTTCAATCATTAGTCATTTGCTGGCACTCAGTTTAAATGCCAAAGAGTTCTATTTGATCCATAGATGGGATCCTATGAGGTGGTACCTCTACGAGCCAGAGTGAACCTTGGAGCAATGGCAATGAAGGGGTACTCCGCATTCCCCAAAGCTCCAACATTACTGGAGCCTCATCATTAGATTGTTTAATATCATACTGAGGACACTCATTAGGAGTGGGATCTTACCCCTCAGAAGAGATGCAGTCGGCGTATTCTTTAGTTCTAGGCTATATATACGCTTCCTCCACGTGGTTGAGCACTTTAGCGAAGGAGTTAACGGTTGTCACTCGCGTAAAGCAAAACTGTTTTAACGAATTTAGCACTTCGGTATGTGATAGCGTAAAAATTGTAAACAAACGAAAGTAAATACATATATACTTTATATTCCTGAGGTGGCGCTGTGTCACTTTCATTTGCCTGATGTAATGTTAGGTAGTTTTCGAGATCAGCTAGGAGCGTTTCACGTGTCTAGCCACATTAAAGTGCTGTGATACAATGAAACAGTCTGTCTGTGTATGACAATACACACACACACACACACACACACACACACACACACACACACACACACACACACACACACACACACACACACACATATATATATATATATATACTTTCATATAACCCGAGGAGGAAATTCAAGGGGTAGGACTATCCATTTGGAGTGCTTAATGTCAACGGCTCTCGATATATAATTAATTATACATCAACACTCAACGTGTAGAGTAAAAAATCTTTTTATATAAAAATAAGAAAAAAATACCTTCCTAAATTTTTGTTTACATATAGAAAGAACGGTGTAATAAAAACGGTGTAGTATCGGGATACTTTCCTACTTGTCATAAGTCTATTAATCATATTTTTTCTTATTTATCATTATTTTGTTATTTATTTTGATTTTCTTTTTCTTTATTATTATTCTATTTAAAAAAATTATTAGTAGTATAATTTTATTTAATTTTATTATCTATTAATGATGAATTAAAAAAAAAACTTTAAAAACTTGTGCTTCACATTAACAAGACAAATAAGCTGACAAATCCAGAAACCTACATAAATTGATTCGCCACGATATAAGAAAATATTACATAAGATAACAGCGAAAGATAACATTGTTGATCAAATTAATAAAGATATATATACTCTCACAAATAAATTAAAAAATAAATTAGGCAAACTGAATAGAAAAATGCATATATCATTTTTAAGGATTATAAACAGAACTTTGAAAATAATAAGCAGGCTGGATTGATTGACCCAACAAAAACGGAGCTCGGTTTAATATAAAATATATAATACAAAGAATTGTAAAAAAAATCTTGAATAATTCGAGATATATTCTGTGGAAGAACTCATTAGATACTATTGAATGGTTTCAGAATATCAAACATATACCATGATACAATTTGACATAGATTTTTACCCCTCCATAATAAAAGAATTATAATTACAAAGCATTAATTTAGCTAGGAATTATTCAGATATAACTCAGGAGGAATGTGATATTATAATAGCATGATGGAAATGTGTACGATGTTTCAATAACACTACTTGGGAAAAGACAACAACTGATAATTTTGTTGTTACAATGGGATCATTTGAACCCGCCCAAATTGCAAAATTAGTAGAAATATACATTTTAGACATGATAGGTAGGTTTTTAAATTTGAATAACGTTGGAATTTATGGGGATGATGATTTAATTTCTATCCTTGATAGCAATGGACCCCTAACATCAAAAATACAAAAGGAAGTCATTAGGGTATTTAGATATATGGGGTTAAAGATAGAGATTATTTCTAACTAGAAAATAGTTAATTTTTTCGATGTAACTCTCAGTTTAAGTGATAAATCTTATTTGGTAAGACTAATGCTTTACCAGCATACATTAATATTGGTTCTAACCACCTTGCATCCATAGTTAAACGAATTCCAAATGCGATTAATATTAGAATTAACAGATTATCTTCTAAAAACATATTTAATAATCATAATGAATTTTACAATGAAGCTTTACGTAATAACGGTTATGAAAATGAACTTAAATATTTAGAAGCCAATAGACATTCAAAAACAGGAACAATAATATGCGAAATAATGGTCACAAAAATAGGGGAAGCAATGGAACTAATAATAATATACATAAGGATAATATAATAAGCAAAAATATGAATAAGAATAAACGTAGCAGTATTATCTGGTTTCACCCTAATTTTTGAAAACTCTCTAATATTAATATAGTGAAATATTTTCGAGGTTTAATAAAAAACATTTTACAGATGATAACCCCCTAAGAAAAATAATTAATAAGAATAATATAAAAATAAGTTATTCTTGTATAAACAATATATCTAAAATAATTAACAATCACCCCAAGAAATTTATAAATAAAATGGACTGGAGTAACAATGACAATTCAAGACATTCATGCAATTGTAAAATAAAACCTGAAAGTCCAATAGGAAATAAATGTAACTTTGATAATATTATATATCAAGCCAACATTTCAACTAAAGAAAATGATAATAATGATTAGGCAATTATATTTATGACAAGCTTAAACTGGAAATTTAGTTATTACAAACACATACAATTATTTAACTATCCAACACTAAATAATCAAACTGCCCAATCTAAATATTACTGGGATCTGATAGAACAAGGACTAACACCTATTATCAACTAGAAAATAATTAAAAGATCCTCCTCGACAAAAAGTTTATATGATAAGTGCAATGTATGCTTCGGAGAGAAAATATGTACGGTAAAATATAAAAATGAAATTTGCTTAATGCCAGAAAAGAAATGATTTCGGCATGTAGACATAGAACTAAATTCTTAGTATAATTTAACTTGATATATTATTTACATTAACTATTTTTAACTACCCATGATTAAGTGATTAATATATTTTTAATTCTATATATTGGAATTATAATCTATAAGTTTTAAAGAGTAGACTAATTAGTAATCACTTAATTCAAAATAAATTTTTCTAATAAAGAATAAAATCAAATTTGATGGATTAGTATAAATATATGTTTTTATAATAAGATAATAAACTAAGAAATAAAATAATAATAAATATGATTAATAGACTTATAACAAATAGGAATTATTCCGACAATACACCGTTTTTATTACTCTGTTTTTTTCAATCGGTAAACAAAAATGTAGGAAGCGAATATTTGATTAATTTAAAACATAAACTATTAGTTACATAAATAAAATGTCTATTATATTTTAATTCTTTATTTGTTACGATTACTTAACAGTCGATGTGCGAATCATATATTAATTCTTTTACACAGTCGGTTGGAGCAGGAGAATACATCGACTGCGTATCTCTAGAGGAGTAAGACCCTCCCAACGAGTGTCCTAGATATGACACTAAACAATCAGATGGCGAAGTTCCAGTAATGCTGAAGCTTTGGGGAATGCTGAGTACCCCTTCATCGCCATCGCTCCCGGGACCACTGTAGCCCGGAGTTGTAGCATCTGATAAGGGCCCTACCTATGGGTCAAATAGAACTAAATCGTGGTTTCGTGAGTTTACCGTTTTTGCATTTAAACTGCGTACTTATGCTAAACTGAATTATCTGGAATAAAACTGTTTTCATATTTAATTCTGTGTATTGTTCAGTCAGCTTGGGCTGTAGAATACACTGACTGCACCTCAGCAGAGGAGTAAGACTCCTCCAAAGAGTGTCCTGTATATGACACTAAACAATCCGAGGGTGAGGTTCCAGTGATGCTAGTGCTTTGGGGAATGTGGAACACCCCATCATCACCATTGCTCCCAGGTCCACTCTAACTTGGAGTGGAAGCACCTGGTGGGGCCATATTTTTTGGTAAAATAGAACTAAACTGTGTACTAATGCTATACTGAGTATTTTGAAATAGAACTGTTTTGATATTTAATCTGCGTACTTATGCGAAACTGAATTGTTTGAAATAGAACTGATTTTGACATTGAAACTCTACTTATGCTAAACTGAATTCTTCGAAATAGAACTCTTTTGGTATTTAACTGTGTGTAAACAAAACCTAAACTTATAGTAAACATAATCTCTTGAATAAGAGCTGTTTGACTCAACTAAATAGCTTGAAATAGAAATATTTTTGACAATTGAACTGTGTACTAATGCTTAACTGAATTGCTTGCAATAGAACGGTTTATTTGTATAAAAATGGATTTGGCATTAAATAAACTACAGTGGTTGATATGCCATAAAACCCAACCAAACATATTAATTATTTGCTTATTATGACTGACCTAACATTCGATATGTTAATTTCTTCTTAATATGAATAACATGAATTTTTACGATAAGTCTGCCCTACTATTTACCCACAGCTTGGAGAGTACAGATGGATTCATGCCTTCTCCTAAAGGCGTTGGAGCAAATCTAAAAACACTGTCTCGTCTAGGATTTGAACTTGGGTCTTCGATTCTATTTCCCAGGACTCTAACCGTTACTGTAAGCGTGCCACCCTTGTCCGTTACAGTATTGTCCATAATACGTACACCATTTGCAATTTTTTTCGATAAGGCGTAAATTTTCTTCTAAATTAACGATACCAGGATTTTGTTATTTCCCATGGAACTTTATGGAATCAATACAGATATTATTGGACAACATTTATTATCGAACACAGGATTTGAAATCTGGTTTCCAATTTTAATTTGTACGATTGTTATGCAGAGTAGGTAAAATGGACCATGTTTATAGTTTCTATCCCAGACGTACGCACTTCTTATTTTCAAGCCCTCTTGCTTTTTTTTGTGTGTGTGTGGAGTGTTTGCTTTCTGATTTGTTACACATCAAACAATTTATCAAATTATGAAAATTTGTCTTTTGAACACTGTAAATATTTTACCAAATGAGAAATATTTGATGTATGAATAAGAGAACCGTTTTATATTATTCTTCTCAGCAGAATATTTTCCGTTAGGCGTTCACAATAGTGATGACATCGACGTTTAATGTAACAAAAATACAGAAATGATATAAGATTAAATAAAGTAAAAACAAAAACGAAAAAAAATTACCTAAGTAGTGTTTTCTGACAATATGGAAAAAAAAAACAAGAAAAAAAACCAACAAAAAACAAAACAGAAACACACATTCTTCTTACGGAAATCCAACAGGAACATTCTTATGACATAATGAGTAACTTCCGTGTTACTTTTGTTTTAGCAAAATCCTTTATGGCATCGACTCGGATTAAAAAGAAAAAAAAATGAATGTTCCTCGCAAGATTCAAGCTCTGGAACATATAATAAAAAATATGCGCGGCTCTTACAAAAGTTTCCATCTGTTAAAAACAGATTTGAAAAAAAAAAAAATTCAGATTTTCAGCAAATACAAGATTCCATTATAGTGGTCTTTGGATCAAGTTGCTTACCAATCCAACATGGTGATTAAATCTGGTTGAAAACAGATTTTCTTTTTTTCTTTTGATATTTTCCGGCATTTTCACAAATAGAATTCTCTCCTCATGACAATTTCTATAGTTTTAATTTAGAATAATTCTAGTTAGAAATGTTTGTATATCAATAAGTTTTTCTTTATATATATATATATATATATATATATATATATATATATATATATATGTATATATATATATATATATATATATTGGAGCTGAAAAATTAATTTGCTGAAAAGTTCATATGAAGATGTTACATCAGCTGTAGCTGAATTTTTTGCAAATGGGACCCGAGCACTGTGGCACCAATGAAAGAAGCTGGTGGATCGCAAAGAAGACTATGCTTAAGACAATAATTTGATCAAATTCTGTGAGACTATCTGCGTGAGCCTATGAACTTTTCGACTTTTTAGAAACTATATCAATATTTAAATATCTAATGACTCTTCTTCTTTCTTATATACACAGACATCGTCGTCTTCATGATCGAAGCTGACCGCACATATTTCCTGGAATCTCCTTCACTATACATCTTCATTGGGCACTAAACTTGATAAGTCCTAGAGACGGTATCTCGTGTCCGTACATATCAAATGATTTTTGCTTTTGATAGTCAGCCAACACTGGTATGTTGATTTTTATGACGCTATTATTGAACGTTACTTATTAGTTCGTCCATACTTCACAAGCAGTACACAGTATATAAATAGTCGAGTAGCAGCTATTTTGTTGGGTACTGCTTCTAGTATTTGTTCAAAACAGTGCGTAGTAGTCAGAAACAATGGAAGATAGGGATGGAAGCAGAGAGAGAGAGAGAGAGAGAGAGAGAGATAGAGAGAGAGAGAGAGAGAGAGAGAGAGAGTCAGGGCAATCCATGTTAACAGTAAAACATGATGACGATGATATATACAAATATATTCATATATATCTATGTACACAATACCTGTCAAAAGTATTTGGCCACCCTAAAAAAATTCAATTTGTGTCCGGAAAGTTTTATTTTCAATGAAACAAGATGATCACCACAATGTTTTTATTTATTACAATAAATACAAATCTTCCCCAATGACTTTGACCTTTATTCCACTATTCTATTATCCAGTCTTTGTGCGCCTTGGTCCATTGGAGCCTTTTGGTATTGTTTTTCTTCCTCAGGTGTCGTTTGAAAAAATGACTGAAACGTGTCTTTCTTTTTTTCTTATACTGAGCATGATTATAACGTTTTCCAAAAGTTACATTATACATTGAACTCACATTAGAAAATATTGTGTTGAATTAGTGCTTGCTAGATACAACCTGTTTTACGACTGTAGTAGATAATTTTATCAGTCACCAGCTGGCTGACTGCTCCAAAAATCACAGCAAAACTGAAGAAATGCCGTGAAAAAAATGTCTCAACATCCTCTATGAAGAGAAGAATCCGTGAAGCTGGTCTATATGGCAAAAGTGCTGCCAATAAACTACTTTTGAGGAAGAAAAACAATGTCAGAAGGCTCCAGAGGACCAAGTCGCACAAAGACTGGATAATAGAACAGTGGAATAAAGTCCTTTGGACTGACCAATCAAAGTTCGAAATCTTTCGTTCAAATAGTCTATGTTCGGTGAAGAGTAGGTGAAAGAAACGCAATCTCTGTATCAGACCGACTGTAAAGCATAGAAGAGGCTTTCTTACTATGTTGTCAATTGCAAAGTTGGATTTGATTAAGATCAGCTCTCACAGCAAACTGCTGCATCACGCCATCCCATCTGGAATGTGGCTTGTTGGTGAAGGATATGGAATAATGTAAGATAATGATCCAAAGCATAGTAGTAAACTCTGCCAGAGGTACATTAAATGCATAGAAGGATAAGACGTCCCTTAACGACGCTATCAGCGAACCTAAATCTCATTGAACCGAAAAGTCAGAGTGGTTTACCTTTGGCAACTCTAGCAAGAAAACTAGGCAGAATTATTTTAGTTTACCTCTAGTCTTTGGTGGAAAGAATGCCAAGAATATATGAAGCAGTGATAGTCGCTAAAGGTGGCCATTTTGAGGAATCAAAAGTTTAAGACATTTTTTCCGTTTTTTTTGTTGGGGGGTTAATTTGTATTTAATGGGGCTTAGGAAGACTCGAATTCAGTATAATAAATAAAGCCATTGTGGTTTCATCACAAATATAGCCTAGTTAGCTGAGTCTGTAGAATAAAACGACTGCGTCTCTGCAGTGAGGTCAGACTCCCATAATGAGTGTCCTGAAATCTAACACTAAACAATCTGATGTTGAGGCTCGAGTAATGCTGAAGTTTTGGGGAATGCAGAGTACCTCTTTATGGCCATCCCTCCTTGGTCCACTACGGCTCGAAGTGGTAGCATCTGATATGGCCCTATCTATGGGTTAAATAGAATAAAACAGTGTACTTATGCTAAACAGAATTGTTTGAAATAGAACCGTTTTTGATATTTAAACGGTACGGTATTCTTATGATAAACAGAATTTTTAAAAATAGAAGTGTTTATATGTATAAAAATGGATTTGGCATTAAATAATCGACAATAGCTGATATGCCCTAAAACCGAACCAACCAACCAACAACAATACGAATAACACTTTTAGGAGAAGCAAAATATTTTTTGAGGATTGTCAAATACTTTTGACTGGTAGTATATATATATATATATATACTACCAGTTAAAAATCTTTATATATACATACTACCAGTCCCCGATACACGCACACACACACACACACACACATATATATATATATATATATATATATGAGAAACAACTATTAGTAAGGTCGGTTATTGAGTGAGTGTTTCACATGTTTTCTTGTACTAAGTAAGCATAGAATTATATATATATATATATATATATATATATATATATATATATATATATATATATATATATATATATATATATACTGATTCACAGTATGACGCGTAAATTAGAATTAGATTGTGCAACTAATATTTTTACGGTCATTAAGCAATACAACATTCAGAAGAATTACAAGTGTTACCAGAATAAGGAAGAATCGTATTTATATCAGAGAATATCCAAGAAATCTAAGTATAAGAGACTTAACAATGGTGTTTTATAAAAAAAATTCAGTATGGTTATAATGCGCTAAAAAGCTTAGTGTTTATTACATTTTTAAGTTTATTTTGTTATATTCATATCTGTCGTCTTGTAACAACCGTAAAAGAAACCTATTTTTATGTGTCACTGTTTCGTTTCATTTCATTTCGTTAATCTTATTTTACTATAATCCGACATTTCACTGGTCGGTGTGGCTGTCATGTTTAAAACATTTAGCACAGGAATAGTCACGACAAGTGTATGACAAAGAAAATTCAGTGGCATCTTCTAAAAGTTTGCGGCATTTCAGTATATCTCTGCTGTCGTTAATTTCAACGGAAATGCAGATTTTGCAATTGCAGAAAAATAGATTAACAAAAAAAAAGTTTCTGTTGGCCGGGGAAGTGTTTTTTCTTCCATTGTCCGAAAAAACTTCATCGACCAAAAATCATTTTGGCCGTGTCCCTCACACTCATATCATGGTTATTTTATATTATGTGTCTTTTTTCTTTGTATTTCTCTCCTCCTTTGTTATGTATACATATTATTCTTCCTTTTTTTCCTCGTGAGACGCAAGAAAAAAAAGGATTAAGCGTATATATATATATATATATATGGAAATCAGACCAGAACGATAAAATGAAACGCAGTTTCTTCCTGGCAGCGGTCGTATCGATACTGCTATATGGATACACTACTTGGAAGCTAACTAAACGGCTGGAGAAGAAGAAACTAGACGGCAATTACACAAGAATGTTGCGAGCAATATTGAACAAGTCCTGGCGGCAACACCCCACAAGGCACCAACTATACGGCCACCTACCTCCCATCATGAAAACTATCCAAGCTAGACGAACAAGACACGCAGGACACTGCTAGAGAAGCAAGGACGAGCTCATATGTGACGTACTCCAATGAACCCCCGCATATGGCCAAGCAAAAGCAGGATGACCAGCTCGAACATACATACAGCAGCTATGTGAGGATACGAGATGTAGCCCTGAAGACCTTCCAGAGACGATGAATGATAGGGAGAAGTGGCGAGAGAGGGTCAGGGATATCTGTGCTAGCGGCACGACATGATGATGATGATATATATATATATATATATATAAACAGCAGCGATGTTATATCAAAGTAAGACGTACGAGACTCACAAAGTGACGTTCTACAATGAAATCCTACAAAATGACTATAAAACATAGATTCATTAGCTATGTGTGGACACTGGATGCCGTCTAGTGGCCTTATACAATGACAGACAAAGATGGATGGAATGAGAGAGCCAAAGGAAATCGTGCTGTCTACATGCATTGATTATGAAATATATATTTAGCAAAAGAGAGAAAGAGAGAGAGAGAGGCAAACAGAAAGACCCAGAGAAAGAGATATTGTTTATCCGTTGCTGAAAAGACGAAGGATAGATTCATACCTTTCTCAAAGGTATTAGCAAGGAAAAGAAACACAGTGTCATCTACGATTTGAACTCGGGTTACTGATTCCATTTCCTACTGAGATAACTGTTGCACTAAACGTGTACGCCAGCCTACTTGCCCCTATATATATATATATATTAATTATATATATATATAAACCGGTCACATTAGGAGTAGAAATTTATTTCCATCCTGTTATGTGTTTTTGATAAAATCAAAAAACACGAAAAATCTAACAGGACTTCTTCAGATCTTATCTCGTTTTATCCATAAGATCTGAAGAAGACCTGTTATTTTTTTTTTCGTGTTTTTTGATTTTATCAAAAACACATAACAAAATGGAAATAAATTTATAATCCTAATGCGACCAGTTTATGTTTTTTCTTAATGAAATTATTGCTCTGTAATGTCTGTTACATTGAGATCTTTACCAGGAAAATTTAAATGTTCACTTTTGAATAGTTTTCTTGTCCTGATGGAATCACTCCCAACTCCTGTTTAACTGGACCAGATAATACATATATATATATATATATATATATATAGAGAGAGAGAGAGAGAGAGCGCAAAATACATACGTAACGATAATTTATATTTTAGCTGTGTCTTCACAAATACATATATGTGTACATAAGGAGTGAACTATTTGTCTATATGTGAACATACACACATATGTATATATATATATAACTATACATGTTGAGTATTACTTGAGTGATATCACACACACACACACACACACACACACATATATATATATATTATATAAATATACATGCATACACACACACTCACACGATCGAATGCGCACACACCTGCACATACGCACACACATACATCCTCAGATGTATCGATTAACGTATATCAATATCACTCAATCGAAGAGTATGGTATCGATTTTTAAGAAGTGGCGTAGGAAGGAATAAAAGGATGAAAGCCTCAACAACATTAATGGAAGGCAGAAGAAAGTGTTCGCTTAAATATCCAAGATAAGAGAAATTTGGTCGACGTACAGTCACGATGTTGATTGTCCCGAGGTTTCGATCTATCACAAATAGAAAAAATAGATCCCAGTAAATGCGGTTCAATTTCTGATAATTCAAAAGACAACGAGCATGTCGAACACAATGGAAAAATCCAGCAGACATTGGCCGATTATCTTGAACGTGTCTTAGAACGTTCATTTTCTGATACTGTTAAGCACAGAGCATATATATATATATATATATATATATATATATATATATATATATATATGTCAGGATGTATGCATCTATGTAGTCCTACGCGGAGCGGTCCGCATTTTTACTGAAAGGATTTTTGACACATGCACTTTTACACTGAATTAATATTCGGTATGAAACGGCAATTGTGTTTTCAGAAAAAAATTTCTTCATCAGATTTAGGTTAGCATATTTTATATCATTTACACTGAACTTAGTATGCTTTGGATAGGTTTTATGGCATCTCAACAATTGTAGGTTATTTAATGCCAAATACGGTTAATAAATTGATATATAAGATTTGTAAACGTTAATCAACAATGTAAAATAGTTCCAAGTACTGCTATGCATCACTAACAATTCAATTAAGTACCCGTCATTTGTTTATACACAGATAAATAATCAAATGCTGCGAGCAATATTTAACACGTCCTGGAAGCAGGACCCCACAAAGCAGCAGCTGTACGGTCAACTGCAACCCATCACAAAAAACTATCAAAATTAGACAGACCAGACATGTGGGGCACTGCTGGAGGAGTAGGGTCGAGCTCATAAGTGATATACTCCTTTGGACCCCTTCACATCGACGAGCAAAGGCAGGGTGACCAGCTCGAACCTACATAGAGCAGCTCTGTGCCGAAACGGGATGAAACCCTGAAGACCTGCCGGAAGTAATAGACGATAGGGAGGGGTGGTGAGAGAGGGTCAGTAATATTCATGCTGATGGCACGAAATGATGATGATGATTAAATTTCAGACAGCTTATTCGACACATAGATTGCACCCTTTCAGGCGCTACCGCTCCGGTCAGTATGGGCCTGGGAGCGACGGCAATGAATGAGTACTCCGCATTACCCAAAGGTCCAGCCTTTCTGGAGCCCTACCATCACATTGTTTCGTGTCAGGTTCAGGGCACACGGTAGAGGTGGAAGTCTTACTCCTCTGCAGAGAAGCAGTCAATGTATCCTGCAACCCCTGCAAAATGGGCTGATTGGTCATGGGTGTTTAATCAAAAGCTTAATCAATTACTTGTTGGATACTGATGGCCTCCAATGGTTTAAGAGTTTAAATAAACAGAAGTTGCCTCACGTTCCAGTGATCAATTGTGGGTTGATTTTCTGTTCGGCATTCTAAAATACAGTAGTACGGCCGTAACAATATGTTTTGCTTAATTCAAGAATACGATATATATTCTTAACAGCAATAGTTTTTTGTACCCAAACTGATTGAGGAATACCTGCTCCAGCCGATAGTTTAATAATAAAATTCAAGTCGTGAGTCACTAGAACCGTCATAATGTGAGCGTCAATATATTAAATACTTTTTATCAAAAGGAATTGTATCTCTATTTCCAATGTAAACACACACACACACACACATACACACAAACACACACACACACAATATATATATATATATATACATTAGAATATTGGTTTGAATTTTTAATTCATGAACCATACAATGTACGCAATCAGGTCATTTAAAAAACTCTAGAAGAGATATAGGAAGTAAAAAAGAAGGTGTATATATGTCTTAATACTGATCTGCAGTTCATCCATTCTCGCCTGCTGCCTGACCTCATCCCACATTGAGTATGTGTGCATTTTTTATAATGAAGTTGGTTGCTAATTTTGGTTGAAACTGTAGAACCCCCGGGATGGCTCACAAAAAAGAAAAAAACTAAATGATCTTAGAATACAATCGTATTATTGTCTTTTTAATGAAAATTTCTCTTCAAAACAATCCTAAAGGAGGCGTGTGTAGCTTTTCAGAATAAGCCAAGCAGACATTACCTATAGCAATATAGATGGCGATATTGATGGTTGACCCAAATTGGACGCTTATCAGCAATCTGCTTAACACTGTAACTCACTCCTTACCCTCATACTACTTTCCTTGAACGGTTAAGCTATCCTAGCCTAGCCTGGCGATCCTCTTTCTCTGTGATCCAATGGTCATTACCAACTGCAACACTATAATTGTACTACTCTCAATAAATATATGGGTTTTATCATTTTGGAATCCTCTAGGTTTTTCCGCTTCGCCAATCCAGTACTAAAGTCATTAAAAAATGTAAATTTTTTCCAGCTGACCTCTTGTAGCTCGCGGTGAAAACTTCAGTTCATTATCGATATGAAAATATAATCCTTTAATTTCTAATTAGAAATTCTGCTCAGACTATTTTAGTATCTTCCTTTTTAAAACTTAGTCGTCTCATTAAACTATTCTAGCCACAAATCTATGTACATGCACATATACAAACATTATTTGCGTCTATGCTAATACATTCACATAAACTTATGTCTGCTCCTAAATTCAAATACAGGGTTCGATGGTTATTTTGGCGTCTAAATGACACAGAAGTGAAAATAACAATGAAATTTCACTCTATCAGATATATCTATCGAATTCGCATAAAATAACTTGAAATACAATTGATTAAATTTATTCAAACTAATAACTATTCAACCACAGCCACCAAACGGCTTCAGAATCTCCCGCAAACCTTTCGAAATGTCTATTGGTTCAAATTGCTGATTGCTGCCGTTTATCTTTGGTGCTGTAGCGAGTTTTGTTGGTCTTTCACTCAACCGTGACATAACTTTCAAGAGGTTTGCAATCTCCAGAGTTGGGTTGCCAGATATTAGCAGTGATTTTCTATAAAAATTTTCTGACAGCCAATACTAGGTTGTGCCGTTTTAGTGGCCTGGCGCAAAGTCCTATCGTCAGACGTCGGATCTTCTAGTAGCCATCCTCTCGATCCAGCTCAGTACTACCTTCTCCAGCACTTCATGTAGTCCTCAGTGTTTAGTTGATCATGTGGCAAGATGAATAGAACACATTATTATAACATACCTGGCTTTAGCTGGGTCTTATGGCATTCCTGCTGGACGGGGTATCGAAACCAATGGCAGACTTGAAGCCGAAAGGCTTGTGGTCAAAATTGGGCCTTTCTGACATTGAACGAGAATTAACAAATATCCTCTCGCACTCTCTGCCAGCTAAGAAACCGTGGATAACCATAGCCTGGATCTCACCAATAATTTCAGGAGGTTTTTTTTTGTTATCAGAACGATCAGAGTGAGGATTCTGAGAAGTACAACCTTCATCATCACATCTGGATTCACCCAACTCTTAGAATTCTCAGCAGTGTTCTCAGACGGACACCGAAACACTTTGAAATCTTCCGCCGGGAGTGCTTGCATTACATTATATTATTTGCATATTTCTGGAAGAGTAAATTACGTCATAGTGCTGGTTTCTCTACTGACAGTGCCCGACTGACACTAGTCTGATGCACTGTAAATAAAACCTTAAAAAAACAAACTCATAGACAAAATTATAATTTTAGATTGACGTCAGTGTACTCCATGCACCCCGTATATCAACATATATATATGCTACACATATACTCAAACGCTCTCATATAGATACGCAACTAAAAACGCACATATGTATTATTGCACCTACGTTTACTTCGGGACAGAAATGCTTATTTTGTCATATATATTGTGTACAACCTTACAAAAAAAATCAATATATACACACACACATGAAGATTCCAAATAGTGCTGGATTGCTGTAAATGATCATATATACAGATGATTATATATACATGCTTCAAAATATGAGTTGGTTGGTTGTTTAGGTTTTATGGCATATCAACCTTTCTAGGTTATTTAATGCAAAATCCATCTTTATACAAATAATCAGTTCTATTTCAAACAATTTAGTTTAGCATGAGTTCACAGTTTAATTGTCAAAAACATTTCTATTTCAAGCTATTCAGTTTATTCAAACAGTTCTAATTCAGCTAATTGAATTTAGTATAAGTACAAATTTTGTTTACGCAGTTAAATGTCAAAATAGTTCTATATTCAACAAATTAGTTTAGTGTTAGTACAGTTTCAATGCCAAAAACAGTTAAATTCCAAACAATTAAGTTTAGCATAAGCATGCAGTTTAAATTAAAATACGGTTTAATTGTTAAAAACATTTCTATTTCAAGCTATTTAATTTAGCCAAACAATTCAGTTTAGCATGAGTATGCTGTTAGTTCTATTTAACCCATAGATAGGGCCCTATCAGGTGCTACCACTTCGGGCCAGAGTGAACCTGGGAGCAATAGGAATGAAGGTGTGCTCCGAATTCCCCAAAGCCCTAGCATCACTGGAACCTCACCATCAGATTGTTTAGTGCCATATCCTCGACACTCATTAGCGGAGTCTTACCTTTCTGCAGAGTTGAAGTCGGTGTATTCTACTGACTCAGCCGACTGGGCAATCAAAATATGGGATTTAACACAGTTCTGTAGTCTTATACGTATACGATCGAATAGATCCTGAATGTTATTTTGAGATTTATAATCCACATGGAAGAATTTAAAAAATTGCTCTGAATATCTACTAACTCCTATCAAGCACATATCGTGCCAAGGAGAAAATCGTTCCTCAAGATATTATGTTTTTCTTTTCTATCTATTTTTCTAGTCTGTTCCTATCTATCTATCTATCTATCAATAGTTTTGTCAAACAAAGCACAATATTATTAATGCAGTCAGGGGTTACAACGCAATTAATAATCAACAATACTTTTTCTAACTATTAGACTTGTTAGCGGGGCTTTGAATATTTTTGACTGCATCCCCTGCATATGGAAAAGACACTGCCAAAATAGGGGTATCCTTGGTATGACATTAAACTGCATTTGACGTCATATAAACTTATCTGGGATCATGGTTAGGGAATTTTATATATTATACATTTATATTTAATTTTTGTGTAATTTCTTTGGGTTAGGTTAGTTGGTTTAATGGCATAACAACCCTTGATGGTTATTCAATGCCAAATGCTGTTTATAAATAAAAAATTATTCATAAGCCAATAGTTTGTAGGTAACATCCTTTTTCAACAAGCCTCAGCTCATTTTTTGCACACAGTTATTTGCTTTCAAATATTGTTATCAAACTCGAAAAATTTTTGTTAGTTTCAAATATTGCAATTAAAAACTAATTTGCTCACGGTTAAATGGTTTCACATATTGTTATCTAACACTAATAGTTCTTGAAGTATTGCTAAAATTAATAATTCTATTCAATAATAATCATTTGTTTGCAGAGAGTTAAATGTATTGCTATAAAACACAGATAATTCTATTTGATTAATTTTTGCTCACTATCAAATAGTTTTAAGTATTGTTATATAACATTAGTCATTTTATTTATCAAGTTTCCCTATATAATACAAACAGTGCGAACATAGCTTCAATTAACTAATAATAATCCATAGTGAATGATTGAACAGTTCTCTCTGAATCATAAATCAGACTAGTGCAGTTCTAGAGCTCTGGAGATGGTAGAATACACCTTTATTGCCATTACTTCCAGTTCCACACTGATCAAGAGTGGTAGTACCTGTTAAGGTCCCATATATGGATTTAATAGATCTGTTTCCAAATTTTTAGTATTAGGTAGTTATACTTGATATCGTATAACCGTGGACAAAAACTAAAGAAACGATACAAAAATGTAAATATAAGAATACAATGATGCAGTTTCTTAACTTATAGGCATAAGGTAACCCCATACGGTTTGGCATGCAGATAAAATCAGTCAATCAATCAATTAATCTAAGAGAGACGTAGTTGAAAATATTCAGCTGAAGGTTAAAATGTGAAACTCCGAGCTGTGAACGTTTTTGAGTATTGAGAATATTTTACAATTTTATTAATGTGATGTTTGCTTTTTCACTTTCACTGAGTTCACTAAAGTTTTAGATTTTATCTTTCATTTTAGATTTTTATCAGGCTGCGAATTTACCAATTTGAATTTCAAATATTCATCATCATCATCATCATCATGTGTGGAGTTCTCTGACTATCTCTTGACATCCGTCCCAATCATCCATCGCTCTTGGCTGGTCCTCTAGACTGCACTCAGTATCTGCACAGAGTTGTTGAATGTAAGTGCTTGCAGGTCAGCCAACACGGGTGTGTTCATGTGTAGGAGTCCATAAGAGAACGTCGTTTGAGAGTTCGTCTTTACTTCACCAATAGTACCCAGCATATCTTCTTGGTCTTATTTGGATGGTTTGTGAGATCGTAGGTGGATGGCGGTACAGCTGCTGTTTTTTCAGGTGTTGCATCCAGGAGTTGTTCAAGACAGTACGTAGCACTTATATTTAGTTCACATTTAGTTTTTGCTCCATGCGTTTCGTTAGAGTCAAGGTTGTGTATCCATACATCAGTACTGACACAGTTATAGCTTGGAAGAAATCCCGTTTTATTTCATTAGATAGATCAGATTTCCGTACGATTAACAGCAAGGCCCTCCCTAAACATATGTTGACATCGGTTTCCGTAGATGAATTATTACTGCCAATGTATGTGAACTGGTCTACTATTGGCACTTAAAGTGGAGATCACTGCTACTTGTTTAGGACACATGAACTCTGCTTTATTGGGGCTCACGTAGTGGCCAATGCCTCTTGCTGCTCGCTTTAGGCTATTCAAAAATTCGACTTGGGCAGTTATATTTAAAGAAGTGTTAGATCATCAGCATAGTTTCCGTTTTTCATAGTTTCAGAGGGATATCATCTGTTTCTTGTCTTTTCTTTCAGCGTGAATCTCTTTTCTTTTCATTAGATATATTGATGTTCGTAGTACGTAATCTAGGCAGATTATAAACAGATATGGCGCTAATGTATATCCTTGCAAGACTCCCGCGACAATTTCGAAGAAGATGTTTTCACCATGCGGAGAGCGAACCATTGGTTTTGTGTTTTTGCTTAGTATTATTAAAGCGGTAACGGTATACTAGTAGTATTGGCTTCATATTACATCTATCTATCTACCTATATATATATATATATATATATATATGTGTGTGTGTGTGTATGTGTGCACGCGCGTGCGCCAGTGTGTATGCAGCAATAGTGAGGGCATAATAAAAAGAGAAATAGGGAGGAACAATGAGTCACAGAGCGAATAGAGTATAATTATTGATTTGATTGTACTTTAGCAGACAATACGAGCATTTAAATACCCGATATGAGTCGCTTGTGCATTTTCATACATACGTATTTTACGTTACGTCCGAGTCCCGTTCGTTGCTAGTGTAGGTCACATCGTTTACCTTTTAGGATCGAAGAAGAAAACTTTCAAGAAGGACGAACCTTTCCTAGCGAGCTGTACACGTTAAAAAAAAGAAAAGATTTTCTCGAGTATATATTGAGAAAGTAGACGGAAACAAAGGTAATTATTTATAATCTGAATAAACAAAATACAAATGCATTGTAAACAGTCATATGGTATCTAGTATTCTTATATAATACTTATAGTTTTCACAACAGATCTATTTGATTTATAGATGGGATCCTTACAAGTGCTGCTTAACAATTGCTTTTAGAGTTGCTATAAACATCACTCAAAACAAATATTCAAAAGAGACTAGTTAAAAATTAAGCTATAATTACTTTTTATTTTATTTTATGTTTGGTTTCAACTGAAACATATTGATCATCCGGTATACGGGTTTCTGATTATCAATTTCCCCGAAAGAATCAAGTCCAGTCACTCAGTTTTCGACATAGCTCATTTTCCTCTCTAATCTAATAAATACTATTTTACACTAAGATATCTTTATATTCTTGCAGATACGGGAGAGACCATCTGGTTCCTTGACAATCAACGCATATTTATGTTTTTTCCGACTTTCTGACTGTCACAATAAGATTTTTCAACTTACAGCGACTAATAACCAGTCAGTACAGAAAAATCATTTATGTATTGGTTCTGTTTTTTATTTTTTTCGTGTAGAATGTTGACGAAAATATGAGACACGCACCAAAATCTGATGACGAGCGCCCATTCCAAGAGACAAATCATGACGTATACATATGTTTCATGACCTTAAAGGCTCATTGGATATTTCTTATTTCTTTTATAATATAACACAATATCAACTCTAACATATAAGTAGCTTGTGTTATATGTAAAACAATTCGTTCACTTGATTTTCGGCACGATTTTCAAAATACACAAACGGAAAATAAAATCATCACATTTGTTTTCAACTTGCAGAAGATCAAGCATACAATGAAGATGAATTACAGAAAATTACGATATATACAGATCATTATGTGCCGAGGCTGCAACATAAGGTCTATATCAATAGTTCTACATGGCATACTTTTGGAGGTTCCCGTGGTGTAATGGTTATCGTTGTTGGAAATGGACACGGTGACCCAAGTTCAAATCCAGGAAGAGGCTCAGTGTGCTAATAAACTTTGGAAAGGGATGAATCCATCGATTCACTCCCTCCAAAAAAAAAAAAAAAATAGAATAAAGGACAAATAATAAAGGCAGACTGAGCTCTCTAGCCTTGGTATATTAGCCGGTTCTAGGAGAAGAAAAACTCTGAATTCAAACGTGATAAACTTCTCTCAAAAAATGACCTTGTGTCACCTCCTGCTCGTGAAGAGAGGTTGGGTAAATACATAGTGTATCCAGATAAGTGTATCGTTTTTCAGAGTAGAGATATTATAACAGGTTTGAATTCAAAGTTTTCCATCTAGATCAGCTGCCTTACCAAAATTATTGCCCAGTCTGCTGAGGCTGTAGAATACACTGACTGCACCTCTGCAGAGAGGTAAGGCCCCCCAATAAGTATCCTGGATATGACACTAAACAATCTGATGGTGAGGTCCCAGTGATGCTAGGGCTTTGGGGAATACTGAGCACCTCTTCGTTGCCATTGCTCCTAGGTCCACTCTGGCCTGGCTTGGTATCACCTGATCGGGCCCTATCTATGGGTTAAATAAAACTAACGGCATCCTTATGCTAAACTGAATTGTTTGGCTAAACTGAAAAGCTTGAAAAAGAAATGTTTTTGACAATAAAACCGTACTTACATTTAAACTGCGTGCTTACGCGAAACTGAATTATTTGAAATAGAACTGTTTTTGATATTGAAACTGTATTAACACTAAACTGAATTGTTTAACGTAGAACTGTTTTCACAGTTAACCGTGTGTAAACAAAATCTGTACTTATACTTAGCTGAATTAGAACTGCTTGACTAAACTGAATAGCCTGAAATAAAATGTTTTTGACAATTAAAATGTACTTACATTTAAACTGCGTGCTTATGCTAAATTAAATTGTTTGAAATTGAACTGTTTTTGATATTGAAACTGTAAACAAAATCTGTATTTACGCTAAACTGAATTAGCTGAATTAGAACTGTTTGAATAAACTGAATAGTTTGAAATTAAATGTAAACTTATGCTAAACTGAATTGTTTGAAATAGAACTGATTATTTACATTAAAATGGATTTGGCGTTAAATAACCTACAAAGGTTGATATGCCATAAAACCAACTAACCAATCAACCAAGATTAAGAACCCAGTTTATCCAATAATTTATCCACTAGTGGAAGGATAATAGTTGGATTCTTAACTTTCCTAAATGCAAGCAACCTCGTCCAGGATTTGAACTCGGGTTACCATGACCATTTTCAACAATGATGAACATTATACCACGAGCACCTCTTTATATGTTCTATGTATAAATTAACTTCTGTCTCTTAAGATGTTTAATTACGTACAGCACTACCCATTAAGAAATAAGCCTCTTTAAAAAATAGGTAAATTTTCTTCTAAACCAAAGATACAGGGATCGTATTATTTCTAATGGAACATTATGGAAATTAGAAGCTACTCGGTATTGTAGCAAAGTCAACGACAACTGATATGATAATGATTGTTTATCGTCAGCTGAAAAAAACATCAAAACGCAATCCGTCTTAAGCGATATGGCATCATTGCGTAATTTTATCCGTTCCGTCTCTGATGCTGTCAAAGCAGGAAGAAATGGATAGCGAATACAACGAGCCAACTGACTTCTTCATCCTACATAAAACTGACTCTTCTCCTATCTATGGTTCGTTTGTCGTTTTCCATTCCCGCGAACGTTTGTCTTCCCGTACCGCTGAAACTAAATGACAAAGAGGCAGAATGAAGTAATCCGTGGTCTTTTATTGGAATTCATATAAGATTGTATCTCCGATTGGGTGGGTGACATCGTCAGGTCAACTCCTATCACTATTTCGCAGACCAATCGCTGGTGATCTCGGAAAGACCCAGTCTAAGGTGCCAGATCAAGTATATATTATTAAAAATAACCAACTGAACAAGTTCTTAAACTTTGTCAATTTTTCTTTCTTTCACCAGCAGGCTTTTATTGATGAATTATCTATTTGCACCACTCGCTAACAATGTTATAGATTTACCAACTTCAGAGCACTGGAATTTTGTGACCAAAAATTAGAATTGCATTGATACACTAGAGTCATTGAATAAATTAGAATAATTTATTTTGTGAAAACCAAAAGTACATTTTTTCAGATTTTTTTCCATAAATGTTAACAATACATCATTCTGAATTGGTTCGTAGCAAAAATAGTCTAATTTCACAAAACTATTTATTTTGATGCTATTCAAAATCAAACAAAATTCTCCAGGTTTGAACTGAGATCTCTCATCGGATGTCTTCGTGGCCAAAAAAAACCCCAAAAAAACAACCAAAAACAAACAAAAAAAAAAGTGTGATGCGAGCGAAGAAGCAAATAGTACGCAAAAATGTTGACCTATGGAGTAAACATAGCTTTTCCCAGAACGAGTCTGAGTTAAAAAGACAGTTCATGGGGAGAAAACAAATTGACTCGGTAAAAGAACAGCTCTGGGCGCAGCAGTAAGTAAAGAAGACCATGGTATCACTCTTTTGGGATGTTAGAAGGCACATCACAAGGAATCAAGAGATTTTCTTGAAAACAGTGCAGCTGTAAACAGTGCTTTTTATTCCAACTCCTATGGCAAAATCTACCTTGTTTTTTTGATGACCGTCGTATATATATATATATATATATATATATACTTTAAAATGAATTGGTCCACTTGGAGTTTTATTCACTTAAGTTATTTTTTTCTTCAACACGTGTTTCTAGGCTTTTTTACTTACTTCAGGAAACACGTGTTGAAGAAAATAACTTCAAAAAATAAACCTCCTTGTAGATCTATTCATTTCAAAGTATTTACTTTTTTCTCTCATTAGACCACCACCACCTCCACCAGCAACAACAACAATATATATATATATATATATATATATATATATATATATATATATAAGGTGTAGTTATTTTTGGACAGCTACATATTTTCGGTTACAAACTTTCAATGCAGATGTTTGATAATAAATAATAACTAACAATATAAGTTATCATGGTATAATATCCCACTAGAAATAATAATATCCATTCTGATCCCTCCAATCAAACCAGAGGTAAGAGATTCGACAGCTGGATTAAAATTCTTCGATGGAATCAGTGAATATAGCGAGCGAACGATATGTTTGCTTCTTCGTACCAAGAAAACCTCTCGATATTTGCCTTGATCTGCAAAAAGGGGACACAAGGGCATATTAGAAGTCAGGAAAAGAAAGAATTCAGAGAATGAATCGAACTTAATTTTCGATTTGGCGCTTTCTGATGTCATGAAGAAACTGTTTTTTCCCCGTTCGATACGCCTTCTCTCGCATAGACCAACATATATATATGTGTGAATATGTATGAATCAATGTATAAAATACATGAATCATTTTGACCTTGTTTGAGGATCTAACTCACATAAGCTTTAATCTATAAAAACACACAGGCACGCAAGGCGAGGATTGATTTCCTAAGGTTTTTTTCTTAAATTAACTTTATAACAAGAACGTAGATCTATCTATCTATCTATCTATCTAGAGAGACAGAGAGAGAGAGAGAGAGAGATTTACAGTTGTAAAATAAAGTAAAATAATAAAACATTTCACGACTCTGAGTTTTACTGAGCTGATCTTCAGGTGAAATGTATCAACATGGGTAGAGTCCGTCGAATTCGAAGAATCAGTTAGTTCTCAATGTTATATGTAAGTCACATGATTAATAAATGGCTCACTTACTAAGATATGTGACCAAGTAAATATTTACCTTCATGGCGGCATTCCCATACAAATTCCGATCCTTTATTTTTTATTATAAAGTCATAAGAGAAAAGTTATATATATATATATATATATATATATATATATATAGAGAGAGAGAGAGAGAGGAGGCGTTCGTGGTATAGTTGTTACCGACTAAAGAAATGAACACAACGACCCGAGATAAAATCTTGGACGAGATTGTTAGCATTTTACACAGCGCTAATACACATGAGAATGGTGTGAATCCAATATTTCTCTCTGCAGCAGTGTCCCACATGTCCGGTTCGTCTAACTTTGATAGTTTTATTGATGGGTGGTAGGTGGCCGTTCAGCTGATATTTTTGAGGTTTTGCTTTCAGGACTTGTTCAGTATTGCTCACAGCATTCTTGTGTAATTGCCGTCAGGCTTTTTCTCCATACATTTAGTTAGCATCCATGTAGTGCATCGACATAGTAGTGTCGAAACGACAACTGCTTGGAAAAATATATATACATACAATTCATCGTACACAACTAATGATTGCATAACATTTCAGATGTGAGTCACTAGGTTGCTTAAACAGGTACTTTGTTTAAAGTGGGGAAGGCTTTGTGGGACTATTTGCACTTTTTGATGAGCAAATAACGGGAGAATTGTGAACCAGTGTTTTGAATGAAGTGTTTTTCATTCTCTATGGCCAGTTGACTTACCGAGGCCAAAGAGCCCAGTTTACTCAATAATCAATACACAGTAGGAGTAGAGAAGTTTGTGATGGATTCAGATATTCCTCAAGAGAATTAGCACAAATTGAAACTCAAACGGGCTTATCCAGCATAGGATTTGAACTCGGATCGACAAATCCATTTCTGAAACCGATAATTGTTACACCAATCACACACACACACACACACACACACACACACACACACACACACACACACACATATATATATATATATATATATATATATATATATAAGTTAGAATTGCGGACACATAAATTCTGACCAGAATGAACGCATTGGGGAGAAACTAACAGATAACAAGCACTGCAAATCTTATGTCTATGTTATCCGTAAATGTATTCGTTTTATCAATCATAATGACCATTCTTTAATTAGGAATATAGCAAACAATATATATATATATATATATATATATATATATATTGTTTTCAATACAAATAGTTGAGGAAATATCAAAAAGCCTATATTAAAAGAAATAGAGCTGATTTAAAAGCCTTAGCTTTGCTGGTCTCACTTTCCTGAACCACAAATAACAGAAAGTTTCTTGCCAGTAGCAATATCTTCAGTTGGTGGTGAGAGATTTCACGTCTTCACTGGATGTTCACATGAAATCAAACATACGTTAAGTGTTCAAAAATGTACAATCACTTTGATTTATGATAAATACAACGTTTATTAAGATATGTTTCCATTTTATAATCTACCTTAAAGAATTCAGATATAGATTATTTTGAGAGTTTGAAGGTTTTTGAACTGAAGATCGTTCAAGTCCAGGCACTGTTGATAACTGTAAAAAGAGAGTATAGTAAAGATCCCTTAGCTACCTCAAGTGTTTGAACTGTTTAACATTCTGTTTAAAGCACTGATGATAACACAGAGATGAATTTGCAAACTTCACAAATCTCTTTAATTTGAATTATAGATTCTATTTCGGTTGCTCTGAACTCATCAATTGTATCGTATGTTTTTCTTGCTATCATATCAAATGGGTCAATTAAATACCTGAAATACAACTCCCGGACACCTCAGAACCCGTATGCTATTGTTGAATGTCGCGTAAACTTACCCGAAGTTTGGGTAGTGCAGAGCATCAGTAGTTGAAGAGTGCTTTTTGAAATCACAGTCACTGGTTAAAGAGTGTATACATTATATTTAGACATGCTGGGTCTCTTTATATATATATATATATATATATATATATATATATATATATATATATATATATGTGTGTGTGTGTGTGTGTATTATTCGGTCCAGTTGGGAGGAATTCCATCAGGACCAAAAAACATTCAACAGTAAACATTTAAATTTTCCTGGTAAAGAGCTCAATATAACTGACATTACAGAGCAATAATTTCTTTAAGAAAAAGCAAAACCGTTCAATTAGGATTATAAATTTATTTCCATCCTGTTATGTGTTTTTGATAAAATCAAAAAACACGAAAAAGAATTAACATGACTTCATATATATATATATATATACATATACGAGGATCGTTCAAAAAGTTCAAAATCTCACTCAGATTTTAGATTTGTAATACACCACTTCCCTTTGTATTGGCCTTATCTGAACAGAGATTAAAACAGAATTAGTTCTAGTTTTACAAGAAGTTGTAATGTGTTGCCTCATTAGAAATGTTCTACTATGGCTCTTCTTTATAGATCGGGATTAGATCCTTTTGAATGAACATTATATATATATATATATATATATATATATATATATATATATATATATATAATTTTATATTGTAGGTCTAAAGAAAGAATTAACATATTTTAAAATGAGTTGGTCCCAGAAGAGATTCGTATTTATTAGGATTTATTCATTTATTTTGTTCTTACTTACGTGTATATTTCTAGGTTGTTGCTTTCGTCAGAGAACATGTATGGGACAAGGCCTTGTTAATGGGCTATTCAATGAGATTTGAACTCACTCGTGTTTGGAATTGGAATGGTTTTCAGTTGGTTATGAGGTTTTTTTTTAGGAGAGTTACTCCTCTCTTTTTCTTTTTTTTTTTTTTTTCGTGTACTTTCCTTTAGTCTACTCCTCATTTGCTTAATTGTTCAACTCATTTTAATATATATACACACACACACACACATATATATATATATATATATATATATATATATATATATATATATATATTTATAATCTCCCCTACCCCCATAGGGTTGAGTTCTCTGGCGAAGAAGTAATCGTGTTGCCATTAGTGTATATTGCAAGCCTCTTCATATATGAATTGAGGTCTCGGTAGCCATTGAACGGATGTATGTAAACAATAGTAATTGTGATTCATAACCGTTTAAAATTTACTTCGCAGCTAATGACTTCTCGTGGCTTAATGGTTAGAAGTTTGGCTTGACGTTTGTGTCAATCGGGTTTCGATCCCAGCTACGGGAAGCTACTGTCTTGCCACACTGATGAGTTCTGATAGAACGAAACAGATCTGTCTGTAGATGTCTATATATATATGTATATATATATAAGAAATGCACATACATTTGGGCTTGCGAAATACTTTAAAGATTAGCTGGTAAAAATGATCTACCTGTATTAAAAAGTCATCAATATTTATCACTTATATATATATATATATATATATATATAGACTATACTTTGAATATACAATAAATTTTCGCATACCATGTAATCGTACATGGATTCTTACCACACCATTCAAGTGAATTCATTTATGTTCTCTACGTTGTTATGTTGACTTGAACAGAATAAATTCATCTAGGATTGCGTAATTCAGACAGTGACTGCTGGTAGGCAGTCTCAAGCATTTATATGGAACGGTATTTAGACCTGATGACTTTCATATGGGAAAAGACCGACTCACATAAATAAGTGGGATAGATAAAAAGGATAGATGACAGACTAACATCTAAAACCATTTTTAATGGTGTGTGATCTCTACGCAATACTTTTCTGATCGCAATCGACGTATTGGTTACTCCTGGTATATATATATATATATTCCCAAAAAAACTTTTAAAAAATTGTGCTTCTTAAGGCTGCCGATATGTATCATGGCGTAAAAATTGTGTATAGTTTCGTTAACATTTAAAGGATGCCTTTTTTCCTTTGTTTAATGGCACATCAACTGTCGTGGATTATTTGCCAATGGTAATCACCCGAAAGTGAATGCAATAATGTATCTGGAGGCCACAATCTAGAACTTTAATCCTAATGCCACGGGGGCCCCCACATTTAATTTTACAACATAGATAAAAAGATTATAAGTTTTATAAAGGAAACACATTTCTTAGGTAAATTAATCAATAAATTTTATTTTGGGTTCTAACGTCTTAATAAAATTAAAATTCAATGAATCTTATGTATATGAAAGGAACAAACACATGAAGTCAAGCTAGCTTTTGTTTCTTACTTATCAGTGCAACCTGGACGTTTCCTTTTATATTTCTTTAAAAGCCATGACTTGTAATTGAGAGTGGTTTTGACATGATTTTTGATTAACGTTTCTGCGTATCGATGGATAAGAACATTATCATATTCAGCTGCATCGTCGACAACTTTCATCTTCGAGACATGCCTTCTAAACGTCTTGTAGAATTCATTTGTCCCTTAAATTATATATAAGGAAATCAAAATAACTTATCAGTATTAGAAGAATCATTATCATCATTATGTGGTGCGTACAGAACGGATTTGCTTGACATTCACTCACCATCCGTCCCTATAGGCCAATGTCTTTATAGAACTGATGAACACAGAAACTTTAACTGATACTGACTACGCAGATGATATAGGCTGCTCCAAAAATATACGAATCTCAGCTGCATAGCATGGAACAAGCAGCAAGAAGCTCAGGATTGAACAGAAATCATGAAATTCATCTTTCAATCAAGATGGTGTCATCTCATTAAATGGCAACCCACTGAAATTAGTAGAGCAGTTCACATAACTAGGTAGTAATATCTCCTCTACAGAAGATCATGTCAGTATCTGCATAGGTAAAGCATATACTTGGCCCAGTTGGCAGGAGCTGTAGAATACACCGACTGCATATCTGCAAAGAGGTAAGACCCCCCCCCAACGAGCGACACAAAACAATTTGATGGTGAGGCTACAGTATGGCTTTGGAGGATGCGGAGTACCTCTTCATTGCCACTGCTCACAGGTATACCCTGGCCCGGAGAGGTAGCACATAATAGGTTCCTATCAATGGGTTGAATAGAAGAAAAGTGTATTTATGCTAAACTGAATTGTTTGAAATGGAACTGTTTTTGACATTTAAACTGCGTACTTATGCTAAACTGAATTGTTGGAAATAGAACTGTTTATATGTATAAAATGGGTTTGGCATGAAATGAACTACAATAGTTGATATGCCATAAAACCAAACCAAACCAAACTAAAGCATATCATTCAATTGAAAAGATGAAGGCCATATAGATATTGGGTCTCCCTGATAATCAACGATAGACTGTGAATAAGATCCTTGAGTTATATTACATTACTCCCAGTTGAACTAGGAATCCTTTTTACGACGCTTTCGGGAGATACTAAATTTACTATTATACAGATGATAGAAAAACATTTTATAATATTACGTCAACCAGAAATAATATCGGGCCAACATGTATTTTACATGTGCGACTCGAATTCATCAATATGCTTACCAAAATTTCGGCGAAAATGAAAAGGGTCAATAGATATTTTGTAGTTCAGACTTTTGCAGCTACCCTGTGAGCTGTACCACTTTTTTGATAGGTGTTTATATACTTACAGAAACTGTATAGAAGAAGACAGTGTAGATTAGACTTTCAGGACAAGTAATTTTCTTACACAGATAAATTTCCCAAATTTTGGGAAGCAGTTCGTGTATACAGATAGACGAACCTTGCTGCATACATACAGAGATTCACATGCTTTTATGTACGCACTCTGGGATTGAGTACACATTTCTTTTCCGGTAAGAGAGAAGGACGTATAGGAAGCTAATACAAATCATTCATCACAGCTGATGCAACTTTCCAATTCTTTTTTCTTTTGTTATTACTACTGGTGCGGAAGTAGCTGGCAATGATTGATTGTGCTCATACAATCCCCGCATCTAACTCTGCCCTTACCAATAACAAGTTCTTCTCCTTACCAACTTGCGACCATCGGGAACTTCGGAGTCGACACTGACATCTCTACCAAGCAATTCTAAATAATACAATACAAACAAACATTGTGGAAACAAAACACAACATTCATTCATTCATTCATTCATACATACATTCATACATACATACATACATACAAATAAAGTAGTCATCGTTATTTTCTGTTGAACTTCAGTACAGGACAATACTTCTGCTATTTGATAACAATCACGTCTTTTCCGGGAAGGAAGAAAAATGTCAGAATGAGAACATCGAAGATAAAGTAAACACTGAAAAAAAGGACGACAAAAAAAAAAAAAAAGAAATGTGAACAGAAGAAAAAAGTTTTCTTTCGACGTGAGATGAAAAGTTATAAGATTGATGTCATGTTTTATCTTGTTTTCTTTCTCTCTTTCTTTTTTCCATTCTTTCTTTCTTTTATATTTTTTTCTCTTTTCCATTTTATTGATAGGTCGTCAGTTTTTCCTTCACTTGCAGTTATTATTTCGTTTCTCTTAGTTTTCTTTCGTCCTTTCTTTCGTTTTTTCCTTCTATCTCTTTTCTTTCATTTTTGTTTGGTTACTTATTTCTTCTTGTCTAGTGCCAGTTTCTTTTTCACAATTTCTTTCTTTCTTTCTTTCTTTCTTTCTTTCTTTCTTTAACTTTTTCGTTTTCTTGAGGGCTCGTTTGTTTTTTTCTTCAGCTGTAGCTCTCATTTCGTTCTTTTCAATTGCTTTCTTTTTTTTTTCTGGTTATTTTTTCATTTTCTGTTTTTTCTTTCTTTGTTCGTTTGCTTGTTTACCCATATCTATAGTTTCTTTCTTTCTTTCTTTCTTTCTTTCTTTCTTTCTTTCTTTCTTTTATATGTTCCTTATTTCCTTTAAATTATTAGACTTTTTCGTTTTTCCAAATTTTTCCTAAATATTATTTTCTCAAATCAAACCTTCCTTCTTTCTGACTTTCTTGCAAATATATTGGAAGTCAAGAATCGTTTCCTGTTTCCACTTATAAACACCGAAGCCCCCAAAATGTTCCAACTGCTTTCAAATCTAATACATTCACTTGCACTGGCGCCGAATTCTATTAGCGTGCAATACAATGTCTTTTACTAAAATATCCGATTTGGAACTGCTCTCACTGGAACAGAATGATCAATTTGTAACTTTAACCTTCCTACTTTTTTATTTTATTTTCAGATTAGAATCTTCGATCAACCCAAAATAAGGACAGCGTGAAAAAGGTGCACGATTCGACAAGTACGAAACTGTCTATTCAGATACTCGTCACGGATAGAAATGTCATTTTCCTTCAACAAATTTTCTTGTGGTCCAGATTTATTGCCTCGTTTGTCGGCGAGAAGTTCGTTTTTTTTCTTATTTTTTCTTTAAAGACATATTTAGGGAACATGATATTTGCATTTCTCTTATTGAATATGCACACAGGAAAACGGAAAACTGCCACTGATGCAATAGAACACATAATAGGAATCGTAAAATCCAGCGTGTATTTATAAATAAATCAGTTTATATCCACAATCCTAATTCTAGATACGCAAAACTATCAAGATTATATATATATATATATATATATATATATGTGTGTGTGTGTGTGTGTGTGTGTGTATATATATATATAATTTTGAATATTACAAATGATAGGGGTTGGGTCGGTTTGGTTTGTTTGTCGAAAAGCGTATCAACCTGAGTTATTTAATTACAATGCTATCCCTTGAAGAACCGAAGTGGTATTAATAAAAAAATACTCGTGGGATAAGTGGGTTCATATCTTTTCTAATGCTATTAGCCTCAACGCGAACGTTATTGCGCGACTGGAGTTTGAACTCGCTTACTAGGATGCCACGGATACTCCCCTCCAAATAGTAGGGTAGTTACTTTTTTTTCTAAAAGCCAGAATAAGAGGAATGACAATTAAAACGATTAAATGTGTTCAATACAGCTGAAATAATTCCGCTTAGTGAATTCAATTTAAAAAAGTAAAATAAAAGTCGTTACTCTTACAAAACTTACTTTCCTAACCCATTCGCATCGGTTGAGCAATCTTTAGTTGACGGTAGGGCATTTTATAACTACGCTGTATATCTACACAAAATTCAAATTTAGGTTATTTTAAAGTCTTAAATTTAAGTGTACATCATGTACACACATACACATTAATAAATACTCATACATACTCAAATATATATATATATATATATATATGTATACACATATATAATAATAATCAGAATAAATAGATATGAATTATGTTTATATATTTTATGCCATGGAATTAAAATATATATATATAATTTATATCTATCTATTATCATTTTTATATAATAGCTCTATCCTAGATACTGAGCACTCTCCATATTATATTGCACTTGGTTCTCCACAAACCCACAGTGATTTCGTGACAAGCAACACAGTTATAATATATATATATATATAGCAAGAGTTGTACAATATCATATTGCAATACAATATACCCCTACTTATACCCATTGTGATTCTGGTCTACCATTATATAGCCGTTTATATACGCTTACAAATCAAATCTTTATTCATTCCCCTCGACATGTAATGAGGATGCTTTATTCCTTAGCTATAATCACCTCCACGTACGGAAATAAAATTGTGATATTTTGACCTTCGACCCGGCCCAAAATGCCATTCAAGGTGATGCACCGGAAGGAAGTGACACACCCCAATGGCCAATAATCAAAATAAATCGTGCTGGTGTGCTCGGCTGATAATATGGGACAAGAAGATGCTGATAAGATGCAGTAAAGGAAGCCATCACCCAGCAGAGTGGGCCTCGAGACCTTCGGTTGAGCATCAGAACAAGAAAGACACAACGTGACGGCCATAAGAGTGAGGGTCAAAATATTGCAGTTTCTGTTCGGTCTCCAGCTCCCTCTCACACGCAAACCTTGAGTAACCCTTTTTGAACCCTTGCAATAAAGTGAGAGGTAAATATTTTGTTAAAGAAGTCTTCCTGCGTATGTCTTTATCGTTGCGTCTGTCTTTATTATTGTGTCGTTATAATGCTGTAGATGAGTATATAACAAAATAATGTAGCGAAAAATTAAGATACACCGACGAATTTACACCCGGTTAAAACAACGTGCTGCGTATGTACTTTCATTTACACTCACTTACATTCACATATACACACATTAATATGCAACTTTAACCCACAGAAGCATACGTACCCCACCCACACACACTTCCAATCAAACGTAAAGATTCCTACAAAATCCGAACGGTTTTTTGACTGTATTTTTTCGATTTTCGATTCATTTCATTTTCTTAACTGCCTGATGATTGTTGCTTTGCAAAAAACTCCATGAAACCCATGGGTTGCAGTCTAATTTCCATGAATTAAATATATATGAATCTAATATATATATACATATATATATATATATATATATATATATAAAGAGAGAGGATGCTAGAATTGCACTCCATTCGATTTATCAATACAATTATTATAAGCAGCGGTATTATTAATTCTAATCCACATTATGTGTACTGTCACATCTAAACAGGTTTAAACTCGAATAGATTTAGATTAAAATTGCAATAAAAAAAATTAAATTGGGCAAATATTTAAGCTTCACTAGGTGAAAGAGATTTCCTTTAATTTAGATACAATAAACGTACAGGTTTCATTACATATGCAATCTCCTAATCTCACAAAATTATAGAATTGAGTGTTGGAAAAGGGAACTTCGGCAATACTCGCGATTAATTTCAGATCTCTCACCAATGTAAGAATCATATATGAAATAAATATCAATAAACGAGAAACAAAAACAACACTTAAACAAAAGATAGAAAGTGATGCTCGAATGAAGGAAGTGGGTGCTAGTAGTTCACATTTTCGCGGGTCTAAAGTTGTAGTATGGAATTTTCATGCTTGTAGATTATACCCTTCATATCTAAAGAACAGAGCATTTTATTAAAAAAGAGCTTTATGTGATTTCAGATAAAGTGAGTTTTGAAGTATATATACGCACACACATATATATAGTTAGGTTAGGGGGACATAGAGTAAATGGCACTCGGTGACAGTCAGATTTTATCATGTTATATATATATATATATATATCATCAACATGTCGTACTGCCAGCATGGATCTCCCTGACTCTCTCTCTCTCTCTCTCTCTCTCTCTCTCGCTACCCTTCTCTATCGTCCATCGCTCCCGAGAGGTCCTCTTGGCCAAATTCTGTATCAGCACAGAGCTGTTATATATAGATTCTAACTGGTTGTCGTACCTTTGCTCGTCCATGTGAAGGGGTTCACTGGAGTATATAACTTATGTGTTCATCTTTACTTTTCCAGTAGTGTCCTGCATGTCTGGTTTGTCAAACTTGGATAGTTTTCGTGGTGGGTGGTAGGTGGCCGTACAGCTGCTGTTTTGTCGGGTGTTGCCTCCAGGACTTGTTCAATACAGCTCACAGCATTCTTGTGTAATTGCCATCAAGCTTTTTCTCCATGCGTTCAGTTAGCGTCCACGTGGGGTATCCATAGAACAGTATCAACACAACCACTGCTTGGAAAAACTGTTTTATTTTATTGTTCAGGTCTGACATCCATGTCTTTGCTAGTCGCGTGTTGATGTCATTCTCGATTGATGAGACGCTGCTTCCGAGGTAGGTGAACTTGTCCACTAGTTTCACAGGACCACCTCACAGTGTGGAGATGTTGCCTCATTGATTAAAGCATATATTCTGTCTTGTCTGCATTGAGATGAAGGCTTATGCCACCTACTGCTCGTTCCAGACTATGTAGCAGGGATTTGGCTTGGGTAGGTGTATTTCCAAGAGGCGCTATGTGTTGGTGCAAGGTATCTTCTTCTTTCCTTTGTCAGCTTGAAACCGTTTCTTTTTCATTTAATCAATAGACATTCTAAGCACCTAGTCTATGCAAATAATAAGCAGGTATGAGGTGAATATGTCTCCTTGTAGATATTGGTTGGGTTTTATGGCATATCAAACTTTGTAGGTTATTTAACGCTAAAATGTCAAAGAAAAGTTCCATTTCAAATAATTCAGTTTAGCATAAGCACGCAGTTTAAATTTAAGTACAGTTTAATTGTCAAAAAATATTTCAAGCAATTCAGTTTTGTCAAACAATTCAGTTTAGCTTAAATATGTCGTCAGTTCGATTTAACCCATAGATAGGGCTCAATCAGGTGCCACCACGCCGGGTCAGAGAGGACCTGGGAGCAATGGCAATGAAAGGGGTACTCCTTATTTCCCAAAGCCCCAGCATTACTGGAACCTCATCATCAGATTGCTTAGTGTCATAACCAGGACACTTATTGAGGAGACTCTTACCTTTCTGTAGAGGTGCAGTCAGTGTATTCTACAGCCCCAGCTGACTGGGCAAAGATCACCTGTAACAATGTCGAAGTATTCCGTGTCTCCATCTGGTGAGCTGACTTTTACTTTCGTGTTTTTATATAGCATCATTATGACTGCGATGGTTTCTTTGAGGAGGCCGTAGGCTAGAAGTATTTGCCCCATCTTCCTACTGTGTATGGAGTCAAATGCCTTGGGGAAGTCGACGAATAATATTGTTGCCTCAAGGTTTTTTGCACTGACACCTTCTTGAAGTCGACGGATTGTTAAAATTTAAGTCAGATTAGTTCATAGCTCTGATAAAGTAAAACGGCATTCTCTCCAATGTGTAGACGTATCAATTCTTATTTATGGTGTCATCACTTGGACTCTAATGAAAAGTTTTGGGGAAAAGCTATACGGAAACTACACTAAGACGCTGCGTACAGTTTTCAACAAATTCTTTGCCCAGTTGGCTGGGGCTGTAGCATACACCAACAGCTTCTCTGCAGAAGGGTAAGATCTTGCAATGAGGGTCCTATTCATGACGCTAAAAATATGATGGTGAGGTTCTACTAATACTGGAGCTTTGGAGAATGGGGAGAACCCATTTATTGCTATATCTCCCATGTCCACTCTGGCTCGGAGTGGTAACACTTGATAGGGTCCTTTCTATGGGTTAAATAGTGTGAAGCTGTTAAGCTGAATTGTTTGAAACAGAACCGTTTTTGATATTGAAACTGTGTTTGAAATAGAATAGTTTTGTCATTTAACTTTGTGTAAACTACAAACTGTTCTTATGCTGGACTGAATTATTTGAAATAGAACTGCTTACGCGTATAAAAATGGATTTGGTATTAAATGGTTTACATGCCATAAAACCAAACCGAACCAAACCAAATCAACAAATCGTGGAGGCAACGCTTGGCAAAATAGCAGCCGTACAGTTACTTGCCGCTCATCTCACAAATCATCCAAGTAATACTTAAAAGATATGCTGGGCACTGCTGGAAATTAGAGATATTTTCATAATCTATGTTTCCTATAATTCCTTCACGTGGACACATTAGTGTTGGTCGACCAGCAAAAACATACATTCATCAGTTGTTTCCGGAAACAGGAAGGGGTCTACAGCTTATGCCAAGAACGATGGCCTATATATATATATATATACAGAGAGAGAGAGAGAGAGAGAGAGAGAGAGAGAGAGAGAGAGAGAGAGAATCAGTTGGTTTGTCTTGGTTTTATAGCATATCAACCATTGTTGGTTATTAAATGCCAAATCGATTTTATACATATAAGCAGTTCTATTTCAAACATTTCTGTTTAGCATAAGTACCCAGTTTAAATGTCAAAAATGGTTCTATTTCAAACAATTCCGTTTAACACAAGTATACTGTTTTATTCTATTTAACCCATAGATAGGGCCATATCAGATGCTACTACTTCAGGCCGGAGTGGACCAAGGAGCAATGCCAATAAAGAGCTACTCTGCATTCCCCCAAACTCAAGCATTACTGGAACCTCACAATCAGATTGTTTAGTGTAATATCCAGGACAATCGTTGGTGGGTTCTTATCTCTCTGCATAGCTGAAGTCAGTGTATTCTACATCCTTAGCCAACTGGGCTGAGGGAGTGCTAGTCATTGAAAATCCGTGCTATCAGGGGAACTTGATTATATATATATATATATATAAAGTTAGGATAACGTAGACACAGAATCATCAAAACCCGTTGATTCTGTCATTTTTTTAGTTTGTTGGGTTTAAAGACCGTTCAACCTTTGTATGGTTTATATACCAAATCTTGCTTATACATATACATTTTAAATATATATGATTTTTAAATGAAATAGTTTGAAGGTAACACGATTTTAAATTTAAAATGAGCTTGAGCTTTTTCGTTGCTACACATTGAAATAGTTTTAAGTATTGCTATCTAACACTGATAATGCCATTCAACATTATTCATTCGTTTGTACACATTTTAATGGTTTCTAGGATTACAATGTAATTCTAACTATTCAATTAACATTCCTTTGTTTGCATAAACGGTTAACCAGTTCTATTTGACCATAATAGGTACAACCACTCTGGGTCAAAGTGAGCTTTGGCCATTGTGATGTACATGTAGAGGGGATTTAAGCAACATTTTCCCAGCCCAGTTGATTTTGTTGTGAATTGTACACACACTGGGCTATTCTCTCCTGGATCTAAGTAAATACCAAATGTTTTAGATTATAAATAATTACCTTTTTTCAAAAGCAAGCTGTAAGATGGCATTTTTTACTTCTAATATTTTAAACGCGCTCGGAAATTACGTGATTCATTAGCACTTTTATCGATCATTCTAATTTCAATAGTGACATAGGGCACATCATAGTTTAATCTATGATTTCATGCTCCTAATATGGACGAACTGAAAGTGCAAATTCGATATGTAATGTTAGAGAAATTTAAGAATCTCAAAACTCTACAGAAATATGGCCCAGTCAGCTTGGGCTAAAGAATATACCGACTGCTTCTCTGCAGAGGGGTCAGACTCTACCGACGAGTGTCCAGGGTATGACACTAAACAATCTGATAGTGCAGCAGCAGTAATGTTGGAGCTTTTGGGAGTGTGGAATACATATTCATTGACATCGCTCCCAGGTTCATTCTGGCCAGAAGTTGTAACACTTGGTAGGATTCTAACTAAGGGTCAAATAGAATTGTTTGACGTTTAAACTGTACTTATGATAAACTGAAATTGTTTGAAAGAAAACTGATGTTGACATTGAAACTGTACCTACGCTAAACTGAATTGTTTGAAATAGAATAATTTTGACATTTAACTTTATAGAACTGTTTGATCATTTAACTGAATATGAACAAATGACTGTTTGATTGATTTCTTAATGATACATAACAATACTTGAAGCTGTTTAACTTTGGCATCCTAAACTGATTTGTCTGAAATAGAACTGTTTTTCCATTTAACTATGGATAAACAAATAAAAACATGTATTTAAACAAATGTCTGTGAGCAAACAAGAAACTGCGTGGTCATGCCAAACTAAATTGTTTGCAGTAGAACTTTTCGACCATTCTTTTGTGCATTCGTATTAGATAGAAATAAGTCAAACAATTTAACTGTGCGAAAAAATGAACTCAAGCTCAGTTAAGAATATAAATAATATATTTAATATCTATGAAAAGGATTTGGCATTAAATAACATACAATAGTTGATATGCCATAAAACCCCAACCAACCAAACAACCAACCAAAGTGAACCCGGAAATAATAGTAACGAAGAGGTACTCCGCATTCCCCAAAGCTCCAGACCTGGAACCTCATCATCAGATGGTTTAGTGTAATCCTATTTACCAACCCCTCCGCTCTGGCAGGATATGACACAAGGTCAATTTTTAAGCGGAGTTTAACAGGTTTGAATTCAGAGTTTTCCTTCTCCTAGACTAGTTGCCTCACCAAGGCTGAAGAAACCAGTCTGTTCTACTATTTACCCGTAGCTGGAGGGAGAATAATTGGATTCATACCTTTCCCAAGGGTATTGGTGCTGTGTGAAAATGCAATCAGTCTCGTCCAGGATTTGAACTCGTGTCGCCGTGTCCATTTCTTTCGACGATAACCATTACACCACGGATACCTCCAAAGATGGTTTAGTGTAATGCCCAGGACACTGCTTTGGTTTGTGTTTTATCCCTTTGTTGAGTGAAAATCGGTGTTTTCTTTAGCCTCAGGTGACTAAGCTGGACTGGCCAAAAGATTTGCATTGGTTAATCGAGAAAAATGTTCCTTAAAAGTTTAGAATATATTTATCAGGTTTAACCTATTATTCATTCATTCATTTGCATCAAAAAGCAATTTAAGGAGACTCAGTGAATTTATAGCAATTCTAATGAACACTTGAAAATTATAAACGGATATTCACCTTTGAAAGCCTCTACCTCTAATAGGAAAAATTCAATTTCCAGTAATTGCTTTCCACAATTAGATATGACACTTGCTGAGAAAATATGGAGTGAATTTGGCGACTAATTTTAATCAACCTGTACACACAGTGTTCAGAATCAGTATCAAGGGAAAGTGTGTCAACACACATTGTGTTTCGTTGATATTTTTTACACTTTATATATATATATATATATATATATATATATATATATATATATACTTTGTTGTAGTTGAATTTATTACATATTCTCATAGTTCTTGAATGATAACATTGAAAAGAAACAACAAATAGAAATTACAATAATGCAGGGGTTGAAGATTTTAGAATTTTTTAGTTATAATTTAAAAAGTAGCGTTTGGAGGTTAATTCTAAATACAAACACTTGAGGTATTTAGTTGATATTTTGAAAGTAAAGTGATGAATTTAATCTAATCTTTAATTTTTGTTAATTGTCTTTAATTTCACTTGCATGATAATAACACAGTTATTTTCTTACCCCTGCATTATATATATATATATATATATATATATATATATATATATATATATAATTTATTATAAAAACAAAAGAAAAAATCACTTTCTTGGTGTCATTATAGATTTATTCTATGAACAAAAAGAAAAACCAAAGCAAAAAGATATTTTAGCTCTGCACGTTGAGTGTTCATGTATTCTTAATCCCAAATTGATTATACATCAATAACCGCTGGCATTGCGCAATCAAATTGAATACTCCTACCCCTTGGATTTCCTGTTCGGATCATATATACATATACATATATATATATATATATATATATATATATATATATATATATATATATATCATCGTCATTCAGATTACATGGTTTATTTCTCTCTCCCTCTCTCGTTATCCGTTCTTATTGGTCATTGCTCTTGCTATGTCCTCTACACGGTATCTAGAGCTCTTACAGAGCCGATGATGTTGGTTTTTGCTGGTTGTCCATCAGTGGTGTTTCAATGTGTGGGAGTTCCCAGGAGAATGTTGCTTTTGAGTTTGTCCCAGCATGTCTTACTTGGATGGTTTGTGATAGAGGAGGTAAATATCAGTGTCGCAGCTGTTTTGTGAGTTGTTGCTTCCAGGATTTTTTCAGGAGATCACATATCCTTCTTTTGAATTTCTCATCTAGATTTTCTCCAAGGGTTTCGTTAAAGTCCATATGGTGCAATCATATAGTAGTACTGATGTATATATATATATATATACAATTTTGCTTAAAATTTAGCGCGTTCTTATTCAGTAAAATACATAGTAATATCACAATATATGTCAAGAATAAAATGAGGTAATAATAAACAAGGTAAAAACTTACGCCTCAGAGTTTCACGTTCTAGATTCTCAGGTAAGTCAGTATTCAATACATCCTGAAGTATTCAAGATGCATTGAATACTTAAAGACATTCTTAAGTATTGTAGCCAACCGCAATGCGGCTTTGGTTAGGGAAGTCTCAGCCTTTCCTCAGATCACCAGTTTTCGTCTGTTTTCTTGGCTGTGATTGCTCTTTGCTTCGTACTATTCGAGTCCCTGAATTGATGCATAAACACAATACTCAATCATGGCGAATCCATTTCCTCCTTTCTTTCTCCCAACTTATAATCTCCCAATGTCATCTCTTAATGTAAAACTTGTACATTGTCTTTGCTTTCCTTAAACTGTGACCCGTGTTTCTAAGTACCTCCCAAGACAAATTTAAGAAGACTCCAGAATAAAATCCAAGTGTGACTACACAGGAATTTATTAATTTGATTAAGTTTCTGCTCCAAACTTAGGCTTCCAGTAATGTTTTTGTCCTTTTGTGGCATTACTTGTTGACTTTGACCTTAATTTCTATTTACTTGATCGTGTCTGCAAATTATGTATACGTGGTGCTTTCAATAAGTTTCCAGACTTTTTAGAATTGTCGTAGACTCTTGAAAAATCAGTATGTTATTGCTATACATCTTATAAGATGATTAACCAATTTTTATAATTTCAGTTTCAAAGGAACAGCTACAGCAGGAGTTGGAATACACCCTACTAAAGCCTGATTGTCACAGCTTGTGAATTTCAAAAATGCAATCTGACTCTTTAGAAGAACGAATGCAATAGAATTCTGTTTGAAACTTGAAAAAAATGCCACAGAAACGTATGGAATGCTTCAGACTGCTTTTGGACGATCTTGCATGTATCAAGCATCAGTTTTTGAGTGGCATAAGAGATTCAAGGAAGGCAGGGAGTCTGTGAGGGATAATGAGAGGTGTGGGAGGAGTAAGGAAGTCAATACACCAGAGTTGATTGGCTAAAGGGTTAGGGTTAGGGTTTCTATGTTGAGGTTTTCAGGGAGTTCAGGAAGAGATTCCTAGGGAAGAGGCCAGCACTCTTCAAATCGGGTCAGTGGCATTTCCACCAGGACAATGCACCAGTCCACAACTCCGTCCTTGTCACAGATTATTTGACCAAAATGGGCATGAAGACAGTTCCTTATCCTCCCTATTGTCCAGACTTTGATCCAAGTGACTTTTGGTTATTCCCTAAGCTCAGAGGCTGTCATTATGAGACAATTGAGGAGATGAAAGAGGCTGTGACGAATGTCATTGATAAGCTCACACGAGGACTTCCATGGGGCCTTCCAGAAGTTGTTGGAACGGTACAACAAGTACATTGCAGCAAGGGGACTAGAGTTTCAAGTGTGTACTATCAATAAAAGTGCCCATACTAAAAAAGTCTGGAAACTTATTTATCGTATATCCAGGTATTTGTAACTATATATATACATAGTTTTTATATATATATATATATATATATATATATATTGTGACGGCAAATTGACTAAAATCCCCAAACGGGACTTTTTTTTCGCACGTGTGAAGACGGGGCTGGTTGGCACTTGATCCCCTATAGAATAACTCCTCGTTCAGAGTTTTTCTCTCAGGCATATAAGACCTGGCATATTACGTGAGGGATTAATTTAGGGCCAGACCAACCGCCGCTGGCAAGGGGTTCCAAATTTCACACTATCCACACACCCACCAGGCCGCTTTCCTTCCTTCCCCTAGACAATGGAAGATATGAGCCTATAGGTTTTAGTCGTAATAATATTATATTGTAGTAGTCGGCAACTCCGGTTTCTCGTGTGATATTTTAGAGGAATTTATAGGACAATTTTAAGCAAGATAACATAAGGCGAATAGAAGCTGAAAAGGAAATGTGACACAACAAATTCGTAGCAGAACTGCCAAGAACAACTTAGACCACGTGGTAACATAAAAATACAGGAATCCTTTACTGTACAAAGCGATACACTTTCAAAGTGTCAAATATGTATAATGAATTGAACAGTCCATGGACATAAATGTCTTTCTTCTTTTCTGTTCTTTCGTTTGAGAGAGAGAGAGAGAGAGGGGGGTGGTATATAAAGTTTGGGTATAAAGGAGAAATGGTCCCAAAGTTACTTATCTTATTTTTCGACAGGGTTCCACTGGAGAATCTTTCTTCTTTCACGGGCAAATAGACTTTATGCTATTTGTAATACTGGCTTGAAGAACTTGGATCCCTCGTGTCCGCAGATATTTTTTGTCTTCTCACCCGGAGTAAATGGCTATGGGTCTGTCTGCCACGAGCCCCTTCCAATAACTAACTTTTCTTCTCGTTTTTTTCGCCGACGGGGAGAAGGTGCTACTTCCGTTTTAGGGCCCCAGCCAATCATTTGGCTTCTCCCTCCTTCTCCCTGGTGTCCAGCGACCTGAGGTTACTAAGTACCAACATCTGTTGATATCCCCTCTATGACCTACATTCTTTCTTAACGGTCACCTTTTTGACGGGTTGCCACTGTTCATTCCAACGGGAGGATAGTATTAATCTTATTTCTATCGTCTCCGTGGGATATCATGTGCCAATATATATATATATATTTGTGTATATACATATAATTTATATATATATACATAATTATATATATAAAATTTATATATATATATACTTATATATATATATATATAAGATATTTATCTGTGTGTATATATGCCCTGTTATATGTGTTTTAATGTATGTTTTTCAGCCCTCATTTATTTAGTAGAGGCCTTGATACTAAGGCAACAATTGGTCTTTGACAGGCACACGCTGTTTCTTTCATCAAGAAAATATAAACATTATTGTACTCTGATATGATTGGAATGCAAAAATGAGAAATAACTCTCTATCTCACCCTTTCTCTTCCTTTGCAAGAAGACACATTATTAATTTTATAAGTGATGTAAAAACGTGTTCTTATGTCGATACCGAACGAATCAGATATTTTGACCTGTAAAGTACAACTTCTACTTTGGCATTCTTCACTAAATATTTATTGTATTCAGCCGTAACTGATTTATGATTAACGAGTTCTCATATGTGAACCGGTGACCTTTTAGCCATTATTCCATAGCTCTAAGGCTTAAACAGAATTTACATTATTATTCACCCGAAAGAACTAATATCTTCAGACGTTGGTCCAAATCGCCTGTATAAAAATCTTCGGAAATAAGAATCCGAATGAGGTACTTAAAGTCTCTGTCAGTTAAATGTCTTAATAAACAAGATAAAGTTATTATGCCTTTATATCATAAATGACATTAAAATTCGTTGTTGATTTCAGCTGATTTGATTTAGAAGAGAGAAATTCATTACCAAAATATGATTACATTCTTGTAATAAATATATTTGCGCGGTAATCAATTTATTGTCCGTACGATAATGACCATTTATAAACATTCATACAAACAACATCATTACCTATCATTAGGCCGGACATTTCAATGCACTCTTCTCATGAATAAAAGGTTATATTAAAAAGTAATTGCAATATTAGACTAAAGCTAGTGATCCCCAAGAGAGAAAGTTCCTTGAGACACTAAACTTATAACATGATTCCAAATGAATTTTAGATTTTCATGACTCATTGTTAATTGTCAATATGATAGTTTTATTTTATCATAAATGCTGGTCTTATAATAATAATAATAATAATAATAATAATAATGATAACTGATTACAGCGACCAGAAACAAAATAGACAACACAAGAATTAACTGAACAAAAATATCTTGAAAACGAAAATGGGAAATAAAACAACTGTAAGGAAATTTCGAAAGACAAAATCTTACACGAGAAAACTTGGATGTGGCTAAGAAAAGGAAACTTTAAGAAGAAAGAAACTAAATCTCTTCTGATAGAGGACCTTGCTGGAGAACTGAAAAACTATGGAACGTGAAGGTGACGAGGATACCAATTTTAATTGGTTCGCTCGGTACAGTCACAAAAAGATCGGTACAGGGACTAGAGAACTTGAAAAGAAGAAGAAGAGTGGAGACCATCCAAAATACAACATTATTAAGATCGTCCAGATTAGTGAGAAGAGTTTTAGAGACCTGAGGAGACTTGTCACTCAAACTCCAGTGAGATGCCGTCAGCTAACGCTGGTGTGAAAAAAATCTCAAAACAGTAAAATAATAATGATAATAATAATAATAGTAATAATAATGGTATATTCACAACCGAGCACCTGTCCTAGAAAATGACACACATAAACTCCGACGGGACTTCGGCATACGCATGGATCACCAAATATCGGCCAGAAGACCAGACTTAATTATAATCAACAACAAAAAAAGAGAACTTGCAAAATAGTCGACTTTGCTGTCCAGGCTGACCACAGAATAAAACTGAAAGAATGTGAAAAGAGGGATAAGTACCTCGACCTTGCTAGGGAATTAAAAAAAATGTAGAACATGCAGGTGACAATTATACCAGTTGTTATTGGTGCGTTTGGAACAATAACTAAAGGATTACTAAAGGGACTGGAGGACTTGGAAGTTGGCGGACGGGTGGAGACTATCCAAACGACAGCATTACTGAGAACAGCCAGAATACTGAGAAGAATCTTGGAGACTTTAAGAGACCTGCTGTCACTCAGACTCCAGTTAAAAACCATCGGCTAACGCTGATGTGAAAAGCTTTAATAATAGTAATAATAATAATAAGTTGCAAACTACTAACTGCACAGATAAAAGAAGAAATATATTACTCGCTTTTAAATTCCGCATTACTTCCAGAAGACCCGAAAAGATGCCACTAAGGAACAAGAGAAACGGATTACCAACTGTATTTACAGATTAGCCCATTTTCAAGCTCAGAACAAGGTGAAAAATGTATCCAGAACATGGATTGATGGCAAAAAAGCCTACGATATGGTTTCTCAAATTTCAGTGATATAAAGTCCAAAAATAGGCAAAATATTTAAAAAGTCGTAAACCCTATCAGTTATAAAAATCCAAGGAGGTATCTTCCAGAGAGACTCTCTCTCGTCAATCATATTTGTTTATAGTATTGATGCCACTTAATTAAGTACTTAAGAAATAGACAGGTAGTTACACATTCATAAGATCATAGGAAAAGATTAACCTCTTAATGTACCTGGATGATATCAAGATTCACCAAAAATGATAAAGAACTGGAAACTCTTTCATAAATAATAAAAATATACATCCAGGATATAGGAATAGAATTCAGTATGGAAAAATGTACCATGCTGACGATGAAAATTAGGTGAAAAATAATGGAATAACTAGAACTGCCAAATCAGGAAAGCATCAACATTCTTGGTGAGAATGAAAATAATGAGTACTTGGGAATATTAGAAGCGGGCTCAATTAAACAAGAGGAGATGAAAGAAAAAAAAAAAGAAATGATTACCAGAAGAAGAAGAAAACTTCTCTAAAGCAAGCTCTGCAGCCGAAATTTCATCAAAGAAATAAACATTTGGGCAGTACATCTTTTAAAATACTCAGGTCTATTCTTACAACGAACAAGGAACTCAGACTATTAGCAAAAAGAGCAGCAAAAATTGAGGACTATACATAAAACCTTACGCCAGAACGATGGCATAGACAGACTATATATAACAAGAAAAGAAGAAGGAAATGGACTCGTCAGCATTAATATTTACGAAGATCCATCAAAGCAAGAACTCAAGAATTATATTAAAGAAAGCCGATAAAGATTAATTTCAGCAGCAAGTAATAGCGACAAATGGTAACATGAATCCAAACCGAAAAACAACTAAAACTAGAAAACAGAAACGGAGAGATACAACTTTATAGACACTTTAAGCAAAAACTAGCGAGATTGCATACAAGAAGACATGGACATTGCTAAGAAGGGGAAATCTAATTAGAGAAACTGAATCTTTTCATGATTATCATGTCGTGCCGCCAGCACGGATATCCCTGACCCTCTTTCGCCACTTCTCCCTATCTTTCATCGCCTCCGGCAGGTCTTCAGGGTTACATCCCGTGTCCTCACATAGCTGCTGTATGTATGTTTGAGCTGTTCGTCCTGCTTTTGTTTGGCCATATGCGGGGGTCCATAGGAGTACATCACTGATGAGTTTGTTCTTGCTTCTCCAGCAGTGTCCTGCGTTTCTGGTTCGTCTAACTTGTATAGTTTTCGTGATGGGAGGCAAGTGGCTGTATAGTTGGTGTCTTGTGGAGTGTTGTCGCCAGGACTTGTTCAGTATTGCTCTCAACATTCTTGTGTAATTGCCGTCTAGTTTATTCTTAGCCGTTTAGTTAGCGTCCAAGTAGTGCATCCATATAGCAGTATCGATACGACCACTGTCTGGAAGAAACTGCGTTTCATTTTATCGGTCAGGTAAGCAGCAGAAAGTAATGGAATTATGTCCTATCATATTAGAATAAAAATTGGTAACATGCAACAGATTATCAAGTGTAGGTTATGTGTAGATGACATAGATGAGACAGTTAATAACATAATAAGTGAATGCAGCAAACTGACACCGAAGGAGTTCAATACTAGGCACAATCGGGTTGTACAATTGATCGATTGGAAATTGTGCAAGTGTTTGAAATTTGATCACTTCGAAATGATATATGTACAAAACAGAATCCGCCCTAGAGAATTAAATGCATAAGATCCTCTCGGATTTTTAGACACGAACCGATCACCTAATCCATAGAACAGGCCTAGTAATAATTAACCCTGCCCCACCCAATAACATGCCATCTTGTAGATTTTACCGTTTCCGTGGATCATAGTATGAAAATAAAAGAAAGTGCAAAGAAAAACAAATACTTGAACCTTGCCAAAGAACTGAGAAAATTATAAGATATGAGGTTGAACGTGATTCCAATGGTAGTTCGTGTACAGGAAACTGTTCCCAAAGAGTTAAAAAAAAAACCTGGAATGATTGGAAATCAGTGAAAAAAATTGAAACCATCCAGCCTACAGCATTGTTAAGACCGTATATAACACTCAGAAAAAATCTAGGAAACTAGAGAAGACTTGTGGTCGCTTAGACTCCCATGAAAGACCTCCAGCTAATGCGAGAATGAAAAACTTGCCAGAAGTACTTGGACCTTGCTAGAAGACTAAGAAAGCTGTGTAACGTGAGTATAATGGTGATACCAGCTGTAATTGGCGTTCATAGAACGGTTCCCAAAGGATTGGAAAAGAAGCTGGAAGAGTTGGAAATTTGTGAACGAATCGAGACCATCAGCATTGTTAAGATCGGCCAGAATACTGAGAAAAGTCCTGGATACTTGGGAAGATTTACTGTCTCTCAAACTCTAATGAAAGACCATCAGCTAACGTTGGTGTGAAAATGAAGTAATATAATAACAGCCAGTAGTACATAGGGAGGGTTATACGCAAAAAAGACCTTTAAACGTGTAGAAACTCTGAATACTTAAAACCAAACCATCGCAGAACCCAGCGCCACAACATCAATCTTAACATAAGGATACCGGAAAAAACGTAGAGTTAATTAAAAAAACGTGAGTGAACAGAAAACTACCTTACCATCCCCGAGGAATCAAGACTGGAAAAAGTCAAGGTAGAGACCGAAAAAGTAAATAAATTATTGCAACATATCCAAACGGACAGCATCACTGAAGTGAATGAGTTAATCTATGCTGAAGCAAAACTAGTCAATGATAAAATAGGCATCCCCCAAAGGAATCCAAACAGAAATACAAAACCTGGATAGAAAATGACGATAGAAGAACAAACAAAGAAGCTGTGACAACAAGCGAAACTACTAAGGAAGATAAAATGCATAGGAACCCAACGAAATGAAAAGATCCCGAGAAGACAACCACGGATAAGTGTGACAACACAAGTGGAAGAAATAAATAAAAAAATACTGGTAAAAGAAGGGACAGTTAAAAGATACCGGCATTAGGGCAAACAATACAAACAAAACTGATCTTTCCAAAATAACGAAAAAAAAATTCTACAGACAGGTTGGTAGCGATGGCACAAGGACAAATCAACAACCCGATTCAAAAGAAACAAAAAAAATTTGAGTAAAATATGGTAAGAGAAAGACCATAATAGAAATCCTAAATGCACAGATAACATGGAAAAAGAAGTGGAAGAACTTGAAGAAGGCTCCGAGGTGGATATACACTTTGACTCGCAAAGATCAACATTCAAGAAAATACCAAATTGGAAAACGCCTGCCCACGATGCTGTACGTGGATTCGGATTAAAAAAAACTCACAGCCGTAATCTAAAGACTGACCGTGCAACTGAGTAAAGGTCTACGAAAAGAAAGCAAGCTGGAAATCTGACCTACTGGGAATGGTGCAAGAAAATCAAATTCCACCATTCTAACAAATCGTATATGCACAAAAGAGAATCTATCCTAGAAAATGAGAGGTATGGGATACTTTTAGAGTTTAAGATACAAACGAATTATCAGTTTCCAGCCAGGAGACCAGACCAAATTTTGATTAACGAAAAAAATTGTCATTAAGAGGATTTAGGGGCGCCAACTGCCCACAAAAAGCAAAGCAAATAGGAAATACTAGACAAATACCTAGACCTTGTCAGATGACGGAAAAATGTTGATAAGCATAAAGGTGACTTTGGAACCAATTGTATTTGGAGCCCTTCAAACAGTCATTCGTAGTAGTAGTTGTAGTTGGTGACCGTAGTCGAGGGTGACCGAAAGATTCCCTTTCCGATTGCTACAACATCGAGATGTAGGGGAGGGCGCTACTCCTCTCCCTGGATTGCTCCACTTTAACCTTGATATGTACCTTATATTGCTGAGGGTTAAGCAAGGTGGTATTGAGTACCATTTTAAAGTCTTTGGTATGACGCGACCTGATATTGAATTCCGGTCTCCCAGACCATTGGCGAACATTCTACCCACTAGCCCAGTGAGCTGGTTTAAACAGTTATTAAGAACATGAAAAAAAAAAGAGACGAGATGAACTTTAGATTAAAGGATGATTTGAAACCATCCAGCATCGCATTACTGACGTCGACTGGGTTAATTAGAAGAGCCATGGATGATCTGAGGAAGCTTGCTGTTACTTAGACTCCAGTGAAAAATAATCAGTTTAAGTTGCAAGGTATAAAACAACAACGACAACAACAACAACAATGATAATAATAACGACGGTGATATCTCGAGTAATTATTGCGTTTGGAACAATCCCTAAAGAATTGCTAAAGTGACTGGAAGACTCGGAAATAAGAGAAAAAGTGGAGACCATCCCAATTAAAGCATTATTAAGATCGCACTGAATACTGAGAAAAGTCCTGGAGACTTGAGGAGACTTGCCGTAGCTCAAATTCCGGTGAAAAACCATCCACTAACATTGGTGAAAAAAGCTCTCAAAGGAGTAAAATAATAAGTACAGTAAATTGGCGACTGTAGTCGAGGACGACCTGAAGGCTCCCTTTTCAATAGCTACAACACCGAGGTGTAGAGGAGGGCGCCACTTCATTCCCTGGGTTGCTCCACTTTACCCTTGATGCTTACCTTATAATGCTGAGTGTTAAGCAAGGTTGCACCAAGTACCATTTTTGAGACTTTGGTATTACTCGACCTGGGATTGAACCCCGGTCTCCCGGACCATTAACGACCATTAACTAAGCCGCAGATTAACAAATGGACTATATAGGCAATTTATTGAGTAATGATTTGTGTAGAGCCAGTCACACATGATGAATCAGCTGATAACTAAATAATGGTGCACCAATGCGCCAAAGATTTTCTAAATAGTACTCTTCAGGGTTTTAATAAGGGTTTATCCTTTGATTTTTGGTTCCGAAGTTATAATAAAAAGAAAACTTTATCTATCTATTGTCGATTCTCTGTCGTGCTCGACAAATGCCAGCCCGAAAATTCAGATGTGAACTGATAAACTGCTTACAAAGGTGGTTTGTTTATAGAGGTGAAGGCATCTATCAGACTAGTCACATTTTTTGAATGAACAAATCAAAGAGGAATACTTATTCAAATTCGGAGTTTTCCCTCTCCTCGACCAAGTATCTTACCAAAGCAAAACAGCCCAGCTTGTTCTATTTACTCATAGCCGAGGGAAAAATAGATTGATTCAAGGAGATGAAGGCGACGTGAAACACAAACAGCTTTATCCAGGATCTGAATTCGGTTCGTCGAGTCTATTTCATAGACTATAAGCATTATGCCTTGTCTAATACATGATAACTTGCCACCTCGTTTTCTTGATTTTTTGTATACTGACCGAGCGTCGAATGTTATTGAAAGAAAAGACTTGTAGAAAACAGAACACAAAATGTTTAATGTCCCCAATCAAATATTTCTTCTTGTTATATATTGGATGTGTGGAGAAAAGAAAGTAGCACTCATTGTCAGTGAGATTGTGGACACTCTGTAATGTTAGATGCTGAACATTCTTGAATCGGAAGCCGGGGAATAAGAACCCCTCTTTCCCTAAAAAAAAAAAAACAAAAAAAAAACAGAACAAAACAAATGAAAAGGTTTTGAATTTTGAAAAATGGCATGATAGAATCCAAGGAGATACATGGGTGGACGCTAATAATTCGTGGGTTATACAAAACGCATAAAATGTCACACGGAAGACAAGGCAGTTAATTCATTTTACTTTTGCTCACAGAATATAATGTTCCAACAGAAATAGTAAAATCCTTTTACGTTTGGTTTAGAAGAAAATTGACTTTTCTTAAAAAAATTGACTGAAGTGTACATATTTATTTAATAACAGTGATACATAAATATTCAATAAATGTAGACATGTTGCCCTAAGGCAAATAAAAGTTATCATTGTAAATATCAATTTATGAATTCCAAGACATTCTTATCATGCAACTTTGGAATAAATCAATATAAATTCTTTCAAGAAATGTTGCATTTCCGTGTTAAATACATTTTCATACTCAATTTATTGTAGCTTTGGAAATGTAAAAAAATATGAAAAAGCTAAGCGTAAAGTTGTAAATTTGAAAAACAGAAACAACAAAATCATCGTATTTGGCGTTATCTTTCTTTGAACTTTGGCTCTTCTCTGTTATTTGCGAAGTTTAGGTTCAGTTGTTAGTTAGGTTTTACTGCATATCAACCAAGTTTAAATAATCTTATGCCAAAGACCGTCAAGCAGTTATAGTTTCCAATTATATACGATACAAAAATATACCTTTAAAATCATTTTTAGCAAGAGAACACTTCTTTACACCAAACAGATCCATTTGATCCATTGATAGGGCCTTTACAAAGTGGAGCAATAACAACAAAAAGGTGACTCAAAGGTCTCTTGAGAACCAGAACTGGAGTCTCACCACCGGATGATGTCTATTTTGGTAGTTGGTATTACCCATCTTCAATGAATGCAGTAGGTGTACTGTAGACCCTATTCATGGAATGGGAAAAGTTTAGGATATGAAGATGTACTGAAGAAAGTGGTATAAACAAAATGGGGTCATGGATGGCATAATCAAAGTATAAATGTTATATTTTCGGTTCGGTGAAAGGAAACTAAAATTCGCGGTTTACTAAGAGTATGTCGGCAGGCGTAGATGTGGATATAATCTTAGTAAACATATTTAAAGCGAATAGTATACATTCATGTTAAAGTCCTTCTTTTGTTCTAATTCATGCGGTTGAAAATAGTCGGGTGAATTGAAATAAAGAAACATTGTCGGTTGCTTGACTTCTAATTCCTGCTCCATCATATATCCAATCAAAATGGATTTTCAACCACACAGAACTGCGAATTGCATCATGCTTTTTTTTAAATCCTAGATTTAGAAGGATTACAACTGTGGTCATTATTAAAACAGTTTATTATACTTAGTAGAGCCTCATATCACAAGTGTGCGATATCCAGTAAAGATGGTAATCAATGTATTACTAAAAGAAAGTGAGACTAGTTTGCTTGATACAACTATACAGCCAGCTTCATTGTTTTTCTCTATTTAAAGATAAACTACATTTTGTTCTGTATACCACACGGTTGGAACCGAGCGGAACGAATTACATTGGTTTAGTTTGGTTTGGTTTATTTGTGTAACCTCTCATGGTTTATTCAATGCTTATACAAATAATTTGCACTGGCCTATATACTTTCTAGTATTCCTCTCTAATACTAATAATTTATACACGGGTAATTGCCGTGTCTAATAAAATTGACTGCAATATCGTTGTCTGGTCGTTCTAATAACAGTCACATTATTACGTTCACTTTTGATCAGATACCCTAAGGAATGGTATGGAACCCTTTATCCAACTACTTTGGGTTTTTCCCTGTGGGCTGGGGCTATAGAATACACCAATAGCATCCCTAAAGAGGGGTAAGACCCCACCAACGAGTGTCCTGGATAAGATACAGAACAATTTGATGGTGAGGATCCGGTGATGCTGGAGCTTTGGGGAATGCGGAGTTCTCTTTTATTTCCATCCCTCCCTAGTTTACTCTGGCTAGGAGTGGTAGAACCTGATAGGGTTCTATCTACGGGTCAAATATAACTGGACTGTGTACTTACGCTAAACTGAATTGCTTGAAATAGGATTGTTTTGACATTTAAACTTCGTACTTGTATTAAAATAAATTGCCTAAAATAGAACTGTTTGTATGCTGAACTGAATTGTTTGAAATAGAACTCTTTTTGGCATTGAAACTGTGTACTTATGCTAAGCTGAATTATTCGAAATAGAACTGTCTTGACATTTATCTGAGTGTGAACGAAAAACTGTTACTGTGCTGAACTCAATTCCTTGAAATAGAGCTCTTTATATGTATAAAATGTATTTGGCATTAAATAACCTTCAATGGTTTTTGTGCCATAAAACCAAACCAAACCAAACCAAACCAAACCAAATCCTATGGGTTAAATAGTGTCAATACTTTTCTCCTACAAGGATTGCTTTCGCATTAAATAACCCGAGAATTTTAATATGCCAATAAAACAAAGGAACCTAATTTCGTCAAATATTTAAAGTTACTATTTTTATCTAATAATAATGATAATAATTTGATTATTCACAGTTAAACGGTATTTTGTTTTCTTATGCAATTCAAAGAATTTTCGTATGGATCAATTTGATAGACCATTTAACAGGTACAACCACTCTAGGTGCAAGTTTCCATTGATTTTGATGGCAACGAAAGGTAATTCGTACTTGCCGGATCTCCTGAGCAACGAATGCGTTTTATTTTGAGAACTCGCTCATGTTAATTTACAGTTAAATTTTTATGGAACATTCAAACAAAAGGAAATACGTGGTCTTTTTTATTCTTATTTTTGAAGGAAAGAGTTGTTTTCATACTTTAAATATTTTTATAACCCCTGATATACGTTTATTGTTTCTCTGTGCATTTCGAACTCAGTTGAAACTTTTTAAATCTAACTAAAAGTTTTTTAATACCATCATGATCACCCATGACCAACCAATGAGTATCCATTTCTTCGGTAATGGATTCAGTTTAAAAAGTTATAATAAGAACATAAGAAGTAGATTTGGATTGAAGGAACACTTAAGCTTCATACTTGATTTTATGAGTGGAGAAAATTTCAATTTCCTCAGAAAATGTTTCACAATTCGGGAAAAGAAACTTTATTTTACTATGGACCGTGTCAAAGATTACGGGTGGCAAACCTGATTTTATGATCAATATACCAGTTTAGGAAAGTTATAGAATTTGCTTCCATTTATTATACTGATGAAAATAAAGTCTACATGTGATATGTCATTAAATCCGTTATATTTCTAGGCCTGGTCCTGAAACCTACAAGCACGACCAAGAACGGAAAATGTCCATGATTTCATGCTTGATTGATTGATCGAACGGCATGTCAACCCGTTTATGGCTATTTTATATGTAGACGTTACGGAATCGCATTCATAGTACACACACACACACACACACCCACACACACCCACACACGTATACATATATATATATATATATATATATATATATATATATATATATATATATATATATATTGCAGTTGTTTTTTCAGATTTTTTTTTTTACTCACTGTGATATGATATCAAGTATTCCAATCTAATATCAATAATTTGCACATCATTGTTTGGTTTCAAGTATCCCTATCTTATCCTGATAATTATATGGTTTCACGTAATTATTTCTATTTGATATTAGTAAATTTTTTGCACAATGGTGTATAGTTTCAAATAATCTATAATAACCCTTAGAAAAGAATGATGACTTCATGTATCTATTTTTAATATAAATAATTTACAAATATATAGAATTAAGTATTGCTATTGAATACGAATTATTTTCAAATACATCTATAAAGCCCATTAGATGGGACCCTAATAGGTACTAACATTTGGGGTTAGAATGGTCCATGTTGTAATAGCAATGAAAGGGTAATCCATATATCCGAGATCTACCGAACTGGATCCTCACCATTTGATCAATTTTAATGTTATTTCCTGGGCACCTTTTTTTTTCTTTGAAAAGAAGCTTCTCAGCCCATTGCATGGGATACAGTCAGCATCAACTAAATCCCGTCAGCAGTGCGGTAATTTATGAATGTAATAGTAAGCGCAGCAATGGACATTGATAAAATTCTACTTAAAAAATAAACTATTCAATTTTATTAGAAAGTCACACTTATTTTAATGTTCCACTTTGTTATCCAGAGATTTACTAATTTGATAGACTTAAGTGTTATTAAAATCATTGGAATTAAATTGATACGTAATATGAAAAAAAAAAGTAAAAATCGATTTTAGTTAATTTAGCTCACCAAGCAATAACCTGAGAATGCTGAATTACGAAGTGACAAATGATGACAGAAATAAAAGTCGAACATTTTGTTGTGATTAAAATATAGCGAGTTGATATAAAACAATATTTCATGTCTGTTATGCCAGCTACTAATAAATGTTTGGATTCACACAAAATTTACTGAAAATAGTAGACACATGTTTAGACGTGCATTGTATGGGGAGAAAACTTTATTATGATCAGAATCTAATCTTAAATCAGTCTTTGCAGTTTTATGCTTTCTTTTCAGAAAGATAGCCATTTAACTGAAGCCATTAAAAAAGATATAAGCCGTTGATGATCAAAGAAAAATATTTGCTTTTGTGTCAGTGTGATTCTTACTAAAGCAATATTTAGAAATATATGTACACTTGTGGATATTTTGTTGTTAAGAAATTTGGTATCCAATAATCTTAGCTCTGTAAGACACGTATTTGAGAGCTGGTAATTCCAACAGAAATCGAACTGCCCATGTTAGTAATGATATGCAGGATTATCTGGCTTCAGGCCCAGGAGTCTCGCGATTCACGTTAATTTGATATGCATATAAAGCCACACTTATCAAGACAGCTAGTTAATAGCAATCTCACCTCTGCCTTCAATAATGTCTCCCAAACCATTGTACTATTTCGTTTTGATCCTTAAATAAATATTCATAAACATTTTGAATATTCGTGTCGAGGTTAATAAAAAAAGGTAAACATTTTTCCTATTTTATTGGTGCGTAAAATAAAAATTTCGATTACACAATGTTTAAATATTTTGAAAGGTTTACCCATGAAAAATTTTTCAGAGATCCACAAAGATGCTAATTCCTAATTGGTCTTTAATATATTTTGACAAGGAAGATGCATTTTTCCAATCAGCTCAATTCTATGTACCATTACCAGATATTTTGACCAAAAAGTCTTGACTCTATTATTTCACAATGACAATAAAAGATCGTTGATGAGTGAGCACAAGAGCAAGCAATTCTTTCATATACATATATCCCAGGGTGAAGAGAATCATTGCTTCGTGAATACATCATATGATGAGCAATATATTCTAGATTAGGCGATGTAATGCAGGGTTCACCCGAAAAAGAAACAAATGAACGTCAAATATATAATTAGAATTGACAAATACATTTAATTTCAATTAGAAGACAGCTAGCATCCCGAAGTGATAAAATTGAGAAGTTTAAAACATACATGCACACACGCACGCACACACGCATGCGCGAACGCATGCCCTCGCATTCGCACACGTACGAACGGGCGCACGCACGCGCGCACACACACACTCATAGCCTAGTCGACTAGGAGAGCAGAATACTCCGATTGCGTTTCTACAAAGGAATAAGACCCTTATAACGAATCATCAGGATGTAATAATATACTTCATGCAGTGGTGAGGCTCTAGTTCTGGAGCCCTGGGGAATTTGGAACGCCCCTTCATTGTCATGACTCCTAAGTCCATTCTGAGCTGAAGTGGTAGTACCTGTTAGTGTCAAATAGAACTCAAATAGTGTCAAATAGTGGTATCACTTGTCATGGGCCGAATAGAACTGTTTAGTTATTTAACTGTGTACAAATAACTGACTGATGTTAAATTGAATTGTTTGTGTTACATAGCAATATTTATCATCACCAAGAATATGACATGCCACTAGCACGGATTTCCTTTACCCTCACACACCATTGGTCTCTATCGTTCATCACTTACGTTAGATCTTCCTGGCTACATCCTGTATCCGTACAGAGTTGTTGTAGAAAGGTTCTAAAACTTGCTCGGTCGTGTGAAGGGGTCCATCGGAGTAAATCGCTTATGAGTTCGCCCTTACATCTCCAGCAGTGTTCTCTATGTTTTGTTCGTTTAATCTTGATGGTTTTCGAAGTGGGTCGAAGACTCATTGCAATATTAAAACGATTTAATTTTGTCCAAATAAAACTATTCGCATAAGACAGCTTGAAATCATTTAAATGTGTGCAAATTATTAATAATAATGAAATTATTCGTGTAACATGAAACTATGAAACAGTAAAGTTCTTAATTGTTTAAAATGTTGCCTAAAAGCTATTTTTTTACAAATCGTAGATATTTAACACATATGTATGAACAGGATTTGGCAAAAAATAACAAACCACGGTTGATATTCCGTAAAAACCCACCCACCCAACCAACCCAATCACAAATCCGTCACAAAACCAACAAATCATATGCTCGCTGGCAGAGTCGATTCCCTACGATATTAACCGTTATACCAAGCATGTCTGCGCTTGTATATACTCGCAAATTCAAGAGCATTATCAATTTTTAGTTTCCACGTGAGTGCTGAATTATCAAAGTTAGTTATGGGGTTGTTCTCAGTGAATAATATAATTATTAATGTAGTATCATGTATCTGTGTCTTATACAGTATATGTTAAGTTAGATATTTTAAGTTGGATGCTGCAACGTAGACATTTAGTTTGTTTTTGTTGTTTAATGGCAAATCAACCTTTGTGGTCTTTCTAATAACGAAGTCATTCTTAAAACAGAAATAATATTTAACTCAGTGTTGGTGCGATAAAAGACAGGTGTCATACACTTCCAAAGGGTATAAAGCAGAGTGAACCTAAGAGCGCGACTGGCGATTGGACTCCCATGATCCTGGCTATCGACCGGACTGACTTGCTAGGATCGTTGTCAAAGAGAGCCTGAGAAATTCAGGGTTGCTTTCCCAATTGGAACTATCAGAATGATTCTCAAGCTGAACTGTTTACTGAGTTTTTCTATACAGAAGCAAATGAGGAACAGGACAAAATGACAGAGAGCAGACTCTAAACTATTTCCTTCTTCCTGCAACACCTTTATCATCTCTGTCATTTTGTCATGTTCCTCATTTTCTTGTATATAGAAAAACACTGAAAACGGTTCAGTTCGAGAAAGTTCTTAAAAATGAAATAAAAGAACGAAATATCACGCTTTCAAAACTGGTTTTAAGTGTTGGATTTATCCAACTTTCCACATATTTATTTCATATATATGTATATATATATAATTAATCCATCTGTTTTTTCTACATTTGTGTATATATGACATATATTCTGGTATGTGAAGATGAAAGTTTGTAATTGCCTTTTAATTTAGTATGTTTATGCGCTTATTAAATAACATATATAAGAAAATAAACATGTTTTTGGGAGTCTGCATTAAATTCCGTCATGTTAACTAATGTCACACTTGTATTTGTTTTATACGTAAAATATCGGACAGAAAGGAGTGTACTCTTTCCGAGAATTAAACAGACAAGAAAAAAAAAAAAAAAGAAAGTAAAAAGAAAAAAGGCAAAGAAACTTCTCTCCGCTACCATCGCACAGATCTATCCAAGGAACAGTTTTATATCAAAATCCAGCTGAACTCTGACCTTTGTTGCAACTTTTGAATGTCTCGAAACTTTTTTGAAGAACTGAAACTGTGTGACTGGAACTGAAAGTTTTTATTTTTATTTTAAACGAGTTTGCGATGTTATTTCTGAAGGTAGAGCAAAGGTGAGGTAAACATTTGTTTTTGTGCTGTGGAACGCAATGTAATATGCAAAGGAAGAAATAGGTGCGGTGTTCCCGTCATCTGGTTTTCTTTATAGTTTTCAATGTGCTTTTGGTATATAACAGATACCATTGAACCTAAAAAGATGAATTTAAGTGAATTTAAATGAAAAAAAAACCCAACAAAAAACAAGACGACGAAAGGGAAAAACATTATCGAAAAAGTAACAAAAACAAAAGAAAAGAAAAAAGTAAAAGGTAATAGAAATAAAAGAATGATAGAAAAAAGAAAATCATACTCAAAGAATGTAGATCGATAGAAAGATTTGGTAAAAATGAATAAGAATGGAAAGGAAAGAAGGAAAAGCAGAAATAAAAAGAGAACAGAGAGTAATACGGAAAGACAAAACTAGAAAAGGAAATAATGAGAGAGAAAGAGGAAAACAGTAAGAAACAATAAAGTAGAGAGTGATAAAGAAAAGACAGAACTAGAGAAGGAAATAATGAAAGAGAGTTATAATGAAAGATACATCAAGAGAAGGAAATTATGATTAGAAAAAAAAAAGACCGAAAGAAACAAAAGTGGAATAATCTATAAGAAATACAGACATGGAGAAGAAAGTAATGAAAACGAAAGAAGAAAAAATACAAAGAAACAATAAAGCTGAGACTGATAAAGGAAAGACAGAACTAGAGAAAGAAATAATGAAAAGGAAAGAAGAAAAAGTAGAAAGAAACAATAAAGCCGAGAGTGATAAAAGAACGACAAAACTAGAGAAGGAAATAATGAAAGAGAAAGAAAAAAAACAAAGAAATAATAAAGCTGAGGGTGATAAAGGAAAGACAGAACTAGGGAAGGAAATAATGAAAAAGAAAGAAAAAAAGAAAGAAATGAAAGAGCAATGAATATTAAGGAAAGACGAATACGGAGATTGAAATAATGAGAAAGAAAGAAGAAAAATATAAAGAAACAATAACGCAGAGAGTGATAAAGGGAATTTAGAACAAGAGAAAGAAAATATGAAAGAGAAAGAAAAAAAACAGGAAGAAACGGAAGAGCAATATGTATTAAGGAAAGAAAGGTCCAGAAAAGGAAATAATGAAAAGAGAAAGAGGAAAAATACAACGATACTATAAAACAGAGAGTTATAAGGAAAGAAAGAACAAGAGAAGGAAATTATGAAAGATAAAGAAAAAGACATAAAGAAACAAAAATGGAATGAGTAATTCGGAAAGACAGACACGGAGAAGGAATCAATGAAAGGGAAAGAAGAAAAACACAAGAAACAATAAAGCAAAGAGTGATAAGGGAAATACGGAACTAGAGAAGGAAATAATGAAAGAGAAAGAGGAAAAACACAAAGAAACTATAAAACAGAGAGCTATTACGAAAGATAGAATAAATAAAGGAAATTATAAAAAAAAGAAGAAAAAACAGAAAGAAACAGAAAAGAAATGTAAAGTAGAGAAAGCCATATCCAGAGAAGGAAATAATGAAAGAGAAAAAAAAATCCAAAGAAAGCTTAAATCATAGAATTATTTAGAAAAAAAAGAACAAGAAAAGGAAATAATGAAAGAAAGATAAGATTTAAAAAACCCTGTGAAATAACAAAAGAGTAGAGAACGGTAAAGGAAAGACTGAACAAAAGATGGAAATCATAAAAGATAAAAAGAGTTAAGTGCAATTAAGACAGAATAAGAGAAGAAAATGATGGTTTGGTTTGGTTTGGTTTTATGGCATATCAACCTTGTAGGTTATTTAACGCCAAATCCAATTTTTATGTAAATAATCAGTTCTATTTAAAACAATTCGGTTTAGCATGAGTTCACAGTTTAATTGTCAAAGACATTTCTACTTCAAACTATTCAGTTATATATAACAATTCAGTTTAGTGCAAGTACAGTTTCAGTGTCAAAAATAGTTCAATTTAAAACAATTCAGTTTAGCAAAAGCACGCAGTTTTAAATGTAAGTACAGATTAATTGTAAAACAAAACAAAACATTTTTTATTTCGAGCTATTCAGTTTACTCAAGCAATTCTACTTCAGCTAATTCAGTTTTGTAAAAGTACAGATTTTGTTTACACACAGTTAGATGTCAGCACAGTTCTATGTTAAACAATTTAGTTTAGTGTAAATACTGCTTCAATGTCAAAAAACAGTTGCAGTTATATGTAACAATTCAGTTAAGTGTAAATACAGTTTTAATGACGAAAAACAGTTCTATTTCAAACAATTCAGTTTACTCAAACAATTCAGTTTTGCATAAGTATGCCGTTAGTTCTATTTAACCCATAGATAGGGCCCTATCAGGTGCTACCACTCCAGGCCAGAGTGGACCTGGGAGCAATGGCAATAAAGGGTTACACCGCATTCCCCAAAGCTACAGCACTGCTGGAACCTCCCCATCAGATTGTTTAGTGTCGTCTCCAGGATACTCGTTGGGCGGGGGGGGGTCTTACCCCTCTGCAGAGGTGAAGTCGGCGTATTCTACAGCCTCAGCCGACAGGGCGAAGAAGGAAATGAAAAAAGAAGAAAAAAACCCAGAAAATAGCAAAAGAGCTGAGAGTGATAAGGAAAGTTAGAACGATAGAAAGAAATTATGAAAAATATAGAATCCCCTCTACCTTACTAGAAATTGTTTTTAATAATATCACTGCTTTCCTTCTGCAAAGACCGCTTTGACATTACATAACCCACGAATGTTGATATGTCATTAAACTTAGAAAACAAACCAAAGTAATAAGAATTTATCATACCATACCAGGTATATGTAATAATAAATTTTCATTTTAGGTTACAATGGTGTTGCAATTTTATTTATGATTTCTTTCCTCCATATATATATATATATATACACGAACCAAACATGCAGGACACTGCTGGAGAAGCAACGACGAACTCATCAGTGATGTACTCCTAAAGACTCCCTCATATGGCCAAGCAAAAGCAGGACGAACAGTTCGAACATACATACAGCAGCTATGTGAGGATACGGAATGTAGCCCTGAAGAACTGCCAGAAGCGATGAATGATAGGGAGAAGTGACGAGAGAGGGTCAGGGATATCCGTGCTGGCAGCACGATATGATGATGATTATGATATATATATATATATATATATATATATATATATATAGGTATTATTCTGTCCAGTTAAAAAAGAGTTGGGAGTAATTCCTTCAGGACAAGAAAATCATTCCATCCCCCCCCCCCAGCACCGTGTCTATTCTGATTTATTTTATCCATAAGATCTGAAGAAGTCCTGTTAAATTTTTCTTCGTGTTTTTGGTTTACGTCAGAAACACATAACTGGATGGAAATAAATTTATAATCCTAAAGTAACTGGTCTTTGGTTTTTCTTAAAGAAAGTATATATATATATATATATATATATATATATATATGCGCGCGTGTGTATGTGTGTGTGTGTGTGTGTGTGTGTGTGTGTGTAGACTACTTAAAGAGCCAGAACTAACCTAGCGAATCATCAGGATAATTCTGACTGTGAATTCTGAGTCAGAATTATCCTATCCTGATGATCCGGTAGGTGAAATTAGACAACTTCTGGTTCTTAAGGTATTGTAATTTCGCTTTATTAAGTATACTGAGTACTTTTGCGTTTCAACTCAGATAATCCTGTCGGAGTTTTTTCTTTTGTCATGGCATTGTGGCACTAGTTGATTATTTTCAAGCAGTACGAATGCTTTTAGTCTTTGTTTTTTATCGAATTTTTCCCCAGATATCAGTTTGTGTAATATTTTTTTATTTACAAATTGTATCATCTCGTTTTTTTCATACCACCAGAATTATAGAATACGTATAAAAATAAATATAATCTATCTATCTATCTATCTATCTATCTATCTATCTCTCTATCTATCAATCTATCTATCTAAAATTGGGATTATAGTTCAGATTATGTTAAATGTTAATAGTGCCCAATACATGAACTTTCAGAAAACGATATCACAATCTCACTCTGTCTCTCTCTCCCTATATATATATATATATATATATATATATATATATATATATATATATATATATATATTGTGTGTGTGTGTGTGTGTGTGTGTGTGTGTGTGTGTGTGTGTGTGTGTGTTTTGTTAGACGAAGAAATGTCCCAATGTAATTTGGTTTTATCACTAATTAAACTATTGTTATTAAGAAAAAAATGGCAGCTTTATGTTTGTTTAAAATGTTAAATTTAAAGATCTCTATTCATGAATAAGAGATTCCTCTTTTTTAAACAGAAGAACCGTTATTTCCTGTCGAAAGAAGTTAGTGTCACTGCTATGCTCGAAGATGGATATAAAAATCGCGATAAGACGTTTAGAAACAATCTTCTCCCAGGGGTCACGGTCTAAAAAATAAAACGAAATAAAATAAACTCTCCCTCTAGACTGTAAGTTAGAATCCCAGTCATGTCTTGATTGTTATGAAGCTATTCATCAGCTTTCTTCGGGGTGTTGACAACGGCAAACAATTGGTAAGTAGACACGTGACTACCATTCCGAAGAAACAGGAATTTAAAATGGCATCGACCTCCAATAGGAGATACTCTCCCTCGAACAATAAAACTAACAATGGCGAGTGAATGAAGAACGCAGCGGGAAAATCCGGCCAAGTGCAGAGGAGCTGACAGCCGTCCGTTAATAAGGCAATTAACTGAAGCCAAACTCTCGCCAATCTTGTCACACTTCCTGTCTACCACTGCGAAGACACAATCCATATCGATCCGCCAGCAAGTAAAATGTCGCGGGCAGGAAACATTAACTAACCCCTCCCCCTCTTACGCACAAAAATACATCCCATCATCGATACTGGTGGACAATACTGTCCAGTGACAAGACCGTCAGAAAAGTTTTTTTTTTGTTGCTTAAATTATGGTCAGTGAATAATCAGTCTTCTAATAACCTGTATTCTGTAGTCTTGTCCGTATCAAAACAACTTTTCCGTACGCATATCATATTTTCGGGCTATATAACTTGTTAAACATCAGAAGAGTTGGATCGTGAAAAATCATTTATTTAATCTTTTCCATCCAAGAATTTGTCTCGAGTTTTTTTTCTGTCGTTTCATCCGTATCAAAACTCATCACTAGATGTTTTTGTTTTTTTATTTCACGTGAACTAACAACAATTTTCTTCCTGATTTTAAGCATACAAAATATAAACTGCCAGACAAAATTTCATTAACATTTTCTAAAAATCAGTTCGTTGCTTGATCAAGTTAGGTGAGGATAGGTTATTTAGTTGAATGTCTTATTAATCTTTCATGGTTATTTAATGCCGAATCCTGTTCACACACACACACACACACACACACACACACACACACACACACACACACACACACACACACACACACACACACACACAATTTGCAAGCTGAATGTTTGTAGGAAACATTATTTTTAAATGAACTTGAGCTCCTTTGTTTCCTTACAAAAAATTGTTTCAAATATTGCTATTAAACATTAGTATTTCTATTTATCAAGTATTCGTATATGATTAAATATTAATACTTTGTTGGCTCACAGTTACATTTTTTCAATAATTGCTATCAAAATATTATAATTCTATTTAATCATTTAGAATTCTATCTGATCCATACAAAGAAACCTGAAAGGTACTATTACTCTGGACCTTGGAGTATTTGAAATGAAGGGGTACTACACATTCCTCAAGGTTCCAGAACTGAAGCCTCACCGTCAGATGCAGTTTAGTGTCATACCCACTACTCTTGTTGAGGTTGGAGTCTTACCCCTCGGCAGAGATGCAGTTGGCGTATTCTACTGCCCAAGCTGATTGAGTGGCGTTACTTAATAAAATTTTTCAGTTATATAATGTCATCAGCAAGTTTTATAATCGAGTGATAATGGAAGAGAAAAATATCACAGTGTTACTGGATTGACCATAAACCACTCTGATAATGTCCATGTGTATATTTGAAAGAAAATTCCATGACCAATATCTTGGAATTATTGGCTTGTTAGTTAGTTTTTCAGCGTATTAGTCCTCGTTGGGCATTTAATGGCAAAGTTTGCAAGCAATTTCATTTGTTCAAAATACAAACGATAATCCTTGTCAGCGATTATATTGTTATCTATCTATTTTTAAAACAAATAATTTGCACTGAGTAATACAGTTTTTAGTATTCTAATCTAATTCTAATAATTTATACATAACTATAGTTTTTCCAGCTGCTATTCTTGCCGAATAATAATCATTTATTCTGATGATTATAGTTTCAAGTATTCCAACCAAATATAGCTTATATGGATTAAAGTATTTCTATCTAATACTAACAATTTTTAAACATATCTATTTGATTTCCCGATGGGACTCTAACTAGTACTTCCATTCTTAGTTAGAGTGGAACTTGGAGTAATGGTTACAAAAAATAATTAATTTTTACCCCACAGTTAAATGTCGTACTCAGGACAACGATAAGGATTTTATATATTTATATGTTATTATATTATTACATGTCAGTTCGGAATATACAGAATGGTATGCGAATAAACTTACTCCTAGCAATTTTTAAAACATATAAAAAGAAAAAAAAATCAATTTCTTTTCAAACAAAAAAAGAACCTGGATTTGATTGTTTCATTAGGAACATTATGAAATTAAAACGTATGTAATATTGGATCATTTCATTCGGACATTTAGTATAAATTTCTCTGATGAATAAGAAAATCCTGCTTCCGTTATCTAGAAGAGAATAAACTTATATATATATATATATATATATATATATATATATATATATATATATATATATATATATATATTTGTTTTGTTTTGTTTGTTTTTGATTGATTTTTCTTGGGTGATCTGAAGAAGTCCCGTTAATTTTTAAAGCATTGCTCTTTAACAATGCTTTTTACCAGGATGGAAATAAATTTATATTCCTAATGTGACCAATTGGTGTTTTTTTTTTTTCGATTAAATAATCTGCTCAGTGAATTTTATTTGCATTGAGCTCTTGACCGGGATTACTTAAATTTAATATTCTGTTTCTGAATATTTTAATTGTCCAGCTTGGAATTGTTCCCAACTACGGGTTTACTGGAATAAATACTGTTATATATATATATATATATTTTGGAGGATTATGATTCTCACTAGGTAGTAAATGAGTTAATTGTGGACCAACATTTTGAGAATTATTAAATAGAGATTAATATCAATAATAGAGATTATATATATATATATATATATATATATATATATATATATTACATGGTAAGTCTGACAAATGCGGAAAGCATGAAATCCAGGGTAACAGACACTACCATGAAATATATATATATATATATATATATATATATATATGATGAAAATCAGTGGAAAAGTGGAAAAATCAAACACTTACAATGCTTTCTTATCATCTTGTCATATTTCTCAAAATCTACCATCTATCTATCTATCTATCTATCATGATCATCATGTTCTGGTAAAAAGGAGTCTCTCTCTATCCGCTCCTATCGTCCATTACTCTGGTAGGTCCTCTAAACAACATCCATTGTCCACCCAAAGTTGATGTAAGCCTTCCTAACTCAACTAATACGAGTAGATCCACGTGTAGGAGTTCATAGAAGATCGACACCTATGAATTTGGCCTTATTTTTCCCGCTGTGTATGTCTTCAGTATGTCTTTTCTAGAGTAACTTGATAAGAAAGAACATTAATCATACATGCAAACCACATACACCTCTTGCCACACCAATCAACTTTCTATTTGAACACACTTCACTTCAAGTACTGTGAGTGTCCGCGGTGTGAGATTTTTAATATGCTACCATCCTGGTCTTTAAACTATCCCCTTGATTATATATCCTCGCTCTATATATGTCAATGCATTTACCATCTCTTCTGCACGAGAAGGGTTTGGCATAAAGTCAGCTTTTAAGCAGAGTTTTACAGGTTTAATTTCGGTTGACAGTTCTTTTGCTGGAGCCATATTTCTTTTTAAAATAGGCATGCCCAACCACTTGTGGTTTGCAAGAACTATCTTTAACTGTCGACCGATTTTTGTTTAATTTTTATTTTTTTCGGCTTCTACTGGAATTTGTTACGATGAATGCAAATTACAAGATCGTTTCATAATTTTTACTCATCATTGGGTAATAAGATAATTAATCTTGTCTTCTGTGTAAATTACAAAAACATTATACCATTAGTTTGAATAATTTAATCTTGTTTGTTAAAGGTATTCGACATGAAGCCAGAATATTAAGTTATTAATGAAAAATGAAGGAATTATCGGTTACCACTCGCCTAATGCAACAGATCGTCTAACAAATTGAGCACTCCGCTATCCGATAGCGCAAAATGTAAACGAACGAAAGCTAACACAAAATGCTTTATAATTCCCGCACTGACGTATGTCGTCTAATTGGCTGAGCGGAAACATAATAAGTCAAGGATAATGTTAGGTGGGTTTCGACCCTACCTTAAAGAGTCCTGCATATCTAACCACACTGAAAAGATGTGATAAAACGAAACAGACTGTCTGTGGATAACAATATATATATATATATATATATATATATATATATATATATATATATCGAAGACATGGACGGTTATTGACAGGTTGTCTATCATATAGAAATCATAAAATAAAACAGGATTTCTTCCAATCTGAGATCGCGTTTGTACTACTTTAAAGTTGCACCACTTGGACTCTAATGAAACGCTTGGAAAAAAGGCAAGTTGGAAATGTGCTTTTTTGAATAAATCTTTGAAGCAGCACCCTTCAAAACAGCTGCTATACGGTAACTTATCTCCCATCTCGCAAACCATCAACAAAGATGAGTTATATGTACTGCTCATAATCCTAGTGGGTAGAGTGTTCACCAATGGTCCTGGAGACCGGGGTTCAATCCCAGGTCGAGTCATACCAAAGACTTAAAAAATTGTACCTGATACCTCCTTGCTGAATACTCAGCAATATAAGGTACGTATCTAGTTTAAAGTGGAGCAATCCAGGGAAAAGAAAAGCACCATCCCCTACACCTCGGTGTAGTAGCTGATGAAAAGGGAACCTTCTGGTCACCATCAACTACAATCGTCAAAAAAATGTGCTGCACAGTGCTGGTAAAGTAAGGACTAACTAATGAGGTAATTTACTAAGCTTTTTTGCTTAGATGTAGCACAAGGCCGCATGAATTGGGCACCAGGACTAACTAATGAGCAATGTTCTCCAATAGAGTCTTACTTATAGACACAATAATTCTGGCCGAACAGCAAAATATTTGCTTTCTTCAGCACTTTTCAGACATGGAGTGATGTCTAGAGGACTTGTTAAATGTGATAGCAAGTAAGGACGGATGGCGAGTGAGAGAGAGAGAGAGAAAGAGAGAGAGTCAAAGGAAACCATGTTGTTGGCATGCCATGATGATGATAACGTTGGTGATAATATTTTACTTATCTTATATTGACTACTTGTAAAATCTAACGCAGGGTTGGATGTATATATTTCCCCACGAAGATCGATCGAAATAGAATAGAAATTAGTGGGTCTGTACATGTGCAAACCACTCCTCAATAATGAACTTAGATCGCAGACTGCAGTAGCATTAAAATAAAACTTTGTCATTCAATGTCAAACTTGACAGAGGTCAGAGACAGATATTTATGGGAGGTACGGTATAGAATATAGGTTATGGGTACGTCAAGTTACGTTTGTTATCGGAGTTTATCTGGGTCAGTTTATGTTCGCTTTACCCAAAGTAAAGAGTGATATAACATCTACCGTCTTCCTATACAATCTTGACATTTTAGGTTATATAAAGTCAAACGCATCTTTATACATATATATGATTTGTAAATGCATTGTTTGTAGATAATGTTTTTAAACGAGCCAGAGCTCATGTGTTTGCACAGAGTTCAATGGTTATAAAAATGATTAGTACGTCAATAAGTAAAGTAAGTAAAGTTGGCTACCTTAGTCGAGGGTGACCCGAAGGCTCCCTTTCCAATAGCTACTACACCGAGGTATAGGGAAGGGCGCAAATCCATTCCCTGTATTGCTCCACTTTACCCTTGATACATACCTTATAACGCTAAGTGCTCAGCAAGGGGCATGAAGTATCTTTTTTTGAGTCTTTGGTATGATTCCACCTGGGATTGAACCACGGTCTCCCGGACCATTGGCGAACACTCTACTCATGAGGCCAATGGCCTGGTAATAAGTCAATAGTTTGTAGGTATTTTAAAAAAGTTAGAGCTCATTTGTTTGCGCAAAAGTATTACTATTGTTTGCACACAGTTAAATGGTTCCTAGTATTCTAACACAAATAGATTTATTTAGTATTAATCATTTGTTTACACTCGCTTAAATGGTTTCAAATATTGTTCTACCTAACATCAATAGTTTTATTTCCCCTCAGTTATATGGTTTCAAATATCGCTATGTTACTCAACCAATTCATTTTACGCAATGCGTTTCAAGTATTGCTTATCTACACTGATAATTCTATTTAACATTACTCATTCGCCAGCACACAGCTAAATTGTACCAAGAATTGCTATGCGTCACAAAAATTTCAATAAGGCATCAGCACTTTGTTTACACACAATCAAATGATCAAACAGTTCGATTTCAACCAATTCGATTAAACATAAATCATTTGTTTGCACATAGATTAGATAACAAACAATCCTATTCAACCCGTAGATAGTAATCTGTCAGGTGCTACCACTCTGGGTCAGTGGGGATCTGGAAGCAATGATAATGAAGGAGTATCCGATATTCCCCAAAGCTCCTGCTCCTGCCTCACCATCAGATGTTTAAGGCCATATCTAGTACACCCTTTAGTGGTGTCTCACCCCTTTGCAGAGATGCAGCCAACTGGGTTGGTGTGATCTGGATGTGCAGGTTAAAATTCACCACGAGGAGAAGAGATTGGTGACGTCGTTGAAGACAATGGAGCACCAGGAGTGACGAGGCGTTTAGATCTTTTTCGTAGGATTTGTTGGCCGACTAGATAACGAATAAGGAAACTGGTTTTCTATAACCAATCAAAAGTTGGAATTCATTAACATTCCAGAATATTCTATTCCTGCAGAATGATAATCATTTGTTTGGATAATTATAGTTTCAAGTATTCCTATCAAATATAATCTATTCGCAGTTATATAGCTTAAAGTATTTCTATCTAATGCTAACAATTTTTAAACATATCTATATGATTTCTCGATGGGATTCAAACTGGGACTACCATACTGGGTTAGAGTGAAACTTAGAGTCATGGTTACAAAAAATAATTAATTTTTACCCCACAGTTAAATGTCGTACTCAGGACAACGATAAGGATTTTATATATTTATATGTTATTATATTATTACATGTCAGTTCGGAATATACAGGATCGTACGTGAATAAATTTACTCCTAGCAATTTTTAAAACATATAAAAAAGAAAAAAAGCATTTGCTTTTTTTTTCAAAACCAAAAAGGAACCTGGATTTGATTGTTTTATTTGGAACATTACGACATTAAAACGGACGTAATTTTGGATTATTTCATTCGAACCTTTAGAATAAATTTCAGCGATGAATCAGAAAACTGCGTTTCCGTTATCTAGAAGAGAATAAACTTATATATAAATCAGGTTAAATCATTATACTTAGACGATTCCTGAAGATCAGAGGAAACTCGCTGCCGCTCATACTTCAGTGAAAAACAACCAGTTCGAGCTTGTGGGAAGTACTTGTAATAATAATCATAGTAGCCATAATATTAATTTGGAAACAATTGTAGCTTGAAGTAAATATTTTTAATACATGCAATCGATACAAAATCACATGGTTTCGAGTTCAATACAAATTATTTTCTTACAATTACACGATTTCAACAAACATAACCCTATCATTATGTCAATTGCCAATGTATTAATAAAGTTCAGTTATTTTTAGTTCACAAACAGGTTTATTTTTGCCCAGTCAATCGGGGCAGTAGAATACACCGACTGTTTCTCGACAAAGGGGTAAACTCACCACCCAACGACTATCCTGTATATACCACTAAACGCCCTGATGGTGAGGCTCCAGTAATGCTGGAGCTTTGAGGAATGTGGAGTACCCCTTCATTGCCATTGTTCCCAAATCCACTCTGGCCACGACTGGTAGCACCTGATAGGTTCCTCTCTATGGGTCAAATAGAACTAAAATGTGTACTTATGCTAAACTGAATACCTTGAATTAGGACTGTTTTTAACATTTAAACTGCATACGCATGCTAGACTGAATTGTTTAAAAGGGAACTGTTTTGTGACATTGAAGCAGTGTACTTATGGTAAACTGAATTGTTTGAAATAGAACTGTTTTAACATTGAAGCAGTGTATCTATGGTAAACTGAATTGTTTGAAATAGAACTGTTGATATGTATAAAAATGGATTCGGCATTAATAACCAACAATAGTTAATGTGCCATAAAACCAAACCAAAATACGCTAAACCAAAATACAGGTCTATTTGACACATAGATTAAAAAAACCCTCTCCAGGTTCTGTGTGTAATGGCAATGAATCAAAGGCTCAACACTCATGAGGATTCATTAAAGGGAGTCAGCCGACAGATATTATTTTTTTGCCATGCCCTAGACGCTATAAATTTGAAGTTTAGAGATGGGGTGTTTGAACGCAGAGTACCACATCAATGTCACCGCTCTCAGGTCTCCTCTGGCCCGGAGTAGTAGCACCTGATAGGGTCCTATCCATGGGTCAAATTGACATAGAATGTGTACTTATACTTAACTGAATTGTTTGAAATAGAACTGTTTATATGTAAAAATATGTACTTGGAATTAAATAACCTACAATGGTTGATATTCCACAAAACCATGCCAAAACAAACCAAACAAGCAAGCACTGTACGTAATAACATATTTTCAGAAAATTTTGTTGTCAGAATATAAACATTTGTGTCCCATTGTTTCCACAGTCTCTTATCTAGAGTTATTTAATTTTAAAGGTAAAATTAATTTTAATAAAAATTAAATAAATTTAATTCATTTTAGCGGCAAAATTAATGGTAAAGCTTAAAATAATTGGTAAAAGTAATTTTTAAATTATACACTCGTACACGTTCTAGTTCACCGGGGAAAGTTTTCTTTTTTCCGATTTAGACTTTCAAACTCACTCATATATACCTTCTAACCAAACGCCTTATCCACAGCGCCATGTGTCCTTGACGGACAATTCAGAGAGAATTTTGGGGGATTTATAAACCTAATGTATCCATCAGGTTTTTTTTAAATTACTGGTTAAAATTATTGTTGAAAATGGACTCGATTTTTCAGTTTTGTGGAACATTTTAGAGAAATTGCTTTCTTTAGAAAGTTTGTACCCAACTAAAAAATACAAAAAAAAAAAAAAAGTTAAAACAAAAAGATTTAGAATTCTAAATTTCTGAACAAATTGTTCATGCTGCCTCAGAGACTGGCGACATACAATCTTCGTTTGACAGGTAATTCTAAGCTTAGAAAGTATGCATAAAAAAGCCAAGTAGCAGCAGCAATAGCAGTAGCAGCAGCAGTAGTAGCGAAAAAGATTCTATTGTGAAGAAAACGTTGACTGATGTTTAAAAATACCGAAGATTGAGGACATAATTCTCGGATATTTTTCCTTTTTAATTAATTCATTAATTTAATCTTTTTATTTTAATCACATTTATAGAATCGAACATAAGGATTAACGTTGGCCCAGTTGGCTAGGGCTGCAGAATATATCGACTGCATCTCAGCAAATGGGTAAGACTCTCCTAACGAGTGAACTGCTTATGACACTAAACAATCTGATATTGAGGCTCCAGTAATGCTGGAGCTTAGGGGAACGCAGAGTACCACATCATTGCCACCGCTCTCAGGTCCCCTCTGGCCCGGAGTAGTAGCACCTGATAGGGTCCTATCCATGGGTCAAATAGACCTAGAATGTGTACTTATACTTAACTGAATTGTTTGAAATAGAACTGTCTATATGTAAAAAATATGTACTTGGTATTAAATAACGTACAATGGTTGATATTTCACAAAAACATACCATACCAAACCAAACCAACATAGGATTAACGTTATAGTCAATTATACTTACATCTTCGTTTTCCGTTCTAACTCTCAACGATTCGTAATTGTTGAATAAAAGTGAAACTTAAAAATGACACATTTGCAATATGAATCACGATAAAGTATTTTTTGGATACTCAACAGCATTTTAAGTAAGGATATTGGCCATTATCGGGTTAAAAATTACCAATTATTCAAGAGCAAATCCAAGACGAGGCTGATAGCATTTCCAATATCGTGAATATGCACTAATATATCTCTTCTTTCAGTTAAAGATAAATAGTGGGACCTGGGAGGAGTCTCTAGACTGAATAGGGTAACTGATCTAGGAGAAGGAAATACTCAGAATTCAAAATAGGATAGGTTTGGCAGGCCGCTATTGGATAGAATTTATCCAAGAAAACAGAAAGGAATGACAGATTGCTGATTTTACCTCTCGTCACACCCTGTAGCATCATTCAGATAAAAAAGCATTGTTCAAATAAATTGGTTAAATAAAATATGGCAATGAAAACGTTTGGATTGATCAATTGATAGAATAAACGATCATAAAGAGAGAGAGAGAGAGAGAGAGAGAGAGAGAGAAGGCAAAGAGAGAGAGAGTATAAAAGTTAAATAGATGCAGAGAAAGTAAATAAATTTTGTGAAAGTCATGGAAAATAGATAAGCGCGAAATAGAAAAACAAAACAGCAGCAGCAGTAGCAACAACAGCAACAACAAGTTAAATGCAAAAAAATTCAAAAGAAAAAAACGCAAAAAAAAAGAAAAAAAATCCCAAAAACTTACAAATAAACAAAACATCAGTGAGCGAAACAAACTAACAAACAAGCAAATAAAAACCAGAAGAAATGAAAATATACGGAGTCGTTTTTTTTTTTTTTTTAAGTTTGAGTAAAAAAGAAAAAGTAAGAAAACAAAATAAAACTGAAATATAACAAAATGATAACATCTGAGATATAACCTGAAATATTAGACAAAGTGGACCAAGAATATCAAGTGGCGTATATGATCATGAGAGAGAGAGAGAGACAGAGACAGAGAGAGAGAGAGGGAGAGAGAGAGAGAGAGAGAGAGATTAGCATGACATTGGGTTGAATAAGTGCGAAAAAGTAAATGGATTTCGAAAAACTCATAGAAAAAAAGATAAATATTATATAGAAAGGAAAAAAAGTCATTTAGCGTTTCTTTTTTTTTTTTTTTAATGTTTACGAAATAAGAACTAAAGCAAAACACTAAAATATAACATAATATCTGAGATTTAACCTGAAATATTAGATGAAATGTACCATGAAAATCAAATAGCGTATGTACTTACAAGAGAGAGAGAGAGAGAGAGAGAGAGAGAGAGAGAGAGAGAGAGAGAGAGAGAGAGACGAGGATAGAAATGGGGATGATTAAAAAAGAAATTGATAAAGGGAGATAGATGTATTGGTAGAGAGAGAGACAGACAGACAGACAGACAGAGAGAAACAGAGACTGAGAGAAGGATGAAGGAAGAGAGAATTGAGATGGAGAGACGAAAATAGAGAGACGGGGAGAGAAATAGACAGAATTAAATAAGAAACATAGATAGATAGATAGATAGATAGATAGATAGATAGAAAGCAAGGGAGAGGGAGAGGCAAGAGAGTGAGATGAAACCAAAGATAACGGAAGAGATGAAGAGCGAGAACTTGCATTAGTTTTGCCGCCTGGGTGTGACGAAAGTTTTGCTGACACTTGAGTTGGCAGTTTATTTGCTTTCTTGCCTCCTTTGCCGCCAGTTTTTGGCGCAGGTGGTCAGCGAGTTGATAACATTTAATATCAACCAAGAAGCTGCGTTTAACAGACGGGTTTCGGATTAGTTGACGTTACGTATAAAGACGACATAAGACGACAAACTCAGTTGTTTTTTTTTACTCTGTCCACCTGGGTGCCTTTTTCCAGCAGAATGGTTAGCTATCAGAATTAGATGCACCGTTATCTATGAGTGTATTATTGGATATTATTTAATCCTTTGGGATTGAGAAATATATGGTATAAGATTGATAGCTAAGTGTTGAGATTTTTCTTTCGCTTTGACTCATCATTATTCCTCTCACATCCACGTGACATGAAGATTTTCATTTTTCAATATTTATTCTTTTGATTATCGATATTTGTCAGACAAAAACAAGGGCAATGTAAATATTTTTTATAAGTTTGAAGATTTTCCATTATATTCAAAGTTATAGATTTTTCTAAAAATTTGTGATGGCAAAAATTAATTGCTCCCCATGTTTTTAAAAGCTTTTTTTTTTTTTTTAATAAAAAGTATAATGTTTAAAATTCTTCCTTTGAACTATATTTTTAATTTCTTCTATCAAGTGCGAAAGGTAGAGTGCACTGTCCATTTAAAACGATGTGGTAGACCACACACGACAATAGAAAAAATATGGTAGACTAGAAAGCAAAATAAAAACAATATGGGAGATCATAGAATATAATCTAAATAATGTGGCAAACTGCATGCTACAGTATGATATAAATGATATAAAGATATGGTATAATGATATAAACAATGTGGTAGACTGTATACTACAATATGAGCGACGTGGTAGACCTCATAATACAATATGAACAATGTGGTAAATTACGTACAACAATATAAACGATGCGGTAGACCACATACTAGAAAATAAACTTAGTGAGGACTGCAAACTCCAACAGAAAAATATGATAGATTCCATACTACAATAAAAAAAACGTGGCAGACTGCTTACTACAATAGAAATGTGACTTAGTCTGCTGGGTCTGTTGAATACACTGACTGCATCTCTGCAGAGTAGTAAAACTCTCCCCAATGAATGTCGTTTATATGACACGAAACAATTTGATGGTGAGGCTTGAGTAATGCTTGCCCAGTTGGCTGGGGCTGTAGAATACACCGACGGCACCTCTGCAGAGGGGTAAGAGCCCCCAATGAGTGTCCCGGAGATGACACTAAACAATCTGATGTTGAGCTTTGAGGAATGCGGAGCATCCCTTCATTGCCATTGTTCCGAGGTCCACTCTGGCCTTGAACGTTAGCACCAGATAGGGCCCAATCTATGAGTTAAATAGAACTAACTGCATACTTATGATAAACTGAATTGTTGAAATTAGAACTGTTTGACTAAACGGAATAGTTTAAAATACAAATGTTTTTGACAGTTAAACTGTACTTACATTTAAACTGAATTGTTTGGAATGAAACTGTTTTTTACATTGAAACTGTACTTACATTAAAGTGAATTGCTTATATAGAAAACTGTACTTACATTTAAACTGCGTGCTTATGCTGAAACGAATTATCCGAAATTGAACTGTTTTTGATATTGGAACTGTGCATACGCTTAACTGAACTGTTTAATATTACTTTTAACATTTGACTGCGTGTAAACAATACCTGTACTTCTGCGAAACTGAATTAGCTGAATTAAAAATATTTGACTAAACTGAATAGCTTAAAATAGAAATGTTTTTGACAATTAAACTGTGTACTCATGCTAAACTGAATTGTTTGAAATACAGCTGACTATTTGCATAAAAATGGATTTGGCGTAAAATAACCTTCAAAGGTTGATATGCCATAAAACCCAAACAACCTACTAATCAACTTGAGTAATGCTGGAACTTTGGAGATGTGGAGCACTCCTTCATTGCCACCGCTTCCAGGTCCACTCTGGTCTGGAGTGGTAGCATCTGATAGGGTCCTATCTATGGGTAAAATAGAATTGTTTGACATACAAACTGCGGTCTTATGCAAAATTGAATTGTTTGTTATAGAATTGTTTGACAACTTGACCGTGTATAAAAATGTCTGATGTTTAAGTGAATTTGAATGAGACACATATCAATGACTGGAACCATTTAACTTTGTTGACTTGCGAAACTGAACTGTTTGAAATAAAACTGTTTGATCATTCAAATGTGTCTAAACAAATGACTATTGTTTAATTGATTTCTTAGTGATACATAGCCATACTTGTAAACTTTAAACTGTGTGTAAACAAATTATTAATAGTAAATAGAATTATTCGTATAAGATAAAAATGAGTGAAACAATTTAACTTTGTGCAAAAACAAAGAGTTTAGGCTCGTTTAAAATGTAAGCTACAAAATGTGTTTAGAAATCATATTTAATACATATGTTTAAAAAGGATTTGGCATTAAATAACCTACGAAAGTTGATATGCCATCAAATCAAACCCGACCCAACCTAACCAAGCCATAGAAACGATATCGTAGATCATATACTACAGTGTAAACAATGTAGTAGACCGCAAATTGTAATGGACAAATGTGGTAGACTGCAAACTACAGCAGCACCCTTTTACGAGTAAATCCTAAACTTGGGAGCAAAGAAAAAAGTGTGAAATGATTTCTTTCAGCCAGGAAATTTGTCCAGATGCTATTCATACATTTTACAGCAAAATAACAAGATTAATAAACTGATGCCATCGGAGACTTCAGAAGAATTTCAATCCATTGTGTTATAATAAGAAGTTAATAGAAAAAGACAGATAATATTTTAACAAAAAAGTGTAAATTGTGAAGAAAGTCGAAAACTTGATTTATTCACCTCCCTTATTTTTTGTTTCCGAACCACGCCGATGACAAATAATCGAAGAGCGACAATCTGTAAGTTGCAAAAAACAAACCAGCAAAAAAACAAAAACAAATAAAAAAGACATAAACAAACAAACAAACAAAAATTAAAAATAATCGAAGAAAAAATAGAAATTAATCAAATATATCATTGGAAAGAGTTGGAATAATACCCAAATCAAATCCTTATTGTTTAAATTTTCCAGCAACAGTTTTTCAAAGATGTGGATTTCTATTAAAGATGAGTATTTAAAATGAAATTTATTTTTTGGTCGGTGTTTTAGAGTATATCAATCTTTTTGGCTCGCTTAATGTCAAATCCTGTCAACAAACAAACACACACACACACACACACACACACACACACACACACACACATATATATATATATATATATATATATATATATATATATAGGATTTGTTGTTCAATAGTTTTTCGGTAACTTTCTTTATAAACGAGTTGGTAGAAATAATTTTTCTACACAGCTAGATGGTTTCAAGTTTTCTTATCTAACACATAATTCTTTTAAAAATTAATCATTTGGTTGCATACAATTAAAAGAGTTCAAGTAATGCTTTTGAAAATTTGCAATTCTATTGATCAAGGATTGACATGACTGAGTTCATCTAATTGAATATTGATAGATATTCAACAAGCAGAATATTGATAGGGAAAAAGATTAAACAGAAATTGTTATAATAAAGATATATATTTCAGCAAGATTTTATGCGGAAATATATACATGACAGGAATACACTTAGATATAAGAAAATTCTGTTAAGATTCTGATAGCCTTTTTGGCTGTTCCATCTCTTGAAGATATATAGAATCCTTTTTTACTAAATAATCATTGAAATTCAGCAAATTCTGGCATAATGGCTTGACTACGGCCTCGAAGTAAGTAAGTTCGAACTCCAGTCGTGCTCTACTTTCAGTTTCGGGGTGATACCCTTGAGAAAGCGATTGAAACACTGACCCCTAAAACTATGGGTTAAATCGTCTCACCGTTGTTTTTCTTCAAGGATGAATTTAGCATTGAATAACCAATTAAACAAAGAAAGCAAAGCAAACCAAATCTGGCATATAGCTGGCCATGAGAAAAAGTATGGGTCTAGATTCGTCCGTTTCTCCAGTAATGAGATCAAAACAGCAAATGTACATCATATCAAATCTCCTATTGTACGGCTAGAAATCGGCTTATTCTGACAGATATTATGCCACTGACCTCAAATAACGCAGAGGGCCAACTTCACATAGTCAATATTCACAGACAAAAACGAATCAAGTCCTCGGGACATTTTGAAGGTTGTAATTCTGTCTGTCTGTCTGTCTTTCACACACACACACATACATGTGCGCACGCGCGTAAAAGAACAACTTTAGCCTTGTAGCATAGAATATTTTATTTCAAAGTATGTGATAAAAGATGAGCAGTGTTCTGCAAATTGATTCCTATTGTTTTCAGATTATGCTGTTTGGTTGGTTTTTGCGGCATGCCAACTATTGTTGAAGCATTTAATGCCAGAGACAGTTTTTTTATATAAGCAATTATTTGGTTTTAAATTACTAATGATAATAATTTAGATTACAAATAATTTAAATTAATGATGATAATAATTCAAATTACTAATAATTTAAATTACTAATGATAATAATTTTTACAATCTATTATAGCTTAATATAAGTATTTTTAACGCAAATAATTTGTACACTGTTATATTAATTTAAGTATTCCTATCTAGTACTAACGACTTGCACATAATGAAATAGTTTCAAGTATTTCAAGTAATTATACGAATATAGATGGCTAATGAAACAACCACCCAGTCAGCAGGGGCTGCAGAATACTCCGAGTAAATCTTTACAGAGGTTTAATCCCCCATCCAAAAAGAAAGTGTCCCGTTATGACATTAAACCATCTGATGGCAAGGCTTCAATCTTGGAGATTTAGGGAATATGGAGTACCTCTTCATTGCCATTGTTTCCAGGTCAGCACTAAGCTGTCGTGGTAGCACTTGATAGAGTTCTATCTATGGATCAAAAAGGACAAACTGCATGCAGACAAATGACTAGTGTTAAATAATAACTTTTATATAGCAATAATGGAAACCATTTAACTGTGTTCCCCCCAAAAAAAGAGCTCAAGATCGTTTAAGAATGTTATCTATAAAATGTGTTTACAAATTAAATATGAATTTAATATCCATGTATAAACAGGATTTGGAATGAAATAACCTACGATGTTTGATATGCCATGAAACCCAACCGCGCCAACCAAACCTAATAAAACAATATTTATAAACAATAATAGTTTCAAGGAACTATTCTTAATACAAAGAATTTGCCCACGTTTATATAGTTTCAAGTATTACAATCAAATTTTGATAGTTTTCAAATGAATTTATTTGATCCATTGGTGGAACTCTAACAGTTTTTACCATTTTGGGTCACAATGTAATTAGAACTATAAATGAAAGGGTGACTCTACACTCTCCAGAACAGGATCCTCAGTATTAGCAACACTTTAAAGCCATAACTAAGAAGAGACTTTCTTGAGGGGATCTTACTCGTCTGCTGTGGATGCAGTCACCGTGTTTTGGATCCACTAACAAGGGGATTATAAAGGGTAGATTATCATGTCCTTGGGCCAGATTAAGCTACTCTTACTAAATCTCTGTCAGTAGCTATATGAGAACATATGAGAAGAAACATGTTTCGAATGTAAGCTTTTTCTTAAGTGTATTTATTTAAAGTTTGTTGATAAATATGTGCAAGCCAGCTGTTATATTCATTGTATTAAAGGCGAAGAGACAGATTGCCGTTGTAACTTTTTCCCCTGGAGTTGATGTTTATTGAATCTTTTGTCCTGTTTAGTTATTAAGAACAGCATGACACAAACACCTGCCAGACGCACCAAAAATTAAGAAAAATAAGAACAAACGGAAAAACAATATATATATATATATATATATATATATATATATATATATATATATATAAGAAGGATAAGTCAAATAGCATCTTTACTTATGTTTGTCTGTTTCATTCAGTAAGATTCATTACTTATATAAATCAACATAGTACCCAAAATTGATATGAAATACTAAAAAACAAGCCAACAAACTCAAAGACAAAACATAAAAATGCCTGAACTTTATCTAAAAAATGCGATGAAAAGAGGAAATTGAAAGATTTCACAATATTGTTTTCTTAGAAGTTTGTTTCTACTATTTTCTCATGTGTCTTTCACACTTTTGGCAATTGATTTTCGAAATATGGCAAAACATATCTCTCATTTTCTCCAAAAATCTGACACAGACAGTTTGGAGAACACTGAACAAATGAAACGAAGTTAGATAAATATTCTTTCATTCAAAATGTGGAATTGTATCGAAAAGTGACATGAATGATATAAGACCTAAATGAAATGATATATGACGACAGCCAGAAAGACGAGGCGGAGACAAATAACAAATTAATATTCAGTTCAGTCTTCTATAAAAGTCTACTTCATTAATCTACGTCGCACTTGACATACTGTTCCCATGATTCTGGAAATTGTCGGGATGCCATCCTGGGACATCGACTGCATATCTAAAAAAATGCGTTACTTAGTGGTACTCATTTTTTCTCCAAGAATGGTGTAGTTGAAATTTAATTGTCCTAAGTAACAGAGAAGAATCTATTTCCAAATTGGATTCTTTTACTTTAACCATGGTAACATGCCAGAGTCAAGGAATTATTGGTGTATCGAGTCAGATCAATTAATTTTAACGCTATCTCAACCCGTCTAGGTTTATCGTATGGTTAAACATTAGGGAATCGCGTTCCTCGTACTTACAAATGTACATTTTTTGTAGAGTGATTTCTTAAGGTTTTTTTTTTTTTGGCAAACAGTTCAATCCAATACAAATAATTATTGAAGATATCTTTCTGATCCCAAACAAGTACTACCAATCCGAGTCCAAGCGGACCTATCAGTAATAGAAATGAAAACTAAGTGCACAGTCCTCTGATCTCCAGAACTGGAACCTAACCCTCAGATACAGTTTTGTATCATACTCAGTACACTTCTTTTTGAGGTTTTCTTATCCCTCAACAGATATATCCCCATACAGTCAACGTATTCTTAGCACTCTTGAGAGAGTGGGATAAACTTTAACTCGTCATGGTTGTCCAATGTACATTCTTCTATGGCTAAAGAAGCGCAATTTATCACTACACAGTTACTATGATGAACTTGGAATTTTTATAGCCCTGCTTAACCAAACAAGAAAACCACTGAACTGAATGGAATCAATCGAAAGTAAAAATGAACAAAACTATTCCTTTAGAGTCTATCACGACCAAACCTTAAAAAAAGTTCGATTGATTACTAAACAGCAAGGTGTTTGATTTGCAACTGTGTACAAGTAGCGCAGGGAAATGAAATTAAATATTTTCAACTAAACAGAGTGAGACAAAATAGCCAAGAACATCTATTTGTTCATTAACATAAGAATTCCATAAATTCAAAAGGGGTATTCTCCATGGCGTAGTGTCAAATGAGCTTGACTGCGACATCCAGTCGTGCTATTAAATTCATTTTCGGACAAATATCTTTAGGACATATATGAGTCCCTTATCCGCCTCCCCCCAATACCTCTATTATACTTCAACAAGGATGGGTTTGGGATCAAAGAAGCACAACCTAAAAAATGAACCTGCACAAAGGCTGTTATAAATTAACTTCTGAGGAATTGTTTTAAGAGAAAATATAATTTGAGAGGAAGAGTTTCTTTTCAGTGACAATACAATGAAGTACTTTAAAAAGAAACGGATACAATGAATAAGAAAATCTATAAAAAAAGTTATAATGACAACACGGGAGGGCGACACAACCTCGTAAAGTTTTATTCAGCTTAGAATAGTCTGGTACAGATTGATGGCTATTTATAAGTGTCAATAGAAAGAGAGTTCCTATTAAAGGAAGATAACCACCAAAAATAGAAGTGACCCTTGTTAGTAGATATCACAAAAGATAAGTATGAAATCATCAACTTAGCTAGTGTACGAGTTGGTCTAACATTTTTCTTTGGATCAGAGGGTAGAGAAAGTCGGTGTTTACTGTTAGAAAATAGAATCATTTTGATGTTTTCTCTGTATATTTAACATTTTCTAGGATCTTCTCTGTGCATTAATCAGGTTTTTTTTTCTCTCAAAAAGTGCCTCAAGCTCTTTAGTAAGCCATGTCGTATTTGAGCATTCAGCTATTATAGCGTCAGCAATATTTGAACGTTTTAAAATCAACACGTCACATACTTCATGACTTTTTTCTTTAAATACTGAAGGCACTCATGGTGTAACCGTTGTCATCGTAGAAGATGAACACAGCAACCCAAGTAGCATTACAAATAACATTAATAGCCCTGGGAAAACTATGGATCCAAATATTCTCACACAAACTATGAGTAAGTAATTGGGCAGGTTGGGCTTTTTAACCTTGGTACAGGAACTGATTAGGAAGAAGGCGAACTGTAAATTCAAACCGTTTGAACTCCGCTAAAGAATGAAATTGCGTCTTGTTCTGCTCGTGCAGTGGAATTGTCTCTGCCCCTCTCTCTCTCTATATATATATATATATATACACACACACACACACACACACACACACACGCACACACATACACACACACACACATATATATATATATATATATATATAGTATTTTCGGATGTTACAATATTGAGTTATATCTTGTGGTAATAATTGTTGATTCACTGGTTCATTGGTTTACGGGATATTGACCATTGTTGGAGGAATTTCTGTGATGTGGCGGTTAAAATGTTTGACTGCAACTGCGTAGTAAACTATTCCAAACTCCATTCACACTGTTACGTTCACTTTTAGACTAATCCTATTTACCAACCCCTCCGCTCGGGCAGGATATGACACAAGGTCAATTTTTCAGTGGAGTTTAACAGGTTTGAATTCAGAGTTTTCCTTCTCCTAGACTAGTTGCCTCACCAAGGCTGAAGAACCTAGTCTGCCCTACTATTTACCCATAGCTGGAGGGAGAATAATTGAATTCATACCTTTCCGAAGGGTATTAGTGCTATGTGAAATGCAATCAGTCCAGGATTTGAACTCGTGTCGCCGTGTCCAATTCCTGCGACGATAACCATTACACCACGGGCACCTCCAAAACGTTCACTTTTAGACTAATACCCTTCGGAAATGTATGACCCATCTTGTTATCCCAGGTATAGGTTAAATAGTTCCATTAGTGTTCTTATATAAGTCTTTGATATTAAATAACCCTTAAAAGTTGCTATGCAATTAAATAAAAACACCGAACAATGCCATAATTAGTGGTTTTTTTAAGTGAGTCAAAATATTTTTTCAAGTACTAAATCATAATAATTCATTGTAAGGGATTATTTTCTATTAAACAAATAAATACAACTAATAATTGAAACACAGCTTTATGGTTTCAAGTATTCTGATCTAATATTAATTCGTTAACATAACAATTTGAAGCAAAGATGGAACACTAAGAATACTATCACTCCGAACCATAGTGGATCTGGGAGTAATGGAAAAAGAGCAGCTATTCATAGCAAGAGAACTGGGTCAATTTAGTGTCATATTCATTTCACTATTATGATAAAACCTTATCACACAACGTATTTTTAAATAATGTCAAATTTAACAGATAAAATAATTCAAATTATAGTCAACTAGATGTTTCAAAATTTTCGATCCTATTTCTTAACCATGGAGCTAATTTGCCATATTGGCTGGGGCTATAGAATATACTGATTGCATAGGGGTAAAACACTACCCCCAAAGAGTGTCCTGAGTATGACACTAAACATTCTGATGGTCAGGTTCCAGTGATGATCAAGCTTTGGGGAATGTAGAGTACGCTTTCATTGCTATCACTACCAGGTTCACATTGGCCCGGAGTGGTAGCATCTGATAGTGTCCTATCAATAGGTCAAACACAACTAAACTGTGTACTAATGCTAAACTGAATTGCTTGAAATAGAACTGTTTTTGGCATAGAAACTGCGTACGGATGCTAAGCTGAATTGTTTGATATAGAACTGTTTTGAACAAAACTAAGCTGTGTACTTATGTTAAAGTAACTGTCTGAAATGAAACTCTTTTGACATTTAACTGAAGTGTTTTGACATTTAAGTGTTTGTAAATAAAAACAATACTTATCCTAAACTGAATTGTTGGAAATCTAACTCGGCGTTAAATGACCCAGCAAGGGTTGATAAGTCGTAAAACAACCAACCAACCAACCACAAAGTTAGATATCATTATCTGCATTATCTATTTTATAAACGTAGCTTGCTGTCATTTATCCCCTTGAAGGATTATAAAGACGTAAATATATTGCGGTAGCTGCTTTCTATTTGGTGCCAGAAATGCAACTATGAAGATAAATATAATAATTATTATGACTCCCTTAGTTCCATTCTTCCGGTTTGTCGGATATTGACAGATTTATTTGTTCTATGGAATATCAACCACTTAAGGTTTATTTAGAGACAGCATTTGATTCATTTGTAAATGTTTGGTGATAATCATATCTATATTTTCAATATCCTACTGCAATAATTAAAAAAAAAATTACACTTTTCATATGTCTATAATAATCATCACTGGTTTACACACAATTTTATGACAACACATATTCCTATCTAATATTGATAATTTATATAGAATTATTTAGTTTCAAGTAACTAATCCAATTGAACAGTAATAATTTTATAAGACTTTAAGGCTTGGAATCCAATACTAATAGTTCCTATCTATTAATGATAATTTATACAGTATTATCTAATTTCAAGTCACTATTCCACTTTAACAGTAAAAATTATTTAAGGTTTTAAGTATAGCCAACAGATCTATTTGATCTATAGATCAGACCCGAACAACAACAACCATTCTGATTCAAAGTGCACTTAGAAATAATGACATTGAAGGAATTCTACACACTCTGCAGAGCTCGAAGTATTAAAATCTCACCACTTGATGCAGTTTTGGGTTAATTCAAGAATGCCCACCTTCTGGATAATGGGGTCTTACACCTCTGCAGCGGATGCAGTCGGCATATTCGAAGCGCCATTAACAGGGGTTCGCCCTTGATAATGTTGGCCTATATTTCAATTACTTTGCTCTCAGGCAGCAATTGAATTGAATTCTTCAGGGCAAGCTGGTCCATCGGCCACCTGTCTGCTCACGATTTTTACGCCAAAAGTTAAAACTGTCAATCCTGTCTTTTCACAGACTGTCCATTTTTTATCACGTGATCTGTATCACCCAATCACCTCGACCAGTCGGCGAAATAAAAAAAAAAAAACTTCGAGTCATTCGCTTTATAGTTAACTCACCGAGTCTGACTTGATCATGTGCAAAAGTTGTGACATTTCTTCTTGACCACTTAGATCACATATATCTTGCTGCTTTTACACGCAGCGACACGGACATGTATCATTGTATTACATAACACACATATGACCACACACACACACACACACACACGAGTGAATTAATGATAGTCGTTGGTTTGCGTTATCCTCGTATTTTGAAAGAAGTAGATATAAGCACATTTTGGCGCCTATTAATTTCACTTTCTTTGAAATATCTACATTGTTTTTTTTAAGTTCACTCTCTCTTAGCTTAGAAAATCTTTTCTTCCTTTATCATTTCGTTTTTTCTCAACATTTATATTGTTATTGCTTGTTTCGTCATCATTTTTAAATCTTATTGAAGAATTTTCGTTATTAGAGGGAAAATATTCGAAAGCAGATTAAACAAAGAAATAACACACACACACACACACACACACACACACACACACACACACACACACACACACACACACACACACACACACACACACACACAAGCGCACATAGATTTCATAGCTTTTCAATATATTCCTCTTCTTTCAGTTTTCAATTATTTTCAGAACAAATTTTGTTATGAATCAGGTTTGGTACTGGCTGGGGAATGTTTTTACTTCTCTGTCTCTTTACTAATGAGTTTAGTCGTTCTTTGTTTCTATAGCCACGTGCAAGGACTGACGTGCTAACAATATTTGTCGCAGAGTTATAATCATTTTTTACGTCTCACCGATAGAATACCTCAATCTCAGCGTCTGATACGAGGGCAACACCTCATAGATGCATATAAATATGTAGTGGAGCCTCTGTATTCAGAGACTCATCTATTAACGAAATTTGCTTTACACCAAAACCTAACCAAACTCTTAAGTGATATAGTATATCCCCTTGCAATCTTACAGCATACGTTATTCAAACACCATAAATATTAAATCTGACTCGAATGTTTCCTTCATCTTTTTGATTTTAGTTGCCTCTTTTTTCGTAACTCACTCGTGTCATCAGGTCTATGACACACAAGAATCTTTGAATATTTGAATATGCTCACCTTGAGACCATATATATATATATATATATAATTTTACATAGTGCTCTCTGTGAATACTGCAACATTTGGGCCTTCATTAACTCACCAAGTGAGCAAATAAGAACCATAAAACTCTAATAAATAATAATAATGATAATAATAATAATAATAATAATAATAATAATAATAATAAATAAATAAATATGTATTAGATATATTAGATATTATGTCTAATTTACCCCGAAAAACAAATCTAAGAACAGAAGTAGGAACATTATTTGGTTTAACCCACCTTTCAATAAATGCATATCATCCAATATTGGTAGGGATTTCCTAAACTTAATCTCTAAACACTTCCCCAATAATTGCCCCCTATCCACATGAGAGATACTAGAACAACCACTTGCCTACAACAAAACATAAACAAATCCCTCCTTTGCCTTCATGAAAAATAAGCTATAATCAAATACCCATCACAAAACACTTTACTAAATAAAAAAATCTGAAATCCTTTCAAAATGTAGGCATGAGAACAAATACCTTCTTTCACACTTCGATCCATACAAATAACTCACCTAACACCTCAAGTATATAAAAAAAACCCTGAAGCACCGTAAGTACCATTTTCCTCCTCCAACCATTACACCTGCCACACACAATGTACCATCTTTTCTATTAATCCCCATACACTTATCCACACGCCTCCACTATCTGCTATTTTAACTTTTTACGAGCATTAAAAATAGGGCCCATTGCTCTACATTCACCTTAACTACCAAATTTACTCTAAACGTTTCTACAATACCACACAACATCCACAAAAAACATATAACTATTAAATAACAATCCCAACTGCCCAACTAACACCTAAACCTGCCATCTACTTCCGTAATCAATTTCCTTAATTTTTCAATGACAACACCCTACCCCTCAGTTATAATGATCTTCGTACACAAACACAACTAACTATTATCATAACCCCTTTATTATTCTATTATGCACATACCACCAAAGAGATCTGCAGTATATAATGTTTACGCAACATTTGATTAATTTATTATTATCATTATAATACAATCCCCTCCCCTAAATATTACACCAACATCACAATACAATATAACCTTACTTATACCCATTGTGATTCTAGCCTACCATAACACAACCGTTCAAATACGCTTACATAACAAATCCTTATTCATTCTCCTCGACATGCAGTGATGATCTTTTGTTCCATAGCTATAGTCACCTACACACACAGAAATAAAATAATGTAACGAATTCATTTCCGCTTAACCAACGCGCTACGTTCGTAGCCTGGCTTAACATCATGAAAACACGCATCCATACGTAACTATAACACATATACGCATACGCACACATACCACATACACTCACACACTTACAACCTCACATAAACGAAACCCCAAAAGTTTTTTGTCAGAATTTTTTCGTATTTTCGATTCATTCCATCTTCTTAACTGCCTGATCATTGTTGTTTTGCAAAAAACTGCCGAAAACACAGGATTGCAGACAATATTCCATGAATTAAATATATATATATATATATATATATATATATGTGAGTGTTCGCCATTGACCCGGGAGACCTGGGTTCAATCCCAGGTCGAGTCATACCAAAGATTCAAAAAATGGTACTTGATGCCTCCTTGCTTAACACTCAGCATTATAAGGTATGGATCAAGGGTAAAGTAGATCAATCCTGGGAAGGAGTAGCGCCCCCTACACCTTGGTGCAGTAGCTATCGAAAAGGGAGCCTTCATGTCACCCTCGACTATGGTCTCCAACTTTACTTTTACTTATATATATATATATATATATTTATTATTATTATTTAATAGCTCTATCCTAGATATTGAGTACTCCCCATATTATATTGGATTTGGTTCGACACTTACCCACAAAGTGATTTAGTGGCAACCAACACTCTTATAATATATATATATATATATATTACCAATTCGTCTGCACGAATGGGACGGAACACAAGGTAAATTTTCTAAACAGGTTTAAATCAGAGTTTTCCTTTTCTTTAACCGGCTGCCATATCAAGGTTAAAGAGCCCAATATGCGCTACTATTTTTCCATAGCTGGAGGGAAAATAATTCAGTTCATACCACTCCCAAGAGTATTAGCATTGTGTAAAATGCTAAGAGTCTCGTCTCGAATTTGAGATCAAATCACCGTGTCTATTTTCTTCGGCGATAATCATTATACCATGAATGCTTCTTCAGTTAGTCAAAAATCCTGTACAAAGCTGTTTGGGTGTCTTTTTTTACTAATGCTCTTGAGGAAGACACGAATCCATCTCTTCTCTTTCCAGCTATGATTAAATAATTGGACAGGCTGGGGTTTTAATCTAGGTAGGGCAACTAAGCTAAGAAAAGAAAAATTCTGATTTCAAACCAACTGGACTCTACATAAGCAAAAGATGGATCTGTAATTCTCTATTGGACGCGTCCTCAGGTGGAGAATAGAGGAACTGCCACCAATGTGTTTAACTGGCAATCAAATAAACAGTTGGCCTAAGTGGCCTCGTCAATCCTCAGTGCCAAGCATGGCTAATTTGGCAATCTTCCTGGATCATGTAGTCCATAGGGGAATTATTTCTTCACTAGTGAAATAGCCCTACTGAAGAAGAAATCATTATCCTAAACGATCTTCAAAACACAGCTTTGAAATAAGATAGATTGATATGGATTGACAAATAAATACCTAAATCAATAAATGCTGGAGATAAGCATTTAGCGTTAATTTGAAAGACATCCCGCCAATGCATAACTTATATCATTTGAATGGCAAACTCAGTACCATGTGTCTACAATAACAGATACCATGTAAATATCAGAGGAAGAAACTTGGATACAGAAAAAAATAATTTGCATTCAACAAATTGATATGCGATGTTAATCGATTATTTTTACAACTTTTCTTATTGCGTAATAACTCTTTGACAACTGTTTTAAAAACTAAAACAAACAAATTTTTATCAAAAATCTTTTTCCTGACGATGACCTAAGATTGAAATCTATGGGGCACAATCAAAAAATGAATAGCTCAAAAGTCTTATCACTTTTATTCATCAATATAGATCAAGGTATTATGGCCTAATGGTTAGGATGCTGGACTGTGGTCTTAAAGTAAGTGGGTTTGACCTCCTATCACACTCTGACTTTTGCATACAGACTAATCCTATTTACCAACCCCTCTGCTCGGGCAGGATATGACACACGGTCAATTTTTTAAGCGGGGTTTAACAGGTTTGAATTCAGAGTTTCCCTTCTCCTAGACTAGTTGCCTCACCAAGGCTGAAGAACACAGTCTATCCTGCTATTTACCCATAGCTGGAGGGAGAATAATTGGATTCATACCTTTCCCAAGGGTATTTGTGCTATGTGAAATGCAGTCAGTCTTGTCCAGGATTCGAACTCGTGTCGCCGTGTTCATTTCCTACGACGATAACCATTACACCACGGTCATACAAACTAATACTCTATGGATTTTCTTATTCCCCCAGCTGTGGGTAGACTCTTATCCCTTCTGTTTTTCTACAAGGATGGCTTTGGTATTTAAAAAAACCCTGCAAAGTTTGATATGCTATAAAAAGCAAGGCAATCATACCAAATTAACATAGATCAAACATACCTTGATCTATCACCTCACATCGCAACCTTGTCGGGATCACCAGTAATAGCTAAGTGAGGACGAGGGCTATTAGGACGATGAACCCTAATATAAGACGACGGATTTCGTGATTCTGCATTGTTTTTCTCTTTTGTTAAGTGTAGTACAAAGAGATAGCAGTCTCCATGAGCAGAGAACGAGAAATGAATTCAAGATACGAGAAGAGTCACTTCTACAGCCTTAAAGAGTGATCAGAGAGAAGAAACCGAAGAGGTTCCAAAGCTTGAGACGATTTATGTTTTTATATTTTCTTCTCTGTAACCGATGATTAGTCATCATCGATATAGCTATCATCGGTGACGTCTATACAACACACACACACAAACACACAGACACACACACACACAGACACACAGACACACACACACACACATATATATATATATATATATATATATCGTAGCGTGTTACCGTCGAATAAATTTTCATTAACTTTTCTTGCAGACTGATACCTTGTATAGATCACTGAATATTCCAAACTTATGACATTGTACCTTACTCGAGTGCAGTACTTAACTAGTTCGTTTCACAGTCAATTAAGATTCATTTAGTCAGCGGGAATTCTAACAATGATTAAAGGAGGCCTTCATGTAGAGTAGTATATATCATGCGATTCTTGAAAATTAAATCTTGCTTAGTAATTATCTCCGACACTTGAAATTTGCTCTCAGTAATCTCTTAATTAAATTAAATCAGATTAATGAAAACTGAATAAAAGAAAATTTATTCTGTTGAAAAATTCAAAATGATAAACGCAACAAGGAAAATCACCAAAAACTATAATTATGTATTACGTCACCACAGAGCATCCTGAGTGGAAACTGTTTAAAAATTGAATTATTTTTTCAATTATAAGATTTTGGTTTTAATTTACAATCTATTAATCCTTTAATATGTTATATAATGACTGTTAACATAGATTTTGGGTTCGTTCATGGTGACCCCGTGTGCTTTGACAAGCTGTCACGTTGTGATTAGTAAACAGGGAGTGGCAGTGCGTCGGGGTAGGCCGGTTGAACAGGTGTATAACCGGAAGGGGACCATGTGATATGAGAACAACGCTTTCAGATTGAGACAGGCAGTTCAGTCAGAATCGACAGTCGAGTCAGAGATACGCAGCCGATCAGAAGCGTTAGTGTCATCTCTGACGATACTGCTTGCAAGGGGGTGCAAGCTTTGGCACCCACAGGAAGAAGATATAGGGCAAAACGAAGTCCCCACTCTGAGTATATGTCTCTCCATCTATCTCTCAAACTTACAACAAACTGTGTGTCCCTTTCGAGAATAAAATGAGAGAGATATGTTTTTTATAAAGATGAGAATTTCGTTTTGTTAATATAATTTCATAAATCCTATTTGATTATCTCGTTGATGAATCCATAAAAGGCAATACAATAAATGTAGATAGTACATTTACGGATATTTTTCAAAAAGAAACAATATAACAACTTGTGTTAATATTTTATCGAATTATAAAATAACAAAAATCAAAATTTATTAAAAGGAACTGAAAATGAAACAATGATTATTTCAAATAGAAAAATGCATAAAAGAATTAAAGAATTACGAGGTTTAATTTTAGAAATATTTTTGAGTACTCCCTCTTAAAAATTATTAGTTTATTTAGTTACTATTTATGTAATGGTGGACTATAAGTGAGTTTTTCTTGACGTCCTGTAATGTTTACTTAAAGGCCCGGAGGATGAGGCTGATTGCATTAAAATTATATCCATAAATATTAGATGTGAATTTATTCAGTTATTCATATCGTTTATCTATTATACACTTCACCAAAAACTTTAATACAATTGATTTGCCAGTGTCCACGTTTACTAATCACTGATTTCATTATTTCAAGCTAAATTAACAACTGATTTTTGTTGGAGGTGACCGTGGTGAAATGGTTATCGTCGAAGGGTATGGTCGACACGAGTTCAATTCTGGACCTGACTGATTACATAGCACTAATACCCTTGGGAAAGGTATGAATCCAATTATTCCCCCTCCAGCTATGGGTAAATAGTAGGGCAGACTAGGTTCTTCAGCCTTGGTGAGGCAACTAGTCTAGGAGAAGGAAAACTCTGAATTCAAACCTGTTAAACTCCACTTAAAAATTGACCGTGTGTCATATCCTGCCCGAGCGGAGGGGTTGGGTAAATATGATAAATTAACAACGGATGAGCAAATGACAAATCTACCAAACAGGAACATTTTGAAAAAGAGGAAAATATTTACTTTTGTGAAAATCATTTTTCATGCCAGCCAACTGTTAATCATTTAAGTTTTTTTTCCATATTAAAATTATTATAACAAATACAAGGTTCCTTCAATTAATGGGGGAGGGGTTAAATTCCCGTTTTTTTTTTTAGATTTTTTTTTATAAATGTAAAGCCTGCATTATTTGCGATAGATTTCTAACAAAAACGATGATTATTTTTCTTTAACATATTCATTTGGAAATGTTAGCGGAAAATCTTTCAACTGATAAGAATTAGAAATTACAGAGGATTTCTAAGGAGGTTTATCACCTCAGAGACTTAATAATTGCATGTAATTTTCCAATTAATCTTAAGACAGCAATTATCTATACGTTTGTGCGTAACTCATGTTAATGTAATTGAATAGCAAGGTGGTCTCACAGATTAGTTACAACTTATTCGGGGATTTGATCCTCACTAGGTGTCCCATATTGCAGCCTTGTGTCTCTTTTTTAAGGTCATCTCACATGGTGTAATGTTTAACCACTTTTAACTTTGACAAATCAATTTTAGGGACGGTAACAATATCTATCTATCTATCTATCTATCTACGAGGAAGGAGGAAAATCGAGAATGAATCGTAATTTTTTAAAAATTTTAGAATCTAAAACTTGAATGAAGACTTGTGCCCTGTTGAGTAGCTTATATAATAAAGTGATGATGTCTAGACGTCTCTTGAGGAGTCAACTCTCGGCAATAGGAATCAGCTTTTTCGATGTTTCTAGATCCATAGTTTTTGTGAAATACAGGATCGTGCATGATCAACACCCATCAAGTTCACAAAACTCATCGAGATCTCAGATTTTTACTTGTTTCCTAAAATGATAATATCTAACATGGTAATGAGATGGAACGGCGTGGAAATACGTGGATATAGTAATAGGGAGTTTCTGAAGTCCTGCGAACAATCGGAAGCTTAATGGAATAAATGTTTGGATTTCCTAAGAGATCATTTTGGAAAATATAGTATTTCATTCATTGTTTGTTTCTGTCTTAGAAATATATTTTTATATCATTATCATTGTTTTTATATACAAGAATGGCCATAAACCAAAAAAAGTGGCTCATCTTAGCAAACGTTTTACATGAGAAATGAACTCATATCTTCTAACCAAGAGAATAGAGCAATTTCAAGTCCTACTGCCAACTGATGATAATTTTGGGAAAGATGGGTTTCTTCTTCCACGCTTAATTATCCAAATTCTCTATATAATGGATGCCACTATGAGAGATTAATTAGAGTCTTTCACTGTTTCCTAATTAGAAGCATCGATTTCATCATGATCCTTTGTTACAATAGGGACCTTTATAATTTCCGGGGTTTTCTAGTTTGTTTTTAAATAGTTAATTCTGATTTATTGATATCAAAATTGAGATTTGTGCCTGAAAGCAAAATAGTAATACCTCCGATTTATTTCAACATAAACTACAACTGATACAGGGAGTACAGTAGCACCATCGAATAGAGCAAGTTTTCAGCTATAAATTAAAGCGCGATATTTTTTGAAAGATCGAAAGAATCAATCTGCTTAATCTGATATCTTTTTTCAAATACGAATGCAGACAAACGACAATGCATATATAAAAAATTGAATTGGTGTCAATTCCATTTACTGGTTGGCAAATTTGGTTGGCTATAATGACTATAAAATTGATATAGAAATTATGTTAGTTTCTTAATATAAAAAAGTCATTGTTTACTTAATACAAACTCAATGTTTTTTCTCTTAATTACTTGTTATAATGTTGTCGTTTGATTCGACTATTCTACAAGCGAATCTGCTGAATCTTCATATGACTGAAAATTTCGAATACTGGTATTTTCATCATATGTGCTTTTTGACTTACGAAATACTATTGACCTTTGCTAAAGACATTAGAAAAACGTTAAATATAAAACTGGGCCATTGGTTTGAGTGTTCGCTGAAGAGACCGGGAGACCGGGGTTCAATCCCAGGTCGAGGTCTTATCAAAGACTCAAAAAATGGTATTTGATATCGCCTTGCTTAACACGCATCATTACAAGCTACGGATCAATGGAGAATGTGGAGCATTCCAGCAAATGAAGTAGCACCCTCCCTTACGCCTTGGTGTAGTAGCTATTGAAAAGGGAGTTTTCCAGTCGCCATCTTCACTTTTTACTCATTTTAATAATCCAAGGTCACTGTCTCCACGACAGTGACAAACAGAGCGTATTGGAAACATGAAGAAAGAATAAGTTCCAGGTAAGTTTCGATCGTCCGTCTTCTTTTTCATTTGGGAAAGCCTCAATATTTTTTTTTAATTTTTTATTTTTACGATTGATTTTTGACAAGTATGTTTTCCTTTTCTTTTATGTTGGTTGCTTTTTAATCAGAAGGGATTTGTTTCAATTATTATAAATAATAATAATAATAATTTGCAATCTTTATATATATATATATATATATATATATATATATATATATATATATATATATATATATATATATTATTTTTAGAAAATGAAAAGTTAATAGATTTTAATATTATCTCTTTTGAAGAGAAAACGACCGGACAAACAAGATTGATTGTTTTGAAAGTGTACTCAGTTCACTATAAGCATTCAACATTGATGTGTAAGAAGACATACTAACAGGACAATCTCGTCACGGTGCTCTAGGCAGGTCCCATTTTTCCTTGTTGAAACACTCGGTGTCAGTGACCATATCCTTTAAGATCTGAAGACATCTCAAAATTCAGATTCTTCAGCTGGGCGCCAAAATTAATCAAGTTGATAGGTTTTGTTTGATCAAAAACATGACGGAAAAACCAAATGAATATTCGATAAGTTTGACTGGGCGTTTATTTCCTTTATTATTGCAGATTATAATTTCTCGCAACTGTTTTTTCATAACAAGAGATTAGTTTCCCACAATTTGTTGGCTTGACGGAGGCCAATCAAGCAACTTCAGTTAATCGATAGACTATGGCCTTGGGTTTGAATAGCCCAGTCGGCTGGGGCTGTACAATACTCTGATTGCATCTCTGTAGAGGGGTAAGAAACCTTCTTTATTGGTTTCCTGTATATAACACTAAACGAACAGATAGCGAGGTTCCAGTTTTAGAGCTTTAGGGAATGTGGAGTAACCCTTCATTGCCTTTATTTCCAGGTCGACTCTCATCTGGAGTGCTAGTAACTGATAGGGTATATGGGTCTAATAAAAATATTCAATCGTGTACAATACTTGAAACTATGTATGCAAACGAATGATGTAGAACAGAATTTTTAGTATTGAATAAGAATACTTGATACAATTTAACTGAGTGCAAACAAATGTTCTCTGGCTTGTATAAAAATTACGGACAATATATTCTTTAAAAAATATCTATCTATCTATCTATCTATCTATCTAAACAACCCATGAAAGTTGATATACCATAAAACAATCAATCTGGTCTAAAGGAATTACTTAACCAAGAGTAGGCTTGGAGATTATTTGTTTAATTTACATCAGATCTTCTTCTTTAAAAAAACATTCGTTCGTAATTAAAGTTTGGGGGTTTAATCTTTTATTCTAATAATTAGATTATCTTTGTTAGATTGTATTGGCGACATGTTTTCACTAACAATATTCTTGAGCAAATTATTACGATCTTTTTTGTTGGTGTTTTCAGATAATCAATTTTTCACATCGTTACATTTTTTACAATTGTGTCCAGATCTATAGAGTAGACATAAATGATCTTTATATCAGAATTTTATTTTATTATTCTTCGTATTCATGGTACAAAGAATTTAACGACAAAAATTACTTCTTTTCAAGTTTGAGATTTTTCCTTATTTGTTGATTTTCTAACGATATTTTTGGTTTATGCCAATCGTATGTCAAATATTTATCTATATTTTATGTTATTTGCATTGTATTAAGAATGTTAAGAAATCGAGAGATGGTTAGATTAATTCGAGAGAATACGTGCAGGTAATATGTATATTTACTCTCTTTTATTTAACGGAATTGAGCATTCCCGAACATTGGTATCAGAAGTCGAAGGATGACTGTATTTAAAATTCTGAAAAGCATTACAGCTGATACGATGTAAAAAAAAGAATACCAAAGGCAATATCATTAATATGAATAATTAAATGAATAATGATTCTTCGCTAATAAAATTTAAAAAGAAAAACAGTTGGAAAGCCTTTTAACGTTAAAAACTATTCCCCAAGTAGTATAGTTATTAATAATAAAATTTCTTAACTGAAAGTTATTATCAGTTTTTGAATTGTATTATTTAAACTTAATTTATGGCGCTTTTCCCAAAGAAATTGTTTTTTATTGTGTTTTACAGCATGTAAAATATTTCTGGATTATGTAATGCCGAAGCGAGGCGTCCAAGTGACGTGGTCGATAACTTGCTGACCTGAGACATTGTAGTAAACGAGTCACACTATTATGTTAACTTTTAGACTAATCCGCTTGGGAAAGGTGTGAACTTCGCTTATCCCTTCAGCGATGGGTTAACTAGCATCATTACTGTCCTTCTACAAGGATGGCTTTGACATTGAATATCCCACGAAGGTTGATATACCATTAAATAAACAAAATAAACCATAACATAACTGTCCCATTCTGTTGGGACCGTAGAATATATCGGCTGCATCCCTGCAGAGTGGTAAGACTCCATCAGCGAGTATCTTGTATATTACAATAAACAATCTGATGGTGAGGCCTCAGTAATGCTAGAGCTTTGGGGAATGCTGAGTATCAATTCATTGTCATCTCACTCTGGCCTGGAGTGGGACCGTAGAATACATCGGCTGCATCCCTGCAGAGGGGTAAGACTCCCTCAAGGAGTATCTTGTATATTACAATAAACAATCTGATGGTGAGGCCTCAGTAATGCTAGAGTTTTAGGGAATCCTGAGTATCAATTCATTGTCATCTCACTCTGGCCTGGAGTGGGACCGTAGAATACATCGGCTGCATCCCTGCAGAGGGGTAAGACTCCCTCAAGGAGTATCTTGTATATTACAATAAACAATCTGATGGTGAGGCCTCAGTAATGCTAGAGTTTTAGGGAATGCTGAGTATCAATTCATTGTCATCTCACTCTGGCCTGGAGTGGTAACACCTGATAGGGTCTTATCTATGGGTCAGATACAACTAAAATGTGTAATTACGCTAAACTGAATTGCTTGTAATTAACTGTTTTTACATTTAATTGTGTGTAAACAAAACAAAAAAAACTGTAGTACTAATGCTAAAGTGAATCATTATAAATAGAACAGTTTTTACATTTAAAAATAACTGATAGCCCAGTCAGCTGAGGCTGTAGAACACACTGACTGCATCTCTGCCGAGGGGTAAGACTTCCCCAACGAGTATTCTGGATATGACGCTAAAAAACAGGTGGTGTGGCTTCAGTAATACAGAAGCTTTGGGGAATGCAGAGTATCCCTTTATTGCCATCACTCCCAGGTCCACTATGGCTTGGAGTGGTAGCACCTGCTAGGGTCTTATCTATGGATCAAATAGAACTAAACTAAGTACTTATGCTGGACGGATTTGTTTGAAATAGAACTGTTCTTGACATTTAAACTGTGTTTAAGAACTGTTTAAATGTATAAAATGGATTCGGCATTAAATGACCTACCAATGGATGATATGCTATGAAACCAAACGAGACAAAATAAAACTTAGATCGTTTAAGCGTGTGTAAACAAATAAAAAAGCTGATTCTAATTCAATGATTGTGTGTAAAAAAAAGACTGTACTTATGAATTGTTTGAAATTAACTGAAACCACTTAACTTTGTGCAAAAAAACAAAACAAAACAAAAAGAAAACAAAAACAAAGCCAGGCTTGTTTAAAGACGTTATCTTCAAAATGTGTTTAAAAATCATATATTTGATATATGTATAAAAATAATTTGGCTTTAAATGACATACAATGGTAGATCTGCCATAAAACCCAACCAAATCAAACCAAAACAAAGCTTTATACGGAAGCAATTTTTTGCAAGCAGTTATATGGTTTCAAGAAACTAATTCAGGAACAATCATAAATTCAAGTTATTATACTTAATAAATAATTCTTTACACATTTATAGGGTTTCAAGTCGCGCTGATAGCACGAAATCGGTTGACTCTTTCTCTCTCTCTCTCTCTCTCTCTCACTCTCTCTCTCTTATCATCCATCCATCCCGATCTGTCATCATTACCAGCAGGACCTTTAGATTTCATCCTAGGTGATAAACGTAGGACTTTGTTGGTCGGTCAACAGTAATGTGCCCATGTGTAGGAGAACGTGGCTTATGAGTTCGTCCTTAATTCTCCAGTACTGACCGATACGTCTTTTACATTTTTTGAACAGCTGGTAATATTTTTTTTGTTGTTCCCATTTAGCTTTTTTCTCCAAGCGTATCTTTTTCGTACAACTATACAATTGCACTGACACAATCACAACTTGCCAGAAATTCTGTTTCATTTTATCAGGGAGATCAGATTTCGATTTGATTGACAGTCTTCCCTATGGCTCTGTTAACATCACTTTCAGTAGATGAGAGATTACTGTCGAGGTATGTAAGTTAGCCTACACATTTCTGAGATTGGTTATCTAGTGAGGAGATTGCTCCATCTTGCTTAAAACATAGAATCTGCGTTCGTGTAGAGACTAATGTATTTTGCTGCTTGTTTAAGACTTATTCGCTAATATTTTAAGCAAATATATAGATTTGAGTAAATAATAATGCTTTGTTGACCATTATTACTTTCTAGTAACTATTCTTTGTACAAATAACACAGTTGTAGCATTTCAAGTAATACTGAGTTATACTAACACTTTTCAAACAGGCTTGTTCCTTAGAAGAGACCCCAACAGTTAGTACCACTTCAGATTAAATTGAACACGGGAGATATGCCAACCAATAACTGTAAAATCATCAGAACTCCAGAAATGTGCTCTCATGACAGGATGCAGTTTAATTTTCAAGAAATTGGAACGTTTTTGTTGCTCAAGGAGAGTGACAAATAATGACTATGCAGGTTGATTTGAATTTCTCTGTTAAACTTTTGTTGATTAATAAGGAAGCAGTAACGCATAAATAAACGAAAACGAATCGAATAGATAACGGATATAAAAAGGGTTTCAACATGAATGATATACACACGTAACCACCTTCCTCGTGTGATTACGCAAAATCAAGAAAGGTTTGCTATGACATCATCGGCCGTAAGTAAACGTATTTTTAATCCCAAATCACAAACTGCACCAAAATGAAGATGAACGAACACCCAATGTAATGTCTGCTTTTAGTTGATCTGGTGTATATATAGATATATATTTCTCTTAAATACCGTGTAACGGTGGCAAAAGCTGCTTGGTAGCGCCAGGAGTGGAAGTACCGCCTTGAGCTACCGCAACTGTGTTATCACCCTGGTTGGCGGCTGATGAGGTTAGGATATCGCACGTGCTTTCACACGTTGTATGATAAAAAAAATTAATTAATTAAAAAAAAAATAAGGAAGCATCACCAAAAACTCATATTCGGGATATCTCATGATGCGATTCTTTATCTGTAAGGTGTTTGAAGGTGGTAGCTGAGAGTTAACTACGCTGAGATAGCAATGCTTGAAACCATTTAAACTGTGGGCAAAAAATGATTACAGACATTAATATTAAAAAGAAATATACGTGATAGATAGCAATACTTGGAACCATTTAAAATGTGCGCAAACAAAATCACATTTAAATATTACTAATAGATAGAAATATATGTGTTAGATAGCAATACTCGGAACCATTTAAAATGTGCGCAAACAAAATCACATTTAAATATTAATAATAGATAGAAATACACGTGTTAGATAGTAAGACTTGAAACCATTTGAAACGTGTGCAAACAAAATCACATTTAAATATTAATAATAGATAGAAATATACGTGTTAGATAGTAAGACTTGAAACCATTTGAAACGTGTGCAAACAAAATCACATTTAAATATTAATAATAGAACGAAATATACGTGTTAGATAGCAATACTTGGAACCATTTAAAACGTACGCAAACAAAATCACATTTAAATATTAATAATAGATAGAATTACACCTGTTAGATAGTAAGACTTGAAACCATTTGAAACGTGTGCAAACAAATGATTGCAATTAGATATTGATATTAAATAGAATTATGCATGTTAGATAGTAACACTTGAAATCATTTAAAATGTGTGCAAACAAATGATTGCAATTAAAAATAATACTAAATAGAATTATACGTGTTAGATAATACCATTTGGAACCATTTCAACTGTGTGCAAACAAATGATTGCAATTAATATTAATATTAATAGATAATAGGTAGCTATACTTAAAACCATTAAAACTATATGCCAGCAAATGAGTAAGTTATAAAATTATTTTCTTGACGAAAAAATATTTTAAGCAGAGGAGACTACTAAAGAAAATATTATCATCAAAGAAACTGATATACTAGGCGTAATATATTCAATAGAATACAAAGACACAATATTCAATTCTTTAAATTAGTTAGAAAATTCACGAATGTAATTTACAGAAAATTTTTCCGGCAGTTGTTCTTTAGAGTATTTCGCGCCAAATAATATGATATTAAGTAATCCGATCAAATAACTGACATGCAATTGTATGATTTCAAATATTCCTCTCTAATATTAATAAGTAAATGATTTCAAATAACTATTCATATTAATCAATAACCATTTTTTTTTTTGTGCGGTTATATATTTTAAAGCAAATGTTGCTTCAAGAAGATTTTCTTTACACAAATAATTTACAGTTATAAGGCATTAAGTATTCCTACCTAATACGAATTGTTTTTAAACAAAAGTGGAGATACATTTATGTGTCACTATATTTTAAAGTCCATTTAATGAGATATTTCATGGAATATTAGGACTTATTTTCCCTAATTAAGGATATTAAATTCAATCCCGAATAAATTAATACATCTTAATATTTTCATCCCGGTGATAAATAATCTTACAGAGTCAGAACTCAAGTTAAAAAGAATTAAAAAAAATCAAACTCGCATACAAATGATTGCGTAATATTTCCTCGAATAACATGTATAAAATGAAATATACACCGTAGATGTGAATGGGATATATATATATATATATATATATCCCATTCACATACATTTTATATTTTATTTTATACATGTCTATTCAAGGAAATATTAGGCAATCACTTGAATGCGAGTTTGATTTTTTAAAATTCTTTTTAATATATATATATATATATATATATATATATATATATATATCTTTTTAATATATATATATATATAATTAGAGATCACGTTGACAGAGGCACAGTTAGTTACCTTTGATGATTGGCTTTTCTTCTTTCGTAGACATATGGAACTCATGATGATTAAACATTAGTAAAAATATGATATCTTACTTTTATTTACCATTTGAACACTTTCTGATTAATCAAAGGCTTTTTACGCGATTGCTTATTGTCGTCAGTTTTTATAAATAAATATATATAGTGAACAGATGAAAATAATTAAAATAATTAGAATATATATATATATATATATATATATATATATATATATAATATTAATAATAATAATGATACTAATAATAATAATAATAATAATATAGAAAAATGTGCCATGCTAATAATGAAAAGTGGAAAATGGAAAATGACGGAGAGAACAGAACTACAAAATCAAGAAAAACTCAGAACGACCGGAGAAAAAGCAATTTACAAATATTGGAAGCGGGCACCATCAAACAGGTGGAGATGAAAGAAAAACAAACAATACCACAGAGAACTAGAAAATTACACGAAATTAAACTATATAGCAGAAATTCCATTAAAGGGATTAAACTATATAGCAGAAATTCCATTAAAGGGATAAGATACTCGGGACCCTTCTTAAAGTAGACGTGCGAAGAACTTCAACAAATGAACCAGAAAACAAGAAAGCTCATGACGATGCATAAGGTCTTACACCCCAGTGATCATATAGACAGACTATATGTGTCAAAAAAAGAAAGAGGGAGAGGATTCGCCAGCATTGAAGATAGGGTCGATATATCGATAAGACGACTCGAAGAGCAAACGGTGGGTAATTAGATCGACAAGAAACAATACAGACAACAGAAACCTTAACAGAACAAAAATGACCGGAAAACAAAAATGGGAAGAAAAGCAACCGTATAGTCATTTTAAGCGGCAAACGAGCAAAATCTTACCCGACAAGAATTAGATATGGCTAAGAAATGGAAAACTTATGAATGAAATTGAATCTCTTCTAAAATCAGCACAAAACAATGCCATAAAGACAAATTATATTAAAGTAGAAATAGACAAGACAACGAAATAGTAAATGTAGGTTTATATGGTGATTGAGACAAAACGATCAATTATATGATAAGGGAATGCAGTAAATTAGCTCAAACACGCTAGACACGACCGGATGGGGAAGGTAATCCACTGAGAATCGTGCTAAAATAAGAAATCTGATCATATGAACAAGAGCTATTTTATTTCTTTTTAAAATACAATGGTTTAAAAAAGTGGGCACAAGGCCTGAAATTTTTTGAGGGGAAGGGAAAGGGACGAAAAACTGTATTTTTCTATAATTTTTTCTTGGGAGCCCTAGCTAGTTCTAATCATCTCCATTCGCACTTTACAATAAATTCATCCTTTCGTCACCTAACATACAAACAGCCACCACAATACCCCATTCGCTCTATGGACCAACTTAAAAACCCGATGATGTGAAATGACCTATATACAATTGAACAGAAAGGTATGATGGGAGAAAAAAGCCCCAGAGAGCATAAAATAAGCCCCGTTTGGTTTCCCTCTCGTCCCCTCCTCTATCACATAGAGAGCCGACTGTTTTCCGGTCCCAAGGATAAACCGAAAACAAGCCGGGCTTTCCCGGGTGGGGTCTACACTAATCGGGATAAAAGAAAAAGGGAAGGGAGCGGCCAGGAAATAGGACACAATAGAATATTGTAATGTGTATTCAAGATCCTCAAAAAAGGCGGACTGGCAAGTGATTGGTGAGAAAAAAAGAATGGGGTAAGGGGAGGATCTTGAGAATCTAACGGCTGACTAAGAGGGAAGATGGCTTCACTCGTACAACTAGCTAGGGGTTCAAGAGAAACTAGAAAGTACGTAAGCTTCTACTCACCCGGTATTTTGAGATACAAACGGATAACCAATATCAGCCAGAAGACCAGACCCAGTGATAGTCAATAGCAACAATAACCAAAAAAAAAAAAAAGAAAATTAAAAAGAACCAGCCGAAGAGTGGACTTAGCCATCCTGGATGACGACAGATTTAAAATAAAAGGAAGCGAAAAAAGACATAAGTACCTAGACCTTGGAAGAGAACTAAAAAAGATTATGGTACATGAAGTTGACGGTGTTGCGATTAGTGTACTAGGGACAATCACAAAAGGGTTGATAAAGAGACAGGAAGATTTGAAGAGGACAAGTGGATACCATCCAGACTGCAGTATCTTTAAGATCGGCCAGAATACAGAGACGCATCCTGCAGACTTGAGAATACTTTCAGTCACTCCAAATCTAGTGAGAAAACATCAGCTAACGCTGATGTGAAAAACTCTCAAAGGCGTAATAATAATGATAATCACAACAAAATCGTATGAAAACAATGAGTCAACAAGAATTCTTTGATAGCACATTATGCTTAGAACCTAGAAATTTTAAATCCTAATCACCGGTAATAACAACAAAATAGTCCCGTGTGGTTATCCTTGTTGCAATTCAAACTCTAAATGACGGAAGGTTGGATTGGTTTATTTGTATAATGGTATATCAACTCCTTCTCCCATCACGAAAACTATATAAGTTAGACGAACCAGACACGCAGGACACTGCTGGAGAAGCAAGGACGAACTTATCAATGATGTACTCCTATGGACCCCCGCATATAGCCAACCAAAAGCAGGACGGCCAGCCCGAACATACATACAACAGTTGTGTGATGATACGGAATGTATCCCTGAAGACCTGCCAGAAGCGATGAATGATAGGCGAGAGAGGGTCAGGGATATCCGTACTAGCGGCACGATATGATGATGATGATGATGATGGATTATTCAATGGCGAAATTGGATGCATTTTTAAATGTTTCATTATATTCATCATCGTTTATATTTAAAAAATTTTTCAAATCGTACCTTTTATTTGACAGATCATACGAACAAATGGTATATGCACAACTCAGAATCTATTACAGAGAATGAGAGGCAAAAATTCCTCTCGGATTTCGAGATACAAACGGATCGCCAAATCTCGGCCAGACGACCAGATCTTATAATAATCAACAAAAAAAAAAAAAAAAAAAAGGAAAGAAAGAAAAAAAGAAAAGAGAACTTGCAGAACTGAGGACTTTGCTGTTCGGGTGGTCCTAAGTGAAATTGAAAGAACGTGAAGAAAGAGATACGTCCCTCACTCTTGCTAGGGAATTGAAAAAGCTGTGGAACATGAAAGTGACGAAAATACCAATTGTGATTTGTGCTCTTGGTACAGTCACCAAGGGATTAGTACAAGTACTGAAGGACGTGGAAATAATGACGTGTGGAGACTTTCCAGATACTACATAATTGAGATCGGCCAGTATACTGAGAAGAGTCCAGAAAGGTTAAAGAGACTTGTTGTCACTCAAACTCCATTGAGAAACAATCATCTAACAATGACGTGAAAAACTATCTAAAGAGAACAAATAATAATAATAATAATAATAATAATAATAATAATAATGTGACAAAGACAATAGGATTAATCACATATTAAGCAAATGTAGAAAACTAGCACGAAAGCAATTTAAGGCTAAACATAACAGAGTGGGGCTGGTGATCCACATGGAATTGTGCAAGAAAATGTAATTTGAATGTTCTACTAAAGATATTTATGCACAAGCCAGAGTCCTTCCGAGAGAATAAGACGCATAAAACACTCTGGGATTTTGAGATACATATAAATCTAATCCCGGCAAGAAAACCACTTTTAGGACTAATTAACAAAAAAAAAAGGGGAAAAAAAGTACACGAAAAAGACAACCATCGAAGAATGAGTGAACACTCATTCAACTTAGATTTATCTTCCACCTCTCTCTCTCTCTATATATATATATATATATATATGTCCATATACATATTTACCAACCCCTCCACACGGGCGGAATGTTCAATTTTTCAACGGAGTTTAACAGATTTCAATTCAGTTTCCCTTCTCCTATATTGGTTGCCTGAACAAGGCTAAAGAAACCTATATGCCCTGCTATTTACCCATTGCTTATGAGAGAATATTTTGATTCATAGCTTTCCCAAGGGTATTTGTGTTACGTGAAATGCATCTCCGTGTCCATTTCCTACGATGATAACCATTACCCGAAGGGCCTTGCGAAGAAGGTAGAACAATTTTGAAAATGTCAACCGGCCATTCTTCCCGTCCTGAGGGTCTAAACCTGCTCCCTCATATAATTGTTCCAATGTTCTTTTCACTTTTCAAGGCAGTCCCTTAAATCCTCTACTTTATCGCCATGAACGCCTCGTCTTGTTTTTAATTTCTATATTAAGGGCGATTTTAGCTTTGCAAAGTCTGTGAGTCGCAAAACTGCATGCGTGGGAGAAGGGTTAGATCCTCCGAACGTGAAGAATGGCCAGTTGAGATATTCAAAATGGTTTTGCCCTCTTCGGAGAGGCCGTGGAATCTGCTGCTTTTCTAATTTTCTTACTATCAATCACCGATTTCCTTTGATTGCAGTCAGCACGCGTTCAATATATTTAGGTGTTCTGCTTTCTGAAGGATTTCCAGAACGTGGCTCGCTTTCAGCAGATTCCTTGCCAAGTTTGAAGAGCCGTTACCAAAATTTAATCTTGCCTTCGCTTATTGAATCATTCCCAGAAGTCTTCTTAATCATTTGAATAGTTCGGAGGTCTTATGTCAAAGTTTCAAGCAAAACTCAATGCATATTCGTTGCGAATACATCAGCTGCTGAACACAAGTTCACTCAAGAACACCTCACAGTAGAATACTTAATCCAAAAATTGAAACTGTAAGTAAAATTATAATTTCATGTTTATATATATATATATATATATATATATATATATATATATTGAGGAAAAAGTGTAAAATCTTTGAATAAAAATCCGATTAACACAATTAAAATTTGTATTTCTTTAAAGTGATGGTTAGGTTAGGTTTTTTGTTTAATGGCATATCAACCTTTGTGGGTTATTTAATGCCAAATCTACTCTCCGAGAAGAACAGTAGAGGTACTATTTAACCTATAGCTGGTAGGATACGGGGGTTCATACCTTTCCCAAGGGTAATTGGCTGAAAGTGAACGTAATAGCGCGACTGGAGTACGAACTCGCTTACTACGATTCCGCAATCCATCGCTTTAACCATTACACCACGAGGCATCAATACGTGAAAAATGCGTGGAAAGTTATCGATAGGCACACGGTCATACGGAGGTCAATAAAATAATACTCAATTTTTTCCGGGTAGCATTCGTGTCCCTACAACTGTATAGATGCATCAAATGGACGCAGATAAAACCTACATAGAAAAATCCTCACGGCAATTGCACAAGATTTCTGTGCGCTCTTTAGAATAAATGCTGGAAGCATCATTGCACTAAGCAGCAGCTATAAGGTTACCTGACTCCCATCTCTAAAACCATCCAAGTAACAAATATAGTATCTAATCTGTGCGTATATATATATATATATATATATATATATATATATATATATTATAGCTTATATTCATATTGCAGGATTTTCTTAGGCATATACATTAATATTTAAAAAAAAACAAAAACAAAAAAAAAAAAAAACAGATTTATATGATTAGAATTTCGTCCAAAACGAGGAATGATTCGAAATCTCTCGATGAACTAACGGAACGTGGATTATGCACAATGTTTCTAATATCAGATGACGTATTTTAAAGAAACGAACGCTGATTCATTGATCAAACGGAAAATTTTCTTGTCATAAGTGGCCAACTTTTCTTGTTGTACAATTTTTCCAAATTTTTATATATTTTTACACTTTTTATACATCCATCTACACTTAACATCACTAATAACCCCCCCCCCACAGAACTGATGATGGTTCAGCAGAACCGAAACGCTATAGTGTCGACTGACTTTGTTTCTCTATAAATCCCTACTTTCTATTTGGATTACTTGTCAATTTTCCTTCACAAATTGTCGGATTACTATCCATTATTTTCTTCCATATATATATATATATATATATATATATATATATATATATATATATATATATGGACACTGCTGGAGAAGCAAGGACGAACTCATAAACGACGTTCTCCTGCAATCTTATGCTGAGTTATGATTATTGATAAACACTTAGGTGAATTTATTAAGAATTAGGGAAAAATTAAAGGAAGCGGAAAGTAAATGCCTTTTTGAAAGAAAAGAATGTAGATCTTCACTCAAAATAATTACAGGTTGAGTAAGAAATGAAATAAATTCTATTTCTAATGTTATTTGAGTAAGTGATAATTTCATACTTACTCAAGGAATATTCATTTCTTCGCTTATTTATACATTTTAAGTAGGTTGGATATTTAAAAAAAAAGTCAATAAATTATCCGTATTTATAATATTTTTGAAGGTAAAAGATTTGTTAAATTATTTTATTACCATCAAAGTCAAATATTGTCGTCTGCAAAGTGTGACAATACCCCCTCGCCCACCGCGTTACATCAACTTCTACGAAACCATTTCAATCTTGGCCGGTGATCATCTAGTGGTTCGGATAGGGGTATCGCACATTTCTTTACGGCACAAGAAATACAATCTAGGGAGTGGTAGAAAAAGAACAAACAAACAAACAAACAAACAAACACTTGGGTTAACTCAAGTGCAAGAAGGTTAAGTTGTGACACTCTGCATTCTAGACTAAAGCTAGCCTGTATTTCTAGCGAAAATTCTTCAAACTACGAGGAGTGCTAATTCATCTTGACTGGTCTTCCCTCACTGCGGCTGGACCCTTTCTCATCCGACTGGTCTCTTCTGCTGTCTGGAGTCGACTCCCAACCGCAACTCTGCGTCTCCCGTCGCCAACTGCCTTCTGTGAGTTCCTTTTTCCAACTCCCTGACTCGCGTTCTCTTACCCACTTCCGGTCACGTCGAGATCTCGAGTCCAAACCCTTTGTCTGGTTTCGCGCCAAAACAGACAAAGGGATCGTCTGTTTGGTGGACCACCTACATAGTGTCACAAAAGTATCTCAAAATTTAAAAGTAGCGCAAACACTAAATAGAAAAATACTGGCCGAAAGTTTAGCGTTTCTGTTGCTTGTTTTCGTCCAAAAATTAGTATTCTTTGTATTGAAATCAGTGCACCTCCCCTATATATATATATATATATATATATATTAAAATGAGTAGGTCCATGAAGAGAATTTTATTTTTTAGAATTTATTTATTTTGTTCTAACATATGTGTATGTTTCCAGCTTGATGCTTTCATCAGAGAACATGTATGGCACAAATCCTTGTTAAGCGGGTGGTCGGACGAGACTTGAACTCTGTTGTGTTTGTAGTTTTAATGGTTTTAAGTTGGTTATGGTCATTTTTATGAATGTCGATCCTCCTTTTTTCTTAGAGTGTGTTTCTCTTAGCCTACTTTACCACTCATTTACTTTTGATATTTGATTCGTTGTGTGTGTGTGTGTGTGTGTTGGAGTGGTTTCTCATATATAGTTATTTTTCTCTGAGTATGTGTGTCTGTGTGTCTTGAGATTTTTTGTGTGTATATATTAGTATAGATATATATGTATGTTTGTTTCCATTTGTGTGTGTGTACGATTCATGTTTTATTCAATTTTGGTTTGAATTAATCAATAAATTTCTTTTCCTTTATTTGAAGTAGTGTGTAGTCGTCGTTTGATATATTGGCATTATTTTAAAAATACCTCGGCAACATCGGTATAGCTGCTCCGATACATTCAATTTTCTGTTTTTTTTCTTTTGATATTACTCCAGTGAAGAGATGTTCTTGTATTTATAGTCTTTGTTGATCCTGTGTATATTTCTTGAACAACATTTAATTATGTAGACTACGTCTTTTGAATTGCAGCTCAAAGTCTTTATCTATTTTGAATTTTCTTACTGGGTTTTTAAAGGTATCGGATTTTCCTTTTATAATTATATCACATATTTTGCATCGTTTATAATAGCATTTGGTAACCCCTTGTTTTGTGTTTTCTCCGAATGCAAAAGAGGTGAGTATTATTTTAAGATTTTTGCCTTGTCTCTGGCTTTTAATTATTTTTGTTATGTCTAGTATTTTTGATTTTGCGATAATTTTTAAGCTCTTGTAGATTTTAATCATTCCTGTGAATAGATCTGAGTGGTTTTTGTTGTCGGTTGTGACGTCACATATGACCTCACACACCTATTGAGCAATATCCCCAAAGGTTTAGGAAAACAAGCCATCTCATTTTGGATTGATAAACCCCCAGACACATTAGACCCAAGATTTAATCAAAAAATTTATCATAGATGGTATAGAAATAATCCTTGATAATAACTCCTCCCAATTCAATAACAATAACAAGACCTTGTGTCATAGATGTTGTCTGAGGAAAGCATCAAGCTGGAAACATACACGGATATAAAAACTAAACAAATAAATAAACTAAAAAATACAAACCTCTTTGTGGACCTACTCATTTTAAAATATTTTTATTCTCTTTGTACCTTACAACAATATATATATATGTATGTATGTTTGTGTGTGTGTGTGTGTGTGTGTGTGTGTGTGTGTATGTATATATTAACAGCATTTCTTCGTTAATACAAATTTCGTTGAGCATAATAGAAATTTTCTGAGGATGTATTACAAAAGTGATATAACTTTTGTTTTTGCATATTACTACTATGTAAGAGCGTCTTTACCGTTGGAGAGTATAGCGTTTCCGTATTTTTGTTGATACTGGTAAATCCTTGGAATAAATCTTTTTGTTGTTGAGTTAAATCTCAACAATAAAAAGATTTTTTCAACTTGGGACCCAACTGCCATTTATTCCAAGGATATACCAGCATCAACAAAAATACGGAAATGCTATACTATCCAACGGTAAAGACTCTCTTACATAGTAGTAATATGCAAAAACAAAAGTTATATCACTTTTGTAATAGATCCTCCCCTGATGATGGCCCAAAGTCGGACAGAAAGTACTAGGGATATATACCACTATGGACAATACATAAATCAATTCCCGCCAAATACGAGCAATACGGCAATACGAACGGATCCAGAAGAAAATATGTTTAACGAAATTTGTATATATATATATATATATATATATCATCATCATCATGGCGCGCCATCAACACGGATCCCCCGGACCCTCTCCCGCAACCCCTCTCAATTGTCCATTACTTCCGCTTGGTCTTCAAGGCTACTTGATGTGTCGGCACAGAGCTGTTGTATGTAGATTCTAGCTGGTCGTACTTCCTTTGCTCGTCCATGTGAAAGGGTCCACAGGAGTATGTCACTTATGTGTTCGTCTCTGCTTCTCCAGCAGTGTTCTGCATGTGTAGTTCATCTAACTTGGATAGTTTTCGTGATAAGTGGCCGTACAGCTGCTGATTTGTGAGGTGTTGTCTCCAGGATTTGTTCAATATTGCTTGCAGCACTCTTGTGTAGTTGCTGTCAAGCTATTTTTTCCATACATTTTTTTAGCATCCATGTAGTGCATCCATACCGCAGTATCGACACGATCGCGGCTTTGAAAAACCTGCGTTTTATTTTATCGGTCAGTTCTGACTTACATATGACCGATAACCTATCGATAGTTGTCCATGCCTTTGCGTGTTGATACTATCTACCAACCCCTCCGCTAGGGCAGGATATGACACAAGGTCAATTTCTAAGCGGAGTTTTACAGGTTTCAATTCAGAGTTTTCCTTCTCCTAGACTAGTTGCCTAGCCAAGGCTGAAGAACCTAGTCTGTCCTACTATTTACCCAGAGCTGGAGGGATAATAATTGGATTCATACCTTCCCCAAGGGTATTAGTCCTATGTGAAATGCAATCAGTCAGGTCCAGGATTTGTACTCGTGTCGCCGTGTCCATTCACTTTGCGTGTTGATGCCTGTCTCGGTTGCGTGTTGATGCCTGTCTCGGTTGATGAGACACTTCTTTCTCGGTAGGTAACTTGTCTACTAGTTTCAGAGAACTACCGTTTAGTGTTGAAATATCACCTCCTTGATTTAAGCACATGAAATCCGTCTTGTGTTCATTGACACGGAGGCTTATGCCTGCAGCTGCTCGTTCCAGACTATGTAACAGGGTTTCAGCTTGGGCGGGTGTATTTGCCAGAAGCGATATGTCATCGGGGAAGTCCGCGTCCGTAAATGTTTATGCGGGTATCTTCTGCTTCTTTTCTTAGTCAGCTTGAAACCGTTCTCTTTCATTTAGACGTTCTAAGCATGTAGTCTAGACAGATGATAGAGCCATTGGGCTAATGTGTCTCCTTGCAGTACACCTGCTAAAATGTCGAAGTAGTCTCCATCCGGGGAGTTGACGTTTACTTTTGTGTTTCTCTATCGCATCTTTATGGCTGCGACGGTTTATTTGGGTAGGCCGTAGGTGAGTAGTGTTTGTTCCTTCTTTCCCATGTGTATGGAGTCAAAGGCCTTGGCAAAGTCGACAAACAATATTGTTGCCTCAAGGATCCTCGCACGTACACCTTAAAGAATTCAACGGATAGTCAAAATTTGTGCCGTCGTAGATCTATTTCTCCGATGGAATTTTTGGTTTTTCCTAAGTATCTTTACAATTTTGTGTTCTTTGCGGTTGCGTAGTAGAACATTGTATATCTTGACCGCTATGGATGTAAGGGTTATACCTCGGTAGTTCTTGGCTAATTTGAGGTCGCCCTTCTTAGGTAAAGAGAGGATGAATCCCGTGTCGGAGCAGTATGTCGTCGATTTGCCTGGTTTTCCATACTTCTGGGGGTATTTCATCAAGCCCTACTGCTTTTCTATATTTGATTTTTAATTTTTCTTAGTATATATATATATATATATATATATATATATATATATATATATGTTTTATCGGAAGGATTGTATTTTTTTACAAAAAAATTATCATTCATAGATATGAAAAAGACATATATTGGTGGGAAAACATATATTCATTTAAAATGTTATCGAATTGCTCATTTCACTATATATATATATATATATATATGTGTGTGTGTGTGTGTGTGTGTGTGTGTTCAGGGGCACCTTAGAGTGTATTCCTTGAAATGAAATATATGTGTATATATATATATATATATATATGGGGGGGTGTTGAGAGAGAAATCGTGTTTTAAAATAATGCTAAAAGTTGAATTAACAATGATGGACTAAAAATTGTATTAATTGAACAATATGCAAAAAAAGTAAAAGTGGAAATACAAAAATATTCCTACAACCTAAGTTCATGAATAATAATCCTGGAGTTGGCATCAAAATGAACGGAATTGGTTAGGTTTTGCTACCTCGCTGAGTACTGATATTCGTGAAATTTGAGTAGTAGGAATTCATTAGTAAGTTTCAATTTTGATACACACACACACACACGCACACACACACATATATATATATATATATATATATATAGTTTTGATACCTTTAATATAGAGAGCTGTGATAAAGCATATATATCTAAATTTGGATAGCGTAGACACACATTCAACACCGCTGAGTGACTGTCAAACGTGAAAGTGCCAAGCACCAAAGGCTGTGGCCTCTGTCTCAATGATATTCTAATTATGTATATATATATTTATAGATATATTGCGTAACAAATTATTAAGTTGACAATTTATTAAATTAGTCCAAAAACTACCAGCAGAAATTTAGCGATATTTTCACTGAATCATGACAACAGTTATATGCGGAAATTAAACGTGAAGCTGTGAATAATCAAAGCCTGACCAGCGGAAAAGTCTTTAGGCTCACTGGAGAAACGACTGTGTTCAGAGCTAGTCAATACCGTCTTCTGAAAAAAGATAGGCACATCAGTGAGACCAGTGACAACGCCTCCATTGACAAAAATACAGGTCCAAAAGCGTCTGAAATGAGCAGATGACATCAAGGTCATCTTCTCGAAGATTTTCCCCTCAGATTAATCTCGTGCTTACCACGATGAAATTGAAGTCCGGAGTTAAAGCTGGATCGTAAACAGATGAGATCGTTATCAACTCCAGGGACTGTATTTTCGTTGAATCTCACACAGTAGGAGTATATAACAGTTGCCAATTTTCTGCGAAAATTTCGTTAAATTTCATCTTGCAGTTTATGGACAAAATGGAAAATTGTCACCTTGTTAATAATTGCTTATGCAATATATATATATATATATATATATATATATATCCCTGCACGAGCATGATATTTCACAAGGTCAAAGTGGTGTTTAACACGTTTGAATTCAGAGTTTTCCTTCAACTAGACCGGTTGCCATATGAAAATGAAAGGACCATTGAATGCCTCACTATTTGCCCAGAGGTGAGCGAGAATAATTGGATGTATACATCCCTAAGAGTATTAGCACCATGTGAAAGGCAAACAATTTAGTCTAGGTTTTGAACAAATGTCACCATGACTATTTCTGCCGACGATATCCATTACATTACGAGCGCCTCGAAAATAAATGCACACACATATGCACACACACACACACACACACACACACACACACACACACACACACACACACACACACACACACACATATATATATATATATATATATATACGTCAAGTCACAGTGACAGCACCGAGTTCTCAAACGTATTCATCTCATCTATCCCTATCATTCATCGCTCCTCATATGTCTTCTAGACAATATCCAGTGTCCGCACAAACCTGCTGTTTATAAGTCTTTGTTGGTTGGTTATCTCCGTTGTATCAACAGTTTAGAGTTCATAAGAGAACGTCACTTCCGAGTTGTTCTAGCATCGCACCACATGTCTTGCTCGTTTTACAAGCAAGTTTTTTAGACGGGAGGTTGGTATCCATAAAGTTGTTATTTTGTGGGATGTGGCTTCAAGGATTTGTTTAAAACACCTCGTAACATTCTATAGTTACCATCTACCTTTTTCTCAATGCATTTCGTTAGAGTCCAGATAGTACATATGTAGATTTGTGACGACACAGCCACAGCTTGGAAGAAATCCTGTATTATTTTATCGGAGAAATAAGATTTTCATATGATAGATAACTTACTAATAGCGGGGTAGTTCTTATGTAGGCGTATGTTGACATCACTTTCAGTAGATGAAATGTTCTTGTCTGTTTGAACTGGTCAACTAATTTTAGAGACTTGCTATTTAGAATGGAGATGGCCTCTTCTTAAAAACACAAGAACTCTTTTACATTTGAGTTCACATAGAGACCAATGTCACTTGTTGCTTCTTTCAGGTCACACAGAAAGGATTCGGCTTGGGTAGGTATATTTGAAAGAAGCGCTAGATCATCTGCGTAACTTACGTTTGTCATAGTTCTTGGGAATTTTCGAAAAAAAAGATCTGTCTTGACACGCCTGAAAAGCAAACATTCTTCCCATCTGCAAAGATGGTAGGAAACAGGTGAAGACATTTAAATTGGCAGTAATTGAATAAAGAAGAAAGTAATATAAATTGTGTACCGTGCTTTCATCAACAACGTTTTCAAAGGTGAATGTGGTCCAATGGTAAAAAAGAAATAGCTATTAAATGAATCTCAGATCTAGGTAAAGAGGTGATATATCAGCAAACATTTTTTCATATTTGTTAAGAGAAAGAAATGTTATCATTTCTATTGTTTCGGCGCATATTCAGTGTTTTTTTTTTCTCGTTTAGATTCGTCTCTACTTTTCGACTGAGTTATTTGTTCTGGATGGATGGATGGATGGATGGATATTCACTTGATTTAACAAGAATTTTACTTCTTACTTATTTTATTGCGAGGCCATTTTCTTTTATTCGACCTAAAGACACTAAAAGTCTGCAATCTTGGCATATTATAGATATATGGTGCAAGTAAATCTTGCAAAACTCTGGACAGATTATAAACATATAGGTTGCTAATTTATCTTATTACAAGACAAAGAATTCAATGTGGCTATCGATTTTTTAGAGCATCTTTATAGCTGTAACTGTTTCATTGGGGAAACCATATGCTTCTTGTATTTACTCCAGCTTTCCTGCATGTAGGGAATCGAATGAATTTTAGAAATCAACCAACAAACCTGTTGCCTCAAGATTCTTTTGCTCATACTTTTTCGAGGATTCAACGAACAGCCGGAATCTATGAGGTTGTGGATTCATTTCTTCGTAACCGTTTTGATTTTTCCTGTGAATTTTCTCGATTTCAGTTCTGTTTAGATTGAGAAGTCGGGCATTATGAATCTTTGCAACTATATCAGTAAGTTATGCCGGTAGTTCTTATTGAATTTGAGGCCGCTTTTTAAATGAATGTGAGGATTCAGTCTTTTATTCATTTCTCTGTTGAATAATGTTTAAATAATGTTGTATAATAAGAAAAGTATGTCATCAAATTTTCTTGTCTTCCATAGTTCAGGTGGTATTTCGTCGAGGCTTTTCAGTTTCTAATCTAATCTGCATCAAACTCTCCCTCTTTAAACTCTCCTAGTTTGATGTTTAGTTGGCTAATAATATTTTTGGTAGGTTAATAATCAATGACTTCAGGAGGGTTTCCGTGCAGAAATTTTCTTTCCACTTCTTTAGTTTTTCTACTTGGGTGGTAGCTTTTGATTATGCCCAAAGTAAACTTACTTCGAGACAAAAGCATTGTCAAGAAAACGAATTTTTATGTTAGCACTTTAAACACAAAATTAGCTACCTTATCAGACAGCGTAGCAGCCTAGCTTAATGTAGACTTCATATGCACGCAAGAACATTGAATATATAATAGCGAACTAGTTTTAAAACACCATGACACCGGCAATAGATGGACATTTGTTTCGGTATCTGCATAAAAAAAACAAACTTTGTCAATACTGTCATAGCAGGTGAAGGAAAGCTTCTCAGTCATCGTGCCTTAAAATCACTTATAACATGTAGAGAATCAAGCTGAGAACTAATGTGTACTTCATTTAAAGGCAACCCCAGCATAACAATCGTTTCTTGCTACAGTCCTACTAATTGGAAAGATGAAACAGACATCATTACCTACTATGAGTTATCTCCCCCTATCCGACTCATTCCCATACACAACTGTCTGGTAATTGTTGGAGATATGGATGCTCATAGGCAAATACGGAAACAATGAATTTTGCTTAAACAACTAGGCAAATGGTAATGGGGAATATCTAACGGATTTTTCATTCGCAAATAGGCTAGCATGCTTAAACACGAAATTCCAAAAGAGGGAGAGAAAACTACGGGCCTACACCTACTCAAATAACTTTAAAGCATATCTAAGTTATATGTTCATAAACAAGAAGTGGAAAAATAGCACTACTGTGAATTGTGAGGCATGATACTTTTGTGGAGGGGTATCTTCCGATCCCAGAATCATCTCGGCAAAGACACGCCCGAACCTACACAGAAATAAAATAAAAAAACTAACAGTAAAAGCTGCACGACATGACTGGTTCTCATTCACTAATAGGGATATTAGAAAAATATACACGGTTACTGCGTAAAAAATGTAATACCCTTCCAGTGATATCTGAAAAACATACTCCCTAACATACCGCCTATATAGAAGCAGCAGTTGAGTGCATACTAAGCAAACCAAGAGCCAAATACAGAGTTCCATGTGAGTCAATAGCCGTTATAGAAAAACAAGATGACATGAAAAAAGTATCCGGACTTAACAAAAGAAACTCAACAAAAGTCGAGAGAGAATTAATACAAACCAAAAAAAAAAAAAAAAAGAAAAAAAGAAAAAAAAAAAAACAAAGCAAAAAAAAACAAAAAAAACAACTGGAACATTTTCAGGGCGGAATAAATGAAATCAGAAATTCACAAGAAGACAATCACAATTAACAGGGCAGACAGTAAATGAAGTGGGCGCAAGAAAAGAAAAAGCATAGATATGGGACACTGCTGGAGAAGTAGGGACGAGTTCATAAGTGATGTATTCCTGTGGACCCCTTTACATGGACGCGCAAAGGCAGGACGACCAGATTGAACCTAAAAACAGCAGTTCTTTGCCGATACGGGATGTCACCCAGATGACATGCCGGAAGCAAGGGATGATTGGGAGGTGTGACGATAAAAGGTCGGTGATATCCTTGATGATGGCGCAACATGATGATATATATATATATATATGTGTGTGTGTATGTGTGTGTGTATGTATGTATGTATGGAGGGTGTGCTTGTTTTGGGAATTGTAAATATTCATAGTTTTTTAACGCAGTTTCAGTGCTTTTGACGATGGCAATAAATAATACGAAATAGTATGACTTTCCACTAGAAATAATAAAATTTTAACATTTTTGGTTTAAGAGTAAATACTTCCATAAAACTTTAAGGGTGCTCTTATTTATAGGCAATACTATATATATATATATATATATATATATATTCAGTTAGATATGCATATGTACTTGTATCCTGAAACACTTATAAATATAATCCGTTTTTGTCACAAGTGATAAGGAAAGACGACAAAAAAATTGTTATTCTAAAACTATTAGCTCTTATCACAGATGATGCTAGGTATTTTAAGCAGTCCTCTTCTATCTGAACTCATTGCCTAAATGAAGCATTTTCCATTGAGGCATATCAAAAATAACTGTCGTCTAAACAGCAGTCTACTTTACAATAAGCAATCGAGTTGACACAGACACCGAAGGCAAAATTCTTCAGTAAACTTGCATAGATCTCAGAAATTAATGCTGTCTCCTTTCCAGCTTTTCACAAATACTTAATATAGGGTTTTGATTAATTGCTTTGTCCTAGGCACTCTTGCTCAGTTTTCTAACCGTTACTATGAGATATATATATATATATATATACGAGAGAGAGAGAGAGAGAGAGAGAGAGAGAGAGAGAGAGAGAGAGAGGAGGCTGTAGGTTTTCGTTATTTATTTTTTTTAAATTAGCGCTTCATATAACGATAATTGCACAAATGTATCGTAGTCACCGAAGACTGCTATGTCGGTGATGAGTAATGGTTGGATGGGGGAGGATAAACACTAAATAACACCTGCCAGGATTTCTGTTGTTTTATTCGCTACGTTCTCTTTCTGAAGTCATCGAAGTAAGTGAAAAGGGATAACGGACCCCACGATCTGAGACAGAACAAGCTCTTCCTGTTATCATTGAATCGTTCCTCGCTCTCCGTACACACACGATAACGTTTGTCTTCTCGTACCTCAGTCGCTAAAAGAGAGATCGAAACGAGAAATTCAGTTGTCTTGTATAAGGATTCACAAAATAACCAACCCTCACTTCCCCCTCAAGTAGACAGCATTGTCTGTTCAGCTACTACTACTACCTCTAAGACGGCTGATCGAATCTGGTGACAGCTGAAACTTCCAGCAAACTATTATTTCCGATCCAGAGCTTTTGATTAGGCATATTGCGTTACACCTAGTTTACTAGATGAGATGCTAATCTTTCTAAACTTGTTTCCCTTCCTCTGGCTAGCTTCTTGATTTTTTTTTAAATAATTGATCAGTTCGAGCCCAGGTACAATTTGCTTTTAATTTTACACTCAATAGAATTATTGTCTAAATCGAAGAAATTGACCAAACGAATCAACAGTGGTAGAAAAACTCCTTATTAGGTATTACTGAATCAGTGGCAGTAAATGACCTCAATTTTTACACGCCTCTCTGTTCGAAAATATTTTTCGTTGTCTAATAAGAATAAAACCAGTTATAGAGATTGGTTGGTTGATGGATTTTGACGGCATGTCAACCCATCTTCAGTTTTGTTATACCTAGAGGTTTAGGAACAGCGAAAAAATTATCATTCATATTTTTGCATTGTTGAAAAATTGGCACACAGTTATATGATAAAAGGGATTTCTAATACAAATAATTTACAAACAGATCTATCTGACCCGGAAGTTAGATGGGAATTTAATGCGTACAACCTCACTTGGACAGAGTGAACCTGGGAGTAATGGTAATGAAGAAACACTCCAAACTTCCCTGTGCTCTAGAACCGGAACCTTAGTATTAGACGCAATCTAATGTCATACTCAGGACACCCATTTTTGGGAGTGTCTTACCCCTCAACAGTGTATACAGTCAACGTATTCAAAGCCCGACCGCCTGGGCTTAGTTATATGAGATATGAAGCAAAATTAATTGATACGACGTTATATATTTGTTCAGATGGCGCAAGAGATGACTATTTATTCTAAAACTTTATCTACTTAAAACAAGCCAGTACTTTTTTCGGGAAATCAAAGAACTTTCATAAGGAACTAGACAAACAATTTCCTGCCTTTATATCTTTAGTTGGTTTGGTTTGGTTTCTTTGTTTAATGGCATATCAACCTTTGTAGGTTATTTAATGCCAAAGCCATTCTCATAGAAGATCAGTAGTGGTACTATTTAACCCATACCTGGGAGGATAAGGGGGTTCATACCTTTCCCAAGGGTATTTGCCCGAAAGTGAACGTAATAGCGCCACTGGATTACGAACTCGCTTACTACGATTCCGCAGTCCATCGCTTTAACCATTACACAACGAGGACAATCCCCTTTTATATCTTTGGAACAGTCTATATATTTTATAATTCTTTCTGAGACATTTCAAGATTTATCGTTTCTTCAAACTTGGTACTATCTTTGGCGAAGAATCCTGTGCACCTTGATAATATGTTTGATTACAAAATATGTGAAACACTTAACGTTATGCTGATATGTAAATCAAATGAAAATATAAAAATCAGGAAATATAAAGGGATTTGTTTCGGCTGTTTTAAAATCGTAATTATAGTGGTTCAGTTTGTTCATGAAATAGAAACGCCTCCTGAGAGTGAGCAGTGATTTCGAATCCTGGCGGTGTCCTTCCGCTCCACCACCACCAAAGGGTCGTCCGATGCGTTGAGCTGTGCCCTTAAGCGTTGAACCGTCATGATTTGCGTTTTGAGGGTGCTGGCAATGGTCCTGTTGTCATGACTTGGCTCTATAGAGAGCATGAATTGTACAGCAGTGCATCTCCGATCTCGCTCGTTGAACATTGTGTCACTTTCAGACATGATAGAAAGCTCCTATAACTCTTGGGATTTGTACACAACTGGCCAACTAGTAGATGGCCTGCAACAAAAAAAAAAAAAGAAAACCGGTTTTCATTAAACGGAAACGGAATCATGTCTTTTCTAGGGCGACAATTTTATCGTTCCACCCTGTATATATATATATATATATAAAGAAAGAGAGAGAGACGGAGAGAGAGAGAGAGAGAGAGAGAGAGAGATAAACAAACGGAGTTTGGGTTGATAACATTATACACAAACATATCATCCTCTTCAGTGGAAGGAAAGAAAGAAAAGATAAATAAACATATAGAGATACACACACACGTGGTGTAATCATTATCGTCGCAGGATATGGACACGGCAACACGAGTTCAAATCCTGGACTGATTGCATTTCACATAGCACTAATACCCTTCGGAAAAGTATGAATCCAAATATTCTCCCTCCAGCTATGGGTAAATAGTAGGAGAGACTAGGTTCTTCAGCCTTGGTGAGGCAACTAGTCTAGGAGAAGGAAAACTCTGAATTCAAACCTGTTAAACTCCGCTTAAAAATTGACCTTGTGTCATATCCTGCCCGAGCGGAGGGGTTGGTAAATATGATAAACACACACACACACACACACACACATATGTATATATATATATATATATATGTGTGTGTGTGTGTTTGTGTATAGAGAGGGAGAGTGAGTGGACGACGAGTTTGGTTGGATAAGAGACATACGTGTTATCATTGTCAGTGCGAGGGAAAGAAGAAAGAGAGAGAAAAATATATAGATATCGAAAAAACTATAATATATATATATATATATAGAGAGAGAGAGAGAGAAAGAGAGGGGGAAGAGAGTGAGAGAGAAATGTGTAAAATGGAGAACGGTTATTTTAAAATGTTATTTTTGTAGTGTATTTGTAAGTAAAAAAAGTAGGAAAAATTCATTAATGATGAAAAGGTCTTCTGAGAGTCAACAAATTATCCAATTTATTAACATTTTGCTATTATTCATTAACAGTATTTGTAAAATTTCATATGAAAATAAGAAAGAAGTGAAAGTTCTGCGGGTACCAGTAATATTCCTTCGAAGAATATATTCTTATTTGAAATCAATGACTTTATTCCAACTTAACAGCAAGTAGTAAATATTCCACTTAAAAATTTTGTCGTAAAGAGAAAAAGTTGATTAATTGAAAGCTTGCTCAGTAATATCCGGATTTGTGGCATCCTTTCCTTTAGGGAAGTGGTGTGCATGTTGCGAAAGTAGTAGTCATCTTTAGATGAAACGGTGAATGAAAATTGCAAGGTGCAAGAAAAATCTAATCTTCTATTGATTTCATTTTAATAACGTCATTTTCGAAGACCTGATGACAGGGGTTTTCATGCAGAAAAATAATTTTATTAATCAAACGGGGCGCTAATTGCATTTAAAATGCAAAATCTCAAGCCGTTCTTCATCTTTCTGCGTAAGGTCATCATATATGAAGAGATAAAGACTAAATACGGAGTTCAGAACGAGTCAGTTAGAAAAGGAGATTTAACAGCGTTGGGGAAGTGGGCAGGGACAGAAGATGAATTTTAGTTCTCGTTGGAAGACTTCGAATAAAATGATGAAATTTCTCTTCAGACTCCACAGATACGAAAAACACAAGCAATAAAAGCTTTAAAAAAAACAAAAAAACTTTTGGTGAAAAAGAAGATTCTTTGCGATCCCTTTCTGATTATCCTTCATTGGTACTTAAAGAGAGCTTTGACTGTATAATTTCCTGAAGGAGGATCTCATGGCTTAACGGTAATCTTCGTAGGAAGTAGATTCGGCTAGCTAAGTTCAAACCTGAACGAACCTGTTTGTATTTCACAAATTATACGGCTGGGAAAGGTATAAATCCAACTATTTTCCCTCCTGTTATGGGTATATAATAAGACAGACTGGCCTCTTTAATATTGGTATGACAATCCGTCTAGAGGAAGGAAAACTCTGAATTTAAACCAGACCTAGATAGGGATGGTCTCTGACCGGCTACTCCTGTCCAAGACACGCTATATAAATATCGTCCACATGATGAAACAAGATCTTTTCTTCAGTCTTTTGTGATGTCCAACACTAAATTCTTGCAATATATATATATATATATATATATACATATCATGAGAATTATTTAGTAACAGATGGTAACAACGCTATCTTGGACAAATAATCTGTACGAAGTTTTATGGTATCACGTATTTCTCTCTAGAAGTAATTATTTATACACAATAATTGGATTTTAAGTAACTGTTCACAGTTAACTCTAATCCTTTATTTGAACACAGTTATATGTTTTCAAGTATTTCTATCTAATGTTAATAATCTGCAAACTAGCAAATTGTTTCAAGTAATAAATAAGAATACCTCTTAGTAAAAAATTAGAGCTTCAAGTAAATATTCTTAGTACAAATAATTTACACAACACATTTATATGGTATCGAGTATCCCTTTCTAATAAATATAATTTGCTAACCGATCTATTTTAACCCAACGATGGGATTCTAATAGTTAATACCACCCTGAGTCAGAGTGGACCTTTGTTTGTTTGTTTGGGTTTTATTAACCTTTGTAGTTTATTTAATGCCAAATACATTTTTAGACAAATAAACAGTTCTATCTTAAGAAATTCATTTTGGAATTAGTACGCAGTTTAAATGTCAAAACAGTTCTCTATTAAACAGATTAGTTTAACATAAGTACACAGTTTAGGTCAATTTGACCCATTGATTGTACTCTATAGGTGCTTACACTCCGGGCCAGAGTTGACCTGGGAGTGATGGCAAGGAAGGGGTACTCTGCATTCACCAAAGCTCCAGCATTAACCATCAGATTATTTAGTGTCATATCTAAGAAGTTCATTGGGTGGGTCTTACCACTCGACAGAGAAACATTCGGTGTATTCTACTGTCTAAGCCGACTGGGCAAAGAGTGGACCTGTATGTAATGATTAGGAATGGGTACTCCACACTACGCAGATATTCCGAACGAGAGTCTCACCATCAGATGCATGTGTAATGTGATACCCAAGACACCACGTTTTTAGGGAGTTGTAACCATCTGCAGAGGATACCATCGTCGTATTCTTAGCTTTACCGATTGAGCAATGCCAAATTAAATGCATTGAAAACCCTAGAAATTATCTGAAAACACCATTTCATCGCAAGAAACTAATTTGAAATTATGTTAAAATACTGAATGATTATCATTATTATTATTATTATTGCTTTTTTTTTTACAAATGTATACGTTACAGACATATTGCATTGGTCTAACGAGTAGAGTTTTCGCCAATGGTCCGAGAGACTGGGGTTCAATCCTAAGTCGAGTCATACCAATGTCTCAAAAATGGTTTTTGATGTTGCCTTGTTTAACACTCAGCATCATAAAGTAAGGATCAAGGGTAAAGTGGAGCAATCCAGGGAGTGGAGTAGACCCCTCCCCTAAACCTTGGTGTAGTAGCTACTGAAGAGGGAACCTTCAGGTTACCCACGATTAAGGTCATAAACTTACTGTTACATTGATATGCTTATAATTGTAAATATCGTCGTATATAGATCTGATAACTAAAACAGAGAACTCGTGGCGTTTGTTGCTAATGTGGTGGATTGTGGCATCATCGTATGAGAGAGTTTCAACTCTAATCACACCATTACGTTTTCTTTTGAACTAATAAATGTAGGAAATATTTAATCGTCTATATACCCCAGCTGTGGATTCAATAGTACCGCTATTTTTTCTTTTAGAAGAAGGGCTATGGCATTAAATAACCCGAGAAAGTTGACTCGTCATAAAACAAAGAAATCAAACCAAACCAAAACTAAAAAAGAGTACGTTTAATGTCTGCGCATCTCAATAATGAAATTTTTCCGGGTCTGAAATCGGAAGTACAAAAGTTGTAATTTCAGTTACAATCTTACATAAAATATTAAATAATCTCTTTTTAATGCTTCATCATGGCAAATGCCTTATTATTGCACATTTTATTCATAGCTGTAGAGTCCCATGGGAAAATTTAGCGGTGAGAGAAAAACGTGCACTAGTGAAAACAGCCTCCAAAACTATCGAAAAAAAACAACAAACACAAATGCCTTAAAACTAAAAACGGCACAATATCAATTAGCAGACATATATACAAAGGAAGAGACAGAATACATTCAAAATCAGATAGAAAAGATTAGAGACTCGGTGGAAGATAGGCAATCTAGGATAGCCTGGCAAACAATAAACGAAGTGAGTAGAAGAAAGAACACAGCCAAAGCAAAACTGAAAGCAGCAAACCAACAAGAAAGAATAAAACTGTGGAAACAGCACTTCAAAAAAACCTACTAGGAAACCCACCGAAAATAACACATGAACCAATCACCAGAATAATTAGTAAACAATTAGACATTAAACGAGGACCGTTCACACAAGAAGAACTCGACTCTGTTCTCAGAAAAATTAAAAATAGGAAAGCTGCAGGGCTGGACGAGATTCCCCCAGTAGTATGGAAGACCAGACAATTCGACGACATACTGATCCGACACTGCAACGCAGTATACAATAAAATCCGATAGATAGATGGATGAAGGGATGCATACTCCCCTTCCCTAAAAAGGGGGACCTCGGATTAGCCAAAAACTACTGAGGTATAACACTTACATCCAAAGCAGCCAAAATCTACAATGCCCGACTACGAAACCGAATAGAACCCAAAATCGACAACATACTTAGTAAAAACCAAAATGGCTTCCGAAGAAATAGATCCACGACCTCACAAATATTAACCATCCGTAGAATCCTTGAAGGTGTACGGGCAAAAAACCTACAAGCGACATTAATATTTGTCGACTTTACCAAGGCCTTTGATTCCATTCACAGAGGAAAGATGGAACAAATCCTACTAGCGTACGGCATACCTAAAGAAACCGTAGCAGAAATAACGATTCTCTATAGAAACACCAAAGTAAAAGTACGATCACCTGATGGAGACACAGAATACTTCGACATTGTAGCAGGAGTACTACAAGGGGACACGCTGGCTCCGTACTTCTTTATTATTTGTCTAGACTACATACTCAGAACATCGATTGACAAAATCATAGAGAATGGCTTCGAGCTGACAAAGAAAAGAAGCAGAAGGTACCCCGCAAAAACAATTACCGACGCCGACTACGCCGATGACATAGCGATACTGGCAAATACACCCGACCAAGCCGAAACACTACTGCATAGTTTTGAACTAGCAGCCGTATGCATAGGCCTCAATGTCAATGCACACAAAACGGAATATATGTGCTATGATTAAACGGGGGACATCTCCACTCTAGACGGAACCCCTCTTAAACTTGTAGACAAATTCACTTACCTAGGAAGCAGCGTCGCATCAACCGAAAAGGAAGCTAGACGGCAATTACACAAGAATGCTGCGTGCAATCTTGAACAAATCCTGGCGGCAACACCCCACAAGACACCAACTGTACGGCCACCTGCCTCCTATCACGAAAACTTTTCAAGTTAGACGAACAAGACATGCAGGGCACAACTGGAGGAGCAGGGACGAACTCATAAGTGATGTACTCTTATGGACCCCCTCACATGACCGTGCAAAAGCAGGATGACCATCTCGAACATACATACAGCAGCTATGTGAGGACACGGGATGTAGACCTGAAGACCTGCCAGAGGCGATGAACGGTAGGGAGAAGTGGCGAGAGAGGGTCAGGGATATACGTGCTGGTGGCATGACATGATGATGATGATGATGATAGTGCTCATAAACTTTTGAAAGCTATAAATTGGTCTATTCTTCTTCCTTCTACGTATGGCTAGATTTTAGGGGTGGCTTGGCTATATAACCTTGTTATGATAATCAGTCTCAGAGAAAGGAAAATTCTGAAAAATGACTTTATCTCGTGTACTGTTGTAGAGGCTTGGGGTTAATACATACATACATACATACATACATTTTGACTGATTAAAAGCAGAAAAAAGCACCACATAAAACAAGCAAAACAAAAACTACATTAAAAACGGTATTTAAAAATCAGAATAAAGTATTATGCTAGTGAGGTGAAGCACTGTTGTTTCTTGATCAGCCAGGTTAATATTCAAAAAGACCCCTCAACTTGGCTGGAAAACAGTTGAGTTATATTTGAACAGGACTTTTATTACTTGTTGTCAATATAAATGTTATCGACTATTAAAGAGAACATAAGCACTTGCATCGACTTTATCAAAGACATTGTGATAAAGATGAAATTAAATCGTCGCATTTTGTATTTCTATGGGGGCTCAAAATGATTATGCAGGAGTGTTGAATCTAAATATAAGTCTGATTCTGTTAGCATTTGTGATACCTTACTTCAAAATTCAGTAAATATGTGTTAAGAATTGGGAGAAATAGTATTTTAAAAATTTATTTTAAAATTGTTTCAAAGTGTCGGTTTGAATTCTGATTCATGAAACTTCTAAACTTGTTGTTCCATTCGTGCACATCTCTGTTCCTTCGGTTACAATGAGAATGACTTGTTTTCTATTTTCTTATTGTGTGGTTTTATCTCGCTTCGGATTATTGACTTTTGCTTCCGATGTATCATTCATTCAACAATATTGTCTTAGCGAAACGATAATCACTTCTTTTGCTAGCTTTTAGACCTTTTATCCCGTGACAGGTTTCGATTATTTTTCGTTTGACTCCTTTTTATTTCTATTCATTTTATTATTTAATAGAATCTCAGCTTTTTGTAAAACTTTATCTATTTTATATCCATTTACTTAAAAAAAAGCAATAAAAAACACAACGAAAACCATATATTAAATACGTAAATACTATTGACGCAAACTCCCATCTAAATTCGTTATATACAGTTCTTAAAGAAATACGCTAAAACCGAATGTAATTTCAATTAAGTAAAAAAAAAGAAAAACAACAGATATCGTGGCTTCATGGAGAAAAAATCCTCTGGTTATTGAACATAATTCCTTTGTTGAAAGAAGCCATGTATTACTTTGAAAGCTTTTAAAACTTATATTTTCATTCGACCTCCGGCTGCTAAAAACTTTCAAGTGTATAGATATTTATGATATTAAACAGGGTTACTAAAAAGAACAAAAGGAAGTTAAAAACTGGATAAAATTATTTATTGATAATCAGTTTTTCAATACTTTCATGCATAATTAATATTTATCGCATTTTTATATGTTACATTCATAGAAATAAATAAAGATGGTTCTTAATTGACATTATATATTTGAACCACTTCAGGAAGTTTTTCCTTCTTCTTGGCCGGTTTGTTTATCTACAAGGAAACAGTGCCCAGTTTGTTATACTATTTACCCATAGATAGGGATAACTTAAAGGTTTTGGCATGTTTCAAGGGCACTAATCTATAGTAAAAAGGAAATAGCTTCGATCTATTTCATTATGCAGACAACAATAATACTATCAGCGCGTCTGAAAAAAAAAAAAATTGTTGCGCCTTGATAAATATTTTATTAATAGCAGTTTTAGAAGCATTTAAAAACGCTGCTAAGACTGCTCTTAATCAGGGATGGAAGAAACAAAACTGCTATTTCGTCTGAATTCTCAGTACCTGCTACCATAAGTCTATATTCGCCCAACTCCCGCGCCACTTGTAGGATGTGAAGAAAGGTCAATTTTTAAGCGGAATACAACTGGTTTAAATTTAGAGTTTTCTTTATTATATATAATTCCCTTACAATAGAAAAACAATGCAATTTTTATCTATGTAGGGTTACCTTTGTGGTTGAGATAGGCATGAATTACTTTTTGACCAAGGTTTTCAAACCAAGGTTACAGAATTAAGAATACATTTATCTTGAGTAACAGGTTAAGAATACACTCGCTCATGAAATCTGGGAAAACATTTTCTTAACTTTTAATTAATGTATATTTCAAATTAAGGAAAATTTATTATGCTTGAATATCTATCCAACGTGGAAAGTCGTTGATTTTTGGGATTCTTAAGAAAGCAAATATTCTTTCAACAGAAATTAAAGAAATACATTTTAAATAATCCATTAAAACTAGAAAGACGTCGATATTTGGAATTCATATGAAAGAAAGTATTCTTTCAACGGACCCTGACGAAATACTTTTGAAATAAACAATCAAAAGTGTAAAGACGTTGATACAGACTGTATATTCTCCGGGCATTTCCCGATGAATATGATGGCCAAAAAGTTTTGGTACACTGATTTGCAGACTGATGGTACCTGGTGAGTACGAAAATCAGAAAAAAACCTGCCATTGATACAGCTACCAATAATCTTGCCCTGCTTGCAGTTTGATTCAAGCTACAAATATTAGGGGGTGATAAATATCTATAGACCACACTGAAAGAGAAATATGCGACATGAGGTCAATTCTCAAGAAAAGATTTACAGGTTTAGATTCGGTGATTTTCTTCTTCAAGATCGGTTATCATACAAAGGTTATACAACCCAGTCTAACTAATATTTAACCATAATTGGTTGAAGGATCTTTGGATTTATCCCATTCTCAAAAAAATTTGCGGTTTGCCAAATGTATCTAACAGTGAAGAAACAAGAGCAAGCCTCTTAGTTATAACTTATTTAAAAATGAAATTGACTCGTAAACTATGTGTGCAAACCGTTGACAGATGTTAAATGTTGACTGTTATATTGCAATACTTGAAATTATTTAACTGTGTTCAAAAAACAAAAATGAGTTCAGGCCTATTTAAAAATGATATCAAGAAAATGTATAAACTAATCATATGGAAGTGCCCGTGGGGTTATGGTTATCGTCGTGGATACGGCGACACGAGTTCAAATCCTGGACGAGACTGATTGCATTTCACATAGCACTAATACCCTTGGGAAAGGTATGAATCCAATTATTCTCCCTCCAGCTATGGATAAATAGTAGGACAGACTGGGTTCTTCAGCCTTGGTGAGGCAACTAGTCTAGGAGAAGGAAAACTCTGAATTAAAACCTGTTAAACTCCGCTTAGAAATTGACCTTGTGTCATATCCTGCCCGAGGGAAGGAGTGGGTAAATTGGATAAACTAATCATATGGAAGAAAATAATGGATAGTAATCAGACAGTTTGTGAAGAAAAATTGATAACAAGTAATCCAAACAGAAAGTGGAGATTTATTGAGAAACAAAGTCGACACTATAGCGTTTCGGTTCTGCTGAACAATCATCAGGATTTTGAGGGGTTATATTAGTGATGTTAAGTATAGATGGATGTATAAAAAGTGTAAAAATATATAAGAATTTGGAAAAGTTTTATAACAAGAAAAGTTGGCTGTTTATGACAAGAAAAATTGGCCGTTTGATCAATGAATCAGCGTTCGTTTCTTTAAAATACGTCACCTGAAACATTGTGCAGAATCCACGTGCAGAAACGTCCCCTGAAACATTGTGAAGAATCCACGTTCCGTTAGTTCATCGAGAGATTTCGAAGCATTCCTCGCTTTCAACGAAATTCAAATCATATAAATCTGTATTTTTCTTGTGATAACCAGTCAACTTTTCTAATATAACCCCTCATAATCCTGATGATGGTTCTGCAGAACCGAAACGCTATAGTGTCGACTTTGTTTCTCAATAAATCTCCCCTTTCTATTTGGATAACTTGTTGTCAATTTTTCTTCACTAATCATATATATATATCTATATATATATATAAAGAGTAAGATGTGACATAAAGAATATTTTTAAGCGGAGTAAAGCTTGTTTGATGTGAGAGTTTTCCTTTTCCTTGACCTGGTGACCTACTAAGGCTAAAAAACACAATCTGCTTCATTATTTTACTAATTTTACTATTTTACTGGTTGCAGGGAAGAGATGAGTACATGCATTTTTCAAAAGCATTCATGTAAAGGGAAGCGAAAATAACTTCCTCCAGGACTTGTAATCGCTCAGTGATGGTTTGGTTTCTTTGTTTAATGACATATCAACCTTTGTAGGTTACTTAATGCTAAAGCCATTCTCCAAGAAGAACAGTAGTGGTACTATTTATAACCCATAGATGGAAGGATAAGGGTGTTCATACTCGCTCAGTGAATGCAATTCCCACGACAATAACGGTTACATAACACACATCTATCTATCTATCTATCTATCTATATCAGCAAAATATTGGGACAATAATTTGCCTGAATTTTTTTTTCATTTGAGTCTAAGAGTTTTTCTTCTAATGACTGGTTTTGGAATTATCCCATTTACTGTCTGAGAATTACTTTCCATGTCAGAATATTTTACCGTAAAGGAAATAGACAATCTTGTTGAAAACATTTACTGCCTACTTGATATGATCAGAAAAGATATGCGAACCATGAATTATATCGGTTGTTTTCAGATTTGCACCCAGACCAGCTCACCTAAATAGGAACCAGAATTAAAAGCTGCTTCACACGTCTCATTCAGAATGAACAGTCGATCAAAGCAGTGAAAATAAAATGTTTAGTCGAATAGATTTTGTTATTTCGGTGAGATTGTAGGAAATTATTTCGCTCTAAAAAAAATCGATTGCTTGATAATCGTGTTGCAAACAGAGACGATTTTGTATTTGCTAGAACTACTAAAATATAGTAAAGAAAATTCAGAAAATTACACTTGGAGATAACCCTTTCGCTACTGAATTTTCCAAATTTGGTAGCTTCTAGTCCTACATTTTCAGACAGAAAAACATGTTTAGAATAATCTTACTTTAAAATCAGAGAAAAATTTTATTGTTGTTAATAAAATAAAATATATTACATATAGAAGTATGTGTATCTAAGTCATTGTAAAACAAATTAAATTCCTGGTTTCACTGATTTTGATTCTGGATTACATTTAATTTCTTTTATAAGCTGTGAAACGTGATCATGAAGTTAAGTAGTAATGAGTCAGTTTAAATTGAAGACCACTTAGTACTTCAAAAAGCCCTTGGGCCAGATTAAACAAAGCTTAACAAAGAACAAATCAGATAAAAAAATGAAAAAAATATACTACGAAAAATCCCACATACTGTCCGTTGCTGGTCCATTGTTGTGTCACCATTACCGAAACCTGCCTGGTCACGTGGCAGATTTTTATCTACAGTATATATTTTTCTTTATATAAAAAAAATTCAGAGCAACGTGTTGTATAGTAGTGTGATAGAACAATATTTATGAAGATTTTTATCGTCTCTTTCTTGTTAAATAGAATCAATATCCTGAGACTGAAATTTTGAGTCGTCTTTCTTTTTCGTATACACAGGGTAAATATCTGAACTAATCTTAAAAAAAGAAAAGAAAACTACTTCATTCAAAATGTCTGTTGCTAGGCCATCTTCGCCCGGGGCTTTACCACATTTCATATTCTTGAGCAGAAATACTATTTCTTTTGTAGCTATATCTGGAATATCAATAATGTCTATCAGGGTGATTCTTGGTGAAAAAAAAAACTATTTTCAAGGCATATATGTTTGCATTGTATCCTTTGGTTCTCCTTATTGTCATGTCTTTAAATGTAGTGATTTTACCGTTTCTGTCTTTCAATTCAATCAAGTGTACTCTTTCAGTGTGGGTTGCAGGTCGAATTTGTTTTAAGCTTTTCTCTTTCTTGATGATCTTAGTTCAACTTTTTCTATTCCTTCAATTTATTCTCTTGGTTTTGATTTCCATATTTCTCCTTTATTTTATCAATTCTTATAAGGAATTTTAGTATTCCCCTTGTTATTGTTTTATTTGCAGTGCCTATTTTCAGTTAGTTCCTTAATTAGAGTTGCCAAAATCCTTCACGTAACATTTGTTGCTTTCACTATTTTAGGAGACGCACTTAGCGTAAAGCTTATCGTCATTGGAAATGGAATCGGTGACCAGAATTCAAATCCACGTCGACGCTATTTGCCTTTCACTTTTCTTTCATGTCTTTGGAAAATGCATTTCCCCCTCTTCTCCCAATAGCTATGGGAAAATTATGAGGGAAGACTTGGTTCTTTAAACTTGGTTTGGCAACTAGTCTATGAGAAGGAAAACTTTGATTTCAAACAAACTTTAATTAGTTTGAAAATAGAATTTGTGTCACAATCCGCCCTTGGTGATGAGGTTGGGTGAATATATACGTTCACTATTTCCAAAACTCTTGAATCTAAAATTTGATGATGTTTTCTCTGATTTTTTATACTTGTTTTTGTCTATTTTTTACTGAGAACAATCTTGTTTCCTTCGACTGTAAAATCAAATTCGACTGAGCAAGCTACTATTCTATGATCAATGCTTATAATGTTATTGTTTATGGATGTGGTCTGAGGTCAATAGTGTATATGCAATTTTAGAATATACACTAATTTGTTGCTACTTCTAAAAGTTTTGCAATAATTTGAAAGACTTGAATTATACGTTCAAAAAGTTTAAAACTTTGAAAGGAATTCTTATCTCAAAGCCACGTCGTTGATAATTTAAGGACGATGATAATTGTACCACCTATTTACTTATTGAAAGGCAAAAATGTATGTATGTATGTTTGTATGTATGTATGTTAAGTTCAGTTCATATCTTTCTTTTATTCATTCTTTTTTTTTCACTTCATGTCTATTTTTCTTCAGTTCAAAACGTATCTTTCATTCTTTTTTTTTCAATCTATCTATCTATCTATCTATCTATCTAATGTTGTTCTATGTATTTCCCTTGTGATCCCAATTCAGGCTGGCAAGTTTGGTGATAATTTTGAGAGATACCCGAGTGATATATGTGTTGGTGTAGCTTACCCAACCGCAGTCGTCACCTTCAGCCATTTTAGTTATCGACAAACAGGGCATTTTTTTAATCAAGGTAATTGTTCACAGAACAGAACTCAACAATAAGTATTCATATTTTTCCTGAAAACCTTGGTGATAAATCAGCATAAGTTTATTGGCTGAAAATTTTCACTTGTTTCGCAGATTTCGCTCCGATAATCATACAGCTATCTCGCTGCTTCTATTGTACATGCAGGTCGTCAAGACATTTTCAAATGCCTTTTCCCTTCTCCTCCCTCAAATTTTCTCTTTCTCTTTTTGTCTTTCTCTCTTTCTAACACTTTTCCTTTTCCTCGCTCTTGCTACCGTTATTTCTCTTTCTAAACATTGTATTCACTTTTTTTAATGTGTGTGTGTGTGTGTGTGTGTCGTTGTTTATGCTTGTATTAGGTTCAACTATATTTGCATTTGTAGGAGGGGCCGAAAGTGTAACGTTTATAATCACAGGAAATGGAGTCGACGATCTGAGTTGAAATCCTGGACGAGATTTTTGTTAAACTATTAGGGATTTTACTTAATTATTTTTGTGCTGAATTGTTTGCTTACCAAAACTTTGAGTTCGTTATGGCAGGTTTTCGGTTTCTTAAGGTCAGGACTTGCGTAGGCATTGTTTTACTCATATATGTCAATCCTATCAAAATAAGCATGACTGGATTGTTTTAGAATCAACTGTAAGCGAAATATTAAAGATAAACATTTGGGTAGATATCAGCTGATAATTAGCAATGATGTGTCATTTAAATGTTTTAGTGATTACGTGTGATTGATAGATTAGTCAAAGAAGAAAATATATAAGAAAATTTCGAAGACGGAGTTGGTCGACAAGAGTGTCGGTGGCAGTCAAAGAAAGACCAGAAGCAGACGGAGCGGAAGAGCCTCGATGGGGGTGGATATGGATAGGTGAAGAAAATGTCTAAGTCTGTGGTTGTCCGTTTCGTCTAGCATGATATATAGTTCTTGTCGATCTACTGAGTTGACGCATATTTCCTTATCTATCTATCTCATTTCGCTGAGTGTTGTAAATATTGTAGACACGAATAAACTTTCGAATCCTGAAACTAACAGAGTCGTTTTGAATTAAGTCGCGTGACAAATTTCGACATGGTGCCGAAACGTCACCTTTTTGTTTCTCATTCAGGTGAAATGCCCCCCCCCCTAAGGCATAAATCTACCCCTACTTGCTTTAGCTATTGGTAAATAGTAAGGCTTACTGGGTTCTTTAGACTCAGTTTGGCAACCAGTCAAGAAGGAAAACTCTAAATTCAGATCCCATGTACTCTGTTTAAAATTTGACCTTGTGTTGCATCCTGCCCAGGGTTGAAGGATTTAGGTGAATACATATTTTTTTTTAATTTCTGTTATCATTAGTGACATCATTATCATCATCGTCATCATCATTACAATCAAAATGTTCAAACAATCTTTCAGGATTCTTTCTCATTTATTTCTATAAGGGACAAAGATTCCTTTATTTTGATTTGTACTGAAATAAATTCATGAGAAAAATTGTGCAATCTACGATACAAACAATTAACTGCTAAGTATATCTGAAACGGCCAATAAAAAGCCAAAATTAAACTCTTTATTGTTTATTGTTCTCGTAATGTATATCTTATTTTATGTTATTTCTTCTCATGTTGTATCTTTAAGTCTTGCTACAAAGACAACTTCTTTTCGATCGATGAGAACAGAAAAAAGTGTTTAGTATTAGTAATAGCAGGAATAAGTATTGTGAGAACCAACGTATCATTATATCATCATCATCATCGTATCGCGCTGGTAGCACGGATATCCCTGACCCTCTCTCGCCACTCCTCCCTATCGTTCATCGCCCTAGGTAGGTCTTCAGGACAACAACCCGTATCCTATCATAGCTGCTGAATGTATGTTCGTGCTGGTCGTCCTGCTTTTGCACGGCCATGTGTGGGGGTCCATAAGAGTACATCTCTTATGAGTTCGTCCCTGCTTCTCCAGCAGTGTCCTGCATGTCTGGTTCGTCTAACTTGAATAGTTTTCGTGATAGGGGGCAGGTGGCCGTACAGTTAGTGTCTTGTGGGGTGTTGCCGCCAGGACTTGTTTAAGATTGCACGTAGCATTCTTGTGTAATTGCCCTCTAGCTTCTTCTCCAGCCATTTTGTTAGCGTCCATGTAGTGCACCCATATAGCAGTATCGATGTGACCGCTGCCTGGAAGAAACTGCGTTTCATTTTATCGGTTAGGTCTGATTTGCATATAATCGATAGCCTATTGATAGCTGTCCATGCTTTCGCTAACCTCGTTTTGATGTCCTTTTCGGTTGATTCGACGCTGCTTCCTAGGTAAGTGAATTTGTCTACTAGTTTAAGAGGGGTTCCGTCTAGAGTGGAGATGTCCACCGTTTGATTATAGCACATATATTCCGTTTTGTGTGCATTAACATAAAGGCCTATGCTTGCTGCTGCTCGTTCCAAACTATGCAGTAGTGTTTCGGCGTGGTCAGGTGTATTTGCCAGTATCGCTATGTCATCGGCGTAGTCGGCGTCGGTAATTGTTGTTGCGGGGTACCTTCTGCTTCTTTTCTTCGTTAGTTCGAAGCCATTGTCTCTGATTTTGTCAATCGATGTTCTAAGTACGTAGTCTAGACAAATGATAAAGAGGTACGGAGCCAGCGTGTCCCCTTGTAGTACTCCTGCTACAATGTCGAAGTATTCTGTGTCTCCATCTGGTGATCGTACTTTTACTTTAGTGTTTCTATTGAGAATCGTTATTGCAGCTACGGTTTCTTTAGGTATGCCGTACGCTAGTAGGATTTGTTCCATCTTTCCTCTGTGAATGGAATCGAAAGCCTTGGTAAAGTCAACAAATATCAATGTCGCTTGTAGGCTTTTTGGTCGTACACCTTCAAGGATTCTACGGATGGTTAATATTTGTGAGGTCGTGGATCTATTTCTTCGGAAACCATATTGGTTTTTCCTAAGTATGTTGTCGATTTTAGGTTCTATGCGGTTTCGTAGTCGGGCATTTGTAGATTTTGGCTGCTATGGATGTAAGTGTTATGCCTCGGTAGTTTTTGGCTAATCCGAGGTCCCCCTTTTTAGGGAAGGGGAATATGCATCCCTTCATCCATCTATCTATCGGATTTTGATTGTATACTGCGTTGCAGTGTCGGATCAGTATGTCGTCGAATTGTCTGGTCTTCCATACTTCCAGGGGAATTTCGTCCAGCCCTGCAGCTTTCCTATTTTTAATTTTTCTGAGAACCGAGTCGAGTTCTTCTTGTGTGAACGGTCCTAGTTTAATGTATTATTGTTTGCTAATTATTCTGGTGATTGGTTCATGTGTTATTTTCGGTGGGTTTCCTTGTAAGTTTTCGAAGTGCTGTTTCCACAGTTTTATTCTTTCTTGTTGGTTTGCTGCTTTCAGTTTTGCTTTGGCTGTGTTCTTTCTTCTACTCACTTCGTTTATTGTTTGCCAGGCTATCCTAGATTGTCTATCTTCCACCGAGTCTCTTATCATATCTATTTGATTTTGAATGTATTCTGTCTGTTCCTTTATATATATGCCTGCTAATTGATATTGTGCCGTTTTTAGTTTTAAGGCATTTGTGTTTGTAGGGTTTTTTCGAAAAAAACCCAACTATCATTATATATATATATATATATAATGATACGTTGGTTCTCACAATACTTATTCCTATATATATATATATATATATAATGATACGTTGCTTATCATACTACTTATATATATATATATATATATATATATATATATATAAGAATGTTGGAAAAGCAGAATAATTCAGAATTTGATAAATTTATTATGAAAGCCGAAGTTTAAGGTTTCTGTTTATGGACTTTAAATCTATGAAAAGGGTTGTTAAAATAGCGATGGGTGGTTGATAAAAAAACAATGAGAAAAATTGTATAAAAAGAAACATTCATAACAGAATATTCAACGTTCTTTCGAAAACATTATTACGTTGTTGCCACGTAGACAGATCTTTGAAATTTGTTGAATTTCTATGGGATATAACGGTAGATGATAAAAACAATGATTGAATAAATCTTTTTAAAATGGAATAAAGGAAGAGAAAATGAATATAAACGTATTGTTCATGACGATAAATTTAGAAATGATATATGGGGCTCAAAAAAGTATAAATATGTGGGGATAAAAAGTTAATTAAAATTAGGTATGTTGTAGATATCCAGAACTGATTTACATAAGAAAGGGGATAGAGTGAAAAACTCGGGACGATTATTATGGGAGGATACGCGCAAAATAGCTTTAGCTTCCATGATTTGTCTTAATCTTTTATTATGAATATAAACTAGCATTGTTGCAGCATTAAAATTGAAGTTATAATAAGTTTTAGATATATGTAAGAAGAGTGCATTATTACCATTGTCTAAACTAATGTCACTTTTATGCTCATACTGACGTTTTTTTTAAGTTTCTTGCAGTTTCGCCTATATGTGTCCTTTTACAGTTATTGCAAGGAATAGAATAGACGCTAGCATTAGATTTAATATGAGGATAAGATTTCGTTATAAAAATAAGATACGAATAGTTTTTGAGGATACAGTAGCAGTTTTAATAACAAGGTTATGTAAAATTATTTTCTATAAAGTTAGAGGAAGAATTACTTAGAAAATAATGTGTTTATGGGGAAGTCTTACTATATTAGGTGTATTGATGGCGGTTTAAGATCGTATCTTTTGTGCATTTTGAGGGTTTTAGATTATGCATATTGTATAAAAGGCTTAAGGTAAAGAAGGTTTAAAAAAGAATTGTCTATATAATCAAATTCATCATCTAGATATTTAGGGGAGCAAATGCAAAGGGCCCTAAGATAAAAACCTATAATAATTTCTTTTAGTGTTGGTGTTATGGCGTGAATAAAAGTGTATATAGTCATACCTAATTTTAATTAAACTTTTCTCCTCACATATTCATACTTTCTTGAGCCCCTTATATTATATCTAATTTGATCCTTATGAAGAATACATTCATGTTCATTTTCTCTTCCTTTCTGCCATTTTAAAATGATATATTCTAACTATCATTCTTTTTATCATCTACCGTTATATAGCATAGAAATCCAACAAATTTCAAAGATCAGTCCCAGTGACAGCAACGTAATAATATTTTTAAAAAATAAGAGCGGTGAATATACTGTTATGAATATTTCTATTAATACACCCTTTTTTTTTCTTGTTATTTTATCAAGCATCCATCGCTATTTTAACAAGATTTTTGATAAATTTTATGTTTTGAAGAAGATTATTATGATCGAAATGTTCAACGTCAACTTTCATAATAAATTCATCAAATTTTGTATTATTTTGTTTTTCAAGATTCTTCATACTGTCGAATTAATTTCTGTATTTACTTATATATATATATATATATATATTATACAGAGAGAGAGAGAGAGAGAGAGAGAGAGAGAGAGAGAGAGAGAGATACATAGAAAGAGAGAGACTTATTCTTATTTCACGGATATTCAAGAGGAATTCGCAATAAACGGTGTTAAATTCAAAAAATGATGTTTCTAAGATTTTCGAATGACAACTGACATTTTTATTTTTTTAAACTATGTTTGGAATATGGTTTAAAGTAATAAAGATGGGAAATGAGGGTGGCTACAGAGACACACTTTTACCAATAGAACATATATTATTTTTGACTTCAGTTTCGATTTTTTTATTTAATGTATCAACATTCGTGGGTTGTTTAATTCTGACTCATCCTTGTTGAAGAACCGTAGTGGTACTGTATAACCAAAAGCTGCCGGGGTGTATAAAGGATTCATATCTTTCCCAAGTGCATCAGTCTGAAAGTAAAAGTAATAATGCGATGGGAGTTCGAACTCGTAAACTTAGATGTCACAGACAAGCACGTTAGCCACAAGGCCACGGGGACACCTCCAAATGGACAAGAGCAAAGCTAAATGAACGTAAAACATTATAAACGAATTTTTTAATTTTCCGACTTATAAAGAAATTATGGTGAGGATACAGATTGTTGGGTATCACCCATCTTTTTCGACACAATGAACTAGTCCATCTGCCATATATAGCAGTAGCTACTAATACCATGGCAGACTAGAAGGTGAAGAGCAGATTCTTATAGGAATAATATTAGAGGGTTGGAGACTGGATATCGCACTAGATTACCTTACTTGCTACCGTAATAACGGAAGCCAATACTATTGTTGAACTATATCTTTATTCTGTATTCACTAATCTTATGTTCTTGTCTACTAATAGTCTCTCTATTTTTTGTACTTTTTCCTGAGAATATATCTCTATTTCTTCCCATATCGTGGTTTGACATTTATTTAATATTACAAGCGTTCACTAACCAGAACGCAACGCAGATAAAAATGGATGATAAACACACTGAAGTATCAATTTAACGCATGCTTTTTCTGGGGACATTACCCTTAAGTGAAATACAAAACAGACCGTTCCAGGTTTGGAACTCGGATAAAATTCACGCCTAAAAGTTTCACGCTTTCTATACACAAGTTAACAAGCATTCAACACGTTTGAATTCATATATATATATATATATATATATATATATATATATATATGAAATATATATATATATATATATATATATATAAATTAAATAGGTAAATAAAAAAACGGAAATTCAATAAAACGAGGAGGTAACTCCTTAATCTCTTCAAACATGTCTATTCTGTTTTATTTATCCATTGGATCTGAAGAAGTCCTGTTATATTTTTCTTCGTATTTTTGGTTTACACCAGAAACTGAAAAACAGGATGGAAATAAATTTATAATCCTAAATTAACCGGTCTTTGTTTTTTTTTTCTTAAAGAAATATTGCTCTGTAAAAAAAGTTACATTGAGCTCTCTACCAGGAAAATTTAAATGTTCAGCTCCTGAATGATTTTCTTGTCCTGAAGGAATTACTCCCAACTCTGGTTTAACTGGACCGAATAATACTATATATATATATATATATATATATATATATATATATATATATATATATATATATATATATATATAACGTTCAAAGTGTTCTATTCCTCACACAGGATAAAGAGAATTGCTGAAAATTTGTATTGTGGCAACACACTACAACTTCTAGTATAAAATTATATTAAGATTTTTCTTGTTTTTTTTAAGTGTTTGTGTGTTGCCATAACAAAAATGTTCACCAATGCTCTTCTATGTGGGCGTGGCTCAAGACATTTTGACAACTTTCGTCTATACTCTTTAATTGTTCAGGGATTGTGAGAAGAAATGCTGTACATGATGCATAAGCTTTGTATGTCAAATTTGACTTTTCTAGTTAATGTATTACTATTTATCAAAATGGTTTTAATCTATATATAAATGCTTCCGCAAATAACACAAATTAGTTATTCCTCTCTCTAGAAGTTATAGCATTTTCAATTGTTGACCCATAAAGTGGTGTAAAATTTGAGTCATAATCAAGAAAATACTACATAACTGAAGAATAAGTAGCAGTTGAGATTGGCTTGAAATAATGAACTGGAAAAGAGACTATATATATACAATAATTAAGGAAGTATTGAAATGATAAAGACCACAGCACTTTTAAAATCAGTTAGCATACTTAGAAGAGTCCTGTAAAACTGAGGAGATTTACTGTAACTCAAGCTCTAGTGAAAAATCTTCTGTTAGAATAAATAATGATTTATTGTTAGATAAGGACACAAAATAGTATTTCGAGAAAAAAATTGAAAAAAAAGGTATTTTTACATCACAATAATAATAATAATAAGCTAATGCAGCAAATTAGCACAGAAGGAGTACAAGGCGAGACACGACTAGGTCGGCAAAGTGATACACTGGGAAATGTGCAGGAAATTTCAATTCGACCATACAAACAAATTGTATATGCACAACCCGGCGCCTGTCGTAGAAAATGACTCGCATAAACTCCTATGGGACTTTAACATACAAACGGAACACCTAATCCCAGCCAGAAGACCAGACCTCATAATAATCAACAAAAGAAAGAGAATCTGTAAAATTGTTGGCTTTGCTGTCCCGGCGGACCACAGAATAAATCTGAAGGAAAGTGAAAAGAAGGATAAGTACCTCGACCTTGCTAGAGAATTAAAAAAAATGAAACATGAAAGTAACAATTGTGCCAATTGTGATTGGTGCGTTAGGCACAGTAACTAAATGATTATTAAAGGGCCTGGAGGACTTGTAAGTTGGCGGACGGGTTGAGACTATCCAAACAGCAGCATTGCTGAGGACGGCCAGAATGCTGAGACGAGTCCTGGAGACTTGAGGAGACTTGCTGTCACTCAAACTCCAGTGAAAAACCATCAGCTAATACTGATGTGAAAAACTCTAGAGGAGTAAATAATAATAATAATAAATCATTTCATGTTGAAAGTAATTCAAACAGCGTGAAATCAGATGAAAGAAGCCACTTTTGAAAAACTTAAAAAAAGCAATGAAACAAATCCAAAATTCTCTCGTAACGCCAGTGGAAAGAACGCAAATACCTCAATCGAAAATGAAATGTAAAATAGTAAATCAAAAGCAAAAGAATATTTCTGAAAGAGAAACGTTTCTTTTTCTATTGAGCCCAGTTAACAATAATAAAAAAACGAAGAAGAAAGAAAACCCAGAAAAAGAATCAATTAACTTTTCATGAACTTTTGACAAGAAACTTAAAGAGAATCCCTTGCTTTTTTTCGTATGAGAAAATCGTTGTTTTGGATTTCTTCTTCTTTATATTTACATATATATTTTGAGCACGAAAACATTGATGATTCGATATGCTCCCTCGCTGCATGTTTTTATCCCCCCCAACCTCCAGGAAGTAAATATTGACTGTCTTCATAGTTCTGTCTCCCATCAGCGGGATTTCTTTCTAAGCTCAAGCAAAATAATGGGACGCAGAATCTATATTTCTAAATGGTTTCTTTTTTTAACACTTTTTCTCCTTCTTTTTTTTAAAAATCTTTGGCAATGCTTTTATTGACAAAAATTACAATTCTCACTTTCACGCTCATTCAATTTTACACGTTGACTTGAAAAAGAGATTCCTTTAGAAATGCATGCAGAAACTGTAGGGCAGAAAGAGGTATTCATCTTGCTATTCATCTCTTGATGTTATGCCGGATGTGTGTGTGTGTGTGTGTGTGAGAGAGAGAGAGAGAGAGAGAGAGAGAGAAATAACGAGACATAACAGGAATGATTATTAACAGAACCACAAACGTAGAGAAATTATAGGAAGATAAAGATCGACCAAAAGAAGACAGAGGGACAGAAAGATACGTATTCTGGCATGTTTGCTTTTATTCGGACGTCCTCTAAAGCAGGGCAATGCATATTTTGCAAAAAACAAAAATGACAATGCTGGTGATACTATTTACCCAACCCCTCCGCTCGGGCAGGATATGACACAAGGTCAGTTTTTAAGCGGAGTTTAACAGGTTTGAATTCAGAGTTTTCCTTCTCCTAGACTAGTTGCCTAACTAAGGCTGAAGAACCTAGTCTGTCCTACTATTTATCAATAGCTGGAGGGAGAATAATTGGATTCATACCTTTCCCAAGGGTATTAGTGCTATGTGAAATGCAATCAGTCTCGTCCAGGATTTGAACTCGTGTTGCCGTGTCCAATTCCTACGACGATAACGACTACACCACGGGCACCTCCCAATTTGTATAATATGACAATGCTGGTGATAAACTAAATGATATACGGAGTATTGTAAGTGAAATTATCAAATGACGAAAGGTTTCAGGAAAAAATTAATGATTAACTGATAAAAGGGGAAAAAATGAAAACAAAACAGAACAACACAAAAAATAAAAAAAACAAAACCCAGGCAATTTATATTTTGAATGTAATGATCTGAAGTTATACAAATTGAATAAAGTTTGTTTATTTCACATTCTGGTGCACAATTATAATGTTAAGCAGGCACAAGAAAACAATGAGAATAATAGAAGTGTTCTTCATCTTTTAAGATTTTAATTTGCCACTGGATTGAGATTTCATACTTTTGGGGTCAGAAGTGAAATATTCAAATTTCAAAATTGTAAATATTTATACAGTTAGATTACATTTTCTTCTCTATATATTTGTATTCATTGTAAAAAGAAACTATATATATATAAATATATATAGATATATACATTACAAAAAATTATATATATATATATATATATATATATATATATATATATATATTATACAAATATAAATATACATATATTATACAAATATACACACATGTCACGTGTCAGGCGCGTTAGGTAAAGATCTCGTGACACATGCGAATGATATATGGTTTGATTTCTTTGTCTAATGGCTTATCAGCCTTTGTGGGTTATCTAAATACCAAAGCTATCATTGTAGAAGAAGGCTAGTCGTACAATTTATCTCATAGCTTGGGTATGATGTATAATCATTCACTTGAGATGTAGCGGTTAACGTTGTAGGAAATGGATTCGGCAAACTGAGTTCAAATCTTAGGGGACCTTCTTTGTACTTCATATATCGCTAATATCCCAGGGAAAAGTTCATATGCAACTATTTTCCCTTCAGCTAAAATGATATAGTAGGGTAGACTAGATTCTTCACATTTGGTACATATTCACCTAACCCCTCCACCCGGGCAGGATGTGATATTAGGACAACTTTTAAGTGGAGTTTAACGAGTTTGAATTCAGAGTTTTCCTTCTTCTAGACTGGTTGCTTAACCAAGGCTGAAGAATCCAGTCTTCCATACCATTTATCCATTGCTAGAGGGAAAAATAATTGGATTCATACCTTTACCAAGGGTATTAGTGCTATGGAAATTGCAATCACATAGACACGGCGACATGAGTTCAAAACCTGGACGAAGCTGTTTGCATTTCCCATAGCACTAATACCCTTGGGAAAGGTGTGAATCCAATTATTTTCCTTCCAGCTATGGATAAATAGTAGGGTAGACTAGGTTCTTCAGCCTTGGTTAGGCAACCGGTCTAGGAGAAGGAAAACTCTGAATTCAAACCTGTTAAACTGTACTTAAAAGTTTACCTGGTATCACACCCTACCGGGTGGAAGGGTTATGGGAATATGTACCAACGTTTACCTAAAACTTCCAGGATCATAGCGTCATTTTTTTCAACCATGCCCAAAAAAGTGGCACTCGGGCCATTTTATTCCAAGCAAAGTGAGTGGGACTTCTCATATCTTTGAGTATTCTCCCATTTTTTTTATTACAAATTATCTCTAATCTCAGGCAAAACTTACCCTTTTTTTTTTATCTCAATCACCGGGATTTGTTTTGTTTTGTGTCATTAAACAGCTTAAATTCCTTAAAAGAATTTATTATTATTGTTTTTAATGGCACCTGCCAATCATCCAACTATCCAAACGTTTGCGTTACATCTCTGAAAGCAAATATTATTCTATCTTTCGTCATCGACCTGTTAACCAAAACCATGACAACATCACCCTATCATTTTTGACGTTATTAATTTGAGATTCAAGCTGGTCACTGAGATTATCTTTGCTTGATTCACTGATGCAAATAACAACTTACTTTCACTGTATCTGTCAGAAAAAAGATTCTTACAACTTGTAAATTCTACGTAACACATTGAGTACAACAAAATGGGCACACTGAGACTACTTTTTCTTTTCTCTAATGTCTAGTAATACTAACATCATTCATTCAAGAGACATGCTTAGTTTAATGGTTATTATCGTAAGAAAAAGAATCTACGACTTCAAATCCTGAAAGGAGATATTTGCGTTCAACTGGGCGCTAAAGCATTTGGAAAATGTGTAATTCCATCTGTTCTTCCCACGGTTATGAGTAAATAATAAGGCAGACTGGCTTCTTTAGCCTTTGTTAGGCAACCTCTCTAAGAGAATGTAAACTCTGCTTTCAAATGAACTTTACTCAGTTTAAACATTGATATTCTATCACATCTATCTCGTCATTGTTGGGTTAAGTAAATAAATGCATCATTTATTTAAAAGAAAACATAATTAAATATACTATTAGACAGTAAAAGAATCAGATTGATAAAATGCTAAGAATAGTTGACATGCAGAAAGTTTTCAAGCAATATATATCATTTGCATTAACACTGGTTTTTCTTTCGTTTCCAGTTTTTTTTGTTTCCATTGCAATGTATCCTTACGAGTCGAAATGACACAAAACCAAATAACTAGATTAACATAACATGAAACAGTCGATAATGTTTTTCTAGATGAGTTTTCGTAATTCATGTTGTCAGCCTCGGGAATATTTACCCAAGGACTTTGCCAGGGTTACAACGCTAAATAGCGTTACTTGCCTCTTGTGCGAGAGGAAAAAGAAATTGAGAGTAATGGCGACGGGTTTGGGAAAGGGCGAGGCTGAAAATGCAGTTTGTGTTGCCCACAGAAGATGATTGCTAAATGGATCCTTCATTTCCTAAAGGAAAAGGGTTAAAGATAGAGAATTATTTATCACGGAAGAAAATGCCGACAGGCAGGACCACGTGGTATATTAGTTCTAGGACCAGTTTGGACATGGAACTAATTGGATCGCAGAGTAATATGCCTCGTTTTTCCTGACAGCTCTTTGATAAGACTTGAAGAAATTTTGTACGGAGACACGATCGTTTTTCGAGAAATAGTAAAGAGTATTTACATTACAACAGTGTACATGCAGATACCACTCAAAAGTAGGTAACTATAATGAATAACCAGACTAGTTTATTGCCCAGTCGGTTGGGGCTGAGGAATACACCGACTGCACCTCAGCAGAGGGGTAAGACCCCCAATGAGTGTCCTGGATATGACACTAAACAATCTGATCGTGAAGTTCCAGTTATTCTGGAGCTTTGGGGAATGCGGAGTGCCCCATCATTGCCATTGCTCCCAGGTCCACTTTGGTCCGAAATGGTAGTACCTGATAGGGCTACATCTATGGGTTAGATAGAACTAACTGCATACTTATGCTAAACCAAATTGTTTGAATTAGAACTGTTGACATTGAAACTGTACTTTCACTAAACTGAATAGTTTAATATAGAACTTATGAACTTATACTTAACGGAATTAGCTGCATTAGAACTGCTTGAATAAATTGAATAACTTGAAATAGAAAGGTTTCTGACTATTAAACGGTGTACTCATGCTAAACAGAATTGTTTTAAATAGAACTATTTGCATAAAAATAGATTTGGCGTGAAATAACCTACAAAGGTTGATATGCCATGAAACCAACCAACCAAACTAGTTTATGGTCTTTAAATAGCTCTCGGAACGTTTAGTTTTAGTGACATTCATTATTGTTTGAGAGATATTTTTATCAAATATTTGATGTAATGTTAATCTAGTTATTTGGTTGTGTGTTATTTTGACTGGTAAAGATGCAATAAAATGGAAAGAAAAAAAACTGGAAATGACTGAAAAACCATGATTAATGCAAATATGTATTGTTTGAAACAACAATTTTTTTGTATTTTATCAATCCGATTTTTTTTCTGTCAAACAATATATTTAATCATATTTTTCAAATAAATGATATTTTTATTTACTTGGCCCAAATACCATGAGAAAGATGTGACATAAGATCGATTTTTAAGCAGAGTAATGCTAGTTTGAAAGCAGAATTTCACTGTTCTTAGATTGGTTGCCAAAAGAAGATTAAGAGACCATTGTATTTTGAGATGATATCAAAATTAGCATTGTCATGTGACACTATAAGCTCTTCTCTTCTGGGATGTATACATTTAGGTACTATAAGTTGGTTGGTTGGGTTTTATGGCATGTCAGCCTGGGTAGGTTATTAAATGCCGAATCCATCCTTATAGAAGTAATCTGGTCTTTTTCAAATAATTCAGTTTAGCATAAGTACACAATTTAATTGTCAAAAACATTTCTATTTCAAGCTATTCAAACAGTTCTAATTCAGCTATTTCAGTTTAGTATAAGTATAGATTTTGTTTACACACAGTTAGATGTCAAAACAGTTCTACATTAAAAAATTTAATGTAAGTACAGTTTCAATGTAAAAACAGTTAAATTTCAAACAATTCAGTTTAGTATAAGTACCCAGTTTTAATGTTAAAACAGTTCTATTTCAAGCTATTCAGGTTAGTCAAACAGTTCTATTTCAAACAATTCAGTTTAGCATAAGTATACAGTTCTATCTAACCTATAGATAGATCTCTATCAGGTGCTATTATTACAGGCTAGAGTGGACCTGGGAGCAATGGTAATGAAGGGGTACTCCGCATGCCCAAAGCTCCAGCATCACTGGAACCATCAGATTGTTTAGTATCATAGATAGGACACCCATGGGGAGAGGGTTTTACCCCTATTCAGAGGTGCAGTCGTTGTAATCTACAGCCCTAGCCGACTGGGCAAGGTGCAATTGTGTATATGCGTATAGGTACAAGAATATCTAGATGACTATATATGTGTATAGGCTTAGCACATATTCGTGTACATGAATGTCGTTGGTGAGAGTTACTGTAAGGCTGTGTGGGGGTATACGAGCGTATATGTATATATGTACATGGATTTATGTGTAATACTGTTGTATAACAAGATGAAGGAATCAATGACCATAATACTTTCTTTATAAAAATATATGTCACTTTATTAGTTCTCGAACGGTCCTAAATTCTGTATGTATGAGAGAGAGAGACAGATACAGGTGTTATGTTTTGACCTGTTGACCCGGCCAAAAATGCCATTCAAGGTGACGCACCGGAAGGAAGTGACACATTCTGATGGCAGTTATGAGAGGAAATCGCGTGGGCGGAAATTGGCTGATGAAATGGGACGAGGTAAAAAAGATCCCATTATACTCTCATAGACTGACGCATCGGAAGAGAGTGACCTCTGAACTGGATGACAGTTATTTCCGCTCGATGACGATCACACAGGCCATTCCAAAGAAAGCGGAAGTGACACATCCCGGTCGCTAGATATCGGAAGGAGTTGCGGAAGCGTGTCCATATCACCGCGTGGGAGTTTGAAGGTAATATAAGGCCGACGAATTGAACAGAGGACAGTTGAGTTCCGGTCAGTTGAGTTCAACGAGCCAGTAGACAGACAGGCGAGAAGGAAGACAAGCAGTATAGTTGGAGACGGAGATGGACACGCTGTAGTAAGGAAAGCCAGCACCCAGCCGACCCGAGTGCTCCGGTTGAGCAGCCATGGAGAACGAGAAAGACACAACGCTGACGGCCATAACTTTGGGGTCAAAATATTTCAGTTATGTTCGGTCTCCAGCTCCCTCTCACACGCAAACTTTGAGTAACCCTTTTCGAAACCTTACAAATAAAGTGAGAGGTTATATATTTTATAAAGAAGTCTTCCTGCGTCTTTCTGTGTGCGTCGTTTGTTCCTGTGACTTTATCATTGTGCGTCTGTTTAATTATTGTTGTGTTGTTATGATACGGCACAGGACTATATAACACAGGAAGTCGGAGGACTCGGGCACAGACTGGTGGAGGACAGCTATATTGACCTTTTCTTAACCAAAGTTGTTATTCCATATTCAAGGCCTTACGCCTTTGCTTCCTTGACGAGAGGTTCTCAACTGTGTTCCACCAGAGGCCACCTGCACCTACCGCGGGTGCCCTCCAGCCGCTCTCCAAACCTCTTCACTGCCCTAATCTTTTCTGACTGCTGATTGACCGTAACTGACTGTGACTGACTGTGGTACCTGAGTATATATATTTTCATAACGTCCATGCGTTCCTTCTGGCCCGTGATTCACGTGATCTGCTTACTCCCATGCATCGCTCGTTTTTTGGCAATTACTTTGTTTACACTGGCGAATCCTGTGTAGAAATTCCTAATTGGCGGCTCTGTCAAAGGTCAATATGAATCAAAAGAATGACTAAAAAAACATTGGGGAATCGGCAGTTTTTAATTGTTTACGAAACCGGCTCATTGGCCTAGTGGGTAGAGTGTTCGCCAATTGTCTGGAAGACCTGGGTTCAATCCCAGGTCGCGTCATACCAAAGACTTTAAAAATGGTATTTGATACCTCCTTGCTTAACACTCAGCAATATAAGGTACGTATCAAGGGTAAAGTGGAGCAATTCGGGGAAAGGAGTAGCACCCTCCCCTACACCCTGATGTAGTAGCTATTGAAAAGGGAGCCTTCTGGTCGCCCTCGACTACGGTCGCCAACTTTACTTACTTACAAATTAAAAAATAAAAAAATTGATTAATCGATGAGAATGAAGGGGTTAGTTTTTAATGTCCATAATAAACATAATTCTTTGGCGCTAGAGGTCAGTAGCTAAGAATATCATTTCTTTCTTGAAGTACATAAGTTCCGAGAGTGATACGCGTGGTGAATTTCTTTTCTGGATGACTGTACTTGTATTCAAAGAGGCAATAGAAATCAAAGTTAGAACATGGGTATTTGACAGAATCAGCTATGAAAATGTCCAAGTCTTCATCTCTCGTCCGGATCGCGATATTTAAGATTCAGCTCCTAAATTTATATTGCAAAGTCTCAGCTGCCACCACTCTTCAGGATAAATTGGAAGAGTAAATAAAGAAAGCGTGTGTACATTTTTGGAATTCATTTTTCCTATTTTTTCTTGTTTGTTGTTCTGACCTGTGGCTTGTACAGTTTCGACCAAAATCTACTGTCGTCACAAGTTTATTCTTGTTACAAATCTACGCAACGTGGAGTCGATTCATTGATCAGGCGAGACTAGAAAGCCACGACAAATATTTCTTCAACCACTAAATTTTTTCGAAGTCTTTTCTAAGACTTATTTGTGGTGCTTCTTTTCATTCGTTTTATCTATGAAATTTCAAGAACGTGAATATTTATTAAGAAATTTTACATTGGCTTATAAAATAAAATAGAAGGAAATAGTTGCGAAATAATTTAAACTGAAATGGAAAATTTATCTGACAGCTTAAATTTAAGTATTGTGTATTTTTCAGTCAATGTTCATGTTCAGCATGAGTATTTTCGAAACAAAAATTCACTGTACTCTAAAAAACGATCTTGATTTGGCACCTTCTAAGAATTCCACCAAACAATCTGTTAAATCTATAATTTCTATCAACAAATTATAGACATCTCACCCATTAACAGTCTTAAAGCAAGTAAACTAAATGATATATGATTGTTTGTTTGTCGGTTTAGTTTTTATGGCTTATCAACCTTTGTAGGTTATTAATGCCAAATTCTGTTTTTACATATATTAAACCCAAGTTTTGTTTTGATTTGGTTTTATGGCCCATCAGCCCATTGTAGGTTATTAATGCCAAATCGACACACACATACACACACACACACACACACGTACACACACACACACACACACACACACACACACACACACACACACACACACACACAGACAGACATATATATACATATAAATATATATACAAAACAGTTCTATTTCAAACAATTCAGTTAAGAATAAGTAGAGTTTCAATGTCAAAAACAGTTCTATTTTAAACTATTCAATTTAGCGTACGTACGCAGTTTAAATGACAAAACAGTCCTATTTCAAGCAATTCAGTTTTGCATAAGTACACAGTTTACTTCTACTTTATCTATAGATAGGACCTTATCAAGTGCTACCACTCCGCGCATGACCAGACCTAGGAGCGATGGCAACGAAGGGGTACTCTGCATTACCTAAAGCTCCTGCATTACTGGAACCTCACAATTAGGTTGTTTATTGTCATAAATAGGACAATCGTTGGGGAGGGGTTTTACCCCTTTGCAGAGATACAGTCAGTGTATTCTACAGCCCCAGCCGACTGGGCAATATATATAATTGATAGCTTGATCTCATCGACATATCAACTAGTCTGGGACTATTTCATGCTTAGAAGTTAAGGAATCGTGTACAAATTTACGTTCATATTTACATTTCTTAAGAGTTTTTCTTCTCTCTTTGTTATATGATATCAAATATTTCTATTATATACAAATAATTTTCCCTGAGTTTTATCGTTTCACATGTTTCGAATTCTAATAATTTATATACAAGTTTCAAGTAATATGGTTTCAAATAAAGCTTTCTTGTTAATAATAATCATTTGTTTGCACCCATTTATTTATTTTCAAGTAACAGTTTCTTGTTAATAATAATCTTTTGTTTGCATCCATTTATATATTTTCAAGTAACAGTTTCTTGTTAATAATAATCATTTGTTTGCGCACATTTATATATTTTCAAGTAACAGTTTCTTGTTAATAATAATCTTTTGTTTGCACCCTTCATATGTTTTCAAGTAACAGTTTTTTGTTAATAATAATCTTTTGTTTGCACCCATTTATATATTTTCAAGTAACAGTTTCTTGTTAATAATAATCTTTTGTTTGCACCCATTTATATGTTTTCAAGTAACAGTACCATTTCAAACAGTTCAGTTTAGCATACATACACAGTTTACTTCTATTTGACCAACAGGTAGGACCCTATCAGGTGTTACTATTCCGGGCCAGAATCGAGTGGACCTGTGAGCGATGGCAATGAAAGGGTACTTCGCATTCCCCAAAGCTCCAGCATTACTGGAACCTCACCATCAGATTGTCTCGTGTCATACCAGGACACTCGTTGGGTGGGGGTCTTACTCCTCTACAGAGAAGCAGTCGTTGTATTCTATATCCCAAGCTGACTGGCCAATAAAACACTTCAGAAAGGTAATAAAATAACCTTATCCTCACAAGCAATGTGTTACATTGTACCACATCTGTTTTTCTACAAAGACGTTTTTGTCATTAAATAACCAACGAATATAACATTAAAACAAAGAAACTAGAACCAAGAAACCAACCAGCATAGTTGGTGAAGTTGTTGCTTATTTATCACTAATCATAATTATTTTTTTTTTTTGCACAGGAATGAAAATGAATACAATATATGAATACAATAAATGTTCGGCAAATAATTTATTCTAGGGAAATGTTTTTTCTTATTTAAAACTGTGGCGCACTACAATGTACCAACCTTGAATCTTCTCGTTTGGTATATATTTAGTTCAGTGATATCAATACTTTTAATCAGAACAGCTTTCCAGCATCCAAGCTGATTACTTGCAAAAATGTTTTGTTTTGGTGATGATCTTCACTGCAAAGAAGCACTCATTTGCAATGTTACAAGATGTTAAGAGACCATTTAGGAAAAGAAAGGACACCAATGAAATTTCTCTTCGAAAATCGATCGTTGATTGCTCCAGAGAGGTCTTAGGCCATCAAAAATAAAAATAAGCTGGAGGGAAATAATGTAATTTAAAGATTTTTGCTATGAAGACTGACATTACCGCTGTAGGTCTTTCCGGGGATCTAAATATGAATAAAAAAATGATGAAAAAAGAATCATAGGTAATAGTGGGATTTCTGATGAAAGGAAATGCCTCCCCTGTTGTTCTCACATTTCTGAAAACACCATTTCTCTCTCTCTCTCTCTCTCTCTCTCTCTCTCTCTGTTTATATGTATATATATAAACTGAGAGAGAGAGAGAGAGAGAGAGAGAGATGGTTTGGTTTAGTTTGGTTTGTTTTTATGGCATATCAACCTTTGTAGGTTATTTAACGCCAAATCCATTTTTATGTTACTACAGTTTAATTGTAAAAAAACATTTTTATTTCGAGCTATTCAGTTTCGTCAAGCAATCCTACTTCAGCTAATTCAGTTTTGTAAAAGTACTGATTTTGTTTACACAGAGTTATATATCAGAAGAGTTCTATGTAAAACAATTTAGTTTAGTGTAAATACAGTTTCAGTTATATATAACAATTCAGTTAAGTGTAAATACAGTTTTAATGTCGAAAAACAGTTCTATTTCAAACATTTCAGTTAAGCACAAGTACGCAGTTCAAATGTAAGTACGGTTCAATTGTCAAAAACATTTCTATTTTAAGCTATTCAGTTTAGTCAAACAATTCAGTTTAGCATAAGTATGCCGTTCTATTTAACCCATACATAGGGCCCTATCAGGTGCTACCAGGTGCTAAATTCGGCGAACACTCATGCACAACATACGGAAATATCGAACAGCTGTTTCGACCTTATTTGGTCTCATCAGCAGTGTATATCGTGATCTCCACCACTGGATATCGAAACAGCGACCACAGATTGCAGAGCCGAAACTCTACGACTGAGCCATCTGTTAATATCGCACACAAGTGACGCCAAATTTACTAGTCATGGTAATTGCGCGACCAATTAACATAAATGTGTCTTGCAACTTATATTCGTACTCTTTAAAGAGGTCACGGTCACCTCCAAGGTCATGTCTTCTCAAGAGGATTGAAAATACGCACCTGCGTAATTACTATGACCTCAAGGGCAAGAATATATATGTACATCTATATATAATGTACATCTAGATAGTCATATATATATAATTAGGAAGACTTTTTAACTGCGGAGAGCTAAGGAGGGACACAGTGTTATGTCTCCAATAGACACCGATCTAATAATTAAAAATATTTGAAAACTACTACTAATACTAAGATTAATTATAATAAGATTAGAATTTGGCAAACGACGTATATTTGAGTTAGTAAGCAATAAAGCATGAACCAATATCGATATGTTATAGACTATAGATAAATATGTTTTCTCAGTTAAAATAAAACAGCAATTCTTCAAAATTGTACTCTTATCAGTACTACTGTGTGATTTCACCTCTTGGACTTTAGCCTAGAAAAAAACTAAATGATAACTACATAAAGATGATGCAAGCTATTTTGAACAAATCCGAGAAACAGTACATTACAAAATAGCACCTGTACGACCACTTACCACCCATCTCACAAATCACCTTAAAAAAGACGGGCTAGACATGTTAAGAACTGCTGGAAAAGTAAAAAAAAACAACTCATAAACCACGTTTTTTATGGACTCTTATATATGGACACACCAACGTTGGCCAACTAGCATAGGTTTGTAGTCATCAGCTGTGCGTGGAGAGTGGATGCCTACTGGAGGACAAAAAAGAGTGATGTTCAGGAGAGAGAGAGAGAGAGAGAGAGAGAGAGAGAGAGTGGGGTCAGTAGAATCTATGCTGTCGGTATATCGTGATGATGATGATGATGAAGCAAATGATGCATGCACAAATTAGAATCTTTTATGGCAACTGAAAGGGATACGATACTCCAGGATATTGAAATCTGCATTAATCAATATAAAGTAAAAGTAAAGTTAGCGACCGTAGTCGAGGGCAACCAGAAGGCTCCTTTTTCAATAGCTACTACACCGACGTGTAGGAGAGGAATCAATATATACAACTGAAACCTCCCGTTATGAGCAGAGGTAAAAAAAAGTATCCCATAGTAAAAACAAAAGCAGTAATAATACTGAAAAAAACGACGAAGGCAATAAAACTGTAAAAAATCAAACAAAAAAGAAAAAGGAAAATAAAACAAACTTCCAATGTAAAAGTTAAAGTAGCATTCATAATAGTTTTAGGGTCTATGTCAAAGTCATTGAAATCGGAATTTGACGAGGCTGGTATTCACAGTAACCGAAGCTGATATTCGAAGTAGGACTTCATTTCAGCTTATGTCTTTGCTGGAGTATCTGAGGATATAAAAAATTGTACCGGAGATCTTGAGAGATTTGCTTTCACACAATTCTTTGTGGGACACTGCATGCACAAGTGAATGGATATTTTAGTTTCTTTTTTAATGACATATCAACATTCGTTGGTTATTTAATGTCATTGCCATCCTTGTAGAAGAACAGTTGTGACACTATTTAACCCTCAGCAGGGAAAATAATAATAATAATAATAATAGAGAATGACACACATAAACTCCAATGGGACTTTCACATAAAAACGGATCACCACTCCCAGACCGAAGACCAGACCTTATAATAATAAAAAAAAAAAAGAAAAAAAAAGAAGAGGCTTCGCAAAATTGTGGACTTTGCTGTCCCGGCTGACCACAGAATAAATCTGCTAGGGAATTGAAAAAAACTATGGAACATAAAGGTGACAATTATACCAATCGTGATTGGTGCTTTTGGTACAATCACTAAATGGTTATTAAAGGAAGTGGAGGACTTGGAAATAAGAGGACGAGTGGAAACCATTCAAACAACTGCATTATTGAGAACGGCGAGAATACTGAGAAGAGTCATGAGGACTTGAGGAGACGTGCAGTCATTTAAAATCGAGTGAAAGACCATAAACTAAAACTGATGTGAAAAAATAGCAAGGAGTAAATAATAATAAAAAGTAAAAAAATCAAAGAAAACACAGAGAGAAACTTGTACTAACACTTTGTCAGAGAACTAAAAAAAAATATGGAACATGAGGATGAGAGCGAAACCAATTGTAATAAATGTGCTGAGAATGATCCCTAAAGGGCTTGATAAGAGAGCTGGAAGAGTTTAAAATAAGTGAACAAACTGAGATGATCCCAACAACAGCATTACTGAGAAGGCCAGAATGCTGAGAAGAGTCCTGAAGACTTCAAGAGGCTTGTGTCTTTCAGATTCCAGAGAAAGATCATTCGCTCACACTGGCGTGAAAAACTCGTCATAATAATAATAATAATAATGATAATAATAATAAAACTGAGTTAACTTTGTCACCAAACTTTCAGTGAGAGCCATCAGATACTACTGGTGTGAAAACATCGCAAAAAGTAAATTAAATTCATTGGAAATAAGAAATATATTTGTTTTTCATCATTATGGTATGTAATGTATGACAAATATGTTAAGTTCTTCTTCTTCTTCTTCTTCTTCTTCTTCTTCTAATTACCATTATTATTATTATTATTAGTTGTTGTAGTTGCATATTAGAAAGGCCATTTTTGCACTTACTGTTACGAGAAATTCTTAATTAAAACTTGAATAATTTAAATACGTTTTTTTTAAGCCTAGGCATTTTTACGGACTTTTTCTGAAAAATTTCCTTTAAATTAATTTCGTAACTTTCAGTCGGTAAAGCTTCAGTGCACTCAGCCGAAACTGCTCTGCATAAAAACTTTATCGTCAAAGAAACAAAAAGCAGAAAATAAAATAAAATAAAAAACAAGAAAAAAATTAACAGAAAAAAAAAAAATGGCGAAGATATTTTGAAGAAGTGAAAACAAGACGTCTTTCTTTACTTATTCATATTTTCTCTTCTCTATTAATTGATAAACCCAAGAGCAAGAGTTTCACACTGTGTTTTAATAAAGATAGAGAATAGTGAAGAAAAAAGAAAAAAACATTCAAGACGATTTTCTAATGAAATATTCAAGCTAAAATTTTATATTTAACGCGTCAAGTGGACGTTGAGTAAGGAACTTCATTCAGTTCGTCTGGAAATTATATCAACCATGATACATACAATAAGCTTTATTTTTCTGTTATCTATGAGAAATATGTACGTCACCTAGTTTCAGCTGATTCTAAAATGTAGGACTGCACTTTCCAGTTACATAAACAGTACACTATTATGTCTGGTGCCCGTGGTGTAATGGTTATCGTCGTAGGAAATGGACACGGCGACACAAGTTCAACTCCTGGACGAGACTGATTGCGTTTCACATAGCACTAATACCCTTAGGAAAGGCATGAATCTAATTATTCTCCCTCCAGCTATGGTTAAATAGTAGGGCAGACTAGGTTCTTCAGCCTTGGTGAGGCAACTAGTCTAGGAGACGGAAAACTCTGAATTCAAACCTTTTAAAATCCGATTAAAGATTGACTTTGTGTCATATCCTGCCCGAGCGGAGGGGTTGTTAAATATAATTTTGTGTCTTCACGACATACATCAAATTACCAAGTTACAATCGCGATTATTAAAATAATTCCTTGACAAATTGATTGATTTTAACGGCTTGTCAATCCATTCATGGTCATTTTAAACATAGGCGTAGGGTAATAGCGTCGTTGTCTATTTGTTTGTTTGTTTGTTTGTTTAGGTATATGGCATATCAACCTTCTAGGTTATTTAATGCCAAGTCCATTTTATACAAATGGACAGTTCTATTTCAAACAATTAAGTAAGACACAAATACACAAAATAATGTTAAAAATCATTTCTGTTTCAAGTTATGAATAACTGTATAATTGTAAAAAACATTTCTGTTTCAAGTTATAACTTGAAACAGGTATGTTTTTTCAATTATATTGTGTATTTGTGTCAAACTTAATTGTTTGAAATTGAACTGTTCATTTAGACAAACAGTTCTAATTCAAACAACTCAGTCTAGAATTATTATAGTTTTTTACACACAGTTAAATGTCAAAACAGCCCTATTTCAAACAGTTCAACTCAGCACAAGCACGCTGTTTATACGTCAAAACAGTTCTATTTTAAACAATTCAGTTTAGCATAAGTATGCAGTTTAAATGAAGTACGCAGTTTAAATACCAAAACAGTTCCATTTCAAGCAATTCAGTTTAGCATAAGTACACAGTTACTTCTATTTGACTAATAGATAGGACCCTATCAGATGCTACTTATCCGGACCAGATTGACCTGAGATGGTACTCTATATTCCCCAAAGCTCCAGCATTAATGGAACATCACCATCAGATTGCTGAGTATCATATCCAGGACACTCGTTGGGGAGTCTTACCCCGCCGCAGAGAAGTAGTCGGTGTATCCTACAGCCCTAGCCAAGTGGACCACTCGTTGGGGAGTCTTACTCCTCTGCAGAAAAGTAGTCGGTGTATTCTACAGCCCAAGTCGACTGGACCACTCGTTGGGGAGTCTTACCCCTCTGCAGAGAAGTAGTCGGTGTATTCTACAGCCCTAGCCGACTGGACTATTCGTTAGGGAGTACCCTCTCTGCAGAGAGGTAGTCGGTGTATTCTCTCGCCCCAGCCGACTGGACCACTCGTTGGTGAGTCTCAACCCTCTGCAGAGAATTAGTCGGTGTATTTTGCTGCCCCAGCCGACCAGACAAGTTCATTGTCTGTTTACATTTACATTTTTGTGTATGGTTGTTTTTTTAAGAGTTTCTTCTTTGCACACGGTCCGATCGAATCATTTTAAGCAGATCTATAGATGGAACCCTTACAAGTACTATCACTCCGGGTTAAAGTAGAACTAGGACTAATGTCAGTAAACGAGTATTTAATAGTTGCCAGACATCTAGAAGTGGAACCTCACCAACGGATGCAGTGTCATACTCAGGATGCCTTAGACCTAGCTACATAACTTTAGAAAACTATGGAACATGAAGGTGACAGGGATACCAATTGTAAATATCCAAAGGCTTGATAAAGGATTGATAAAGGGACTGAAAGATTTAGAAATAAGAAGTCAAATGGAGATCATCTGGACAACAGAATTATTGAGATCAGACAGAAGAGTCCAGGAGATTTGAGGACACTCGCTGTCACTTAAACTCCAGTGAAAATCATCAGCTAACGCTGGTGTGAAAATTCTCAAAGGAGTAAAACAATTTGTAAACAATTATATCTTTAAGCACATGGTTTCAAGTATTCTTATTTCATTCAAATAACTTTCAAGCAGATCTATTAAACTAATAGATTGTACCGTAACAGTTACTCTCACACCTGGATTAAATGAACCTGGGAGTAATAGCAATGAAGGAATACTTCATACTCCCCAGCTCTCCGGAAATGGAGCCTCATCTTCAAATGCCGTTTTATATCATATCCTGGATATGCAAAAACAAATATTTCATATCGATGAACTCAAATAAATTATCGTTTTGTCGCTGTCGACATAAAGTCTCGTTTCATCCATTCTCCTACTTTATCGGATGCCTAATGAGTAATAAGGTATGATAATAAAGAAACTTTTGTGGAGAATTTCTTTTATTCTCATGGATCATAATGCTGATGAAAGTTGAAGAAAGGAACTTACCGAAACGTGATAAAAACGTCCAGAATAGGAAGGTATTTAGTTACCAGAAACGTATCTCGTATGCTAATGACGCGGTTCAATGTTATTGAAAGTCAGCATATCTTGTTTGGTTAAACCTCTTTTAATCTCCCCAGCTACTAGAGAATATTGACTTGAAGACTTCTGCTAATGCTGCAGTGGGTGTTGTACCAGGCTTAAAAGAAAATTACACGAAATGCATCTGGTACCTCAAGTAAATTGGAAGCCAGTATTCCCGGCGGAAATGCAGGGTAAACTGCGTGGTTAGCATGCTTGAAGGACGCGTTTTCACGTGCAATGAGTAGTCGGCTGGCTGGAGGAGGTGTGACCAAGAGAATTTGCATGGGCGTCCAGAATGTTATATAATCAAGAAGATTTTGACCCGATAAGAAGGAACAACAAGGAATTCACTGAATGTTCTTATCTCGGTCTCTTTGTGTGCGGCTCATCCGTCTTCGACCCTAGGTACTCTACTCATTGGTGCATTTTGGGTAATAAAAGGTGTCTTTCTCTGCTTTATAACACCATGGGTTTAATAGCACCACTGCTGCCTTACTACAAAGATGTCTTTAAATAACCCAGGAAAGTGGATATACCATTAAACAAAGAAACCAAACCAAAACAAACCAAATCGTTTGTTTATTTACTTTGAATAAAATTCATGAATGAAGAAAAATTGCTATGATCTTACTGAAATAATAAACTTAGCTCATTCTGACACAGTTTATTCAGTCAAGAACGACATCATTGAAATATTATCGAGAGTAGCCAACCAGCCAGCTATTGCCCCAGATTTATTTAAGATTAGTTTAATCTTTTAAAATGCGACTGTAGTAAAGATAAAAGAAAGTAAATTCTCGAATCGGTAAACGAAATAAAGATTGTCACAATGATTTTAGAAGCGTGATCGATTAGACATAAATTATAATGTCTTTTGATGTTACATTGTGGCAAACATTGGCACCATCAGTACCAATAGTCTGTGTTTGATCCCAGATAAAAGCTAAAATTTTGAACGGTGATTTTCATGGCAGAATAGGTTTAATTTCTCGTAAAGATAATATTTTCTCTTTTTAAGGATGCTTCGCCTAGATCTCTGAAAGAGAAGACCAGCTCTTTTTGAGGAGGAAAAACATGTGATTTCACGTTATAAACGAGCTGGCCATGTTGCATTTGGCTTCTATCTTACAAACTCGAATTTAATAATCAGCTAGAATTATAACACTTGAAACATGATGGGTTCCATCAGATTATCAAAGTTAACTAGCAATGAGCATGTTATAGAATTAGATGGGTGGCCACTTTGCAACAGCAGGTACTGTAAAGTGCCTGAAATAGGTGAGTCAAAGCAAAACTTTTAATCTATTTACTCAACCACGGACAGGAGGCCACATAACGTCTGTTCTTAAGTGATTTGATTTCAGAATTTTCCAAATTCTAGATCGCTTATCATTGCAAGACTAAAGAGCCAAATCTGAACAACTGTTTTACTATAGTCGGCGTAAGGAGATATAAATTCCTGCCTTTTCTTAAATAGCTTCCACTAGGATTTGATCTTGTGTCACTGCGTTTCTTTCCTAAGACGATAACCGTTATGCAACCAGCTCTTCCGAATTATGAGAGAATATCAGCTTGAAATTTGATTAGTGGTTGGCGAAATTGCGTATTTACTAATCAAATTTTGAGATTACCATTCGAATCCGGGTCAATTTAAAACACGGAAAACAAATGGAAGCTTTTAATAACTTAGGATATCATCAGATTTTTTTACAAAACGTTTTCACAAACATAGATTGCAGTTATATTCTTGTTATTTACTAACTTAATTTAGTCAGGCAAAAACCTTAAGCCATAAATGGTCTGCTGGTTTGTTAGTTAGTTGGTTGGTTGGTTGGTTTTACGGCATAGCTACTATAATTTGTACTGTCTTGGTTTTATGGCATATAAACCATAGTAAGTTATTTAATACCGAATCAATTTTTATACAAATAAAGACTTATAAGAAAAAAATTCAGTTTAGCATAAGTACACACTTTAATTGTCAAAAAATATTTCTATTTCAAACAGCTCTTATTCAAAAAATTCAGTTTTGTATAAGCATAGTTCTTGTTTACACACTGTTAAATGTCGAAACAGTTCTATTTCAAACAATTCAGTTTAGGGTAAGTACAGTTTGAAAGTTAAAAACAGTTCCTTTTCAAACGATTCCGTTTAGTATACAAAAAATGTTCCATTTCAAACAATTTAGTTACGCATGAGTACGCATTTTAAACAATTCAGTTTTGCATAAGTATGCAGTTTGAATAAAGTACGCCGTTTAAATGTCAAAACAATCCTATTTCAAGCAATAAAGTTTAGCATAAGCACTCAGTTTAGTTCTATTTGACCAATAGATAGGACCCTATCAGGTACTAATACTCCGGGTCAGAGTGGACCTGGAGCGATGGAAATGATACTCCGCATTCCGCAAAACTCCAGCATTACCTGAACCTGACCATCAGATTGTTTAGTGTCATATCCAAGACAGTCGTTGTCGGGTCTTACCCGTCTGTGGAGATGCAGACAGTGTATTCTACAGCTCCAGCCGACTGGGCAAGCAACCATAGTTCATACAAATCAAGTCGTGCTGATAGCACAGTGTCCTTCGAACCATTCTTGCCATCTGTCCCCATCAACCATCGCTCCTAGAAGGTACTCTAGATTGTATCCACAGCCAACAGAGATGCATGTAAGTCTTTGCAGCTCGGCCAACACTGTTATAATCACGTGTGTTGGAGTCCACAGAGAACATCGCTAATGAATTCGTTCCTGTTTCTCCAGAAATGCCCAGCATTTCTTGTTGGTTTTACTTGGATGATTTGGGACATGGGAAGCAGGTGTCCGTGCAGCTGCCGCTCTGTAGGATGCTGCTTCCTGGATGTTTGAAAATTATTAGTAATAGATAGAAAATGTTTTTGAATAGATTTCTACCAGTTTAAATTTCTTAAATGAAGTTTTATAATTTTTATCACTTAGAATATAAATAGAATTAGTATAAGAATATAAGCAAAAAGTAGAATTAGTATTAGCAATTCAAAGTAAAGGGGTAAGTTTAGAAAAAAAAATGGACTAACATACTAGAAAAGGGCAGCCGTGAGCAAAGATTTAAGAAACGGGTGCAAAGCAGATTTGTCATTAAATAGGCGAAGGAAGGGAAAAGAACTCTTCCCATTGGCTAGAATTTACAATAAAAGTACGAATTCTGCCGGAAAAGGAAAAAAAACCACATGTAGCACAAATTAAGGAGTCGACTTGGTACGTCCGGACCCAAGTCGGGGTTACTGACGGAGTTGATATAATATTAAATGACCCGAAATCGGCAATGACAGTAAGACATCACTGAAAGCTCCTACAAGCACTTAGAATGTATTATTGGACGCACAAGTGCAAATTCTTGAAACTTATCCAGAGTGGATAATAAGGTCCAGCTAATGGCCTAATGAGTAGAGTGTTCACCTTCCATAACATACAGCATTATAAGGTAAGTATCAAGGATAATGAAGAGCAATCCAGGGAATAGAGTAACGCCCTCCCCTACACCTCGGTGTAGTAGCTATTGAAAAGGGAACCTTCGGGTCACGCTCGATTATAGTCACCAACTTTACTTACATTTTTATACTTACAACGTTTCGGTTGAGATATATTTCGGCCTTCATCGGGTGCTTTATTTTGTAGGTGGGAGCATCGAAATGAACCTGTTATTTAATCCACTGAGAAAGAAATTTCCAATTCTGTTAACGATGACCGGGTACAAGTGTTTGGCTGTAGTGGGTATTCTTTGTTATTTTTAACTGCAACACTTCTACCCGCTCAAGGTTAAGAGAACTGAAACGGTTCAAAGTTCTGTTTAAGCTCAACACGAAACACCAGAAGAAAGCTGAACGATATAATGACCGAAACGTTCTGAGTATAAAAATAATGAGGTGAATCGTCCGAATTGTCTAAGAAGTAAAACGTTTCTATCTAATAGTAAGAATTTTCAAACATGCATTTTACCTATAGATATGAACCGATTCCGTCTACCACTCCAGGAATGAGTGGATCTGAGAGACAGGGCAAAAAATGGAAGACTCCAAATGTAATATAATAGCCGAGGGATTTCAGTTCATGCCTTTGGGTTTATTTAGGCTGAGAACCTTTCGGCTCAGCACATGGGTTAGTCAGGTGCAACCTTGATGCAGGTGGTAACGCGCACTCGCGCACTGAGCGGACATGTCACTCAGAGATGTCACAATAGCCTGAGATGATGAAACGGGTGACGAAGTGCGGGTGACGTCATGCACCGGAAGAGTGCAGAGGATTTTGGGAATTTCGAAGAAAGTAGAAGAGTTAAAAACTAGACGCCGAACGAGGAGGTTCAACTTTTGGGGCTCGCTGAGGCGAGACGAAAATGCACGCCGTGGGTGCCGCTCGAGATAGGTGCCAAATGAATGAGACGGCATAGCGAGATTGTGTCTCTCCTCGTTATATCGAAACCTTTAACTCAGAGTTAATAAAAAGGTTTCGTACCTGAAGAAGAAGTCGTTACGTGTTTTCGAATTTCGAGATTCCTATGTTCTATCGTTATGAACATTATATGTCTATTTCGCACTTGGCGTTAATTGTAGCTCTGCAACATAAACTCCCCAGAGAAGCAGCACTTGAGCCACACGAATGGATGTATTTTAGTGTCATATCCAAGACATCCTTTCAGACGCTTCTTATCGTCGGCATTTTTGAGGTCCCACAAGAAGGAAGCTGCTAAGATATGGCGCACTCAGTGAAGATCTAACTCACTAATAAAGAGAGAGTATTGAACACTAACTAATCTCATTAGATCTAAAGACGGCATTGTTTTTCATAAAAATGTAATTACAGATTGTGATCGAATTGAATCATTGTATATTTACTTGAAATGCGTAGATATTTCCTGTGTATAGTATCATATTTCATTTTGTAAATCTTTTTTGATGCTTGTTATTATATCAGTGAATCATGGTTGTCTTTTATTTTGTTATATGTTCACTTATTATATATCTGTAACACAATGTTCTATAACATATTTGTTTAAAGAATATTTTATGAAGACAGAATATTCCACTATTATCTGCTGTTGATTTATTCACTGGCATTTAAAAAAAACAACATACTCTGTGTTAATTCCATAAGTTGTGCAAGTGATAGTTTATATATATATATATATATATATATATATATATATATATATATGTGTATATATATATATATATATATATATATATAATATATATAAGTTTTGAAATGAAATCTGATGGAAAAGAAAAGATAGACAATATAGAAAATTAAATTGACATGATTCTCTATGAAGAGAGTTTCCACAGGAATTACATTTTATTTGATAAAAAAGAAGTCTACTAGTGACAAGTGGGGAAAGCGTGTTGCTTTGAAAATTCATTTATCAAAAAAATAAGATAAATAAAAGCTACTCGTTTCTTTCTCCCTTATTAGATGTAGACTGCTTCTTTACGAAACAAAATTTCGTTTCTCATGAAGATATCCTTACAGCGAAACAAGTCAATTTAATTTCCAGTATTGTCATCTTTACACACACACACACACACACATATATATATATATATGTGTGTGTGTGTGTGTGTGTGTGTGTGTACGCGTGTATATATATATATATATATATATATGTATGTGTTTGTGTTTGTGTGCGTGTGTATGTGTGTGTGTATGTGTGTGCGTGTGTTCGAGAGTGTGTGAATGAAAGTTTACCCAGAGACGTAGATACTTATTCAGGTTTTTGTGCACGTACCCTTAATTGGATTAGAATGTTTATAAAATATGAATGAACTTAAGTGTATTCATGTACATACTAAATCTCCATTGTGAGTATCTATTGTCGTAGTACAATTATTTCTAGCATTGTTGCTGATTTTCACGGAACTCTTTCAAAGCTAAAATCTTCGATCGTGTTTAAGTGCCATTTTCTTGAACAGTCGGAGGCCAGACTTCTTGGAGCCAACAAATGGCGCCTTTTTAGGCAGCAAACTGGAGGAAGTTGAAAATCTATTGTGCTCGGACGGAATTAACAAACGAAGAATGCCCAATAATACCGAAGAAATCATTGCAGACCGTTAACCTTAAGTGCCATCTTTGTAACTGACACAAACGAAAGGAGAAACTATATACAACTCAGAAATTGACAGTTACGGCTTCTAAATCTGGGCAAATTCGTGAAAGAATGATATTCAAAAGTTTATTAATGACCTACATTCAAACAAGAAAACAGTATTAAGATGGAATTACATCACACTCGTATATCTATATGCGAAGGAAATGGTTAAAGTTAATTTCTTTCCTCCATTCTTGAAATTTCTAAATAGTTTATGGCATTTAGATTAGAAAATATACAGATTTTCCTAAGAATAGTTATATTTAATATAGGACTTGAATAATATCACAAGTTTTAATTCAAATAAAGTAGATTTACTAAAAATTATATCGAAAACCAATGGCCCAGGAGACCTGGGTTCCATCCCAGGTCGAGTATACCAAAGATTCAAAAAATGGTACTTGATGTTACCTTGATTGACACTCAGCATTATAAAGTAAGGATCAAGAGTAAAGTGGAGCAATCCAGATAAAGGAGTAGCGCCCTTCCCTACAACTTGGTGTAGCAGCTATCGAAAAGGGAGCCTTCTGGTTACCCTCGACTACGGTCGCCAACTTTATTTACTTATATTGAAAATTTTTTAAATTCAAACAATTTACATTTGTAAATGTCAAAGATTTTACATTCAAATTATATTTGTAAAAACAAACATAATTTGAATGTAAAATCTTTGACATTTACAAATTTCAACTTACAAATTACAACTTCAAAATGTTAAAATTTACAATTTTCTAAAATAAAATTTTATTTTATTTCAGAAAATTGTAAATTTTTACATTTTGAAGTTTCCAAATGTTAAAATTCTTCCATTTCAAAATTTTAGAATGTTACATGAAAAAATGCAAATTATCAAAATCTTAAATTTTTTAAATTTAAAATTCTTGAATTTTTTTATTTTATAATATAAAGTTTAAATGAAAAAAAAAACATATGTGCAACTTGAATAGATGATACCCAGATTTCTTTAAAAGGTCTAGACCAATCAGTGTCAATCTAAAAAAATCCCGATACTTTCAAAGAAAGATATTCAGCTAACAACAGGATTGTGCAAGTGCAACTGAACAAAGACAGCAACATATTGACCCCGACTCTTCTGGCTATTGCAGTATTTCTTTCCCGTTCTCCTCGGCTACTCAACCGGGGGCCTGGGGGCCCAGCCTCTGTTTGGAGCTGGTTCTCACTCCTCGAACTGGAACAACTGACTTCAAACTCTGATCTCCAACTGACTGACTAACTTCCTGTTGCACCCGGGTTATATAATTATTTGACGTACACCTGCTTCCTGTGGCGTCACAATTTGTACTCAATTCAACCCATCGACAGTCAAGGTTATCCCACGATATCTTCGACCGGATGCACCTGTTAGTTACACAGGTGCATTTCTCATATGACAGCTCACCCGGGTCGGATGTCAATATGTTACATTAATCCCAAGGAAACTATTTTAAAGTTTTCTTAATTGCTTATTTATTCCTTGGGAAATACACCTTCAATTTCGATACTGAAAAAAAAAACAACTTTGCACGCTCACTCACGGAAATGAGAGAATACACCCGCGACTCATGCATTCCTGGCTGCATAATCATCTGACCCCACGTTGTGCTGTCGGTTCTCTGCAAGCTAAAATGCCTGAGTCTACAACTGAAGGAAAAGGCAAAAACAAAATGCTGAATAAATGTTGTTTAACTGCGGAGGAACTGTTTGTGCCACTTCGAAAAATGACGGTCTGAGGTGTCTTCACTTTCACCACGCAGGTGGCTGGCGAAACTTCCTTAACTAAACCTAAAGCTGACTGTAAGGTTTTCGGATCTCAGTATCTGTGTTCCTCTCCGTATATTTTTGCATCTCTCTTTGGTTCTATCTTCTATCTTTGTCTGTCTTGTATCTTCTCAGCTCATCTCTGTATCTGTTCTGCGGCCCACTCTGCTTGTCCCTCAGAGTTTCAGACTGCCTTTTCTTGTAGAGATGCAGGGATGAACATTCTTATTTCCATACTTTCGTCCGCCCATAGAGTGGACATTGAAATATTGTCAGGTGTATGTCTCCAGGAGACCGTAAAACGTGAGATAATAAAATCATTTAAGTCACGGCTCGAATTTTATCGGATCATCTTCACCTATACACGTAGGGCTGAATTAGCGGTTCCCGTTAAAAATAGATACGGTCACACACACACACACACACACACACACACAAACACACTCACACACACACACATATATATATATATATATATATATATATGTATATATATATATGCACACAGTCACCATAAGCACACAAATATATCTGGACCCTATATGGACACAGACATATTGCACATACACACATGGATACCTATAGTCAGCTCTACAAACATGTATACAGCCGCACACACATACATACACACACACACACACCTGTACACACACCTACACATAAGTCTAGTATTTGTCGCTGCCTCCCACCAGACACGACTTGACACAAGGTCAAAAGCCCGAAGGCCGATTAAAGTGGGGATAAAGGGGAGGGGAGGTCGGGAACGAGCCGAGACTCGAACCCTGCTTGTCTGTGCTGCTCAACGGCTCACTTAGTGCAATGTGAGCCTGATGAGGCAAGCAGTTTCACGAACTCAAATGTGGGTCCGGGCACGTATGCCAGTTTACGGCTTAAACTAGACGCTTGGTCTAGTGCCGTGCATGGGGGACAAAGAAGACAAAAATGCAGCTCGCCCACCCGAAGGTAGCCTAGTCGAAACTAGGTGCCTAATTAAAGGCCCCAAGTCTGCCATTGTTCCTTTTCCAGGGCCACGCTCCTACACATAAGTCTACACATTCGCACACACATATAGCCAAGTCAATACACTGCTCGACCAGCATCAATAGTGTCACACACACACACACACACACACTCAATCTTAATTTGAACCAAACCTAACTGAATGAGATACTAATAGACAATTTAGTAAAATCAAATAGACATTTTTCTTTAATGTGAATTATTGTTGTTGCTATCATTGTTGCTGTCTATGTTAAATTACATGAAATGATGACACCAACCGTGTGGCAAAACGCAATAGTTTTGTTTTATTAAACTGTCTTTTTTTACTATGCAATACATACATGTATACATTAACACATCCACCCTGCCGGTTGGAGCTGGACGATGCGCCGATTACACCTCTGCATAAGGAGTAAGACCCTCTTCTCCACCCATGGGTGATAGCCAATAAAGCTTGAGGACAGGATTCTTTTGGCTGAATAGTCCATGACACTGCAGCTAAAATGATCACGTAATCAGCTGCATACAACGTTGGCCATTACTGAACAAGATGTGTGGTCGTAGTGGCTCCGATCAATCAACCAAGCCTTAAAACGTATTTAAAATGTAAAACTATTTACCAACCCCTCCGCTCGGGCAGGATATGACACAAGGTCAGTTTTTAAGCGGAGTTTAACAGGTTTGAATTCAGAGTTTTCATTCTCCTAGACTAGTTGCCTAACCAAGGGTGAAGAACCTAGTCTGTCCTACTATTTACCCATAGCTGGAGGGAGAATAATTGGATTCATACCTTTCCCAAGGGTATTAGTGCTATGTGAAATGCAATCAGTATCGTCCAGGATTTGAACTCGTATCGCCGTGTTCATTTCCTACGGTGATAACGACTACACCACGGGCACCTCCTTAAGACGTAAATGATTGCCCCGATTGTATTGTTCAAATTGATCCTGCGGCAAACGAACACCAAACTGTGTGGTGGAACTCCGTGGTCAATTGCGTTTAGGAAAAGAAGTCTTTGAGTTCCCTGAGTTTGACTCTAAACTGCATCTGATGGAGAGGCTCCATGCCGGGACTTTAGGGAATGTGGAATACCTCTTCATAACCATTACTCAGAGCTACTCTCTGACTGGGATTATTAAGACATTTTAGGGTTATTTCTATGGGTCCAATAGAACTGTTCAATATTTTACTAAGGATTTTTATGATTAGTTATTTAAAAACATAGAGTTTGGTTCAAATTGTTTGTATTAGATAGGAATACTTGAAAAATTGAATTACTAATATTAAATATCAATATTCGAAACCATTTAACTGTGAGCAAATAAATGATAAATATTAAATAAGATTATAATTACTTGATGAAAACAGTTGAATCAATTTTTCTGTTCTTTCGACTTAAGCAGTAATATATGTCGACTTCACCTCTTCAGAGGAGTAAGACCCACTTCGAACCCGCCAATCAGTTAGCTGAGAGTGTTTCTTGGAGACGGGATCCTTGTAGCTTGGCAGTCCCTACCCCTGTTGCCAAAGTTGTCAAGTGACCAGCAATAAACCTTTACTGGGCTACACGGGTAGCCTCAAACATACTCTGAACAGGATTGGGAGTACCAGTTTGGTTTTTAACTCTGCGTCGAAGAGAACTGTTTAAACATTTACTAAAGATTATGATCATTAATTATTAGAAGCCATACAGCTGTGAGCAAATTGTTTGTATTAGATAGGAATACTTGATAAATATAATTTCTAATGTTAAATCGCAGTACTTGAAACGACTTAACTGTGTGCAAACAAAATAACGATAACAACTTTTCTAAAAATGAATTTATCCACAAACTACTTGCTTAAAAATCATATATATACATATATATAACAAAGGATAACAAAGGGATAGATCCTATAATGAAATGGGAAGTAATAAAGAAATGCCGTAAATATAGGGCTGGAGATAGGAGTTGTCTGCTTTGCATGGAGGAAAAATTAGCAATAGCATCTTGTAAAAGTAGGGATATGTTAAACCAAAGATCGGAGGTGTTAAATTGTTGTAGACACAAAAGGGCGTGGTTGTTCAATGATTGGGGATAGGTTTAGGAGACTTCTTTATTTTTTAATAAAAGTAAGGTTTTTTGATTATTTTATTTTATTTTACTTTTTTTAAATGTAAATTCTAAGCTAGGTGGAGTTTTGGTGAATATAAGACGGCGTTTTCTCCTTTAGCATTAGTTGGGCTTAGACATCCTGATGATCCGATAAGGTGAAACTTTAGTAGAAGATTTCCGACTCGCGAGTTAAGTTAATTTTATATATAAATATATATATATATATATATATATATATATATATATATATATATATATATACATCACTCTTTGGGTAGATCACTGAAGTTGGGATATTTGCCGGCTACAATATACGCAGAAATGCAATAGTTCTTTTCTAGAAATGAACACACCAGATAGTCGATAACGTATATGTAGTAAGCATACTTAATATACATGAAAGATTCCTTCACTTACACCGAGAATGACGATAGCTCTGGGTAAGATGTCCGATTAACGTAAAGTCAGCCGAGTTTGGATCCCAGCTTGAAGCATCTCGCGAGTCTAGCCACACTGAAGAGTTGTGATACTACAAAACAGTCTGTCTGTGGATGACAATGTATATATATATATATATATATATATATCATTAAAAACAAGATTTAGTAATCCACAAGAGTTGCTTTGTAATAAAATAGTTAGCAACAAACCTATCAACTTCAAACCACTTAACTGTGTGCAAAAAAATGGATAATATCAAATAGAATTATTAGTGTTAGATAGAAATACTTGAAGGCATTTTTCAGGGTCCAAATAAATGGTCTCTCTTGAGTAACAATAATGTTATTTTCAAAGAATAAAATGATTGAAAGACAAATTCTCTTATTGATATGTAGTGTACCATTTGCATAAGTTCTAACCACTAAACGGTGTGAAAAATACCGTGAGTCATTTAATTTGAGTGGTGTATGATGACCTCTGAGGTCATTTGAATCCATGGGTGTGATTGGATTGAGAAGTCATGTAATCAGACGACGCTGGGAAAATAGATGTAACATTTAGATAGAAGGAATTGACCAGCTAGAGCAAATCTAATTCCATCGTGTTCCGTTCACTGACTCCCGGCTTGAGAGTAAGAAGCCTGTAAGATGAAAGTTGTCACCAAGAATGAAAATAAATTATGTACCCATAAGAAAATTGTATCTGCGTTGTTTGTTAGCCTGGTAACGATGGACTAAGAGTGATGGAATCACAGCAAACCACAAAAGAAGACAGAAAGACACAGGGCGGAAAGAGGCGTCCCGAAAAACAGCAAAGATGTCGGTAGACAAAACATGAGAGAAAGACGATGAAATAACAAGTGAGAAGTTGGGTGCTGAATGACTGACTTGTCGATCAAGGATAGGAGATAAGAAACAATACCGTAACGTATAAAAAATATTCTGGAATTAGCATATACTACGATTGAGGGTATGCAACATGAAAGATTACCGCACCCAGCAATGTGTTAAATAGTACCACTACTGTTCTTCTATGAGAATGGGTTTGGCATTATATAACCTTCAAAGGGTGATATGCCATTAAAAGAAAGAAATCAAACCAAACCAAAGATTATCGCATAAACTAGAAATTATTTGCAATTTACTCTGACAGTATCTTACATGAACAGATTTTCAAGAGAACATCAGTAATATGACTTTTTGCTCGCGAGACATAGAATAAGTGCGACTATATCTCCAGGAGTGTGGTAAGACTCTCCTCCAAAGAAAGGGTTGTTCTGTGTATGATACTAAACTTCATTTGATGGTGAGGCTTCAGTTCTAGATCTGTTGGGGAGTTTTGTGATTACTCCCTGTTCTACAGACCATGAGTGCTAACACCTGTTAGGGTTCAATCAGTTGGTCAAATAAATCGGTTTTTAAATTATTTGTATCCGATAGGAATACTTGATATTATATAATCGCGTGAAAAGAATATTTAAGGAGCCGCATAAAAATTTAACTATAACCGTACAGTGTATGGAATTCCCTAAACACAAGAAATAAAATAACTGCAAACGGGTGGACATGCTGTTAAAATCAATGAAGTGATTAATCAGAATTATGTGTAAATAGCTTTCACGGAATGTTATTAATTTTTGTGACGCTAGAACAAATGGGATTCAGAATTGTTAAAGGGAATGTTCACAAGGGTAAAATTGTAATATGAAATGTTCAACTGAAGAGCAAATTACAGTTTGTCGTAAAGCATTTAGCCCAATGAAATATAAGTAATATAAATAAGAAAAAGGAAAAATAGGAGATATTTTTACATCGTGTATGTTGTTGTACACTTACGTTGAAATCTCATAAATTAGTCGGGCTTTTTTTCTTTTTTTGAACGATGTGAAATATTGTTCCTTTGTAGAAACCCAATTATTCCCCTTGGCAGTATCTAGGCGTCTGGTAGACGACGTATTTTTAGACCCAATAACCTCCAATCTTTTCTCATGAAAAAAAAAAAATCGAAAAGAGATTCGGTGTGATTCGGTGTATATTATTGCACCTAAACGTATCAGATTAAATTTACAGTTCACTGTAATTACCTATCGTTCAATTTGCGAAGATGTGTATGCTGCTCGAATGCCGTTGGGCCTACGTTCAACTCCTGCGTTTGTCTGGTGACCAGTATATATAAAATATAACTAAATCTTTGTTTTCATCAAATCTTCGTTTTATTCCTTTCGGGTAATTGATTTGATTGCTTTGTTTAATGGCATATCAACCTTTGAAGGTTATTTAATACCAAAGCCATTCTCCAAGAAGAACAGTAGTGGTACTATTTAACCCATAGCTGGGAAGATGAGGGAGTTCATACCTTTCCCAAGGGTATTTGCCCAGATCGGGTAATTGAGATAACGGCATATCAACATGTCTAGGTTATTTTATGATTAGATATATTTAAGACATATTTTAACTTGGTTTATGAATAATAGACGAAATGTGCTGAGATAACATTTTTATGCAAGTGTGGAAAATTTTTTTTAACCAATATGATTTAAATCACTTACTGACGTCATCAGGAGAAGAAAAAAGACCTGCGCCATTTCAGGGTGAAGGTGAGAGAAGCAGAATTAATCAATATACCCAAGTAGGAAGAAAGACTAGCCTTTTGGTAGCTGTGAAAGTAAATCAACCATTGTTGATGGGACAGAATTAATTATTGAAATCTAAATTAGTAGAAAATTGATATTATTAATAGCCTCACCAGCCGCCACCTTTAGGATGGGGGAAAATACATAGAAGCAGGGGTTTCATCCCTCCGGTGAGTCCAGCGGTGGAAGGCAGCCGCTAGACTTTGCACCAGACTGTACTGGGTTAAGAGAGACTGAGAAAGCTTGAAATAATACATTACCTAGAAATTGCCTTGCACCAGACTGATTTAGAAATAGAAAAGCGAACAGAAACCAAGATAATACGATGCTTTGGGATCACTTTATACCTGACTCACGAAAATAAAGAAGCGAAAAGAAACAGACCACACGATACATCATGATGGCCCTTAACCAGACTCACAGAGATAGAGAAGCGAAGAAAAATCGAGATAATATGATACTTGAGAGACCAGTGGAAACCAGCTAACAGACTCCATGATGCTTGAGTCTTGACCTTCAACCAGACTGGCCTGGGTAAAGTGAAAGGAGGCCTAAGATGATTCGATGCCTTGAGAGAAGTTGACAGTTGAAGACTTAGAAAGGCAAACGTAACCGCAATTTGTGCCTGACCATAGAAAGGAAGAAGAGAAAAGCCTAAAACTTATACAATCATTTGAGAGACTTGTACCTGAATTTTAAAAACGAGAAATTTTCAGACTATGAATTCATGGATTAGGTCTCCGTCCATCACCACCGACCTCGGATAAGGGGAAAGTATGTACCCTTTTAAAAGACATTTTTAACGAAATATTATTATTGTTTGAAAGGCATGTTTTGTTTTCTGTTTGTTGGCGTCGACAATTTTTACTTTCTTAATAGTGCAGTCTCATCTGAGACAGAGATAGAATTGTTGGATTTATGCATTTTCCAAAAAGAAAAATTCACTCAACTTACAAAGCTCTGCAATCTTTACCTAGAAGAAAAAGTAGCCCTTATTTTTCGGGAAAGAAATTAACTTTTAATTCAAAATTAGGCATGAAATGTTAATTGAGTCTCATGAAAACCAAGGATTCAGAAGACTAATCAAAATAAATGACAACAACAAAAAACAAAAGAAAACAAAAAAAACCCTACGTGACGAAAAACAAAAACGAAAACAAAAAGAATAAAGAAAAAAATAATAACATAACAACAACAACAACAATTATTATAATTATAAATTGACATAATATATTAAACAGTTTAACAAATCCGAAAAATGTTTCCTACGATATAACGCAACGTAAATAATCCGTAACCATAAAAAGTAAAACAAAAAGCAAAAACAAAATTCGTATATCTTTGAAGAGTGTAACTAAAACCCAGTACAATCTAGACCACCCTTCCCAGAATGCTTCACAAATTCGATTACCCTTCCCACCATGACCTCCCATGGCCGCATATAAAACGATACCCAACATGTACGAAGGTCTTGGTCTCATGATCAGATTGGTGAGAAAGTAGCAGTTACCAATGGCTGTTGACTTTGTGTCTACCATAAATATATACATATATAGATAGATAGATAGATAGATGGCGTAGAATCTTATATATATATATACCTCATATATATATATATATATATATATATATATATAGATAGATAGATAGATTGCGCAGAATCTCATATATATATATATATATATATATATATGTGTGTGTGTGTGAGGTATGTATTTATGGAGGTGGCCGTGGTGTAATGGTTATCTTCATAGGAAAGGAACATGGCGACACGAGATAGATTGCATTTCTCATTGCACTAATACTCTTGGGAAAGGTATGAATGCAATTATTCCACCTTTAGCTATGGGTAAATAGTAGGATAGACTGGATTGTTTAGCATTGGTTATGCGAACATTCTATAAGGGAAGCTCTAAATTCAAACCTGTTAAACTCCGTTTAAACTTGACTTTGTTTCACACACACACAGGCACATACACACACACGCACACACACACACACACACACACACACACACACACACACACACACACACACACACACACACGGGCGATTCGTTCAAAATGTTTTAAGCCTCACCCAGAATTTAAATTTGTTACACATCTTTCAACGTTTTATGAGTCACACCGGCACAGAAATTGTCAGACAACTGAATTAGTTTGTTTTTTTTGTTTGATAAGAAGTGGTAAACAGATGATAAAAGAACGCGAATAGACAATTATAAAAAAATATCTGCAGTCGGAAGAAAGACAAATTCTCAGAGTTCAACATCTCTTCCAGTATAAAAATAGGCTACAGACAATGTAATTTTTGTATCTGTATTTTTGCATTTATGGACCAATAGACACATTAGTTTAAGACGCCATTTTTTTTAATTTCTTAAAGATCATATTTACCAACCCCTCCGCTAGGGCATGATATGACACAAGGTCAATTTTTAAGCGGAGTTTAACAGGTTTCAATTCAGAGTTTTCCTTCTCCTAGACTAGTTGCCTCACCAAGGCTGAAGAACCTAGACTGACCTACTGTTTACCTATATCTGGAGCGAGAATAATTGGATTCATACCTTTCCCAAGGGTATTAGTGCTATGTGAAATGCAATCAGTCAGGTCCAGGATTTGAACTCCTGTCGCCGTGTCCATATCCTGCACTGATAACCATTACACCACTTCTTAAAGATAGCGGTCAGTAATACTTGAATTACTTCGCAAAGTTTGCAGGATCAAAACTTTAAAAAATATCTTTTTCTAAATAGATTGTTAAAAATACATTTAATCAATTAGACTCATAGATAAATAAATCCATATTTTATCTAATTTGGAGACTAGCCTAATCTGATAAATCAAGTGATAAAATAGATTAACCTTCAATAGATGTAAGTTTCTATTTCGACTCAACAGTTGTTTCTTTATTTCTCTTAAGTAAAAAAAATTAAATCTATTCCTACAAGATTGTATTTAATTACAAAATCGCTTTCAAATTTTTCACGGGAAAAAAAAAAACTCTTGCTTACTGTTATGGTAATTTATTCACGCACGCATAAACACTCCCAGCTATGAATTGCAGCAGGTACTGCTCTTTTACAGAAAGCAACATTCCAGGAGACAGCCCTGGTAGTCGGGCCGAAACATCTCGCTGGTCACTCTCTCATTAATATATGTTGCATTACTGTTCTTTGTTAATATATTTGTTAAACTTAATTACTTTCTTGTGTCTTTATTTCTGGTCCCAACAGTTACCTTTGTATCGACTGCGATGCTTATACTAACATTGCAATTAAAGCTGCAGACAATAAGCTTACACTTACATATTGGCGCATAAATGAACGTTTCTTCTACATAGAGGTCTACTTACACAGACACATATAGATTTAAAACGATGCAAACATTAAATTTTCTTTCTTGTAATGTCAATATTGGTGCATCTTTACTTTCTTAATTATATTAACTTTTCTTATAAGAATGGATACTATAACATATCTTTCAACAAAATCTTCACTCATGTTAAAGAAATAAATTCATTAAATTAGAACAGCGAATTATTCCGGCATTTCCACACTTTCCTGATATATATATCATGAAAGTGTGGAAATGACTGAATAATACACTGTTCTAATTCAATGAATATATATATATATATATATATATATATTGTAATAAATAAATGTATTAGTTATTATGAATAATTAGGTTATCTCAGGAATATATGTGTAGCGGAAGTCGAAAGACAGTTGGAGATTTGGCCGAATAAACATTTTTTTATTGTACGCAGTGATGACTTTAACTTAGGGAAAAATTTGTCCCTTAGTTAAAATTATCACATAGCTAAACATATATTCATGAAACAACTTCAAATCTGCCACGTGACGCATGTAACATCATGCACAGACATACTAACTATAGCATATACGACTACACAAAATAATACTCAAATATAATCCCCCACACAAAAAAGAAGAGTTAAACGGAATTCCATCGTAAACAGTGTTTTGACTGTATTTTTTCGATTTTTTCAATTTCTCGAAATCTTTCTTTTTCTACCTGATGATTGTCCTATACAAACGGTATGAAGCCTTTGGTCGCAGACAAACTTCCATGCGTTTAGATATATAAATAAAAACTAATATATGCCTATTTATCATTATATAATATAATGACTCTATCAAAGATATTGAACACTTTCCAAATTATACAGCATTTGGTCGGTCACAAACCCAGGAAGTGACATCATAAAAACCATACACTGTTATAATATATATATATATATATATATATATATATTACAGATTTTGTGATTCAGCCTATTTTTCTTTTTTTTTTTTTGTGATTGGGGTACAAGGAGGAAAACGTTTGCACAAGCACGTGGAACGTATCAAATATACGAGAAGAAACCAAAGAAGCCAGCCTACCCGTGGTGTCCATTATCCATTTCTTTTGGCTTCGACGACTTAAAGACTGAAAGAAGAACCAACGAAGACCAGCCGCTTACGACTAGTTTTGCTTTAAGCTTTTCTCTCCCAATTCGGGATTAGCCATAAACGAAAGTGCAGTCATCGATGACTCCACTGAAAGAATTTCTAAGTACGTTTACCTTGTAAAAGTCATTTCATTGGGTTGAATAAAAGAACAAATTCAATGAATATATATCTTCATTCTTTAGCAAAGAGATGGAATAACTTGAAAACAACTTAAAAATAAACAATTGAGAAAATTAGACTTAAATTTGTTAAATTTTTTAAAATATATTAAAAATAAAAATTTTAAGCATTTGCTTACTTCCTTCATATCATTCAAATTTTTGAATTAAATGTATCAGTTTTAGGGAAGGAAATTACTTTATTAGAATAAAAAAGCAATTTAATTTGCAATTGAATAAGAAATACTATCAACAAAGCAAATGTTTATTTATACAAATGACCAGACCTGATCGGAAATGAATAACATAACACAGTTATTTGTCAAAATTAGATCTTAAAAGATGAATGTATAGATTAGTTTTCCCTATTGTGTAAAACCTACAACGTTCACTAATATACAGCGTGTTTCAGGAAAAAAAATGATATAATTTCCTAATCTAATAAGTTAACCAATTCAAATTCAAATGATCTCCAACTTTATCAGTCTATGTAGAAACGACTCAAAATTCTATGTTTACAGTTTAATGTTTATTTCTTTTCAGGTATAGAAATGCCATTCACTGGAGAAGACAAGGTGTTTATTAAAACGTTAAGAGTATTCATTTGCTTCCTTTATCCAGCTGTAAATCAACCAGATATTTTAAATTGCTGTGTCTTTATAGGAAGAAGAAACTGAAAATCAGTGAAAACAAGTGGAACCAAGTGGAACCAAAATTGCGTCAAATCAGAGGCGAACAATCGCTAAAGTCGTCGTGATCGTTATACTACAAATAATGCTGCTACTGCTAGAAGAAGAAGAAGAAGAAGAAGAAGAAGAAGAAGAAGAAACTGCTGTTTGTGTTCCATTTTTGTTGATGGTATCTCAACGTTACAAGTCCACCAAATTTCTGGTCCCGTTACATCTTACTGCATTCAGTCTTTCTGTATTTTAGTTGAAAAAATATCTCTGCAATACTCAGACTATTGTATGATTTTTTTCGCAATTCCAATCATTGCCATTAAAAAGGTCACCCATACTTCAGATATGAAGTCAAACACGGGAGGTGCCCATGGTGTAATGGTTATCGTCGTAGGAAATGGACACGACGACACGAGTTCAAATCCTTGACGAGACTGATTGCATTTCACATTGCACAAATACCCTGGGGAAAGGTATGAATCCAATTATTCTTCCTCCAGCAATAGGTAAAATAGTAGGGCAGACTAGGTTCTTCAGCCTTGGTGAAGCAACTAGCCTAGGAGAAGGAAAACTCTGAATTCAAACCTGTTAAAAAAATTGACCTTGTGTCATATCCTGCCCGAGTGGAGGGGTCGGTAAATATGGATATGAAGTCAAACATGACCTGGGCCAATTCCGGCAGTGAGAAGTGAAATTTTAGAAAAAAAAGTTTTTCTTCGAATTGAAAGCGACGTTTTTGCACTTAGAGCATTTCTTCTATACTCTACCTTTTGTAGTGAAATATTTTGGGGTGGATATTTAATATCTACTGGCACAAATTTAAATAGTTCTAAAATATTGTCGTTGCTATTTTCACGATTTCCACTCTTGCAAAGTCCGTTCTAACGATCGTTATTTTCACAGTTAATTGATTAGTTATCACCATCGACAAAATTGAAGAGGATTTTCGTGTGATGTCCCGTTTGACGAAAACAAAAATGTAGCAAAGTAATCCCTGCACAAGAATGAAACGGGCAAATATGTTAATATAGTTTGAAATCTGAAAGTTTGATTTTTAGTCAATGTTTTTCCGTAGATAAGTTAGCAGAATGATGAATAGGAAAAAAATAGAAGGATGGTGTTCCAATAGTATACGTCCGAATAAAAATAAACTCATGAAGAAAGTATGTAAAGTTAGCAACCGTTTTCGGGGGGTGACCAAAAGGCTCCCTTTTTCGATAGCTACTACACTACACCAAGGTGTCGGGGAGTGCGCTACCCTTTTCCCGGAATGGCTCCACTTTACCCTTGATCCGTACCTTATAAGGATGAATGTTAAGCAAAGAGGCATCAAGTAATATTTTTTTAGTCTTTGGTATGACACGGCCTGGGATTGAACCCAGGTGTCCCGGATCATTGGCGAGCACTCTAAGCATCATGTCAATGTCCGTGAAGAAATGTGACGTCGATAACTGAGAAAATTATGACGTCGCCAGTGACTGAGTTTCGATTACAGTCAGGAGACAGATAATCTGGGTTATTACGAAAAATCTTTTTTAAAAGAGTGTCTTTAAGTGTAGAAGTGTTTAGTTATCTAGTCTACATTATCGACATCGGAGGAATGCTCGTGGGGGAGTGGTTAAATTCCTGGATTGTGACATCGTAATAAGTGACTTCGAATGCACTTACTTTCAGACTAATATCAAAAGGAAAGGCATGGACTTTCTTATCCATCCAAGCCATTAGTTGGATTGTAATACTTCTTTTCTTCTACCAGGAGAGCATTAATTAACCCATGAATGCTGATGCCATTAAAAATAACCAAAAAAAAATATTGGGCACTCTACTTATCTGGACCAGTACCACATATACTATTAGTAAAAGAAAATGTCTCTTTGGAATAAGTATGCTGTTTTTGAAGATTATTATACCTCAAGATGATTTCAATCCTTACTCTGTCCCGTAATACTACGGTCAAATGTCACATTGTTATCTGGACCGTTACCTCATATACTGTTATTTAAAAAGGTCACTTTTTTAAAATGAATAAGCAATTTTGCAGATCATTATATCTCAATATGATTACAATCCTCATTGTGTCTCCTAATACTATGGCCAAATGTCGCGTTATAATCATGTTGATAAATAGGGTGCTTCAATATTCAATATGAATAAGAGTCGCGAAGGACATTACAATTTCAAAGAGTTCAGTTTTGGCACTACAGTTAAATTGTCTAGACCAGGGTGGTGAATCCTTTCATTGAACGTTATTCACCATTTAGGAGGTGCCCGTGGTGTAATGGTTATTGTCGTAGGAAATGGACACAGCGACACGAGTTCAAATCCTGGACCTGACTGATTGCGTTTCACATAGCACTAATACCTTTGGGAAAGGTATGAATCCAATTATTCTCCCTCCAGCTATGGGTAAATAGTGGGGCAGACTAGGTTCTTCAGCCTTGGTGAGGCAACTAGTCTAGGAGAAGGAAAACTCTGAATTAAAACCTGTTAAACTCCGTTTAAAAATTGACCCTGTGTCATATCCTGCCCGAGCGGAGGGGTTGGTAAATATGGTTATTCACAATTTTAAAAGTGCTTCATTCTACTAGAAAAAAAAAACTACATCTGATAAGTAGTCTCCATTTCTGGAGTTTAGGGAATTTGGAGAACTCCACAATTACGATTACTCTCTGGTACATTCTAACCCGAAGTGCTAGTATCTGTTAGAGTCTTATCTATGGATCAAATAGAACTGTTCAATCCTTTACTAATGATTAGTTATCTGAAACAATAAAGCTGTGTACCAAGTATCTATATTACATAAGAATAGTTGTTAAATAGATTTATTAGTGCTAAATAGGGATACTTGAAATAATATAACTCTATGAAAAAAAGGATAATTATTAAATAGAATTATTGCTGTTAAATAGTAATACAGGAACATATTTAACTGGCTGCAAATAAATTATTAGTTGAAATTAAATTGGGATACTTCATATAAAGAACTACTAATGTTAAATAGCAATACTTGAAACAATTTAACTGTGTGAAAACAATGATTAATATCAAATATAATTATTAGGGTGTGATAGCCATACTTGAAATCACTAAACTGTGTGCAAACAAATGAAATCTAAGTAGTTTAATGTAGAGTTACATATAAACTATTGGCTTAAAACTTATATATATACATATAAATTCATAATAGGATGAGGCATTAATTCATCAGCAAGGGTTGATATGCCTTAAAATTACAACGAACCAACTAACTAACCTTTTTTACGATGTTTTCATCAAAATCTAAACATTAAATTTTTAGTTACAAATTACCCCAAAAAATAATAAATATAATTGTGAATTGAAATGAAATACATTATTAAACTTTTTAAGGGAATTAGTTAATACCAACCAACAATGCTTTAAATTGTACCACTAGTGTTCTACAAGGATGGATTTTGCATTTAATAACACACAAAGATTTATATGTCATTAAAGAAAAAACAAACTAAGCCATACCTTTAATAAATCTTTAGGTTGCTTTTTGTGAGAAAATGTAGGATCATCTGGTTTTCAATTGGAGATGAATAATTTTAATACAATTTCGGCAAGGCTGTGGAAAGCCGAGCGTGTTTTTGTCAATGGGCACATGCAGGATTAAGGCAACAGATTCTGAACTCTTAATATTGAATACTGACCCTTGAAAACGCTATCAATCAGGGATTCTCTGCAAAAGACGCACATGTGAAAATATAGGGAAGCAGTCACATGATCTAACTGAAATGTGTGGGTGTTATGAAATGATATATACAGAGGCCTACATGAGATACAGGCATTTTCAGTGTGAACTTCAATCTTGAGTAAGTCATGGGAGCACCAGCAAGTGGCTGGGCGCCCCACGGGGACAGCTGCACACAGCAGGCCTCCGGTTGAGTACCTCCTCCCCGAGTCAAGAAGTAGAAGTGGGACTTTGAAGATAATACTGCGTAGTATGGTTAAAAGAAGTTATGGGTCAATGTTGCAGTATCCATTCGTCTCTCTCCGTCCACCTGCCTCTCTCATACCACAGAAGTTTTGACTCCAAGAAGAATAAAGAGACGTATTTATTTATATAACCAAGGGTTGTGGTTTCTTCCCTCATCATGGGCATATAACGTCAGGATAGATCTAAACTTTATTAATATCTAAGTCTGCTGCGTAAACCAGATACTTGCTTATTCTTTACTCGTTATAGTTTCATGTTTGAGACATTATAATAACCAGAATTCTGAAGTGATTTTCATTTCTGGCTAGTTTTCTGACCAAGGAGTTTGACGCAATATCATCTTTCTATTCAGATTTCCTTGAAGTTGACTATACATCATATTAAGGGATATTTAGAAAATGTCAATAAAATAACAGTTTATTGATCACTGAGACGTATGACGAATAGAATAAGCTGATTTGTATAATCGATCTCATGTTTGCAGCAGACTGTAAAATTGCTTGTACATTTCCACTGAAACGTGTACGTTATTTTGACAATACTAGTAGATTAATGAGATGAGACACACTATAATTATTTTATAGTTTTCTGTCCAGCAATTACTTATAAAAACAAATAAATAAACCCCAAAACAAACAAAACTTCAACTAAAACTCAGATATAAATGCATTCAACGTGACACAATTACAAGATAGGTGTTTAACGTTATATTTCGATAGACAAATTTCATATATATATATATATATATATACCTTTAAGAAAAACAAAACTCGGTCACATTAGGATTATAAATTCATTTCCATCCTGCTATGGATATTGATATGAATCAATAAAACCAAATTTAAGAAGTCCTGTTAAATTTGGTGTTATTGATTCATATCAATACCCATAGCAGGATGGAAATAGATTCATAATCCTTATGTGACCGGGTTTTGTTTTTCTGAAAGCAATTTTTGCTCTGTGGTTTCAGTTACATTGAGGTCTTTACCTGGAAGATTTAAATATTCATAGTTGAATAATTTAATTGTCCTTACGGTATTATTCCCGACTCCAGTTTAACTGGACTGAATAATATATATATTTATATATATATATATATATATATATATATATGTGTGTGTGTGTGTGTGTGTGTGTGTGTGTGTGTGTGTGTGTGTGTGTGTGTGTGTGTGTGTGTGTGTGTGTTTTGAAAAGATAGATTCACAGTACGATGGAAATTTGTGGAAAGTTGAAAAATCAAGCACCTAACTCAAAATTAGATTTGTGATATTTCGTTCAGCTTTATTTCATCTCGAACTTCTTCAGACAGAGACTGTTTTCTGAGTTTTTCTATTTAAAATCATGTGAGGAAATGATAAGATGGTGGAAGTGGTATAATTGTAGCAGGAAAGCTGGGAGGGATTTGATACATTTGACTTTAAATCCCTCTCAGCTTTTCTTTTTGCATGACAAAACACAAGAAAAAAGAACTTAAAGTTATATTTTTCTTCATATATATATATATATATATATATATATATATATATATATATATTCACACCCACACATTAATATGTTTCATCATGAAAAAACACACATGACAGATGAAGTTACTCAACCACCATCTATCATTCTCAATGGGAAAGTCAGCCACACACACACACACACAAAATAATACACAAAATGACACAAACACGCACAAATACATACATGTATATATTTATAAATATATGACAAGGTCATTAAACATATAAGGTTAATTTAGCATAAAGAATTTGCAATAAATAGCGCTGCAAACCGTTACACCTTTTTCAAGGAAATGAATAGGGATAGGTCTTTTCATGAGCCACAGCGATTTCAGTCATTAAATATGTTTAGTATATTAGAGTCAGTGTTAAAAGCTTTTTATAAAAGGGCATTTAGCACTGACACTAAAAATATAGACATATCTAGTATATTAGTACCAGTGTCACATGCCATCTATAAAATAGCATCTAACGCTGGCATTACTATACTCTGCATAATTAATAAATAACCTTAACAGCCCTACCAACTAAATGGACAAAAAAAAAACCCGCCCAAATGAATACAACTTTCACCTCACCATAAAAAAAAATAAATAGATAAAACATAGGCGATAGTTCCCCCGAGGACGACTAAAGCCATAGTTGAAAGTGTTTTGGTAAATATAATACACTTCACCATTTGGATCCCAACGTACAAAATATACGTCTAAACATGAAGATTATATGAAAAGAAAAATACTAAAATAAAAATACAATAACCCCCCCAATATATATAAATATATATATATACATTTGAAGGTCTTTCAAAAATTCTTAGCGTCTCCCAAATTTTCAACTTGTGCATTCCTTTCACTTTACTATTCGCTTCAGCTACATGAAAATTATGACAGAAATCTTAATTGGCTTTCCTTGAGGTTAAGAAGTGTTTGTATGACTATATATATATATATATATATATATATATATATATATATATATATATATATATATATATATATTCGTGTGTGTGTTTGTGTGTGTTTGCGTGTTCTTTGAAAAAGATTTGGTGAGTTTCTTTTCTGTTTTAGCTAAAGTACTGGACTGTAACCACGTAATAATTTAATTCGAACTTCAGTTACTCTTTTACGTTCCCCATCGGACAAATATCCTTTGGAAAATTACTCAAGCTATGGGTTAAATACTATCACTGTTAAATTTCTACATGGATGGGTTTTGCATTAGATAACCTATGAAAGTTGATTATGTCATTAACCAATGTAACTCAATTCGAAAAAGATTAATTTAAAGTATAGGATATTATAAATACCACAAACAGAATTGAAATATACTCGTTTAAGTTCTGTTAGGAGAGCAATTTCTGACGAAATATCCACTTAAAGTCGTTGAAAAAAAATTGAGTTAGACTTTAAACTGGAAGGACAGATGCAACCTATCAAGAATATTCAGAGAAATAATTGCAAAATAGATTTCCAATAAGTAGCCAACAGTTTTGAATGCGACATCAGTGAATTCGACAATATGATTTCACCTTAACTGCGCGTAATATTCACAAAGTTAGGAAAAAATCCATTGTTGCATTTAATAAAGGCACACGTAACTCTTAAATGGGATCGATTTTTTTTCATTATTCAATTCTTTTATTTCACACTGCGCAATTGACGTTAAGATTTTCTTTTATATTCAACCATTGTGCCTCCAGCTTTCTGTCTCACTTCGCGTGTCTTTCCCATGATATTTTCTAATAAGCCGCCCTCTCTACGTTGTGTTTACCTCAAGAGTTATACTATGCAATGAATCGGACATTCTGTAGGAAAAGAGGTTCTCATTAAAGGAAATGGCGAGGTGCGAACAGCAGGAGGTGAGATGAAGCAAACCGTTTAACATGTTCTTGTTTCGCAGACAAGAGATATGCTATTCTATGCTAGAAAAAAATGTGACTCAATCTGTTTGGTTATAAAATCGAGTTTACGATTCAAATTTCATAGGATCTCTGAGTGCATGTGCCTTGAAAAGATCATATAGTAGTCCCAAATTAGATCCTAGGTATCGAACATCAACAATCTGATCTATATACTCAGTACAGCATCAAACATTGATTAAATAGCTCAGTTGGATGGGGCTGTAGAAGACGCTGACTGCATCTATGAAGATCCCTCTGAAATGACTGTTTTGGACTTGACACTAAACTACACATGATGGTGAGACTCTAGTCCTGTAGCTGTCGGGAATGTAGAGTACCCTTTCATTGCAAATATTCCCAGGTCCACTCTGACCCAGAGTGGTAGTACCTGTTTGGATCCCATCTTTTTGTCAAATGGAACTATTTGACCATTTATCTGTATGCAAATAAATGTAAATGTAACTACAAATACAAGGAACAACATTTTTTATCTGTATCATTTTCTTTGATTAATAACATATCAACCTTTATGTGTTATTCAATGCCTAATTCATCCTTTTAGAAGATGTCCCAAATAATACACCGGTTGCATCTTTGCAGAAAGTTAAAATTCTCCCAACGAGTGTCCTGTATATGACACTAAACAATTTGATGGCGAGACTACAGTAATGCTTGTGTTTTGGGGAATGCGGAGTACCCCTTCACTGTCATAACTCCCACATCCACTATGCTCCGGAGTGGTAGCACCTGATAGGGTCCTATATATAGGCCAAATAGAACTATTTCTTATTTAAACTGTGTACTTTTGCTAAACTTAATTGTTTGAAAGAGAACTGTTTTCACGTTTAACTTTATGTAAACAAAAACTGTGAACGTGTGCAAAACTGAATTGTTTGAAATTAAATGAAACCATTTAATTGTGTGCAAAAAATGAGCTCGGGCTTTTTTCGAAATGCTATCTACAAAATGTGTTTAGAAATCATATATTTAATATATCTATAAAAAAAGGATTTGGCATTAAATAGCCTGCCATGGTTGATATGCCTAAAACCAAACCAAACCAAATATTTTAGAAGAACAGCAGTAGTACTATTTAACACAAAGCTGGGTGGGATAAGGTGGCTTATAGGGAATTTGAGGCAATGTATTCAATGGAATATTTTACTGAGCCAAACATCTTACACTAAAATTGCAAATTGTTAGAGGTGATGTTGAGCCCTTGGTAGAATGAGAATTTTTTCTAACAACAAAAACATCACCCGCAACCAGAAATATGAAAACATTATAAGAAATGAATAAAACTTGGGCGAAAGCATGAAAACCCAATCGGCGCCCTGCGTTGCTCCTTTTAAGACTTTAACCTCTCCGCTTTCTCTCACGCTTCCCGCAGTCTTGGAACCTGATATCTGCCTGGGCAATTCTCCATGAAATTTAATCGTTCCTTGGGACTTATTCTGCACTCTGACCTATCCTGGCGATTCTCTTATTGAATTTTAGTATCTTTTCGCTGCCAGCCTACGAGTTGGATAAATCTGATATATGCAGGCCCCATGGTTAACCCTATTCTCAGACAGTACGTCGTCAGGTGAGAGTGGACAGAATGGTTAAGAGACACATGCGCCATTTAGCGACATTAACCAGCCGCTTAATTCCGGGTTTTTCCTAAGCTCGACTGCCGGGGATTTTTCGCGCCCTGCCTTGTTACACCACTGGAAAAGGCCGTCCAACAGGCTGAATAAAGCTAATTTTGGTGGCACACACTTGGTCGGCTCATGAATACGCATTAGAAAAACTGACCAACTGGTGTACAGTTCTTTAACCTTGCCCCAGGTACAGCCCGCCAATTGCACCGAGGCAGTAAAGCATATATGCATGCAAATCGATCTTGAATGTAAAAGGGAACATGTTCAAAGGTCAGATTTCTACTTAAAATTTCTTTTTTTATGGCAGGATTTCGAAGACTTTTTGGACTGATGGGAAAAATACCATAAATCATTAGGAAAATATCTTTAACTACATTGAAGATTACTCATCAACCATAAATTTATTTATCTATCATTTATTTATCAACACACACACACACACACACACACACACACACACACACACACACACAAACACACACACACACATATATATATATATATATATATATATGTATATATATATTAGAGGCCCTGGTAGTGTAATAGTTATTATCCCGAGGTCAAACCTGGACAAGGCTGTTTGTATTTCACATCGCTCCAATACTCACTGGAATGCCATTCATCCAACTATTCTTACCCCAGTTGCGGATAAGTTGTATATGCTACGCCGAATTCTATAATCTTGGTATGCCAACCAGTTTAAAAGAAATATTCAGAATTCTTACTTATTAAACACCGCTTAAACTGTTAGCCTTGTGTCGTGTTCTGTTCATTTGGTGGAGTTGGTAAATATACACACGTGTACACACGCGCACAGATGTGCATGAAATTGAGATGATTTATTCTGATAACCATGATCACACGTGAAACTCATAGTAAGGGACTAGTAACAAGAGATTATAATTATCAAAAAATAACAACGAAAACAACAAAACTACCTTGCTATAAGAACAGTGAGTGGGATACTTAGCAGGCTAGGTTAACAAACAATGGTTAGAAAGATAAATTCTCTCTCTCTCTCTCTCTCTCTCTCTCTCTCTCTCTCTGCGCCATATTCTCCTGGCTTTGTGCAATAAATAAGCTTACCTTTGTAAATAACAATAAAATCATTGAAAACTTTTAAACTCTCTTACAAACACGATTTGCTGTAATCAACCATAACCTCAGAAAATACGCTAACTGTAAAACACTGTCGAAAGATATATGGCAAATAAAAGATGATACAAGAAAATTTCCCATAGTAAAATGCTATATTGACTAAAAAAAACAAAACGTACCAATAACAAAACATTATGTCTGGAAGAAAAATTATGCCCCCTAGAGCATACAAAAAAATGGAGAAATCTTATGCTATAAAAAAAGAAATAAAATCAGGAAAAAATACAAGAAAAAATAGCGAATAGATATCTAAGTGCAGACATGCTAATTTTCCCTGTGTTTACCTCCTGACTACTTCTAGTATTTATTCTCCAGTATTTGGACTTCCATAAATCCTCTTTCTATATTTTTCTGTGTCCCGTGTACCACCATTTTACGTGACTAAATATCACACTATAAATACGGCTGATTTTTCACAAGATCATCTGATGACTGTGGCCACTATAAGAAACTTCAAGTAAGGTACTTCAATAGTTCATAATCACAGCATTCTTTAAGTTTTATATCTGCTCCACCATAATAGCATCAATTTTTTCTGCGAAAAATCTTCTCATTTGCATTTCTTTTGTTATCTGTCTATCTATAAATCGACGAAGGTCATTCAACAAATTAGGTGAATATTGCCCCTGGTTTTGGCAATTGGAAGCACTGTTTACCGTTTCACGTTTTTCAAGGAAATCAAATGTAATGTATCATTTCATGTCCCAGAAGACTATCAGCATCTTTTGTACTTGCAGCACTGGGAACGTTTTATTGACCCGAGTATCATTGTTCTTCCAATTCATTGATAGTCTTTTACACTTTGGCTTGTTGTGGAAAATCCATGTTTAGCTCATTTGTAAATATTTCCTTGGCTAAAACATGCTTACCCGTACACATTACTCATTCTTCTCTAAATTTCACTCGGTTTCCACTTCTCAACCAGCAAAAATTTGATAACAGTCTTCTGTTCAAGCCTTGAACAGACCGTTTGATTTGCTGCCATTTTGAATGGATGGAAAAAAATTGCAACATTAAAATGATTTTCGCTTTATTCAATTCCAAACAATGCAGATTTACATTTATGAAAAAAAAGTTTATTCAACTTAAAAAAAGAGTTTCCTTTATTAATTGAATGAACCTTAACCGGCTCATTGGCCAAGTGGGTAGAATGTTCACCAATAGTCTGGGATACCTGAGTTCAATCCCAGGTCACGTCATACCAAAGACTTTAAAAATGGTACTTGATACCTCCTTGCTTAACACTTATAAATATAAAGTACGTATCAAGGGTAAAGTGGAGCAATCCAGGGAAAGGAGTTGCACCCTCCCCTACACCACAATTAGTAGCTATTAAAAAAGGACCCTTCTGGTCACCCTCGACTACGGTCACCAACTTTACTTATATATATATATATATATATATATTGTGCAATTAGAAGGGAACTCAAACCTAGTTAAGCCGTCATTATAGATATATTTCGGCGGAGAATATTATTATACTCTCCGTCTCATCAGGTGACTTTTTAACATGTTAGACTTGACGTTGCGGAACAGCAAAAAAAAAAAAAATCCATAACCTTAAGTCTAACATGTAAAAAGTCATCTGATGAGACGGAGAGTATAATTATATTCTCCGCCGAAATAAATTTATAATGACGGCTAAACCAGGTTTTAGTTTCCTTGTAATTGCACTATATACGCTCTGAATGTGAATTTTGTTATATGCCTGCAAGGGAATAAGTGATGTAACAATAGCCACAGATCGAGTTCTCACATAGATTTATATGATATTCTTATATATTCTATACAAGAATAACTAACACCCATTGTCCTAGGACGCTGACTGGTGTGACGAAGAAATATGACACCCTAATTCATTCTCCGAGTTGTGGGGGAAGGATGCCGGCAGCTGACTATAGTAGCAAGCAAGAATCAGTTGACGATAGTAGTAAGCAAGAATTACAGAATTATGGAAGTGGTAGGTGCCGTCTCTCCTTCACCTGTCTCTATCATTACAAGGTGAGATAAGCGTGGGAGGACCTCAATCTCTATTAGCCCTGTGTACGTCAGGGGAGAAGCAAATCTACGACTATGATTGGTACCAAGGAAGAAAACGCCAAAAAGTCAACACGTGGTAATTTTTCAAACTAAAGAAATAAGACAGTTGCCACGTAGTCGTCAATGGGTGAGGACACATAATGGTTCCATTTATTCCTCAAAGGATGAATACGTATAAGGAGTTGCTTTTGTACGTTGAAAAACCAGGAACATAATTTGAGATATGAAAGAAACCCAAATTCCAAAATAATGCCACGCTGAGAACACAGAGAAAAGAAAAAGCTTATCCTTTTGAATGAACTCAAACTCCGAGGTATGGTGGCCTCGTTAAACGAATACCCAAAGAAAAGACTTGTCCATGAGGAAATAGACAATTATTAATCTTGGTCTTATCTTAAATAAGACGTGTATCCTTCTACCAACGTGTTATGGAAAGCCAATAACGAGGGGAAAAGGAGAAAAGAATAAACTCCACAGAATCCTAAGAAAGTAACATACAATTTAAGTATATTCAAATTTATCCTGTTACATTCATGCCGACGTGAATAAAAGACAAATTACGGGAGGAAGAAATGGCTCTGATGAAATAGAGGAGAAAGAAGTGGGAACATTTCCCCAATGATAAACTTGAGATTTAGAGCACGAGCTCTACTACTAAATCCCCAAGCCTGAAGGAAAGCGGCATGCATCTATCACTGACGAACTACATTTTCACCTTCCTCCATTAACAGATATCTTATGGCTGACTCGTCCGGGGACCAAGATATTTCATGAGGGACCTCGTCCGGGATAGGAATATTTTAAAGGAAACTCTTCTGAGATACAGAAAGACTTCCTCGCTCCTGACTTTTACTTGAATTGTCTTTTTCTTTGTTTCTTTCTTTTATTCAATAAAATATTATTGTTATTAATCATGTTAACTCAAACACGGTAGTTCAGAGACTCTTTTTATTGTGGAAGAATTGTACTTGTCGAAGACCTTGTATTTAAGGGGGAAAAGTAGCCGAAAAGCTAACGAAAGTTAGCTGTGTTGACTTTTAATAATTCACCTATAACTCGTCTAGTGGCTTTAAAATGTGGTTCCGTTCGGGAGTTGGTGATATCTTTAACACTAAATAGCGTTCGTCAGACCACAGCCAACGTCTGTGCCCCGGCGTTAACTGGTGGACTTGGCGGGAACGAACAAAATCCTGAAAGACCGCTGGGCACATGGCGGCATAACACTGGATATTACAAATATATATATATATATATATATATATATATATATATATGTGTGTGTGTGTGTGTGTGTGTGTGTGCGTGTATGCGTTCAGTTTTCAATAGCTAAATCATAGAGAACAATACCATAACATTTCCTGAAAATCAGTCTTGATCTTTACACACCTTTCTATTTGGATATTTATATTTGTAAATATGCAATGGATGCCCCGGGAAAATATGAATAGATTGTTCAGTTTTTTTATGATGATTTACCCAAAGTCTTGTGTCTTTTTCGACGTTTTATATGATTTTTGTAATCATTCCACCACTAATTAAATTATTTTATTTTTTTATTAATCATTTCCATTTCGTAATTTTTTGTATCACAAATGTTCTTAACAAAATATTTAGTTGTTTTTTTTTAACAATTAGAGACACCTTGTATCGTAACTGTTAGAAATGTTAGAAAAAAAGAGCCGTTCCTAACACGATAAGATTTGTTGAGGATACCGAAACAGCAGGTTTTACGTGAATTATCTGTTGGTCCCCAACGGTGGCTAATAATTTCATCTGATGAGAAGGTACTTTAATTAACCATATTATTCATAAAGACAATCAAAAGCAACAAGTTCGATATAATAATCATAGAAAGTGAATTGAGATTCTAAAAATTAAAAACTATAAAGCTATAAAAATCTTGAAAAATACCAAAAAGGAAAAGAAAGACATAAAAATTTAGGAATAATTTACCCAATCATGAGGGCGTAAAGGGTGTTTGAAAAGAGAAATGGAATCGCTTGTAAAAGGACAGTTTCAAACCTTAAATAAATATGATAAACTATTATTGTGAGATAGTCTTCTGTGTTAACCTCATGATAAGTAAATGTATTTCTTCATCCAACTCCTCTACTATTTGCAGGATGTGATACATAGACAATCTCTAAGCGGAGTAAAGCTGATTTGGAGTTCATAGTACTTTGCCTTGATTGGTTGCCTAATCAAAGGTAAAGAAAGCAGTCTACTCAATTATTTATCCATATCCGGAAGAGAAGAGCTAGTTATATGCCATTCCTGAGGATATGAACACAAAATGAAGCGCAAACAGTCTCGTCCTGGATTTGAACGTTTGTCACCGATTCTATTTTGTACATCGAAATCCGTCACACTTAGCGTGCCGTCTAATAAGTAGAGGCATACATGATCGAATATAACATATACACGATTGGGTAAAAACTTGAATTAAGCCAAGGACTTTATTCAGCCACATCAACCAAAAGCACAAGACAAAAGCTGAACCGAAGAAAAAAATGTGTATATTGATTATCATATTTACCCAACCCCTCCACTCGGGCAGGATATGACACAAGGTCAATTTTAAAGCGGAGTTTAACAGGTTTGAATTCAGAGTTTTCCTTCTCCTAGACTAGTTGCCTCGCCAAGGCTAAAGAACCTAGTCTGTCCTACTATTTACCCATAGCTAGATGGAGAATAACTGGATTCATAACTTTCCCAAGAGTATTAGTGCTATGTGAAATGCAATCAGTCTCGTCCAGGATTTGAACTCGTGTCGCCGTGTCCATTTCCTACGACGATAACAATTACACCACGGGCACTGTATATTGATTATTGACGATCAATTTCTAACAATGAAAAAAACAAAACTCCGGAGAGGGAGGTTAACGTGTACGACTCCGTCATCATAGGAGGCATGTTCGAGTTTCAGTCACGCCATGAAGTTGGCATTGGAACTAAAATTCTTAAGAAAGATACGAACCCCCAAATATTCCCAGCTTAGGGTTTAATAGGGCCACAACTAATATTTTCCAAGAATGGTGTAAGATATTTAGGGTGATAATTTATGGGTAATTATTTTACTATTTATTTGATGAGGTTGTAGACTGATTAGATATCTTTTTGAATAAGGAATGATACGACAATTACCCCTGGTCATAATAAAGTTTCAGAACAGGAAACGAAAACGAAACAAAGTTGAAGTCTTGATGCTTTATAGGTTTGATTGAAATTAAATAAAAGTAATAATGCAAGGAGGGACGAACTCATAAGAGATGTACCCTTATGGACCCCAACACATGGCCGTGCAAAAGCATGACGACCAGCACGAACATACATTCAGCAACTCTGTGAGGATACGGGATGTTGTTCAGAAGACCTGCCTGAGGCGATGAACGATAGGGAGGAGTGGCGAGAGAGGGTCAGGGATATCCGTGCTACCAGCACGATATGATGATGATGAATAATGCAATGATTTTGTGAGATGACGTCACACTAGCGACTTTGCCTGATGGAATACGTATATATAATGAAGTATATAAAAAAGAGAGACTGAGTATTTGAGTTGAAATTTGGACAGCACAGGATATTAATCGCGTTGCTTTGTGTCCTGTGGTGGGGCGCTCTCGACCAGCTGTGGTTGCGTGCCGCACAGTTCGTTCTGGTGTGTTTCACCACTGGATACATCACCTCTGGCCTCAGGGGGCCGTCCCCCAAGGCTTTAACCCTCTTCGGAGGGGTTGGGTTTATCGCCCAGTGCCTGACGCGCCCCGAAAAGGGAATGCCGACGGGGTCCGAGGCATTTTTGGAACTGCCTGTCGCGTTGGGCTTCGGCCGTGCGACAGGGATCACCTTAAAAACAGCCTTGTGCCACATTCGTACGCTGGTGGGGTGTAGGATAAATATCGGCACAAGATATTAATCGTGTGTGTGTAAAGATGTGGCTACAAACGAGATACGTTGATAAACCCTTATGATGTCTTCCTCTGCCTCATGTTACGTTGACAGCTAAGTAAAATGTCGCAGATCACAATGAAGTCTTTCCGTATTCCGAGACAACTGAGTTGCTTGTTGTTTTTTGAAGAAGAATACGGCGTTACAATGTTCACGATAAACCCGTAATGTTACGATAGTTTGACACTAAACAAAGAAACCAACGAAACCATCTAACAAAACCATTTATTGGACATTACCCAACAAAAATCTGTTGGGTAGCGGATATCGTTTTTCTATCAAAATCTCTATATGAAACGGAAATTGAGTCTGGCATTGTAAGTAATGGACACGGTGATCCTTGTTCATATCCTCGATGGAACGGTTTTCATTTCTTATAGCATGTAAATCTCTTGGGAATGCTATAAATTCAACTATTATCCCTTTAGCCAGAGCAATCAGGAGTCATAAAATGTTGCGTGGCAAACGAGCTCGGCGAAAGAAAATTCTGATTTAAAACCAATTGTTCTCTGTTAAAAAATTGAACTTGGCCCAAATGCTGGTTTTGGTATAGTTGTAAGGTAAATACATACAGTGAAAAAAATTTAAACTATTTCTTACTTGAGAAGTAAAACAATGTGCAGAATGAAAATAACACTCGTCCCCATAATTATTTGAGAACATGGAACTGTACCGAAAACATTTTCCGCATCGGTGAAAAACCTGGAACACACACACATACACATACGCACATATATATACGCACGCACGAAAAATAGTTTTTAGTAATAATGAAAAAGAGTGGGCCAGAATATCGACGAAACTTGTCATTTGGTCCAAAGAAAGCACAGTCGCGTAAAGCTGGAAACTTATCATCATACGATTTGTCGGCGTGGTCAAATTTTAATCTTATGAACGATTCCAAATGATTATCTTTTCCACTCAATTGAGCCTAACTTTGTATTTTTTCACTCCTTGCGAATGCTTTCACACCTGAGTTAGCTTGTGTTCTTTCATTGGAGTGTGGATGACAGCAAGTCTCTTCAGCTTTCCAGTTATCGACTCAGTTTTTTAGGCGATCTCAACATTTCTGTGGTCTGTATCCCCTTGATTCCTCTTCTGATTTCTATTTACGACGAGATATTTTCATAATCATTGGGGAACTGTTCCCAACTCACCAGCTATTATTAGTATCACTTCCATCTTCATTTTCTACAGATTATTCAGTTCTTTGAAAATGTTCTATATTTTCGTATACTTTCATTTTCACTCAGAGCTTCTCTGGAAAAGCAAAATCCAGCAGATGGCAAATTCTTTTTTCTTATTAATTATCACTACATTTGACCTTCTGGTCGTAATTGGATGGTATGTTTATACCCCAAAGTCCAAGAGAATTTTATGCATTACATTTTCTTGAAGTTATTCAGCATTATTTTACTCTTTGCAAATTTTTCACACCAGCGTTAGTCGCTTGTCTTTCACTGGAGTCTATGAAAAAACAAGTCTCCTTAGGTCTCCTGACTCTTCTGAGTATTCTGGCCGATCTCAGCAATGCTGCAGTCAAGATGGTTTCAATTCTCCCATTGATTTTTAATTCCACCTGTCCAGGCTGTTGGGGAACCGTTCCAAGTGCACCAACTACACCTGGCATTACTTCATGTTTCATTCTTTTTTCAATTCTCTGGCAATGTCCAAGTATTTCCCTATCATTTCACTTTCTTTATACTGGCCGTTCTCAATAATGATGTAGTTTAGATATTCTCCACTCATCCTCCAACCTCCAAGTCTTCCAGTCCTTTTAATAATATTTTAGTCACTGTACCAAAACACCAATCATGATTGGTATAATTGTCACCTTCATGCTCCATAGTTTTTTCAGTTCTCTAGCAAGGTCGAGGTACTTATCATTCTAGAGAGTTTTTCAAATCAGGATTAGCTGATGGTTTTTCACTGGAGTTTGAAAGACAGCAAATCTCCTTAATTCTCCAGCACTCTTCTCGGTATTCTGACCATTCTCAATAATGCTGTTGTCTGGATGGTCTCCTTTCGTCTGCCAACTTTCAAGTCCTCCAGGCCCTTTAATAATCCTTTAGTTACTGTGCCAAAACCACCAATCACAATTAATATAATCGTCACCTTCATGTTCCATAGTTTTTAAAATTCTCTAGTAAGGTATAGGTACTTATCATATTTACCCAACCCCTCCGTTCGGGCAGAATATGACACAAGGTCAATTTTTAAGCGAAGTTTAACAGGTTTCAATTCAGTTTTCCTTCTCCTAAACTCGTTGCCTCACCAAGGCTGAAGAACTCAGTCTGTCTTACTATTTACCCATAGCTGGAGGGAGAATAATTGGATTCATACCTTTCCCAAGAGTATTAGTGCTATGTGATAGGCAATTAGCCTCGTCCAGGATTTGAACTCGTGTCGCCGTGTCCATTTCCTACGACGATAACCATTACATCACGGGCACCTCCATAGGTACTTATCCTTCTTTTCACATTCTTTCAGTTTTATTCTGTGGTTATTATTATCATTATTATTATTATTGTTGTTGTTGCTGGTGGTGGTGAGGGAGGTGTCTCTTATTAGTGTTTGTTGTCGTTATTGTTATATTAACTGCCCATATTGTTTCGAATTATGGAAGCGATTGGTGGCGCAGATGGTAATGATTATGCATTTCATCAGTGGCTTCAAATAGTAACAAACATTTCCTTCTTCCAAGGAACGCAGTACAGATTGAATTATTTCCACATCCCAAGAGAACAGATGGGTTGCGTTCTTTCGTTCGTATTCATAAGCTATAAATTCTGAAAATCTTCGATGCAACGATTGTTTCATGATTCATGAAAATCCCATGACTGTTGTATGCTGTTGGATGCATATCATTTAAACATTTACATATTATCTAATCTCAAGCTATCATCTATCTAACAGACTGTTCACATCTATTTCTGCCACTGCAGGTATCTTCTTAAATAATACATATTCATTTTCAAATCTATCTATCTATCTATCTATCTATCTATCTATCTATCTATCTATCTAACGACCCCTCTCTCTCTTTCTCTCTCTCTCTCTCTCTCTCTCTCTATATATATATATATATATATATATATAGTGTTTTTCGTATTCCTTTTCCTCTGTTCATATATATCAATCTATTTTACTGTCATCATATGTATGTATGTATGTATGTATGTATGTATCTATCTATCTATCTATCTATCCATCTCTCTCTCTCTTTATATATATATATATATATATATATATATATATATATATAGTGTTTTTCGTATTCCTTTTCCTCTGTTCATATATATCAACCTATTTTACTGTCATCATATCTATGTATCTATCTATCTATCTATCTATCTATCTATTTTACCTCCTTCATATCTATGTATTTAACCCTCTTTATATATATCTTTCTTTCTATGCTTGTAACTAAATAACTCTGCCCATTCGAAATATTTTATTTTCCTCTGCTATTTTTATGGGTCTCTATCTTCAACTCTCACGCGTGCTTGCTGTTTTCTGTATATACAGATGCTGAATCAAACCAGTGGTCTGTGAGATTATATAATTTGTTAAGTTTATGACGAATAAATACATCTATTTATTAGGTTGTTTGGAGTTCTATGAGTTATTTTTTATGCTTTTTTCTCATAACTTAACACTATTTTCTATTTGTTCTTATCTTTCTGTTATTCTGCGCACTATTGCAGGACTAATTCAATTTTGTGTTTTTGAGAAAGGCGCCTATCAAATTTTTGAAAAAAAAAGATGAAAAAAATCTATGAGGCATGAGATACTAAAAATGATAATGGAAAATGAAGCATTTCACTTTTTTCGAGTAATAAGAATGCTAAAAATACAAGACGACACTCCAAGAAAGCCATCTTCAAATGGCTACGTTTATTAATGAAAAACATTACCATACATTTATAAGAAAACACACTGATTTCACTGAGTGCAGGGGCAAATATACTTAATGGTCCAAACATAAGTTTAGTGTGTTTGCAGTCGTGTTGAATAAAAATGTTCATTCAGGAAAGTAAAAGAAAAGAGAAACAAGGAAAGAATATGTTCTTATTATTTTTATCCGAAACAAACTTGACAATAAGTTAAGTGAATCAGTTACATTTCTCAAAAACACGTGGTTGGTTGGTTGCTCGGGTTTTATGGCATATCAAGCTTTGAAGGTTATTTAATGCCCAATCCATTTTCATACAAATCAACAGTTCTATTTCAAACTAATGAATTAGCATAAGCACACAGTTTAATTGTTAAAAATATTTCTATTTCAAGCTATTAAGTTTAGTCAAACAGTTCTAATTTAAACAATTCAGTTTTTTATAAGTATAGTTTTTGTCTAGATACAGTTAAATGTCAAAACATTTCTTTTTCAAACAGTTCAAGTTTAGCATAAGTATACATTTTACATTTCAAAACAGTTCTATTTCAAGTAATTAAGTTTAGCATAAGAATGTAGTTTAGTTCTACTAAACCTATAGGGGCCTCACCGGGGGCTACCACTCCGGGCTAGAGTGGACCTGGGAGCGATGACAATGAAGGGGTACTCCGCATTCCCCAAAACTCCAGCATCACTGGAATCTCACCATCAGATTGATTAATGTCATAACCAGGACCCTCACTGGGGGATGGGTCTTGCCACTCTTTAGAGAGGCAGTCGGTGTATTCTACAGCCCCAGCCGACCAGGCAAAAAAAAAAAAAAAACCCCACATGTGGCAAGTACTTACACATTACAAAAATTTCCATTTGGGAGGATCTCCGTAACGTAATGGCTAGACTGCAGCCTCGAAGTAAGTGAGTTCGAACACCAGCCATGCTGCCAATTTTACTGTCAGACTAATACTCCCCCAGGTATGGATTAAACTGTGTTACTGCTGTTTTTCTGCAAAGATTGCTTTGGCATTACATAAGCCATGAAGGCTGATGGGTATTAAATAAAGAAACCGGCCAAACCACGCAACAATTCTACATAGAGCAACAAAAAAGAAAACTGCAACTAGTGTGTAATGTTTCTAGTTTCGTCTGTAATCGAAAGTAAAAAGTGTATCTTGTTTTCTTTTAAAAGAACCCTTAAATTCAAATACTCATTTTTGGTGCAAATTCACTAATTGAAATATGTAAAAAGGTTTCTGGTACAACTTCAATAAAGTACTTAATCTAAAATGAAAGGAAACATGATTTTGATAAGAACGATTCAAGTCGACGAAGACAGTGTTCAAGATTAAATGTATTTAAGTTTTAATCTTAAATCCTAATTTAGTCAATTTTAATCATTCTCATTAAACTATATTAGGATTTCTTTTGTCTGGAAAGGGTAAAAGCTAGAGAACAAACTTGAGAAGAAGAAAAAATTTCAAAGAGGCATCATCCAGGGAGAGTCTTTGTCAACTCTATTATTTCTGATAGCAATTCTACCACCGAATAACATACTTTGGAAATGCAAATGAGGATCTATGTTTACAAAGTTGCAAGAAAATATAAAAGCCTAATGTACATAAATTATAATAAGATTCTTGCCCAGAATGAAACAGAATGAGAATCTCGAATACAATCTATAAGAATCTTTGTAAAGTATAAATGAACATGATTTGGCATTTAAAACATATGCAATGGTAATAATGAAAAAAAAAGAAAAAAGTTAAACAACGGAAGGGATAGAACTGTCTAATCAGGAAAACATCTGAACACTTGGAAGAAAAGAAAGTAACAAATTACTGGGTATATTAGTGACTGATAACACCAGATATAAAAAGGGGGCGGGTCCGCGTGGTGTAATGGTTAAAGCGATGGACTGCGGAATCGTTGTAAGCGAGTTCGTACTCCAGTCGCGCTATTACGTTCACTTTCGGGCAAATACACTTAGGAAAGGTATGAACCCCCTTATCCTCCCAGCTATTGGTTAAATAGTACCACTACTTCTTGGAGAATGGCTTTGGCATTAAATGACCTACAAAGGTTGATATGCCATTAAACAAAGAAACCAAACTAAACCAAACCAGATATAAAATAAAAGTAATAAATTAGTACCTTAGGAGAGATTTGGTTTGCCCTCTTTGTTTAACAGCATATCGAGGCTTTTTTAATGATAAAGTCATCCTTATAGAGGAACAGAAATGGTATTATTCAAACTGTAGCAAGGGGTTCAAGGGTGTTAATATCTGCCAAAGTGTATTAGTCAGAAAGTGAACGTAATAGCGCGACTGGATTTCGAACTCAATAAATATACTATCAATGCCCATCATGTTTGCAATTACGCCACTAAGATTCTCCATACCCCTCATAAACAAGATAACCTCTTGAAACCAGTTCGGCAGGAGAAAGCTAATCAAGGGCATAAATAGGGTGTCGGCAACCTTTCAAAGAGACGGGGCCTGTCAGCTATGCAGTGTCATGGAGGAGGGATATATTATTAAATATGCATAGAAATTTTCTGGAGCTAGAAAGCAAATCAAGATATTTAATATAATTTTATTTTAAGTAGGACCCTCATTTTGCTACAAGAATAACAAAAATTAAAAGCATATTCAACAACAACAAAAAGCATATTCCTTATTTTACTACAGGGATAACAAGAAACAACGACAATCAAAATCGACAAAAAACGAAACGAAATACAGTTCGAAATGGTAAATGATTTAAAGAGACACTTGTTTCTGCTTATTTTGTGATAACTTCTCCAAATCAAAGGAAATATCTTTCAATGACAGGAGCAAAATATTATCCAAGTGGTCGTCACGCAACTTTGATCTTAAATGACTTTTTGTATATTACCATTTTGAAAAAAGTTGTTCACAAGCATAAGTACTCCCGAAAAATGATATCTTCAGTTTTGCATCGTCAATATATTTTTATATTTTCCGCTTGGCAACATACATTTCTTGTAGAAGTCAGTAGTGGATTCGAATTGAACCCAGGTCTCCCGGACCATTGTCAACACTCTACCCTCTAATAGCTCTATCACATACATTGAGCACTCTCCAAAATATAGCACATTTGGTTGCCACAAACCCATCATCTGAGATAGTAGGGCACCTCGGGTAGTGTAATGGTTAGCAAGCTTGACTAGCAAACCTGCAAGAGTGAGTTCGAGTCTCATTGGGTGGCCCATTCAATCGGCCTTGTGCCACATCGAAGCAAAGAGCTTCGTAAATTAAATCATCTGAGATAGTGACAACCATAAAGTGTTGTAATATATATATATATATATATATACTCCCCTACCCACGTAGGGTTGAGTTCTCTGGCGAAGAAGTAATCGTGTTGCCATTAGCGTTCATTGCACACCTCTTCGTATTTGAATTGAGGTCTCGGCAGCCGTTGAACGGATGTATGTAAACAATATTACTAGTGATTCATAACCGTTTAAAATTTACTTCGCAGCAAATAGCTGCTCGTGGCTGAAAGGTTAGAGGCTTCGACTTTGCGTTTGAGTCAAACCGGGTTTTGATCCCAGCTATGGGTAGCTACTGTCTAGCCACACTGATGAGTTCTGATAGAACGAAACAGATCTGTCTGTGGATTACTATATATAAATATATGATTTTGAGAAGAACATTAAGTGTTGGTTAGTGGTGATAAAACTGTTAATAACATTATAAATAAATACAGCCAATTAATTCAAAAGGGATAAAAGAATATACACGAATGAGTGGGGATAGGAATTCACTGGGAATTTTTCAAGAGAATGGAGTTTGGCATTACTCTCAAAAGGTATATGCATTAAACTATAATCTGTCTTAGAAATTGAAACACATGATAATCTTTTATTAGTCAATACCAGCCAGAAGACCAGATCTTGATTTAAAAAAAAAAAAAAAAACTTTTCATGTAGAGGATCAGAGTGTGGAAGTGAAGGGAGACGAAAAGGTAGACAAGTACCGGGACCTTGTCGAAAAGCTAAAACATTTGTGGAACATGAAGATGATGTCAATCGTAAATGAAGCCCTTGGAATATTCCACCAGAAACCTGCTTAAGAGTTTGCATGAATTGGAAATCAAGGAAAGAATCGTGACCATCTATTCCCCACAGTTAAATGATATCAAGTATTACAATATAATATTTTGTAGACGATTATATGGTTTTAAGTAACTCTATCTATTTAATGATAACCATTTGTTTCAAACAATGATTTCATTAAACTAATAATAATTATCTGTAATAACCAATTATAGCTTCAAGTAACTACTATTAATAAAAATAATATACATTTAGTTATATTGTATCAAGTATTTCTATCTGATATAAAATGAGTGGGGTTTTCGTAGTGAATGGCTAAAGCACTGGACTGCAGAATCGTATTAAATGAGTTCGAACTCCAGTTGCGCTATTACGTTCACTTTCGGACAAATACCTTTGGGAAAGGAATGAACCTCCTTATCCTCCCAGCTATGATTTAAATAGTACCACTACTGTTCTTCTAGAAAGATGACCTACGAAAAATTGCAATGAAATGGTGACTTGGTTGAAATTATAACTATATTTTCCATTGCAAAAATGACAATTTCTCTATAATGATTTGATTACTCCCTTATATGATATCAACTATATCCTTTTTAACATACTGATGGTTCCAAAGATTCTTATCTAACATTGATAAATCTATTTAATGGTCATCATAGAATACGAAACATTTTTTAAACAGATTTATTAGGCTTTAATATGTACTTCTAATCCGGGTCAGAGTGGACCTTGTAGCAATGAAAATGAAGGCGTCATTCCCCTTCCCCAGACCTTCAGAACTGGATCCTTATCACAGAATACAGTTTGTCATACACCGGACACTGATTTCTTTTGAGAGGGAGTGGTCATACTCCTCTGCAGGGGATACAGTCACTTACTCTAATTGTTGCTGACAGGATGGTAAGCTTAATTTTGTAAATGTGTCCCTCGTCGTGGAATATCGGAGAGATATCTAGTTTTTTTAGATATATCAGTAAAGTAATGAATTCAGTCCAACAGAATTCTGCAATCTTGTTATCTTTATTTCTAAGGAAGGTAAGTCTTATATTTTAGGGTGTCACAGTATGAAGCAATTACTATTAGACTGTTGCTACTGGACAGAGTTTGAACTTCAGTCGAGTAACGAAAGTAACAGTTTTCTACCTGGCCTATCTGCGTTTAGCAATTACATTATTCCCCTGTTCTACAGCTTTCTGTCTCCAAAGATAATCGTTTATTCACCTTTGAAAGAACATTCCCTTACTTATCTTTTCGTTCAATTAACAGAAGGGAATTCAATTAGCGCTACGTCTTTTTCGTCTTTTGCCAGCGTCATTTACCGAGTGTTTCCGGTAAGTGATTAGAAGTGAATTAAATCTATTGTGTCCTTTACACTTTTTTATACAGACACTCAAAAGTTGCGTCTTACTTTGTGAAACATTCGGTTATTCATCTATGTTCTATTAGCGTTCAATCCTAGAAGAAATTGTTAACAGTCATATACCAATCTTTATTCTGTGTTTAATAGCATCTACACCGGCAGGCAAAAATGAGCCTAGATTTTTTTTATTGATACTGTATCAATGTAAAATTTGAGATTTTAGCAGTTCTTTTAATTTTCAGAATCTTATACAAATAAAATACCTACAATTGAAATTGAAAATGTCAACGAAGAATGAATGTGCTCAAACTAAGAATCCTCTTTAATTTAAATACCTAACCCTATCAGATCAACGTTGCCAATTGGCTAAAGAGTCGGACTGCGACATCGTACGAAAAGACTTCAAACTTCCGTCGCACTATGTCTACTTTCGTTTTAATACTCTTAGGAAAGATATGAACCCTCTGTTTGAACTAGCTATGGGTTAAATAGTAACACAATATTTCTTCAAGGATGGCTTTGTCATTAAATAACTAACGATGGTAAATATGCCATTAAACAAAGAACTCAAACCGAAGCAAACCGATCGTATCAAAGTTGAACAAAAACATCAGAACATTTAAAAGCATTTTAAGACGCTATATAGATCAATACTGGATACCTCTGAAGAGAGATGAATGTTACGTCTGGAAACCCTAGCAATAAAATGGATAAACATTAAATTACCCACTCAAAACAAACAAAACAATAAAACATATTTTGATCCTCAATAAATACAAGGTACAAAAATCCAAACAAACAAAAAAACATTTTCCATCAACTGGTGCTGCAGAGTTCAAGAGAAACATTGGGTAGAGAGAAATTGGTCTTCAAGATCTGAGCTCAAACATGATGAAAAAATGATCTCCGTAGAAAGAGAAGAGACTATGTTAAGAATGGAGAGAATAGAACAAGTTTGAGAATATTCAATGACGCAGAAAAAGTAGCATTAACCATCATCTGCTTTTTAGGACTTGTGTCCCTGAAGACCTGCCAGAGGCGATGAATAGTAGGGAGGAGTGGCGAGAGAGGGTCAGGGATATCCGTGCTGGCGGCACGACATGATGATGATGATGATGTTTATATAGACCCAACCTCTCAACCAATGCGAAGTATGACACAAGGTCAACATTTAAGTGGAGTTTGAATTCAATTTTCTTCTCCTAGATTGGTTTCCTAACAATAGCCAAAGAACCAAATGAATTCATTCCCTCCCGAAGGGCATTGTTTGGCCATATGTGGGGGTCCATAGGAGTACGTCACTTACGAGCTCGTCCTTGCTTCTCCAGCAGTGTCCGGCGTGTCGGGCTCGTCTGACCTGTATAGTTTTCGTGCTGGGAGCCAGGTGGTCGTACAGTTGGCGTCTCGTGGGATGTTGTCGCCAGGACTTGTTCAATATTGCTCTCAACATTCTTGTGTAGTTGCCGTCAAGTTTCTTCTACAGCCGTTTGGTTAGCGTCCATGTAGTGCATCCATATAGCAGTATCGATACAACCGCTGCCTGGAAGAAACTGCGCTTCATTTCATCTTTCAGGTCTGATTTCTATATTATTGAGAGCCTATCTATAGCCGTCCATGCTTTCGTCAGCCGTGTGTCGATGTCGTTTTCTGTTGATGAGACGCTACTTCCTAGGTAGGTGAATTTGTCCACTAGCCTCAGAGACGCTCCGTTTGGTTGTAACACATATATTCAGTTTTGTGCGCATTGACATGGAGGCCAATGCTTGCTGCAGGTCGTTCCAAACTATGCAGTAGTGTCTCTGCTTGATTAGGCGTATTCGCCAGTAACGCTAAGTCATCAGCGTAGTCGGCGTCTTTGATTGTTTTTGCGGGGTACCTTTTGCTTCTTTTCTTAGTCAGCTCGAAGCCATTTTCTCTGATTTTGTCGATCGAAGCTCTAAGCACGTAGTCTAAACAGATGATAAAGAGGTATGGGGCTAGCGTGTCTCCTTGTAGTACTCCTGCAACAATGTCGAAGTATTCCGTGTCTCAATCTGGCGAACGTACTTTCACTTTTGTGTTTTTGTAGAGGATCATTATTGCTGCTACGGTTTCTTTAGGTAGGCCGTATGCTAGTAGGATTAGTTCCATTTTCCCTCTGTGGATGGAATCGAAGGCCTTGGTAAAGTCGACAAATAGTAATGTCGCCTGAAGGTTTTTTGCCCTTCAAGGATTCTACGGATGGTCAATATTTGTGAGGTTGTGGATCTATTTCTCCGGAAGCCATTTTGGTTTTTCCTAAGGATGTTGTCTATTTTGGGTTCTATGCGGTTTCGTAGTAGGGCATTGTAGATTTTGGCTGCTATGGATGTAAGTGTTATCCCTCGGTAGTTCTTGGCTAATCCGAGGTCGCCTTTTTTAGGGAAAGGAAGGATGCATCCCTTCATCCATCTTTCTATCCTATTTTGACTATAGACAGCGTTGCATTGCCGGAGCAGTATATCGTCGAATTGTCTAGTCTTCCACACTTCTGGGGGGATCTCGTCTAGCTCTGCAGCTTTCCTATTTTTAATTTTTTTAAGAACCGAGTCGAGTTCTTCTTTGATGAAAGGCCCTAGTTTAATGTCTAATTGCTTACTGATAATTCTGGTGATCGGTTCATCCGTTATTTTCGGTGGGCTTCCTCGTAGATTTTTGAAATGCTGTTCCCACAGTTTTACTCTTTCTTGTTGGCTCGCAGCTTTCAATTTTGCTTTGGCTGTGCTCTTCCTTCTACTTACTTCGTTTATTGTTTGCCCGGCTATCCTGGATTGTCTATCTTCCACTGAGTCTCTAATCTTATCTATCTGATTTTGTATGTATTCCGCCTGTTCCTTTAGATATATTTCTGCTAATTGATATTGTGCTTTTTCTAGTTTTCGGGCATTTGTGTTTGTTGGGTTCTTCCGATAGCTTTTGGAGGCAGTTTTCACGAGTGCACGTTTTTCTCTAACCTCTGACGTTTCCCAAGGGACTCTATAGTTAGTTTTAGGTTTTGTTGGGATACACTTTGATGCCGCCTCTAGGTGTGCTTCAACAAAGTTTTCATATTCGTCATTTGGGGTACCTTTTTCTGTCTTCTCTTGTAGTGTTTCGAATCTGTTTCTTAATTCTAATGCATATTTGTCTCTAATTTCTCTGTTGTTAAGAAGGGCCCAGTCATAGCGCCTAGTTGTCACTGTTCGTGTGGCGTTTTTTCGTAGGCTTAGACGTATTTTGGCCGTGACTATTCGATGATCGGAGGACAAACCCTCGAAAGTGGAGTATGCCTCGCAATTCATCGCACTATTTTTCCATTTTCTGTTAATAAAGAGGTAGTCTATCTGTGCTTTATTCTTGTTCGCGTATGTGTGGGTCCATAATTTTCCCTCAAAGACAGAAAGACAGAGAGACAGAGAGTCAGACAGACAGATGTAGACGGTTATATATATATATATATATATATATATATATATGTTTGTGCCTCTGGGTGTGTTAGAGAAAACTGGAAATAAATCCGATAGTATGTAAATATCAAAATATGAAAAAACCAAGAAACAAATAAAATATTATGTATCTTTTAAAAATCTATTATATGGTGCCAACGTACGTAACATTATTTTTGTTAAAGCATTTTCAAGGTGATTAAATGCTGAAGTAAAATTCTTCATCCGAAAAGTATTTTCGGATAAAAAGTTTTAACGAAACAATGAAAATGAATAAATAAATAAATAAACTCTTAGCGTTCTTTTATCGTGAAAAGCGTTCCATTTCAAAATGTAATTATATGACAAATGAATTGATTAAAATATTGTTTGAGTTTATGTCTCCGGGACATTGGCCCAGCGGTTAGAGTGTTCGCCAATGGCCCGGGAGACCTGGGTTCAATCCCAGGTCGAGTCATACCAAAGACTTTAAAAATGGTACTTGATACCACCTTGCTTAACACTCAGCATTATAAGGTACGGTTCAAGGGTAAAGTGGAGCAATCCTGGGAATGGAGTAGCGCCCTCCCCTACACCTTGGTGTAGTAGCTATCGAAAAGGGAGCCTTCGGGTCGCCCTCGACTATGGTCGCTAACTAACTAGTTAATATAGTTATTTTATAGAATAAAAATAGTTAGGTTTTTATGTCATATCAACACTAGTTGTTTATTTAATGCCATATTATATATATATATGTGTGTGTGTGTGTGTGTGTGTGTGTGGTTTGTTTGCGTATAGTTTGTACGTAACGTTTTTTACGAGCCAGGGTTCCTTCGTTTGCTCTAAGTTCAATGGTTTCATGTATTGTTATTTAGCTCCAATGGTTGTTTCAACGTCATTCATCCGTTTTATACGTAGTTAATTTGTTTCAAGTATTGCGATGTAGTACTAATTCGATTTAGCATCAGTCATTTGTTTGTTCAGAGTTAAATGGTTTAACATTTTTAAACGAGCCAGAGCTGATTTTCTTGGTAAACAATTAAATGGTTTCAGGTATTGATTTCTATTTTTTGCACTATGTCAAATGGTTTGAACTTTTGCTATCAAACACTAATAGTTCTATTTGCGCCGTTAAATGGCTTCAAATATTTCTAAGATTTATAGTTTTACTTGCATAGAGTTAAATGTTTTCAAGCATTGCTATTTAAGGCTAATTATTCAATTTTATATCAATTGTTTATTTGCAAAGACTTAAGTGGTGTCCATCATTGTAAATAGTTAAACAGTCCCATTTGACCAAAGATAGGACCGTAACCGATGCTACCAGACTGGGAGTACTGTCATTGAATGAACACTCCACATTTCCCAAAACTCCTAGAATGGAGTGATCTAATTAGATTGTTTAGTATCATATCCAGGACACTCGTTAGGAGGGAGGACTTACTTTTTTGTTTGTTTGTTTGCTTGGGGTTTATGGTATATAGACACTTGTAGGTTATTTATTGCCGAATTCATTTTTGTACGAAAAAGAGTTTCATTTCAATCGATAGAATTTGGCATAAGTACACAGTTTTATTGTCAAAATTATTTTTATTGCAAGCAATTTACTTTAGTTAAACAGTTCTAATTCAGCATAGTTTTCCTTTGTTCACAATAATTTCAAAACAGTTCTATTTCAAACAATTCAGTTTAGCATGTTCAGTTGACCCATTGATAGGACCATATCAGGTGCTACCACTCAGGGCCAGCGTGGCAATGAAGAGATACTCTGCCTTCCCCAAAACTCCAGCATTACTGGAATCTCACCATCAGTTTACTTAATGTCATATCAGGACACTCGTTGAGAGTGAAGTCTTACCCCTTTGAAGAGAAGCAGTCCATGTATTCTACAGTCACAGTCGACTATTCAGGGAGGTTTTACGTCTCTTCAGATATGCAGTCAGTGTATTCTATAACTCAAGCTGACTATCCTAAAAAAAATCAGAAAAAAAATAATTACCTACGTAAACCATGTTTTTGAAAATTTAAAAAAAAAATCTCATTTTTCATAAATATTTAAAATCAAAAGAAAAGTCTATAGAAAAAAAATTATCCTTTATAAAAAAAAAAACCCAACTTTTTTCCAATACATTTGGTGTCACTACATTCTGTAATGGAAATCTATTCTAACAGCTGTTAGTGTGGAGTGAAATGCTAGATTCCCCGTCCAGGTTTTGAACTAATTTTGCTAATTCTACTTTCTCTGACGTTAACCTTAAACGTGCCATGCTCTCTTTCACACTGCCTCTCATGTTCGCTCTCTCAGTATATATATATATATATATGTATGTATATATATGTGTGTGTGTGTGTGTGTGTGTGTGTGTTAAGAGACGCCTAGACAGACAGGCAGACAGACAGACAGGTAGAATGACTGAAATTGAGAAAAGTGGGAGATTGATCATCGATAGAATTAAGCTGTGGTTTATTTGAGACAAACGTATTTTACGGTAGATTTTACGAGTTATATCTGTAAACAGAAATCTCTACAATAAAAATCCCATATTTACTTTACTAAACTTTGCTTAAAATTACCCGAAACAGACGTGAAGAGTAGACGCACGCACACACACACACACACACACACACACACACACACACACACACACACATATATATATATATATATATATATATATATATATATATATATATATATATATATACCTAAACTTCCGCATACGAGAAAATGTAAAATTTTAAGCAGAGTTTAACAGGTTTGAACTCAAAGTTCTCCCTTTCCTAGACTTGTCGTACTAAAGCTGAAGATCTCAGTTTGCCCTACTATTTACCCCTAGCTGTAGAGGGAATGAATCGATTCATACATTTCCAAAGGGTATTAACGCTGTGTGACATGCAAACAGCCGTTTCATCGAGGATGTTAATTCATGATTCCATATCCGATTCCTACGACGGTAACCATTACATTACGTAAACCACACACACACACACACACACACACATATATATATATATATATATATAGGAACTGATATATTGAATATATTCAAAAGTAATTGTGTGCAGATCCCAGAAGTGAATGTTCAATCAAATGCAGTTAATATTCTCCTTGTTAGTGTCACATTCTCAACTTTTTATTTATTTAAACGCACCGAAAAGTCACATCACATCGGATGTAATTAAACAGTACATCGCTGCTACTGGGAAAATATTTGGTGGCATTACTTTAATCATCAAAGGGCATACATAATCAACTTTAATTTTATGAACGAGCTGTTTATGTCAACTGTAAAGAATTATCCATTGGAAAAGGCATGAATATCATTCTCTCAACCATATATCCTATATCAAATTGGTAAATATCTTGACAAAATATCGCATCATTGGCATATTATAATGGTTGGTTGGTGAGGCGGTCAGTTGTCAAAAGTTACTGAGTTATTCAATGTGGAATTCGTTTTTAAACTCTTCTTAATATTAATAATTGATTGACAATTATATGATTTCAAATGTTGTTCGTGCTATAAAGATTACCGTCTTAAGAAGTAGATACGAAGACCCAAGTTCAAATCCTGGACGAGGCGGCTGTTTGCATTTCACATCGAGCTACCTTGGGAAAGGTAAGAATCCAGTTATGCCCCTTCCGGCTATGAATAAAAAGTAGGGCAGATTAGGCTCTATAATCTTGGTATGGTGACCGGTGTAGGAGAAAGAAAACTTGGAATCCAAACCTGTTAAATTTCTTTTAAATATTTGTGTCACATCCTACTCATATGTAAGGGTTGATTAGTATATATATATATATATATATATATATATATATATATATATACGATTTCTTGTAATTATTTCTATTGAATAATAATAATTTGCTTGCACACAGTTATATGCTCTCAAGCGTTTCAACTAAATAATAATAATAATAATAATAATAATAATAATAATAATAATAATAATCCGAAAGTAAATGACTGCGTTTCGATTTAGCTAATTGCGATGTTGCAGTCCAGCAAGTTATCAGCAATGGAACGGTGATTTACACTGCAATGCATGTTTTTTGATAAAATTGATCTTACAGTAGATCTTGAGAATATGGAATTTTAAGCCATTTTGTGGGCTCTAGAATACATTAACTGTATCCTCTGTAGAGGGACAAGATCCCATTCCTTCCCAAATGGGGTATCCTGGGTATGACAGTAAAGTGAATTTGCTGTGGAGGCTTCAGTTCCGAGAATGTTTGGAGTGTAGTATACACAGTGCTGCCACTACACCCAGGTTCAAATAAAATAGATTATTAGTACATGTTAGGGTCCTATATATGGGTAAAATAGATTTGGTTATAACTATCAACTCGCAATCATTGATGCCATGTAATTGTGAAAGCAAAATGCTATTATCTGATATTACTAGTTACTCGAAACCATATAATTCTGTAGAAACTATCAGATTGTAATAATTGGATCCATGCAAACTTGCATAAATCATTCGTATTAGATAGGAAAATTGATATCATATAACTGCGTGTGAACAGATGATTATTGGTTTATTTCTTTCATATACACGTTTGTACATTATTTGAGGTTATAGAGATCATCAGCGAAGAGGAGTAGTGATACTATGAACCCATAGATGGGCGGGTCTAATGCTTGTTCTAAGCGTATTAGTTTGAAAGAGGATGCAATAGAGCGACTAGAGCTCGAACTCATCAACTTCGGGATGGCAGTCTAACACTTAACCCATAACACCACGGGTACTCCAACAACTAACGGAGAAAAAATAAGTACGATTTAAAAGAAAAAAAAAACCGCAAGAGAAAATTGGATCTTTGCTTATAATGAAAATCAAATATTTATGAATGAATTAAACTTTGGTATGGAATCGCCAATCAGCAGTTAATAAAGAAACTACAGAGCAGGAACCTCACCATCTCAAATCATGTTTTTTTCCCTTATTGGAACCCTTTACTTTTTCGATTAAGAATCGTTTATTTGTGGGCTCAGTGGTAGCTATTGATTTATTTATTGATTGATTTAAGCTGCACGTTAAACCGTATACTGTTATTTTATCACAAGTGCTTAGGGAAGTGCTTTCATTCTAATTTATATTGACATTTTTTGTGTACTTGTTTCACAAGAGTTTTTTTTAAACACAGTCTTATCGACTACTAGGTTTTTAAACTGACCTATTTGACCAATAGATGGGTTTTGTTTTGTTTGACTTTATGGCATATCATCCCTTGTAGGTTATTTAATGCCATATCCATTTTTATACATATAAACTGTTCTATTTCAAACAATTTAGTTTAATATACGTACACAGTTTAAATGTCAAAACACTTCTATTTCAAACAATTCAGTTACACATAAGTATGCAGTTTAGTTCTATTTAACGCATATATAGGATCTTATCTGGTCCTACCACACCAGATTAGAGTGGATCTGGAAATCATGGCAATAAAGGGGTACTCCACATTCCCCAAAGCTCCAGCATTACTTGAGCCTCACCTTCAGATTCTTTAGTTTCATAAACCGGGCCCTATTTGAGGGGGTTATACTCCTCTGCAGAGATGCAGTCAGTGTATTCTGCAGCTTCAGCCGATTGGGCCACCATAAATGGAACCCAAACAGGTTCTACCAATTTGGATCAGATTGTTTTATTGATTGGTTTTGACGGAGTGCCAACTCCTCTGGGGTTATTTCATGACTTCAGATTTGGGAACTTACTTTCATTACACGTTCACATTCACTTTCTTTGTGTTGTTGTTTCTCAAAAGTTTTTTTGTAGACGCTCCTATCGATACGTAAAGTTTTTAAACGTCTATTTGACCCATAAACAGATTCTACATCTCCAGGTTAGAGGGAACTTAGAGTAATGGTAATAAAGAGATATTCAGAGCTACAGAGCAGGAATCACACCATCAGATGCAGTTCAATGTTATCCCCAGGACATTCGACTTCTAAAGTTCCTTTTTAATTGAGAAAGTTTTGTTTACTTTTATTTGTTTGGTTTGATTTTATGGCAAATTAACCATTGTTGGTAATTTAATGCAAAATCCTAATTTCACATATATATCAAATATATGATTTGTAAACACATTTTGTAAATACACACAGTTAAATCTCCGAACATTTCTATTTCGCAAGATTCAATTTAGTGAAAGTTAGTTGTCTGTATACCGCACGAATGTGAAACAGTTCTATTTGGCCCATAGATAGTGTTGTATAGCCATGAACAACTATACATACACATATGTCTGCAGAATCATAACAACGACACAATAAAGACGAGCGACACAGTTCTTTAGAAAAATATACCTCTCACTTTATTGAAAGTGTTGTGTGTGAGAGGGAGTTATTGACTGAACAAAGTCTGCAACATATTGACTTCCCTTGCTCCTCCGGACATAGCAGTGTGTCTTTCTCGTTCTCCTGTGCTGTTCAACCGGGAGGCTGGGGCTCAGCTCTCTGCTGAGAGCTTGTTCTCACTGCTCGATCTCGAACACTGTTTCAAGCTCTGAACTGCAACTGCTCAATAGGGGGTCCCGAGGGCCCCCTCTGCTGGGTGCTGTTCTCTCTACAGCATCCTATCTCCAACTGACTCGAACTTCCTGTGCACCGAGTTATATTATTGTTTTACGTCCACTCAATCTCTTCCCATAAATGGCCAACGGAATATGCAACTTCCGCCGTCCTTGAAGTGGCATGTTTGATCATCATCGAGCGGAAATAACTGTCATGCAGTTCACAGGTCACCCTCTTCCGGTGCATCAGTTTGTGACTGTACTGTGGAATTTTAACCCTGTCCCATATTATCAGCCAAGCTCGCCTGCAAAATCTCTCCCCATAACTGGCCAATGGAATATGCAACTTCTGCCGTCTTTGGAACGGCATGTTTGGCCAGGTCGGAGGTCGATATACATCAATAGGACTCTGTCAGGTTCTACCACTCCGGGCCTGAGTGGACCTGAAAGCTATGGAAATGAAAGAGAACTCTGCATTGGCCAAAGCTCCAGCATTACCGAAGCCTCACCATCAGGTTGTTTTGTGTCATATCTAGGATACTCGTTTATTGGAAGATTACTCCTCAGCAGAGAAACTGGAGGTGTATTAAAATTTTGTATTAGATTTACAAACTGTGTATACTTCATTGAGCTACACATAGCGAACATGTGTGAAGTATTAGATAACGCGTTTCCAAATTCAGTGAAAGTAAGATTTCAGTCATGAGCGTAGCAATTTTTTGCACAACCAGTTAAGTATCGTAGAAAATTTACCTACAGTTAATATTTAAACACGTGTGTAATGATGCCCTGTCGTCGGTTCTTCGAGCAGGAGAAGAAAATCTTTCTCCAGTCACTTTCAAACCATCTATGGGTTTGATGTGTACATACTTTTACCCAACCCTTGTTCCATGATCAGGATGCAACACAAGGTCAATCTTTAAGCAGAGTTTAGGCCGTTTGAATTGACAGTTTTTCTTTTCCTAACTATTTTGCCTAACCTACGCTAAAGAACCCATCTTGCGCTACTGTTAAACTATTGCAGGAGTGAGAAAAGAAAAATTCATACCTCTACCAACGGCATTTACGCAAAGGGAAAAGTAAATGGATTCGAACTCAAATCATCGATTTTATTTCCCTTTGCCCAGTCGACTGGGGCTGTAGAATACACCGACTGCTTCTCTGCAGAGGGGTAAGACCCCCCACCCACCAACGAGTGTCCTGGATATGACACTAAACAATCGGATGGTGAGTTTCCAGTAATGCTGGAGCTTTGGGGAATGCGGAGTACCCCTTCATTGCCATCGCTCCCAGGTCCACTTTGCCCCGGAGTGGTAGCACCTGATAAGGGTCCTATCTATGGGTTAAATAGAACAAAACCGTGCTTCTTTCACTATACTGATTTTTGCATTTAAACTGCGTATTTATGCTAAACTGAATTGTTTAAAATAGAACTGTTTTGACATTGGAACTGCGTACAAGTGCTGAACTGAATTGCTCGAAATAGAACTGTTTTTGACATCTAAACTGTGTATTCATGCTGAACTGAATTATCTGAAATAAAACTGTCTGACATTTAACACTATGTATTGCCCAGTCAGCTGGGGCTGTAGAATACACTCTGGCCCGGCTTGGCAGCACCTGATAGGGCCTTATCTATAGGTTAAATAGAACTAACAGCATACTTATGTTAAAATGAATTGCTTGAGTAAACTGAATAGCTTGAAAAAGAAATGTTTTTGACAATTAAACCGTACTTACATTTAAACTGCGTGCTTATGCTTAACTGAATTATTTGAAATAGAACTGTTTTTCGACATTAACACTGTATTTACACTTAACTGAATTGTTACATATAACTGCTTGAATAGTTTGAAATGGAAATGTTTTTGACAATTAATCTGTACTTATGCTAAACTGAATTGTTTTAAATAGAAGAGATTATTTACATAAAAATGGATTTGGCATTAAATAACCTACAAAGTTTGATACGCCATGAAACCCAACAAACCAAACCAAACCAAACCATTTCCTTACGATAAACGTTGTGCTTATCATGCCTTAATGTATGCACCACTTCTTATTTACTCAAATGAAACAAAAAGTTCCAAACTTCTAAAATTTCTTCTAAGAATTACTTGAATCAAAAGACGAAGGGATATTATAAATGTAGTAGCCACCTCGCACTATCAGTAAAAGACCGTCAGTAAAGCCTATAAGACCGCCAATAAAGGGTCTTTTGTTGTTTGAAGTTTCAACATCTTCGAACACCTTCTTTTGGACCTCAATATGAAGTTCAGAATACGCTAAGACTTTCAATGTACCTGTGAGGAACAGTCTCGAAACTTACTGAGATCATCAGCCTGAATTATTGACACATTTATATACATAAAAATGAAAAAGTAAATGACCGCTGGTCTTGTTCTTTTGTCTCCTTGTATCTGGGATATGACATTGAACTACATCCGGTCGAATGGCTACGATTTTGATGCTCTGCGGAATGTGGAGTACCCCATCAATGACATTACTCCTAGTTCCGCTCTGACCTGGAGTAGTGTGACTTATTTGGGTCAGACCTACACGAGTGAGTTCGAGTCTCATTGGGCGCCCCATTCATTCGGCCTTGTGCCACATCAAAGCAAAGCGCTTTGTAAATTACATACAAGTGACCCAAATAAGTCACACTACTCCAAGTAGTATATGGTTCAAATAGATGCTTGAAAAATTTTAGTATTTGATAGGAGTATGTGAAACTTTATGACTGCGTGCAAACAAATACAAATCGTCTAATGAAATAGTGTAATAAATATATCACGAGACATTAAAAATACAGACATGGTGACCATCTAAAATTTACAAATCAATCAAATTTTTTGATTAAGTAAACTTGACGATATCGAAAAATAAATTTACTAACTTTTGCCGCTGAGATAAAGTGACAATTGATGATGTTACGGTTAAGGTAAGAGTGAGAAAAATTTGTCTGAGGAAGAGTCAAAAAACGCATTAGAACACGAGATGTTCACGCATGCGCACAAAGACACACACTTTTCTTTTTTTGGCAAATGTAGATCTTCTTTCCCTTTAATACGTGACTTTACAACACGATATAGTTACGATTGAACCAGGACATTGGCCCAGCGGTTAGAGTGTTCGCCAATGGCCCGGGAGACCTGGGTTCAATCCCAGGTCGAGTCATACCAAAGACTTTAAAAATGGTACTTGATACCACCTTGCTTAACACTCAGCATTATAAGGTACGGTTCAAGGGTAAAGTGGAGCAATCCTGGGAATGGAGTAGCGCCCTCCCCTACACCTTGGTGTAGTAGCTATCGAAAAGGGAGCCTTCGGGTCACCCTCGACTATGGTCGCTAACTTTACTTACTTTACTTTATAGTTACGATTGTTTGGCTATTTTTCTCACTTTGTCGTCTGATGTTTGAGCACAGCGCATGAAACTTAAAGTAATGGATTTCTCGTTGTCCTACTTTGTTGTTTTTCCGTATTGTATATCTGCTCTACTATTGCAGCATCGATCACTTATTCTGACAAACCTTTCTTATTCGCAATATATATATATATATATATATATATATATATATATATATGTATATATAGATGAACAAAAGTGATAAGATATCTAGGGAAAATATTGTCATATAGTTTATTTTTTGATGGTTCTTTACAAGTTTCAACCAAGAGTCAGGTGAACAATTTTTTATGTAGAAAAATGGAAGCTGTTTTAGAAAATTGCTTAAAGGAGGTTTTATTTAAATTGTTCTAAATTTTTAAAGAAATATTTTTAAAGAAGTTGATGGGCTACATGAAAAGCGATGTAAAATGAAATGTTAGTGTAGCGTATCTATTAGTTAAAAGAATGTTGCATTTAGCATTCCCTCTGCGCCAGCAAGAGGTGACGCAAGGTCAATTTTTAAGTTTGACTGGTTTAAATTGAGTATTTTTCTTCTCTTCTAACGGTTACCATACTAATGCTAAAAGGTCCGGTATAACCTATTATCACAAACATTTATGTTGAAAGAACACTTCAATACATACCATTTTCAAGAGCATTAGCGCCATGTAAAATGCAAACAGCCTTGTCCATTCACTATTGTATACGACAAAATCATCTCAAGACGAACTCCTTCACCTAGCACACACACACACACACACACACACACACACACACATATATATATATATATATATATATATTAGCATTATGGAATGCTATCTAATATGAGTTTAGATATAGATTCCTCTGACTACGAGACTCCAAAGATAATTAATGGGCATCACACTCATCCTGCCATCTTTTTTATTTTAAAATGTAGATAAAGACAAAAACAATAAAAACACAAATGGAAAAAGAACGATACGAACAAAGAGTTAAAAGTAAGGATAAAAATAAGAAAAATATGGTTGATTTAAAGTCGAAAAACTCACAAGAACCTACACGCACTGACACACACACACACACACACACACACACACACATATATATATATTTATATATACGTATAAAAAGCAAGATATGCATTTCCCCTCAGAATTAAATACATATACGTATACGCACACACACACACACATATATATATATATATATATGCGCATTTCATCTAACAAATTAAACACACACATATCTTTATATATATACATATATATATATAATCTGAATTGTGAGAGGAAGTTTCTTCTGTTGCATCGCACTTTAGAGAATAGTTTCGATGGGTGTGATTACTGGAAACAGAGTGGATGGTGATTAAGTCCAAAAAATACGATTGATACGCATACGGGAAAAACATCTCTGTGGAAAAAAATGCCGAGAGATGTTGTTTGACAAGAAGGGTCTGGATTTAAGCTGTAATGTTGTGTAAAAAAAAAAATAAAGAGAAAGAGAAGATGAACAAGGAAAATAATAAGAGAGAAATACATTACGAGAAGGGAGATAGAAAGACAAGGAGAGATAAGCCGATGTTTTCAGGAGGCTTTTCGTGGAAGATGTATTTCTTGAAATCGATTCGCTTCTAGGTGTAAATCTGATCAAAACGGAAGCAGATCCTCCTCCTCCTCCTCCTCCTCCTCTTCTCTTCTCTCTCTCTCTCTCTCTCTCTCTCCAAGTCTGTTCATATCTATCTATCTATCTATCCTGTGGTGTAATGGTTAAAGCGCTGGATTGCTGAATCGTAATAAGTGAGTTCGAACTTCAGTCGGGCTATTACGTTCACTTTCAGACAAATACCCTTGGAAAAGGTATTAACCTTCTTATCCTTCAAGCTATAGGTTAAATAGTACTACTATTGTTCTTCTAGAAGGAAGGCTTTGTCACTAAATAATCTACGAAGGTTGATATGCCATTAAACAAAGAAACCAAACCCACCTGTCTTGTGTATTGATTTGTATATCCTTTGTTTGATTCATAAAATCATCTCACTTTATATATTTTTTTTTGTTTTTTTCCTTTCTATCACCTGCGTCTTTTTTCGACTTCTTTCTATTTTCTCCTCATTCCCGAGTATGCGTATGTGTGCGTGTGTGTGTGTACACGCACGCGTGAATATTCTGCACGCTTTCTCATGTTCCAATTACTGAAAGAAAATATAAGCTTTAAAAAGGATAATCAACACACTTCTGTTGTTATTCCACGTAAGCCATATTAATAAATAAAAAATCTTTCCACAAACATCGTATAAACGTTGATGGGTTGACCACTTTTCTTGATAAAATATTTAGAAAATATTAAGTAACAGATTAGCTATTTATGTTAAAACGAATATACAATATAGAGAAATACGGCATTCTGTTTCATAGTGTGTGAGGCAGTATTTTAAACTTTAAATCCCTGTAGTACAATTGAACTTTGTCAAGTGCTATGGTAGTTACATCTTACTGAAGTTTGATCATTTTTATCGAATATGATCAGTTACGAGAATGATTTGGACAGTGCATTTGCTGTCGCAACGTTTTCTTAAGACTGGCGAATCTGTAGTAGCTATGCAGAGTGCATTTCGTTCTCATTTCATGTTATGTCGAAATGATAATGTTCCTGATAGAATTTTCAACTCATAGCTGAATCGATTTTCTATCCAGAACAGCGAGACAGCAAGATGGAGCTATCATTACCACTTGCCTAAGTTCACTTGCACCACACAAGTGACAATGTAAAATTTGGAGGTATTTTTGCTCTACTATATTACGCTAATATCTCAAGTAAGATAACAATCTATCGTAAATGACTTAGGTAATAACTCGATCTGAAATAGCGAATATTATTATAAGAGAAAGTTATCTTAAATAATTGCTGAGTTACCAGCTATTTCGTGGGTGGTGAATATCGTAATGTTTTCACTTACTGCAAGTTTTTTTTATATAGAAGTTATGTAATTGTAGGTTCTATATTTCATTTTTTTAAATTTTAATATTACCGTATTATTGAATTCACTTATGATACTATCGATTGTCTTTCTGTATCCCCGAACATTTTTTATTTAAGTATTTCTTCGAGTCTTTTATGTTGGTTGGTTTGTTGAGTTTTTTGGCATATCAACATTTGTAGGTTATTTAACGGCAAATCCATTTTTATGCAAATAGTCAGTTCTATTTCAAACAATTCTGTTGTTGTACACAGTTTAATTGTCAAAACATTTCAATTTCACGCTATTCAGTTTATTTAAACAGTTCTAATTCAAAAAATTCAGTTTAGCATAAGTATGCAATTTAGTTCTACTTTACCCATAGACAGGGTTCTATCAGGTGCTACGATTCTGGGTCCGAGTGGACTTGGAAGCAATGGCAATGAAGGGGTACTCAAATCCCCAGCATCATTGGGATCTCACCATCAGATTGTTTAGTGTCACATTCAGGATATTCGTTGGTGGATTTTACCCCTCTGCGGTGGTGCAGTCGGTATATACTACAGCCCCAGCCGACTGGGTGATCAAGTCTTTTATATCTCTTTGTGTGTATATATAGATATATAATTAATTAATCAATGTATTTTGCTACATCTAAAGAGTAAAGGGCTCAATATAGGTAATAGAGCATATATCTCTAATGTAGGTAGCGTAGTCACATTGTAGGACTTGGTGAAAGGATCTTTTTCGCCTGAGACACCATTAGATCAAGTTTGACTCAGTGATAATAAACTGTGACGAAGTGCTACTGAGTCTGTGTCAAAGCTATCCAAAATTATATATATATATATATATATATATATATATATATATATATATATATGGACTTTTTTGTCTTTCCACATCTCAGGCTTTAGTATGTAATAGAAAACACCGATTTCTAGAGCAAAAATTTTAAAGATGCACTTACTTATGATTGATAATATATATATATATATATATATATATATATATATATATATATATATATATATATATATATATAATTGATATGGAAAGTGTCCCCCGACTCTGAGCTGTTGCTGAGAATCTCTTGAAGTAAGCTTTTGCCACTTCAAGATAGCATTACATCTTTCTGAGAATTCTTGTGATGAAGCCGCCTTGACTTTTAAAAATCAAACACCTGTCATCTGTCTATTTCAGTTAGGTTTGGTTAAATTTTATGGTTTTATATCATATCAACCTTTCTAGGTGATTAAATGTCATATTCTGCCGATATATATATATATATATATATATATATATATATGGGGGGTTGCGTTTGTGTTTTGTAACCAAGATGTTTGGAGAAACTTTCATTTTAAAACTAGTTAAAGCTTATTTGTTTGCACATAGTTAAATATTTTCAAGTATATCAAATGATTAAACGGTTCTAGTTGACCCATAGATGGTAACCTGACAAATACTAACACTACGGCTCAAAGTAATTGCAATGAAGGCGTTCTCCACATTCTTCTAATTTCCTAAAATGGAGCTTCACCCTCAAATAATTTAGTGTCTTACCATGAACACTCGTTGGGGAGGACTTAACCCTCTGAAAAGGTGCAGTCAACATATTCAATAGCACCGGTAGACTGGGTAGTAAGCTTATTTCTTTCTCCAAATTCTGCAACTAATTATACAATGAAAGTGAATAGCGGCCAGAAAGTAGCTGAGTGTCATATATATTTGTAACCCAAGTTGGGTTGGATGGAATAATTCCTGTAGGACTTGTAAATTTAGAAAATATGTACTAGATATAATTTAATCAGTGATGTTCTCTTATGAAAAGAACAATGGAAAATGGTAGCAGTCAAGGAACACGGGGAAATATTTTTTTGTATACATATTTGCATACCTGGCTTCTGTAAATAAGATCTGACGTTCATTGAAGGGAGCTGAAGAAAAAATTACAAATAGAAAAGAAGACCCGAGAAATTCTTGCTAAAGAAATGTCGGACTTAAACATTATTGTAGATGCACTAACCTCGTACTTAATTCAAGCACAGAAAAGATATAGGAATCCATCTTTTCTTTATATAGCAATGAATAAAATCATCAACATCATCATGTTGCACTACCAGTACAGATCTCCCTGACCCTCTCTCGCCACCCGTCTCTATCCTCTATCGTTCATCGCTCCCGGGAGGTCTTCCTTTCTACATCATTTATCGGCACAGAGCTGTTGTATATAGGTTCTAGCTGGTCTTCCTGCATTTGCTCGTCCACGTGAAGAGGTCTACAGGAGTATGTCGCTTATTAGATCATCCTTACTTCTCCCGGAGTGTCCGGCAGGTCTGGTTCGTCTAACTTGGATAGTTTTTGTGATGGGTGGTAGGTGGTCGAATAGCTGCTGTTTTGTGGGTTGTTGCCTCCAGGACTTGTTCAATATTGCTCACAGCCATTCTTGTGTAATTGCCGTCAAGCTTTTTATCAATGCGTTTAGTTAGCGTCCATGTAGTGAATCCATATAACAGTATCGACACGACCGCTGTTTGGAATGGATAAAATAGTACCCTTTAAACTTGGTATGACAACCGGTTAAAGAAACGGAAAACTCAGAATTCAAATCAGTTAAACTCTGCTTTAAAATGACCTTTTATCGCATTGTGCTCGTTCATAGGGATTGTGCATCTATCTATCTATCTATCTATCTATGTAATTTGAGAGGGAACTAGTTCGTTTTGGAATGACAATCAAAAAGTTCCAAGACAATGCGCAATGGACATTAAAAACATTACATTGTAATGAGTATTTTTTTATTCAGCCAATGTATTTTAAATGTTTGAATTTAGAGAATGAAGACATATCCTGTATAGAAAAAAGTTTATCCTACTTTTGTGAAATAAGTATCATGGTGAACATCATTTTTAACTATTCAAATTCTTGATATAACAGAGACAATTATGAAATGTTTTTTCGAAAACATCACTCCTTCGTAAATATAAGTATAAATATCATCATAGACCGCAATTACAACGGAAAACTATTGTGTTCTTGGATTGTCTTTATTGATTTTACTAATTAGCTATAAATTACTCTCTTAGTGATTGGGGAGACGTGTTTCATGACTAAGATAATTGAGTTTTTACCACTGACTTTTATATAAAAGCGGGGATTGGTTATGCTGCTTATTGGAGTGACCAGATATTTTTCTTTCAGAAGATTAACGACACACACACACACATATATATATACATTTTTCCGACCACTTATTTGCCTCCCCACGTTTGGCCCCCTCGCGAATTTAAGCTGAAATTAATGAATATCTATTCTTCGATCTTATTCTAACTTAAGAAATTTAACGTCTGTCAGAAAATGATCTACTTTTCGCCATCTTTATTCCCTTCGTTTTTCCTGAGTTAACACTTTTTCCTTGCTCTTTCCTCCTTTTCTGGCTTTAACGTCTCAGTTTCTGGCCGCCGCTTTCGTGTTCATTTCTCTCGTTTCTTTTACGGTCAAATATTATTTGTTTGGCTAACTCAACTACTTCCTCTTTTCTCCGTTTTTGTCCCATTTATATCTACTTTCTTTCGTTCTTAGGTGCCTTGCATAGTTGTTATGGTTAATGAGTTTATTGCTTGTGAATCCGTTTCTCACTGTGTGCCCCTTTCTCTTGGTCTTTGTGTTGCGATTATCGACTCAGCGACCCGTACTCAAATCCTGGACGGAGCTAATATCTTTGGCGAAGTCATGAATCCATCTGTTCCAGATAATTATCGGTCGGATAGACTCGGTATTTCAGCCTTCGTTTGGCAGATAGTCTAGGAAAAGGAAACATATGAATTCATATTGGCCTTTCATCGCTTTGAAAAATTGAGTTTGTGTCGAATCCTACCCGTGGCAGAAGGGTTCGGTAAATATATACTTCTGGCCTTGTTTCAAACTTAGCACATCTAATTAATTACTTACTTTGTCTTTTCCTTCACATTCTTATTTATTTTCTCTCCATCTACTTTTCCTTCATTTACTGCGTCCTCCTATTCTTCTTCTTTTTTCCTCACACTTCCTTTCTTTTTCCCTTTGACTCTTCCCGTGTGCTCTATTTCACTTACCTATTCTTCTCCCATAATTTTTTCGCCTCTTTCTTTTATCCTCTCCTTTTTGTTTCGTCTTTTCCTTTGTCTCACTCTCGTTTACTTTCATTTTATTTCCGTTCTCTTTTGTTTATTTTGTAATGTTTTTCTCTCACACTCTACTGCCTTCTTCTTTTGTTCCTTTTTACCGTCCTATTTTTTCTGCTTCTTCCACCTATGTTATTTGCCTTTGATCTTTTATTTTTATATTGGTATTTTTGAAGGTTAACTTAGTCCGGTGAAAGAACCGATTAGATGAAAATGTGGATAACAATATTTTGTTCCAAAATCGCCCAAGTAAGTACGGTCTGTTTTCAGTAAAAAAACGGTATTTGGAATTTAATATTTGAAAATACTGGCTCTTAAAATCTCAGCATTTTTAAAGGACAGGAAAATGTTCTGATCTTTAAACAAGTCGAACACCACTATTTGTTGTCATTGATGACAAACCAACTATGACAGAAAACAAATCAGTCTCTTTTATACTCCGCTTTGTCGAGGTGCGAGATGGACATTCAGCTTCACCTAAAAAAGAAACAAGCTGAAAGCAAACAAAAAAATAAACCAACAAAAACAAACAAACAAACAAACAAATAAACCAACAAGCAAAAAACAAAATAACAAATGAAACGAAGAGAAGGATTTACTCGACATACTACCAAGTCAGAATTGACATGAAGTCATTATACTATCAAAAATTGCTTGGTCCTCTCGACATTCACCTTATGGGGCGCCGAGCAATAAATTCAACCTGGCACCGTTTAGAAAAGAGGGCACGTGCTGCTAGAGGGGAAAGTCCCCAAGAACCACCCATTCGGTAAAAATTTAAAAGGACCCCCTCCAGGGACAAAAAACACTTTTATTACTCCCAAGTCGACTCTAAGCCTAACTGGTACTCTATTATTGGGTATCGTTCATGAGGCAAGTATATCTGAGATAATCAAGGATTTGTCTGTTTAAAATGATCATAAAGATGGATTTCTCTACCATGATTTTTAAACTGACTTCGGCATAAAATAACCTAACTAAAATTATGAAAAAAAAAAAAAAAACAACCAACCAACCAATTTACTTATCAGTTTTGGTTATTAATAACATTTCAACCTTCATGTGCTAATTAATCCTTTTTAAACTACTAGTATTTGATGTTAATAGGTACTATTTACCAACCCCTCCGCTTAGGCAGGATATGACACAAGGTCAGTTTTTAAGCGGAGTTTAACAGGTTTGAATTCAGAGTTTTCCTTCTCCTAGACTAGTTGCCTCACCAAGGCTGAAGAACCTAGTCCGTCCTACTATTTACCCATAGCTGGAAGGAGAATAAGGGGGTTCATACCTTTCCCAAGGGTATTTGCCCGAAAGTGAACTGGAGTACGAACTCGCGTACTACGATTCCGCAGTTCATCGCTTTAACCGTTACACCACGAGGTTAATAGATACTAATATATGTATCATCCTTTGTATTCGCGTTCTAGTTTAGTGTTTTTTCTTGGTTTAATAGCGTATCATTTTCATAATTCTTTTAATGCCAGATCCCTCCTTGTAGAAGAACTTTTGTGATTCTATTTTACTCATAGCTCTGGAGAAAAGAATGTTCATAGCTTTGCCAAGTGTATTAGTTCGAAAGTGAATGTAATAGCGCGGTCAGGGTTCGAACTCACTTTCTATAATGTTGTAACCCAGATCGTTAGCCAGGAAAAATACCAAACCCATTCCTGTTCTGATCTGTCGGGTTAATATAAAAAAATATAATGTGACAGTGTCATTTTTATCAGTGCTGAGGTACAGCATATTTCAGATTGGTCTTTGAAAGCTAAAGGTAGTAATATTTTCCTATCTAATTCTTACTTTCCGGTATGATGTCTACTTTATTTTCGCCAAATAGTACTACAAATACTTGAGATCGTCAAAAGATTTCCGATATATGCTACGTGCGCATTTGCAGCTTGTATATCACGTGACTAAAGCAATTCAAGCCGTGAGAGATACCCGCTGTGATTGTTAGTATCGTAGTAATTGATCAGTTGACACATCGCGCATTACTTTATTCAGTATGTTATTTGAACGTCGCCCAGATGAACGTGCAACTTAGTCTAATTCCGGATCTTAAGTTTCTCAAGTTCGAGCTGGACCGTTGTGCTTCGGAAGCAATCGAAAACATTTGTTGTGGGAAATGTGAAAGTGCAGTTTATCACCGTACATTAACGAGATAGTTCAAGAAATTTCATTAGAGTTGCAAGAATTTCAACGATCAAGCAAGATAAGGTAAGACTAAAACCTTGGATTCCAAGGTTATCCTCCCAGATATCTAGTAGTTACTAACTAGGAGAGTATCAGGCAATCTCAGTATCTCATACTCCAAAGTGGTTCATAACTTTCACGACATTGGTAAAGGCATCCGGGGCTACCGAATTGGCCTAATGGTTGGTTGGTTGGTTGGGTTTTATAGCATATCAACCTTTGTAGGTTATTTAGCACCAAATCCATTTCATGTCAATAATCAGTTCTATTTAACCAAAGCTTAGCATGAGTACACAGTTTAATTGTCAAAAATATTTCCATTTCAAACTATTACGTTGATTCAAACAGTTATATACAACAATTCATTTTAGTGTAAGAACACTTTCAATGTCAAAAACAGTTCAGTTTCAAACAATTCCGTTTAGCATAAGCACGCAGTTTAGATATAAGTACGGTTTAATTGTTAAAAACATTTCTATTTCAAGCTATTCAGTTTAATCAAACAATTCTGTTTAGCATAAGTATGCCGGTAGTTCTATCTAACCCATAGATAGGACCCTTATCAGGTGCTACCACTCCGGGTCAGAGTGGACCCGTGAGTGAGGGCAATGAAGGGGTACTCCGCATTCCCTAAAGCTCCAGCATTACTGGAACCCCACCATCAGATTGTTTAGTATCATATCCAGGAAACTCGTTGTTGGAGTCTTACCCCTCTGCAGAGAAGCAGTCGGTGTATTCTACAGCCCCAGCCGACTGGGCAAGAATTGGCCTTACGTTACCGTAATATTAAAGACATTTGACTCAGCCTCGTAATAGTTTTAAGACATAACATTTAAGAGCAAAATTTCAGGTAAAACTGATTATGAAGAAAGCCCGGTAGTTCATTTGTCGAAATGTTTTCTATCAAAACGAAAGAACTTATGTCGACAATGAAGTTTAAATATTTTATCGAATAGTGACAAACATTTGAAAATAGATAAAAACTAGAGTTTTGTAGATTGATTAATTCATTTTAACTACGGATGAAACCGTCTGTGGTTATTTTACTCTTGAAGGTTAGGGAAGCGTGTTCAGTGTAGTTTCATATTTATATTTCATGTGTAGTTGCTTCTTAAGTTATTTTTTACATCGATTACCAATGATATACCGATCGATTTGATGCATGACTATAACCAATACATCATCTTTTGGGGATCTTACTGTTATGTAATAGATATAGTTTGTTAATTCTAAACCCTGCCAACTTGGCGAACGGGAGTCTGAATCAGTCAAGAAATTTGAATTTGCTTAAAAGAACAAAATGACTGGACAAGTCTGTCTTATTCATAGTCTCACGACAGTCATCTGAAAATACACTATCTAATCCCATGTAATCAAAATAAAGATGCGGTTACTTATATTAATATCCTTTATAAAAAATATGATTTCCGATGGTACTTATTTATCTAAGATTTGCTGTGTAGAGATATATGTCAATCGAAAGCTAGTGGATGTAGAATTAACACCTAATTCGGAAATCTTGTGCGGTTCTCTTGTCTTCGCTAGAAAATAACTCCTTATCTTAGTAACTACATTTCTGAAGTTAAATTCTATATCAATTAAAAAATGTTTTTATGACTTTTCTTAAAGCAATAGACAAAAAAAAAAACTCAACGCCGAACGTTAATCACAGATTAATCTGAAGACGCATATCTTGCTTCTGGATTATTATATAAGACACACAACTCCAATTAATCAGAATTGGATTCATTTTCTTTTTAAGCGAAGCTATTTTTTCCTTAATATTTCAGCGTTCCAATTTTTTTACTATTTATTTATTTAAACAGTTTGTTTGTTTGTTTGTTTGTTTCCTCAAATGCTTTAATTTTTTAAATTTCGTCATTGTTTCGATTTTAGATGTTATGTTGATTAAGTCTGTATTTTTCTTATGTATCTTTGCCACTTTTAAAAATCTATTTAAAAACTTTATTTTCTCCTTGTAGATTTTAAATAAACATTTTATTTATTTTTTCTTTACATTTTCCTTTGGTTGCCCATCTGTTACTTTCATTTGACTTTCTTTTTATCCAGTTGTTTCGTTTTTGTTTTAAATTCTATTTCTTCACTGTTTCAATTTTTGATATTATCTAATATAATTAAGTTTGCATTTGTTTCTTGTTATTATCTTTACTTAAGTGTAAATTTTTAATTGTTTTTTTAGTTAAAAAAAAAATTCTTTCTTTCTTTCTTTCTTTCTTTCTTTCTAACATGATTGTTTTTGTTGTTATTTGTTTCTTTTGTTCTTGTTTCTTTTTTGATATTTTGGCACACATTTTATTTTTTATTTTTCCCTTCGTTTTTTTTTCTGTTTCTTTTACTTCTCCGTTTCTCCCTTTTCTCTTTCTTCCATTCGGTCTTATATATTTTCCCAAGAAAATCTGTAATCTCATTACAGAAACGGAGTAACATAAGAATCTTTTTCCTACGTACTCCAATCCCAGAATTTGCATTACACATTTCAAGATCAATCGCCGCATGCGTGCATAAGACGCAAAAACATAAACTGCAATATGTTGTTTTTCACTATGTACGATTATAAGAAAAAGAGGGATTGATGAAAAATGTGAGTTTATCAAGCAGGTGCAGCCGTAGAAGAAAGGCATTTTCGAAGAGGCGGATCGCAAGTATGAGGTATATTGAGGCTTAAATCTTAAAAATGGCGGTACAATATCCTATAGAACCTTTCCAAAAGGACAACCTTGCTTGACTATAAAAATATATGCTCTTAATGATCCTCTCATACGCAAATAAACACCCATCACTTCGGCACGGCTTCGCATACGTTGATTATATCCCCCGATGAAGAGTAGCATACCTTCCAAAATGGGTGTTCTTGGCATGATACAACTGTATCGTTGCTTGACTACAAAAACAGATGCTTTTATGGATCCACTTATATACAAATACTCATGCACGATGTTGGCTATGATCAGAATACGCTGATTGTAATATGTTGCAGAGGAGCAAGGTACTCCCGCAATCGATGTCATCGATATTGCAATTAAAATAAGACCAGTTCTGGATAGCTGGGAGTGTTGAGGAACATTTTATTGGCATTGCATAGGTTCACTGTGACCCAGAAATGAAGAACTACTTAGGGTCTGATTTACGGGTCTAGTGTGGGTTAGTTTTAAGGCATATCAATCATTATAGGTTATTTAATGCCAAATCGGTTTTTATACTTATAAACAGTTCTATTTCAAACAATTCAGTTTAGCATAAGTACACAGTTTAAATGTAAAAAAAAACTATTTTAAGCTTTTCCGTTTAGTCAACAAGTTAAGGTATTGCTATGTATCACTAACAATTCAATTAATCATCAATCATTTATTTACACACAATTAAATTTAAAAATAGTTCTATTTAAAACAATTAAGTTTAGCATAAGTATACAGTTTAAATGTTAAAATTCTATTTCAGACGATTCAGTTTAGCATAAGTACACTGTTTAGTTCTATTTGACACATTGATAAACCAGAGTGGACCTGGGAGTGTTGGCAATAAAGGGGTACTCCGCATTCCCCGAATCTCCAGCATTATTGAAACCTCACCATCAGATTGTTTATTGTCAAATCCGGGAATCTCGCTGGGGAAGTCTTACTCCTCTGCAAAGATGCCGTCGGTGTATTCTTCAGCCCTAGCTGACTGGGCAACTGTAATATATATATAGAGAGAGAGAGAAGGAGAGAGAAAGAGAGAGAGAGATAAAATGGAAGGGGAAATTATGAACCTACACATACGCGAATAAGAGTAAAGCACAGATAGACTACGTCCTTATAAACAGGAAATGGAAAAACAGTGCGATGAATTGCGAGGCATACTCCTCTTTCGAGGGTGTATCCTCCGATCATCGAATAGTTACGGCCAAAGTACGACTAAGCCTAAGAAAAAACGCCACACGTAAAGCGACGACCAAGCACTATGACTGGGCCCTACTCAACAACAGAGATGTTAGAGATAAGTATGCATTAGAATTAAGAAACAGATTCGAACCACTACAAGAGAAGGCAGAAATAGGCACCCCAAATGACGAATATGCGAATTTTGTAGAAGCACACCTTGAGGCGGCAGAAAAGTGTATTCCAACAAAACCTAGAACTAAATATAGAGTCCCTTGGGAAATGCTAGCGGCTAGAGAAAAACGTGCACTTGTGAAGACTGCCTCCAAAAGCTATCGAAAGAACCCAACAAACACAAATGCACGAAAACTAGAAAAGGCACAACATCAATTAACAGGAATATACCTAAAAGAACAGGCAGAATACGTACAAAATCAGATAGATAAGATTAGAGACTCGGTGGAAGATAGGCAATCCAGGATAGCCTGGCAAACAATAAACGAAGTAAGTGGAAGGAAGAGCACAGCCAAAGCAAAATCGAAAGCTGCAAGCCAACAAGAAAGAGTAAAACTGTGGGAACAGCATTTCAAAAATCTACTAGGAAACCCACCGGAAATAACGGATGAACCGATCACCAGAATTATTAGTAAGCAATTAGACGTAAAACTAGGTCCTTTCACCAAAGAAGAACTCGACTCGGTTCTCAGAAGAATTAAAAATAGGAAAGCGGCGGGGCTGGACGAGATCCCCCCAGAAGTGTGGAAGACGAGACAATTCGACGATATACTGCTCCGGCAATGCAACGCAGTCTATAGTCAAAATAGGATAGAACGTTGGACGAAGGGATGCATCCTTCCATTCCCTAAAAAAGGCGACCTCGGACTAGCCAAGAACTACCGAGGGATAACACTTACATCCATAGCAGCCAAAATCTGCAATGCCCTACTACGAAACCGCATAGAACCCAAAATAGACAACATCCTTAGGAAAAACCAAAATGGCTTCCGGAGAAATAGATCCACAACCTCACAAATACTGACCATCCGTAGAATCCTAGAAGGCGTTCGGGCAAAAAACTTACAGGCGACATTACTATTTGTCGACTTTACGAAGGCATTCGATTCCATACACAGAGGGAAGATGGAGCAAATCCTACTAGCATACGGCCTACCAAAAGAAACCGTAGCAGCGATAATGATTCTCTACAGAAACACCAAAGTGAAAGTACGTTCACCAGATGGAGACACGGAATACTTCGACATTGTTGCAGGAGTACTACAAGGAGACACGCTAGCCCCTTACCTCTTTATCATCTGTCTAGACTATGTGCTTAGGACTTCGATCGACAAAATCAGAGAAAATGGCTTCGAGCTAACTAAGAGAAGAAGCAAAAGGTACCCCGCAAAAACAATCACGGACGCCGACTACGCTGATGACTTGGCGTTACTAGCGAATACGCCTAATCAAGCAGAGACACTACTGCATAGTCTGGAACGAGCCGCAGCTGGCATTGGCCTCCATGTCAATGCAAACAAAACCGAATATATGTGTTACAACCAAACGGGCAACATTGCCACACTAGTCGACAAATTCACCTACCTGGGAAGCAGCGTCTCATCAACCGAGAAAGACATCAACACACGACTGACGAAGGCATGGACAGCTATCGATAGGCTCTCGATCATATGGAAGTCGGACCTAACTGATAAAATGAAACGCAGTTTCTTCCAGGCAGCGGTTGTGTCGATACTGCTTTATGGATGCACCACATGGACGCTTAGGAAGCGGCTGGAGAGGAGGCTGGACGGAAATTATACAAGAATGTTGAGAGCAGTATTAAACAAGTCCTGGCGACAACACCCCACGAGACTCCAACTATACGGACACTTGCCCCCCATCACAAAAACTATACAAGTTCGGCGAACCAGACACGCAGGACACTGCTGGAGAAGCAAGGACGAGCTCATAAGCGATGTACTCCTGTGGACCCCCACACATGGATGTGCAAGAGTGGGACGACCAGCACGAACTTACATACAGCAGCTATGTGAGGACACGGGATGTAACCCTGAAGACCTGCCGGAGGCGATGAATGATAGGGAGAAATGGCGGGAGACGGTCAGGGATATCCGCGCAGGCGGCGCGACATGATGATGATGATGATATCCGATAATATGAAAATGTATAGAGATGAAAAAAGACAAGGTCTTCAAGAGATGATTTTATTTGTCAGAATATTTTCTAACGTTCTACGTTTCGGTTTTTTCAAGTTCATCAGTGCGATTAAATCACTAAATAAAACGAAAAAGATGAGTAAGTTTTTAAATTCCACTTCCGATGGTAGCACTCTGTTTTGTAATTATATAATGCAGCTAGCGTTTCATTTCCATACATTTTCATATATATATTTATCAGCCCCTTCACACGAGCAGGATGTGAGATAAGGTCAATTTTCTAACGAGATTTCCTTCTCCTAGACAGGTTGCCTAGCCAAGTCTAAAGAACCCAATCTTCCCCACAATTTACCCGTATTCGTACGGATGATTATTGGATTCATACTTTTCCAAAGAGTATTAATGCTATGAGGAATGCAATCAGCTTCGTCCAGAAATTAAACTTGAGTCGTCTTGTCCGTTTCCTACGGCGTTAACCATTATACCACGGCCACCTTCGAACTCTCTCTCTTTCTCTCTTTCTCTCAACACACACACACACACACACACACATATATATATATATATATATATATATATATTTGATATTCATCCTCATACTCTTCCGTCACCCCACCATTTTCTTCGTTTCTTCAGTGATACTTCCTTTGGACTCTTGTAGTTTTTCACTTTCTGCTTGCCAGCCTTTATTTTCAAAATTATCTAGTTGTAATCTTCATATGTCCCGACAAGATGACTTCAATCTTGAGATGGTATTCTTCAAAATCTCTTCATCAAACAGTTTGATGCGTTGGTTTTTCAAGAAGATATGCACTCGTTTCGTCAATGAAGATTTTCGCCAGTTGTAAGCGATGTTTACCGATGTTTAATGGCTAAATCACTGAGATCATATGGGTCATTATGGACATTGGTTTGGTTTGGTTTGGTTTTATGGCATATCAAACATCGCTGGTGATTAATGCCAAATTCATTTTTATACATATATATTTCAAACAATTCAGTTTAGCATAAGTACGCAGTTTTAATGTAAAAAAACAATTCCATTTCAGACAATTCAGTTTACTATAAGTACACAGTTTCAATATCAAAACAGTTCTATTTCAAACAATTCATTTTTGTAAAAGTATATTTTTACACCCGATTTCAATGACAAAACAATTCTATTTCAAACATTTCAGTTCAGCATATGTACACAGGTTCACTGTCAAAAACAGTTCTCTTTTAAACAATTCAGTTCAGTGTAAGTATTTTTCGTTTTAGACACAGTTAAATGTCAGAACAGTTCTATTTCACTTTAGCGTACCAACAATTCAGTTCAAATGTCAAAAAGTGTTCTATTTCAAACAATTCAGTTTAGTATAAGTAGACAGTTTACTTCTATTTGACCCATACATAGGAACCTATCAGGTTCCTATGTATGGCACTCCGGGACAGCGAGGACATAGGAGCAATGGTAATTAAGGGGCTCTCCGAATTCCTCAAAGCTCCAGAATTAGCTGGGCAGATTGATTAGTGTCATACCCAGGACATCCGTTGAGGAAGTCTTACCCCTCTGCTGAGAAGCAGTCGGTGTATTCTTCAGCTCCAGCCAACTGGACAACAAATATGGAGAAGAACAAGAACAAGATCGAAATATAAGTTTATTGAGACCAGCAACGTGGAAAAAAATAAGAAAAAGCGGCCAATAAGAGAAGATATAAATATAATCCAAGTACTTCCGGGAACGGTGGTCCTTATCAAAAACAAATATACTGAGGTATTTTATAGAATCCTAAAAATGGTGAAGTTATCTAGGAATTTTCAAAAGGTTGAGTACATCATGTGCTGTTGACATCATCCATTAAAGAGCTAAGGGATATCGTGATTGTGACGCAAACTATCGAATTATAATATTTCGAATTATAATATTTCTCTCCTCCAGCTATGGGTAAATAGTAGGGCAGACTAGGTTCTTCAGCCTTGGTTAGGGAACTAGTCTAGGAGAAGGAAAACTCTGAATTCAAACCCGTTAAACTCCGCTTAAAAATTGACCTTGTGTCATATCCTGCCCGAGCGGAGGGGTTGGGTAAATATGATAATACTTCTCTCCTTCCTAAATAGCAGCAGCACCATGTATCGCTATTACACCGGGAGCCCAAAATTTCAACGAGTCGTCTTGAATTCTACCAAAAGTCGAAATATTAGTAAGGACACGTATACTACCCATAGATCCTAGACAGTGTTTACTGGGAGTAAAAAGTTGATACTAAATCGAGCTCAGATATGATGCACTGATATTTGTAGATATGCCATTGTACACGTAAAAATGAAATAGTATTTTTACGGCAATCATGCAAACCTATAATAATAAAGATAATGATAATTTTTTCTAATAAGAGACAGTTTGCTAACGCTGGAGTGAAAGACTCGTAATAATAATGATAACATTTATAGAAAATGAAGACGATATCAATCTTAATTGGTGCACCTGGAATAATCACCAAAGGATTGGTAAAGGGAATGGAAGACTTGGAAATGAGAGGACAAGTGAAGACCAATCAGATTACAGCTTTATTTAGATCGGTCAGGATACTGAAAAAGAATAATTCAACAATATAGAGGAGCCCTCTTAGAATCTACTGATGATAATGAGAACCCCCCCCAACCCCCCCTAAAACTTTATAATGGAATGTCCTCAAAAATCACGTGACATGTAATTCCTTGGAAAGATGATATAAATTTTTTTTTTTTTTTTTTAACTTTGTAGTTAGGTAGCAACACTCGAGTAATGGAGGCCTTGAATATAAAAACTTGTCTGAAATTTTCGGATGGAATAAGGTTAGTGATATGCTTTTTTAAAAACAAAATTGATTTTTCGAATATTTGTAAAATATTTTGGTGAACTATTTGTAATTTAAATTAGGAATCTTTCTAATCTGTTTTATAATTTCCAGCTACACTATTCTGAAATGTTCAAATATTTATTTAAATTTACCGCACTCATAGCCAATATTACTCACCGATATTCTTGATCGATAAACAGTTTCCACCCTTACTTTCACCGCAAAGTCATCAGAAAATTTTTATTAATAAAAATATGATCAGCATCTTTAGAAGTCTTCTAAGAATAAGAATGTGGAGATAAACCATTAGGGTGATACAGGAAAACCTGAAACTAGTTCAGGGTCTTAGGTCGGGACATAGTATACAAAATTATAGGACAACATACTTTAACTAAGTTAAAACTTAGGGTGATAAATATATAATTCTTTTTTGTGGGCCGCTGTTCATGAACAGCCATCATGACGGTTCTTGGTCACATTTGTGTCAGGCGCGCAGATTATAAAAAACCTCTGGGTCTGGTATAGCCACAATATACCATCCATGATAAAAATGTCCAATCACAATATTACACAACGTGGGATCCAGGCAATAGGCTTGGGTGTCATGATTAGCAGGTGTTCTCTTGATAGCCATCATGGGAGACCCGATCATCATCCTGCGAATGTTGACTGCTCTTCTTTTTTCAGGCACATGAATAACGATGAAAGTAACCACAACGATCAGAGACCTAAACGCAAAACATGGACGAGGGAAGACGATCAACTTGCACTACAATGCTATTTTAAGAGCAACCCTTCACAACGAGAATATAGATAAAAGAATGATAGAGATCTGGCAATAATGTGCGAATTTTTAGACAACTTGCCGATCAAGTTCGAACTATAATTAAGAAGGGTTGGTTTTTTGACCATGAAATACAATAAATTCATCAGAAAACACATAAAGAAAATTATGATATAGTCCCAGACACGTCCAGTGGTGTCAAACAAAAGCAACCAAACAGAAATGAACAGCCAGATTTGGAAAATGGAAACGCTACACTACCAAACAACACACAACGAAGCAACCTTAAAGAAACACTACACAAGAACAAAAGTTAAATCTAGAAAATGTAAAAAAAATTATGAATAGTAAAAAGACTATTTTACCATCATTAAGAAACACAGAATGGCGAACACTTAAGATAGAAACAAATAAAATAAATCAAGTACTACGTTACATAATAACGAATAATGTAACCGAGTTAAACGAACTAATCTATGCAGAGGCGAAATTAGTTTTTGAGAAAACTGGTAAAGAGCAAGGGAAAAATTTAAAACCAGGATGGGAAATTCGACTGGAAACGCAAATGAAAAACCTACGAAAATGGACCAAAATGATAAAACAAAGAAAGATGCTGGAATATGCGGAAACAGAAAGAAAAAGGCAACACGAGAAAAAAAAAACAGAACAACTTGAGGAAATAAACCAAAAAGTACTGGCGAAAGAAGGAAGATTAAAGAGATATCGACAAAGACAATAGAGACAAAACAGACATTCCAAAACAACGAAAGAAAATTCTATAAACAATTGGGAGGGGATAATGCGAAAATATACCAACAACCGGATGCCAAAGAAACTGAACGGTTTTGGATGAAAATATAGCAACAAAAAAAAATAACGAAAAGGCTGAATAGATAAACAATATGACAAGAGAACTAGAAGGATTTGAAGAAAGCCCCAAAGTGGAAATACACATCGATTTACTCAAAACGACACTATAAAAATATCCAATTGGAAAACGCCAGGCCACGATGGAATACATGGCTTATGGTTAAAAATAATTCACCTCGGCAGACTAGCACTAGAAATGAACAGATGCTTAAAAGGAGCACAAGTACCTGAATGGATGACGAAAGGATAGACCACATTGAGCCAAAAGGACCCAAGCAAAGGAACTGCTCGAAACAATTACAGACCGATAACCTGTCTACCGATGATGTGGAAAATATCAACAGCACAATAAGAGAATAGATTTACTACTCCCTAAGAATCCGTGGATTGTTCCCTGAAGAAACAGAAAGGATGCCGCAAAGGATCCAGAGGCACAGCAGAATTACTTTACGTAGATCAACACATCCTAAACGAGAGCAAGACTAGATGGAAAAATCTAGCCATGGCTTGGATTGATTACAAAAAGGCATATGATATGGTTCCACAAAACTGGATAATAAACTGTCTCAAAATGTATAAAATATCACTTGGAGTCATCAACTTTATGGAGAAAACCATGAAAACCTGGAGAGTGCATTTGACAGCAGGAGGAAGAAGCTTAGCTGAAACAAAGGTCCACAGAGGTATTTTTCAAGGAGATGCACTATCACTCTTACAATTCATAATTGCTTGATGACACCTAACCATATATTCAGAAAATCACAGCCGGATACAAACTTAGTAGAACGCAAGAAAAGATCAATCAATTAATTTACTAGGATATCATTAAACTATTTGCAAAAAACTAAAAAGAACTGGAAACTCTCATACGTTAGAATATACTGTCAGGACATAGGAGTGGAATTTGGCATAGAAAAATGTGCCATGCTAGTAATGAAAAGTGGCAAATGACATATGACTGATGGAATTGAACTATCAAATCAAGACAAGATTAGAACATTCGGAGAAAATGAAACCTAGAAATAGTTAGGTATCTTGGAAGCTGACTCCATCCAGGAAGGGGAAATGAAAGACAAAATTCAAAAAGAATATTTCAGGAGAACTAGAAAACTACTCTTTTTCAAGTGGACTAGAGATGAACTTAAACAAGTGGACCAAAGAACAAGAAAAATTATGACCACGCATAAGGTATTACATCACAGAGACAACATAGACAGACTATATATATCTTGAAAAGAGGGAGAAAGAGGACTTGCCAGCATCAAACCAGCGTTGACGCATCGATACAACGACTATAATACTACAAAGAAAAGCATGAACGAGGACTGATTACAGCCATCAGAAACGATACTGACAACATGATAGACGACAGAATGACAATAACTAAGAAAAAAAATGGGAAGAAAAACAACTCTACGGTCGCTTTAAACGACTAATCAACACCATCTCACACCAGAAAACCTGAACCTGGCTAAGAAAAGGACACTTTAAGAGAGAAACGGAATCTTTCCTAATAGCAGCACAAAACAACGCCATGAGAACCAATCATATAAAAGCGAGAATAGATAAGATTCAACAAAATAGCAATTGTTTGCTATGTGGTGACAGAGACGAAACGATCAATCACATAATACGCGAAGGCAGCAAATTAGCACATAAGATAATGCAGCAAATTAAGAATATAAGACTAGACACGACTGGCTCGGAAAGCTTATCCACTGGGAAATGTGCAAGACATTTAAATTTGACCACACCAACAAATGGTAAATTCACAACCCAGCACCTGTCCTAGAAAATGGCACACATAAACTCCTATGGGACTTTGATATACACACGGATCACCTAATATCGGCCAGAAGACTAGACCTAATAATACACCAAAAAAAAAAAAAAAAAAAAAAAGAGAATATGCAAAATTGTCGACTTTGCTGTCTCGGCTGACCAAAGAATAAAACTGAAAGAATGTGAAAAGAAGGATATGTACCTCGACCTTGCTAGGGAATTGAAAAAAAAAAAATACTATGGAACATGAAGGCGATAATTTTACCAATTGTAATTGATGTGTTTGGAACAGTAACAAAAAGGATTACTAAAGGAACTGGAGGACTTGAAGGTTGGCGGACTAGTGGAGACTATCCAAAGTACTACATAATTGAGAACGGCCAGAATACTGAGAAGAGTCTTGGAGACTTGAGTAGACTTCCTGTCACTCAAACTCCAGTGAAATTCACATCAGCGAACGCTGATGTGAAAACCTCTAATGAGAAAATAATGATAATAATAATAATTTCTTTAATGGTAACAACACTAATGACATGCATTTGGGTTCCCATGTATCTTATGTTTTAATAATGCATACCGGCCAATTTCGAGAGTTGCAAACATGTTGTAAATAAGATACACCGCATATTCAAAGGAGAATATTGAATTCCCCGAAAAGATAGCTTCTAAACTGTTACCCTCATAAAGAAAACAAAGCAAAACAAAACAAAAAAAAACATGATTGGAATCAAAACTCAAAACGCAAACTTTCCCATCAATTGATGAATGAAAAAAAAATTAGCTCGAACTACATCTATCAAATTTCTCCACAATTCCTCTTGGGAGGTATTGGTATTTGGAGGCTCTTAAATAACAGCGTATATATATATATATATATATCCAGAGAGAGAGAGAGAGAGAGAGAGAGAGAGAGAGACGGAGAGAGAGAGAGGGAGGGGAGATATAGAATTACTTTACGATAGAACGATCGAGATAGTCGAAGTCTAAATTAGGATCAACATCACGCTATTAACGAATTCCTGAACGCTCTCTTGTTCTCTCTCTCTCTCTCTCTCTCTCTCTCTCTCTCTCTCTTTCTCACTCACTCTTTCTCTGTATATATATATATATATATATATATGAAAGTGTTCATGTGAGTGTGCATGTATGTATGTAGAAACAAAAGATGCATGGAAAACAGGCTGTTGATATATGGTATACAAACGTATACACTTTGAAAATATACGTATATATATATATATATATATATAAAGTTAAACTGAAAGGGCAAAGACTTAGAGAGAGAGAGAGAGAGAGAGAGAGAGAGAGAGAGAGAGAGAGATGAAAGCAGCCGAAATAAATTCTCGTTGCTTGCAACCTAAAACCAAATCTCATAGCTACATCAAAAGGAAGTGAAAATAAAAAGCTGTCTTCAGTAGAACAACTCAGCGACATTGATTTTTTTTCCTCCGCTTCCTTTTATTCACAATTTTTTGTGTGTGTTTTCTTAGAATCTAGTCGCAAAATATATACCAATCTTTTTATCTTCCCTTTTTTGTCTTCTAAGAATGAAGTTTGCATCTATCAAATCTCTTTCCATCTCTTGGTTTCCTTAATTACCGACGTTTTGACAAAGAAGAAAAAAGCTAAAATGAATACACCTAGAGAGAAAGAGATAAAAAGAAAGAAAGAAAGATAAAAAGAAAGAAAGAAAGAAGAAGAAGAAGAAGAAGAAGAAGAAGAAGAAGAAGAAGAAGAAGAAGTCATCGATGCTTATGGAGATGGATGTTTTTATCTGCTGTTGGCACTCGGGGATTGGAGTGTTTTAAATCTAATGCTGAATTAGTCGAGTCTTAGCAGCTGTGTTTGCTATGCAAGCAGAAAATAGGAAATTAATTATAAAAGCAAGATTGAACATTTTTCCAAATACTTGAACGAACATCAAACCATTTGATTTCAATCAGGGGTTTCGTTTTTCAAAGTGATCTGGCGACAAGAAGCATCACTAATTTAGTCTCGTCTTTGGGCACCTAAACATTTCGGTTGGTAACCCACTGGTTAACATCTTTGAGAGCAGACTTTAGGGTTCTTAGTAGATTTGTTTTATTACAATAAGTGTGCGGTAAATTCTTGCAAATATTTTGATATACTTAGTCTTGGGTCAATTATCAAAGTAGAGAACCTCATGCCGGCTTTTAAAATGCATTTTTAGATCAGAATCCCACCTTATAGCTTTGCTCTGCTGATTATAGTTACGGTGCCCGTGGTGTAATGGTTATCGTCGTAGGAAATGGACACGGCGACACGAGTTCAAATCCTGGACGAGACTGACTGCATTTCACATAGCACTAATACTCTTGGGAAAGGTATGAATCCGATTATTCTCCCTCCAGCTATGGGTAAATAGTAGGGCAGACTGTGCTCTTCAGCCTTGGTGAGGCAACTAGTCTAGGAGAAGGAAAACTCTGAATTCAAACCTGTTAAACTCCGCTTAAAAATTGACCTTGTGTCATATCCTGCCCGATGCGGAGGGGTTGGGTAAATATGGTTACGGATTTGATCATCATATTCCCTAGCTTATAATGTTCTTAGGGCAAGTCTGGTGGTGGTTAGTTGGTGGTACTTTATGGCCTATCAAACCTTAAACGTGATAAATTCAATACCAAGTAATTTTTATCATTATTATTTGTAAACGAATAGTTTGAAGGTAATATTCTTAAACGATCCAGAAATCCTTTGTTTGCATACAATTAAGTGGTTTCCAGTAAAGTAAATACTTAAATATTTCTTTTAACTCTTACATGGAATCCTAACAGCTACTACCACTCCGATTTAAGGTGGACTGAAGAGTAATGGTAATGAAGGAGTTCCCAACATTCCTTGAGGTCCAGTACTGAAGCCTAACCCCCAGATGTATAGTGATATATCCAGAATGCTCATTGTTTGCGGGAGGGGGTTTTTCCGTTCTGCAGAGATGTAATGTCTTACATCCCCAGCCTACCAGGTTCGCCATTTCTGTAAATACTTTAATTTTCCCAGATAATTGGTTGCAAACAAATGAGCCTTGGCTCTTATACTTGGACCTACCAACTATTCATTTACAAATAGTATAATATAATGTAATCTATCTATCTTATTAGTAAGCGAGAATTTTGGAGGTACCATTATTTTAAATCAGCAAGTGTTCATTTGTTTGCCCACTGTTATATGGTTTCAAGTATTGTTATTCAGCACTTATAATTCTATTCAACTTAATTCATTCATTTGCACACAGTCAAACCTTTTCAAATCTTGCAAACTAGTACTAATAATTATATTTAAATCAAGTCTTTGCGCACCGTTAAATGCATTCGAATATAGTAAATGATAGAACAGTTCTATTTCACCCATAGGTGGGACCCTAATAGGTACTACCACTCTGGATCCAAGTGGAACTGGGAGTAATGGGTATGAAAGGTTAATCCACATTCAACAAAGCTCCAGGACTGGAGCTTCACCATCAGGTGTAGTTTAGTGTCATAACTAGGACAATCACTGGGAAGTTTTCCGACCCTGAAGTGGTGCAGTCGCATATTTTACAGCCCCAGTCGGCAAAGCGATTTTATTTAGTACGTTGTTAGACGGTAGTGATCATTGTTACCTTGCATGTGTTGGTATTGCTTCATTTCGCTTTAGTATTTATTCCTTTGGGTTTTGCTTGTTGCCAATAGCTACTTCACAGAACTGTATGTCTGCTTGATTCAGTTATTTTTTTTAATGATAAACGGGAGTAATTAGGAATGAAAATAACTAAAACTGATAGCGCCAATTGCCAAGGGAAATCTGAGAGAAATTTGCCCGATTGACAATTGATGCCAAGTTCAACTAAGGCCACACCTAAACACCTGTGGTAATTGTTTTATTAGCTGTTGTAGGCTAAGTTAAAATTGCTGTCCGTTCCTTAGATAAGGAGATCAGAAATGCATTCAGAGGGAATTGTAACAAGTGTAAGTCGCTTGAAGACGAAGCTATACGAGTAAATACGTAATATTCTGGCACTAACTTGCGCCAAGCATCACGGTGATAATTCTATATATATATATATATATATATATATATATAATTTTTGTGTGCACACGATTAAAATATATGATGCTAAGCTATCTGACTGAGTCTCCAGTTTTGGAACTTTATGGAATGCAGAGAGCCCATTAATTGCCATTATTCCCAGGTCCAATCTGACCTGGAATGGTAGTACCTGTTAGAGTCCCATCTATGGGTCAAATAAAACTATTTTTTCATTAAATATACTTGAAACACAATAGCTGCGATTAAACTAATGATTACTGCTAAATTGAACCATAAGTATTTCATAGCAATACTTGAACCTTTTAAGTTGTGGTATATAGAACAATCACTGTTAAATAGCAATATTTGAAATCATTTGTGTGCGAAAAATAGCAATACTTGAAGCTATTTAAAACGAATGGATGATTTTGAATAGAAATATAAGTATTAGCTAGCAATACTTGAAACCATTTAATGTCCCGGGTAGGACAATAAACTGTATCGGATGATAAGGCTCCGGTCTTGGAGTTTGAGGAATATAGAGTAACCCTTCATTGCAATTACTCCCAGGTTCACTCTCACTTAAATTGGATGTAACCGTTAGTGTCTCATCTATGAAACAAAACAGAACTGCTCAGTCTTTGGCTAGGGATTACTATTAGTACTAAATGAAAATATTTGAGTTAAATATCAATACTTGAAACTATTGAACTGTGGGAAAATGAGCCCTGACTCATTTAAAAATTGCTACCTACGAACTAGTCACTTATATATTATATATGTATAAATAAGAATTGGCATAAAAGAACGAACCACAGTTGATATGTAAGAAATCACAATAAACCAACAAACTGAATGTATCTTGTGCAGTTGTATTGTTAGATATCCATGAAATTCTTTATTTGGCCAATCAACACTGGTGTTCTGACTTCCTTACTCCTCCCACGCCACGCACCATCCCTCACAGACTCCCTGCCTTCTTTGAATCTCTTATACCACTCAAAAACTGATGCTCGATTCATCCAAGATGCTCCAAAAGCAGTCTGAAGCATTCCATACGTTTCTCTGGCATTTTCCCAAGTTCAAAACAGAATTTTATTGCATATCGTTCTTCTCACATTCAGATTGCATTTTTAAAAATCACCAGCTTCGACAATCAGACTTTAGTAGGATGTATTCCAATTGCTGCTGTAGCTGTTCATTTGAATCTGAAATCATAAAAATTGGTCCGTCATCTAATAAGATGTATAGCAATAACATACTGAATTTTCAAAAGTCTACGACAATTCTAAATGCCTGTACCAAAAAAGTCTGGAAACTTATTAAAGGCGCCTCGTATCATATCAGATGGATGGAATATTCTGTAAAAAAATAAATTGATGACTTTGTGCAAACGTTTAAGATTTTTATTCAAAATCAAAGAATGTTCAATGCTGATGATGCTTATTGGTGAACGGAAAATATTAAAAGGAAAGGAATTACTTAAATATGAAATCCTTTTGTTTTCTTGTATTTGTGCTGAAGTGAAAATAATTGAAAGAGCTTTGCTTATAAGGTGCCCGTGGTGTAATTGTTATCGTCGTGGGAAATGAACACGGCGACACGAGTTCAAATCCTGGACGAGACTGATTGCATTTCACATAGCACTAATACCCTTGGGGAAGGTATGAATCCAATTATTCTCCTTCCAACTATGGGTAAATAGTAGGACAGACTAGGTTCTTCAGCTTTGGTCAGGCAACTAGTCTAGGAGAAGGAAAACTCTGAATTAAAACTTGTTAAACTGTCCTTAAAAATTGACCTTGTGTTATATCCTGCCCGAGCGGAGGGGTTGGTAAATAGGATCAGGAAGGTCCTAAGGGTCATGATCATTCCTTGATGACAGATGTGCCCCTCAAAAACCAAACAACTTTTAACACTCCCCGCCAACCACAGGGGCTGGCTTAATTTCCAAATTTGGCCTTGGATCGCGACCTGCACATATTGGAGGGATATGATTAATACCTTACAGTGAAATCGGCAGGATTTCAAATTAAAAACGGAACTATAGGTAAAAGAGATTATTGAAAGAAGATTGAATCAACCAGAAATAATGAAAAAGATCAGAAAATAATACTTCCAAAGAAAAGAGATTTTGAAATTGGGACTTGACTGAAAACGCATTTAGACGCATCAAAACATGAATAGCACTTATCGTAAGATACTCAGAGCCCCGCTTTAACTGGGCAAGAAAAGAACTTCGAAATTTAAACTAAAGAAGAGACATGAATAGAGCCTCGACTATAACAAATAAACAAATAATATACGCCCAACAGTTTTAAAATTAGAATTGGATTTTTTCCACGTCAAAGATGATAGGATTTTATCATTTCTAGGGCTATCAAAACCGATTTTATATGATATCAGTTATTACTAACGCATAAAGAAATGTAAATATGTCGCTGCCTCAGAATAAGTTTATATAAACTCACACACACACACACACACACACACACACTCACAGACCGACGTGTTTATTTCCTACAACGTATCTATGTTTCACATCTGTAGAGTTTGGGAAAAAGTTGTGATTTTACGCTCGAGAGATGACATTGTATGTAGCAATTTAGAGACTCAAGGAATATGTAAAAAAGGGCAAAGAGACAATGATTACTGCAGCCAATGAGAGCAATAGAAATCACAAGCAGAAAACAACAATCATAAAATCTAGAAAATGAAAGAGTGAAGAAAAATAACAGTATTGATATTTATACCGAAAAAAAGGACATTGTATACGAGATGAATTGAAGATGGATACGAAGGGAGAACCAGAAGTGAGAAACTGAATCTTTATTAATAGCAATAGAAAATAACCCCATAAAGACTAATCATGCCTAAGAAAAAATTGATTATAGCATAATGTGCTGCTAGAAACAGTGATTTATTGGTTTAATGGTATATAAAGTTTCATGGGTTATTTAATGCAAAGGTCATCCTTAACGGAAAGATAGTAATTCAACCCATACTTATTATGATGTCAGGGTACAACACATTAGTAACTACACTACTGGAACTTCCCCCGAGATAAAAGTTAATCACTTCATAAATACAGCAAACTGGTATACTAGGAATACAGAAGCAGGTATGGTTGACTGGGGAATGTGTTCCACTGAGAATAGTGCAAGAGGGTGAAGTTTGTCTCAAATGGGAACTGGTATGTATTTACATTTGTCATTATGGACACAATTCTTTAAACCAGAACAACGCATCAAACTCTTCTGGGATTTTGACATTGTTGTATCGTGTTAAGGAAATGATTCACAGTGAAATAGAGTTAATTATTTATTAGCTCAAGTGGCATTCTCCGACTAGTATTATAAGTCTCGCGCTGTTGTTGTTACGTCCAAAGTTGGTCTTACAACTGACCGACGTCCTTTCAGAGCTGTCTCTCTGCTTCTTTTTCTGCTTCTGCTTTTCCCGTGTTTTATTTATTTATGGGGTCTTTTATACTTCCGCAATACCGGAAGTCATGCGGTACGAGCCACTATACAGCAAACATACAAACGGATCACAAAAGCAAGGCCAGAAAACCTAAATTTTTATAATGATACGAAATAAGACCTATCTGCAAGTGGATTTTGCCGTTCCAGCGGATAATATAGTGAAAATAAAAGTGAAACGATAGACAGCTATCAGGATCTTACATGAGTAATATAAAGCAGTCGAATATGAAGATGACGATAATAGCCACCGTAGAACTAGGGAAAAAGACTGTATGAAAGGAAGATTAGAAGAAGTGAGGTCATCCAGCAAAAAATCAGCGGGTAAAATTAGAAGAGTCCAGGAAATCTGAGAAGATTTGCTGTCATTAACTTTAGAGAAAAATCACCAGTTTTGAAGTGTTCGAAAAACTCCCTAGAAGTAAAATAAATATACTTTTGAGTGATAAAATTTTACGAAGAATGATAAAATCGTGGTAAAATAAGTTTTATTTTGATATATATATATATATATATATATATATATATATATGTATTGTCATCCACAGACAGACTCTTTCGTTGTATCACAACTCTTCAGTGTGGCTAGACACGTAGGACGCTTGAAACTGGGATCGAAGCCCACACAACTTTACGTTAGATTTAGAATCAGACCGCTCGACCAACAAGCGTACCACGTCAGCTAGGGAATTATACGGTATCATGTAGCAACAGCAGCAGCAGCGTTCGTTTGTTTACATTTTGTACCTTACTGGATACCAAAATGCTAATTCGTTCGAAGAGTTTTGCATTATGCGAACGGCATGTATTGAGTGTTATTATTTATGGGGGATATTATGGGGGATATTTATGGGGTAATAAACATTAGCTTGTTAGATAAACCGTATACAAAAAGAAAGGAGGGGTAAGGGGACGTGTCATCATTGCAAGTATGTTGAAATTAGACATAACAGTATAATTAAATTCTACTTATAAGGAGAAATTCTTGATAGGCCACGTGAGAATATTACCATTTCACTAAAAATGAACAAAAATAAATAATTCAAAAGTAATGACATGAAAATGGAGTGGCAGGGATTATTTGAAAAGCCAAAAAAATACCCAATAATGACTGTTGGGAATAAGCCTATCTGCAAATATTAAGGCCAAAACATTGTCTTGGTGGATATGCAACCATCACTCATGACCTGAATCCAGAAATACAGGATAAAACTCCTCGTTATAGACAAATCTTTTTGTGTAATCTTTTCAATCCTTAAATGGTGATCCTATATTTTATATATTAATCCAACCAAGTCATCACTGGCAAAATAAGACACAATGAACATTTTTAAGAGCAGTAAAATTGGTTTTCATTAATTTTTTTTTCTCCTATACCGTTTGTGTTAATTAGACTAATGAACCTAACCTGTCCTACTATTTACTGAACTCGTAGAAGAACAGATAGATTCATGCCTTTTCCAAGAGGATTAGCGTGAGGTGAAAAGCAATCAACTATGTCCAAGACTTGAACTTGGGTTACCAATTCCACTTTCTATGCTACCTTCGCCTCTATATCATCGGTTTGTCGCACAAACCGATGAATTCATTGAATAAAATTGATTGATTGGTTTTAACAGTATCGTTTGGGGTTATTTGTAATTAGATGTTTGGTGATCAAGTTCATTGTATAATCATATTTACATTTTTTGTGTATTTGTTTCTAAAGACGTTTTATTTCCAGCACACGGACCAACTTAATACAAATAATCTTTAAACAGATCCACTTGGTTCAAAGATGGGAACTTAACAGCTACTACCTCTCCGTTTCTGAGTGGACCTGGGTGAAATAGCAATAAAAGAGAACTCCACACTTCCCAGATCTTTAGAACTGAAGCTTCCTCATCAGATTCAGTTAAATGAGTTTGGCATCTCATCTAACGTAGTGGTTAGCTAGCTGGTGGGACCTTAACAGCTACTACCACTCCGTTTCTGAGTGGACCTGGGAGAAATAGCAATATAAGAGAACTCCACACTTCCCAGATCTTTAGAACTGAAGCTTCCCCATCAGATTCAGTTAAATGAAGTTTGGCATCTCATCAAACGTAGTGGTTAGCAAGCTAGTGGGACCCTATTAGCTACTGCCACTCCGTTTCTGAGTGGACCTGGGTGAAATAGCAATAAAAGAGAACTCCACACTTCCCAGATCTTTAGAACTGAAGCTTCCCCATCAGATTCAGTTAAATGAAGTTTGTCACCTTATCTAACGCCGTGGTTAGCTAGCTGGTATCAGTGTCAATTGCTACTAAGTCATGAGTTCAATTCTCAATCGTATCTCACGCATGTCGTGTTGTTTCAAAGTTAACTAAGGTTAGAAAAAGAATCTCATAGAAAAAAAATCTCATAGAATCATTGTTGCCTCTTCTTTGCTTATATATTCAGAGTGCCATAGAAAAATGAGATGACACGCTTTTATGTTCATGACGAGTACGACAATCTCCTCCATTTTCTTTTTGGGTGAACAGTCATGCAGAACATATTTTTATTATTCCTAATATAAACCGGTCGGTCGAACAGAAAGACAAATCCCACTGAGTTTCTTCAGCGCATCTTTAATTTCCTCAATCTTCTTACCATCGGCAATAATTATATATTCTGCATGATGTCTCTTTAGGATTTGTATTTCTCTAGTTTCCCAGCGAGGGATTTTTGAATTTAATTATTTTTCTGACGTGAATGTCATCTAGCTTTAACGTAAAGATAAGGAGACTGGGTGTGAGATGGATAGGGTGTAAGGCAATACCTCCTTTGTCTATAAGATATTCTGCTTTCAAGTTACTATTCATGATGAAGACAAAGCACATGGAAGCAATTAACAATTGTTTTATCTTACAATGCTCCTGAAACACCGATGAATTTTAGCATTTATTTATAATTATTTCGTTCATTATACTAAAAGATAAAAGCTAGTTTATACGATCTGCTCTAAGCTACTATAAAAGATCTTACATGATATAATATTAAACTACTTTTTCTATAATTAAGAGAAGGCATCTAAATAATTGTATGACTCGTGGCGACGATAAAGTGTACATTTTCAAGAATTTTGTTTGCTGATATCTTCGTATTAGATATTTGAGAGAAGGATTTCTTGTTATTTCTCACGAATGTATTTTTAAACATTAGTATCATATTGAAAACATTTATTAACCGTAAATTGCAGTGTGTGAGTCGACCTTTTAAACTTAAAAAAATCTCTACCAATCAAGAGGGCGACTTATACAGCAGGACAAAAATCCTAACAGTAATCACAGATGGGTCAGCCAGTGGAACAGTACCCCTGACAATCAACTTATAGCACTTATTGCAACTCTAACAGACTTATACAAACATTTCCGTTCCATATTTGGCAAGTATATATTGAATATTAACTTAGAGATTATCATAAAATAATAAACCCCACAAGACACCAACTGTACGGCCACCTGCCCCCTATCACGAAAACTATTCAAGTTAGACGAACCAGACATGCAGGACACTGCTGGATAAGCAGGGACGAACTCATAAGAGATCTACTCTCATGGACCCCCCACACAAGGCCATGCAAAAGCAGGACGACCAGCACGAACATACATTCAGCAGCTATGTGAGGATACAGGATGTTGTCCTGAAGACCTACCTAGGGCGATGAACGATAGGGAGGAGTGGCGTGAGAGGGTCAGGGATATCCGTGCTACCAGCGCGATATGATGATGATGATGATGATATCTCACTCCGTTTTGAATAGCTGATGGGCTGACTGTAAAGACCAACAGGAACGTTAGAGAAGCTTACTGTTTGTTTGGGGGTCGATCTATACAGCTGGTATAGGCCACACTCAGTATTTTGTGCTAAAAACCTTGTGGTCGTGTTATATGCCATCTCAACTTGTACGGCGTAATTTACGGTATGTATATATATATTTTATAACCTGACCATTGGTCTAATGAGTAGAGTGTTCGCCAATGGTCCGGGAGACCGGGATTCAATCCTAGGTCAAGTCATACCAAAGACTCAAAAAATGGTACTTGATGCCGCCTTGCTTAACACTCAGCTTTATAAGGTACGGATAGAGGGTAAAGTGGAGCAATCCAGGGAAAGGAGTATTGCCCTTCCCTACACCTCGGTGTAGTAGCTATTGAAAGAGTAGCCACCTGGTTAGCCTCGACTAAAGTCGCCAACTTTACTTTTATTTTATAAACACTCAAATTCTTAACGTTTTATGCTTCATTTCATGACAATACTCATAGGATAAGCATGAATCCCTCAGATAAAGTTGAAAAGCGTTGACTGAATAATTTAGACTGGATTAGGCAACCGACTTAGGAAAAAGAAAGCTCTAAATTCAAACCAGCTTTACCGCTGCTTAAAAAATTAACCTGCTGTTGCATCCTGCTTGTTGTGATACTATTTACCAACCCCTCCGCTCGGGTAGGATATGACACAAGGTCAATTTTTAAGCGGAGTTTAACAGGTTTGAATTCAGAGTTTTCCTTCTCCTAGACTAGTTGCCTCACCAAGGCTGAAGAATCCAGTCTGTCCTACTATTTACCCATAGCTGGAGGGAGAATAATTGGATTCATACCTTCCCCAAGGGTATTAGTGCTATGTGAAATGTAATCAGTCTCGTCCAGGATTTGAACTCGTGTCGCCGTGTCCATTTCCTACGACGATAACGACTACAGCGCAACTCCCTGCTTGTTGTGATGGGGTTGTGGGAATACATATGTTATATGTATTTTTATAAGAATTATGAAAATCAGTTTGAAAATCGAAAGATAATTCTCTAAACGTTTTACAATAGGAAGAAGATCAAGAGCTTCAACACCAAAGCGTATGATAAAAAAAAATAAGTCGATCAAACCAAAGCCGGTAGTGTGAGTTGGGTTTTAATTCGGGATAGATTTTCCTTTTTGATAATGTAGTAAATCTTTTCGGAACGTAAGGAGACGTTTTCAATATCGTCATAGCCAGTTGTACGGTCTAGATATAAATTAGCTACCGATCAAAGCGGATTTTATTTTTCGTATCTGAATAGAATTCATTTCATTGGGTTACGCAGTCATTTGAGAGATGATTGTGTAAGCTTATGTTCTGTGAAGCCATCGCATTCCCAATGACCAGGCAGAGTCATGAGGTTATTTTTTGGCAAAGCATCGCATCTTACCCTCTTCAAACAGCACCGGTATCGACACAAGCACCAGCAACTTTATTATATATAAATATACATATATCATGTCGCGTTGCTAGCTCCCTAACCCTCTCTCGACACCCGTCTGTATCCCCTAAAGTCCATCGCTCCCGGAAGGTCTTCCAGGCTACATCCTGTATCGACACAGAGCTGTTGTATATTGGCCCTAGCTGGTCGTCCTACCTTTCTTCGTCCATGTGAAAGGATCCACAGAAGTACATCGTTTATGAGTTTGTCCTTACATCTCCAGCAGTGTCCCGCGTGTCTGGTTCATCTAATTTGAATAGTTTTAGTGATGGGTGGTAGGTGACCGTAAAGCTGCTGTTTTGTGGGGTGTTGCCTCCAGGACTTCTTCAATACAGCTCGCAGCATTCTTGTGTAATTGCCGTCAAGCTTTTTATCCATACGTTATGTTAGCGTCCTGGTGGTGCATCCATGTAACAGTGTCGACACGACCGCTGCTTGGAAAATACTGCGTTTTATTTTATCTGATAGGTCTGACTTCCATATGATCAATAGTCTATCGATAGCTGTCCATGCCTTTGCTAGTTGCGTGTTGATGTCACTCTCAGTTGATGAGACGCTGCTTCTGAGGTAGGTGAACTCGTCCACTAGTTTCAGAGAACCACTCTTTACTGTAGAGATGACCTCTCTTTGATTAAAGCACATGTATTCTCACTTGTCTGCGTTGATGTGGGGCCTATGCCACCTGCAGCTCATTCCAGACTATGTAGCAGGGATTCGCCTTGGATGGGTGTATTTGCTATTAGTGCTATCTCGTTGGCGTAGTCAGCGTCCGTTATAGTTTGTGCCGGGTGTCTTCTGCTTCTTTACTTTGCCAGATTGAAACCGTTTGCTTTCATTAAATCTATAGACGTTCTAAGCACGTAGTCTAGGTAGATAATAAACAAGTATGGGACTAATGTGTCTCCTTGTAGTACATCTGCTGCAATGTCGAAGTGTTGTTTAAATCCTCGTCGAAGCTGTTTGCAAATATTCTTGGGAAAGATATGAATCCAAGTATTTTTTTCTTCAGTTATGGGCCGAAAGAAGGACAAACACAGCTCTTAAATTTTGCTATGGCAACCAGTCGAGGAAAAGGAAATTCTGAATTCAAACTTGTAAAACTGCATTAAAAATCACTTTGTGTTACATCCTGCTTGTAATTGAAGGGTTAGGTGAACAGAAATCACACACACGCACACACACACATTATATATATATATATATATATATATATATATATATATATAAGTATAAACCTCTAGTTTTAAAATACAGTCTCATCGCAACACTACTTTTCACTCTTAATAGCTCTATGTGAAATTCAAACAGCTTCGTTCTGGATTGGAACGCAGTTCGTTGTTTCCATTTTCTACTACGATAGCCGTTACATGACGTGTGCCTAAAATAATAACTGAAGAACTCTATAATAATTAAAGTGCAAGTTGTTTAGGTTTAAAAAGAAACACAGCCAAATTAAAGCGATAATCATTTTTAATTAGTAATTCTCTTTTTAGAATCAGTGACGTGAAACGAAACCTTACTGGATATTATTTATGAACATAGTTTTCTAGAATGACAATGAAAAGGATATTTTATGCAGAAATCTCAACGAATAACCAGTAAAGCCAATAATGATCTGAAAATCTCTAGAAACAGCGCATTTACTCCAGATTTACATGAGCTATAGAAATTATATATATATATATATATATATATATATATATAGTATATATATATATAAAACACCCCTAAAAAAACAAAAAACTTAACAGATTATATGCTAATCTTAATCTTTCAGTGGAAAATGTTCAGTTTTCAGATTTACCTTCCTGCATGATTGAAAACATGGTAGAATTCCCTAAGGGCTTCGTAATATTCGATCTTATAACTTTTTAGGAAATCTATCTAAAATTCCTACCTTTATCCTTGGAGTTAAATGTAACCATTGTTCATATAAAAAAATAGAACATTTAATAAGGGGCCATGCTCGATTATTTTTTCATTTATTCTTTTTTTTTTTAATTTCAGAATTGCCTTGCGATTCATCGATATATTTTTCAGTTGGGTTCCTTCTATTCCGGAATGATAGAGGTCCATGCAACAAATGAAAGCACTTTTTTCTAAAGATGTAAAATTCCTCTCAAATGACTGAATAAATTTAGGCAAGAATTTCTTTTTTTAAAGACTAACCTTGCCAATCCGTAACCTTATGTCAGAAAAAATGTATTGAATAGATTGAGTCGGAATTTGACGCATGATCACTTGTTGAACCCAGAAAAGAAATAGATATTGAGGGACCAATGTAAAATGCCAAAGGAATAAAAGAAGAACGTTTACACGTCTCTAACGATTAAACAGAGGTTATTGGCAAAAATTCCCTTCTTTTTATTGCGCATGGCCTTAATACGTATCAATATCCGTTAGCATGATAGTTACAGTTAAATTTGTTTTGGAAAGTTTTGTATGTACCACAGAGTGGGGTATATATAACTCGGGCAATGAAAATGTTAATAGTTAACATATAGTTAGAAAAACATCTTTTTTGTAAAAGTATGCGTTAATACAAACCTCTTAAAAGAAATTATGAAATTTCCTTGCCAGAGAAAATTCTTGAAAAAATGATCAATTTTGAAGCAACTGTAAATCTAAAAATTCAAGGATTTGAAAAAAAAAACTACTAAAAAATCAAAACACTGGACCAAATTTTTTGATCAATCGGGCGAGCTAAAAATACGCGGTCACTTTCTTCGTTAGCAATTTTGTTAACGCTTGTGTGCGTGATCCCCACCCCCCATATGCTATAAAATCAAAACATCTTCGAAGGCATTTGAGAACAGTTCACTTGTCATTCAGGCAAGACGAATACTGCTGTGTCTCAAAGTCTCATAGCAGACCTCCTTGCTTGACTGCAGGACGAACCGTATCAAGTTGGATGATAACCTATCAACTCCACGTGCCGGCTAAAAATTTACTCCTACCCACTGTGACTTGACACATGGACAATTTCATTTCTTTGTTTTCAGATTTATCCAATAGTAAATCTTCTCTATTCTTGTAGCACGAGTGCAGTGTTATTTTTTATCTACATAGTCCACTAAAAATAATGGTGAAATCTCCACAACCTCTCCCATCATGAGCAGTATAAGACAAACGAACAATTGTTAAACAGCGTAAAGGTAAGTTAAATTTAGAGTTTTTTTTACGAGACTGGTCGCCAGTTTGATCCACAATTTACCCATGTCTGAAGAGAGAACAGTTTGATTCATGCTTTTCTCTAAGGTATTAATGCAAATTGAATCGCAAAATCTTCGTTCAAAATTAGAACTAACTAGGGTTTCCGATTCCATTTCCAACCACCATAACAGTTACATAACCTTGGTATACCATGAAGCATATAAAACGATCTCACAATTTTTTTCCTGGAATGATGCATTTAATTTCTTCATCATTTCTCCTGTAACAGAATATATATTCACTCAGACCTTCCTCATGTGTTTTTATTATTTCCTTTCTTGTTATTTCGTAGTAAGTAACCTTCAGTAGTTTAAAGACTAAGATGTTCAATTCCATGATATCTATTGTTCGAAACAAATGACACCTGATAAAGATCGGTAGATACAGCGGCCGACACTTTGTGATGTTGAGTCCTTGAAACTTTGCTTTTGTCTCCGAAATTATGAAATTTAGATATTAAACTATTCTCTATGAAAATACGAGTAAATATACATATTTGCCTTTGCATAAGACAATGTATGAAGAAAGCTTTATTAGTATTTATACTGAGATTAAACAAAAATTAGCAAAAGAAGTGGGTCGTTTTACGAGATTAGCGACTCTAATATTAATCACTTTCAGACATCATTTCCGAAAAATAGTCTCCCGCCAGAAAAATCCTTTCGTTATAGGCTCCATTGTAGTAGCATTTAAGTTCCAATATTCCTCGGTAGAAATACTCGTCTTACTCCTCTGAATATCATTCTATGTTTTCCTGTAATTACTCAGGATGAGTATCAAGGATATGGATTTTTGAGGATATTTTGCTCCTCGACCAGTCTTAACAGCATCTAAATAAGTTTCGCCTATGTATTTCCCAAGAAAACTGTTTAAAAGTTGTCCAACTTTTTCGGTTTGCATTTAAATGTGATAATTTCCCTAAAAGATCTAACATTGAATTGTCATGATCATAATAACATTAGTTAAAAAAAGTGACATATATACACAATTGGAAAAAGAAAAAAATTCAAATGTTTCAATCATACATTCTAGATGCATCAAGATGCACTGTTTCTAGATGCATTCTAGATGCATTTCTAGATGCATTTCTAGATGCATTTCTAGATGCATTTCTAGATGCATCTGTGATGCACTGTTTTCACCGCCGATTTCGGGTTCTGTATCATATCGGCTCCAACAGCAACCCCGACATGACTCTGGAAGAGCCAAGCCGCCTCCTTGATCGCGAAGTACTACGCGCCGTGCCTTTGCCAAAGCAATATAAACACCCATAAGGCCGGACTTCGGCCGTTCTTTATTGACATCTGTCCTTCAGTATCAGCCAATGAAAACAGGGCATTTCACACTCCTCTACAAAATAATACCATCTTTAATTCATCCGGTTTCGGCTGACTACTTCCGGATTCGATACCGAGGTAAGATGGTATTTTTAATACTCGTCCACGTCCATCATTTACATTTTAACAAGACCTACACGTATCCCACCCCAAATCTATCCTATACTAATACATCCAAACTAACATGAAATAAGCCCCTACTCTAACTATTCAGTCAGTCTTTAACTCTTAACTTGTATCCTTATTCCAGGCCAAAAAAAAAACTTTCATTTATTTTGACTCACGAAATCATTTGCTACAGATTAACTCGTACTTATTTGCCTAGATCTCCCTCCCCGTTTGTCATTTGCCGACTACACTAATTCGTTGGCCTTCGTATTTAATAAACAATTATTTGATAGTTCCTTATTCTATCTACTCAATTAAATAATCTATAGTCATGTTTTTAAAAAGATTCTTTATTTTGAAAAAGTGATATTTGTTTTTTGATTTGATGTAGTTTCATGGTTTAATAGAATATCAAACTACATAGGTTATTTAATGCCTAAGATATCCTTGAAAAGGTACAGGTTTGGTACTATTTAATTCATAGTTGGGGTTTAAAAGATTTCATTCATTTCTCCAAGGTATTGTTCTAAAAGTGAACGTAAAAGCGTGACTAGGTTCTAACTCGCTTACTACAATGTCGCAGTCCGGCACGTTTGCCAGAACGCTGCCTGGACTCTCTCTCTCTTTTTGTGCTAGCTTCAAGTACATTTACATTGTACATTGAAAGCTAATGTTATTTATTAACAAATTCTGCTGCATTGAATCTGTATAACCAAAAGTATTTTTGTGACGACCGTGCATGAGTCTCAATCCGTGCGTGGCCTCCAACGGTAAAATAACCAAATCCTGCCAGGTAGGAGGTTGAATAGATATCAAACTCTGTAACCAAAGTAAAACTGCAACATTTCTATAAGCAAAAATGAATATATATATATATATATATATATATATATGCAATGTAGAAATAACTGGAAAAAACTTATTAGATAATATCTAGACCATAATAGAAACATACAAAGATAAATGGATTAAGTATCCTCAATCACATACACTAAATGGTTTAATACCAAGCTAAACAAACATCAAAAACCACATTGAAATAGAATAGAAAGATATGGGGTGACACATAAACAACTAAATAAATAAATAAAAATGTCTGATTAAAGCACTCTCCTCTAATTTGAAATACAATCCACCCATACTTTACCGGTCTCTATTTAAATGGTGGGCTCAGTGCCAGGTGTCTACGATAGCTTAAATCATATGAAGGTCATTTGAAGACACTTGAGAACAGAAAATAATTTTCAATCTGCCAATAGATATGCTAAGTAACAGCTTCATTTTTCGTCGCTTCTCTCGTATTAATATAAAATGTTTTAATAATTATTTAAAAATCTTTTAGAATTTTTTTTCTTTGGCAAAAAAAACTTTTCTTCTGGCGCTGACTTAAGATTGGAACTGGTTAAAACAATAAAAAAAATAAATAACACAAAATTGATATTCTTACATGTTATATCACTTTTGTTCTTAAGCAGCGTCGAATCAACCGAAAAAGACATTGAAACGAGGCTAACGAAAGCATGGACAGCTATCAATAGGCTATCGATTATATGGAAATCAGACCTAACCGACAAAATGAAACGCAGTTTCTTCCAGGCAGCGGTCACATCGATACTGCTATATGGATGCACTACATGGACGCTAACAAAACGGCTGGAGAAGAAGCTAGATGGCTATAACACAAGAATGCTGCGTGCAATCCTGAACAAGTCCTGGCAGCAACACCCCACAAGACACCAACTGTACGGCCACCTGCCCCCTATAACGAAAACTATTCAAGTTAGACGAACCAGACATGCAGGACACTGCTGGAGAAGCAGAGATGAACTCATAAGAGATGTACTCTTATGGATCCCCACACATGGCCGCGCAAAAGCAGGACGACCAGCTCGAACGTGCATTCAGCAGCTATGTGAGGATACAGGTTGTTGTCCTGAAGACCTACCTAGGGCGATGAACGATAGGGAGGAGTGGCGAGAGAGGGTCAGGGATATCCGTGCTGCCAGCACGATATGATGATGATGATGATGATGATGATATATATATATATATATATATATGTTTGTATCTCTGTGTCTGTCTGTATTCGCCATACTATTTCGACTGTCTTTTAACAGTTAACAACATATGTAAACATTTTGTATATATTATATGCTCTTCTGTAGATGCTTGTGGTGTAATGGTTATCAACGTTTGAAATCGACACACAGAGATGAGTTCAAATACTAGACGAATCTGATAGCATTTCACATAGCAATAATACTCTTGGGAGAGGTATGAATCCAGTTATTCTCCTACCAGCTAAGGGTTGACTGTTTTTCGCCTTGTTTAAAAGAAGGAAAGCTCTGAATTCAAACCTATTAAATCTGCTAAAATTGATATTATGCCCGAGTGGAAGGGTTAGTCATCATCATCATCATATCGTGCTGGCAGCACGGATATCCCTGACCCTCTCTCGCCACTCCTCCCTATCGTTCATCGCCCTAGGCAGGTCTTCAGGACAACAACCTGTATCCTCACATAGCTGCTGAATGTACGTTCGTGCTGGTCGTCCTGCTTTTGCGCGGCCGTGTGTGGGGATCCATAAGAGTACATCTCTTATGAGTTCATCTCTGCTTCTCCAGCAATGTCCTGCATGTCTGGTTCGCCTAACTTGAATAGTTTTCGTGATAGGGGGCAGGTGGCCGTACAGTTGGTGTCTTGTGGGGTATTGCTGCCAGGACTTGTTCAGGATTGCACGCAGCATTCTTGTGTAATTGCCGTCTAGTTTCTTCTCCAGCCGTTTTGTTAGCGTCCATGTAGTGCATCCATATAGCAGTATCGATGTGACCGCTGCCTGGAAGAAACTGCGTTTCATTTTATCGGTTAGGTCTGATTTCCATATAGTCGATAGCCTATTGATAGCTGTCCATGCTTTCGTTAACCTCGTTTCGATGTCCTTTTCGGTTGATTCGACGCTGCTTCCTAGGTACGTGAATTTGTCTACTAGTTTAAGAGGGGTTCCTTCTAGAGTGGAGATGTCCCCCGTTTAGTTATAGCACATATATTCCGTTTTGTGTGCATTAACATGGAGGCCTATGCTTGCTGCTGCTCGTTCCAAACTATGTAGAAGTGTTTCGGCTTGGTCAGGTGTATTTGCCAATATCGCTATGTCATCGGCGTAGTCGGCGTCGGTAATTGTTGTTGCGGGGTATCTTCTGCTTCTTTTCTTCGTCAGTTCGAAGCCATTCTCTTTGATTTTGTCAATCGATGTTCTAAGTACGTAGTCTAGACAAATGATAAAGAGATACGGAGCCAGCGTGTCCCCTTGTAGTACTCCTGCTACAATGTCGAAGTATTCTGTGTCTCCATCTGGTGATCGTACTTTTGCTTTAGTGTTTCTATAGAGAATCGTTATTGCCGCTACGGTTTCTTTAGGTATGCCGTACGCTAGTAGGATTTGTTCCATCTTTCCTCTGTGAATGGAGTCGAAAGCCTTGGTAAAGTCGACAAATATTAATGTCGCTTGTAGGTTCTTTGCCCGTACACCTTCAAGGATTCTGCGGATGGTTAATATTTGTGAGGTCGTAGATCTATTTCTTCGGAAGCCATTTTGGTTTTTTCTAAGTATGTTGTCGATTTTGGGTTCTATTCGGTTTCGTAGTAGGGCATTGTAGATTTTGGCAGCTATGGATGTAAGTGTTATGCCTCGGTAGTTTTTGGCTAATCCGAGGTCCCCCTTTTTAGGGAAGGGGAGTATGCATCCCTTCGTCCATCTATCTATCGGATTTTGATTGTATACTGCGTTGCAGTGTCGGAGCAGTATGTCGTCGAATTGTCTGGTCTTCCACACTTCCGGGGGAATTTCGTCCAGTCCTGCAGCTTTCCTATTTTTAATTTTTCTGAGAACCGAGTCGAGTTCTTCTTGTGTGAACGGTCCAAGTTTAATGTCTAATTGTTTGCTAATTATTCTGGTGATTGGTTCATGCGTTATTTTTGGTGGGTTTCCAAGTAAGTTTTCGAAGTGCTGTTTCCACAGTTTTATTCTTTCTTGTTGGTTTGTTGCTTTAAGTTTTGCTTTGGCTGTGTTCTTTCTTCTGCTCACTTCGTTTATTGTTTGCCAGGCAATTCTAGATTGTCTATCTTCCACCGAGTCTCTAATCTTATCTATCTGATTTTGAATGTATTCTGTCTGTTCCTTTATATATATGCCTGCTAATTGATATTGTGCCGTTTTTAGTTTTAAGGCATTTGTGTTTGTTGGGTTTTTTCGATAGTTTTTGGAGGCTGTTTTCACTAGTGCACGTTTTTCTGTCACCGCTAAAGTTTCCCATGGGACTCTATATTTAGTTTTAATTTTTGTTGGAATGTGTTTTGCTGCTGCCTCAAGGTGTGCATTGACGAAATTTTCGTATTCGTCGTTTGGTGTACTTTTTTCCGTCTTTTCTTGTAGTGTTTCGAATCTGTTTCTTAGTTCTAATACGTATTTATCTCTTACATCTTTGTTGTTTAATAGGGTCCAGTTATAGTGTTTGGTGGTCGCTGTTTGTTTGTCGTTTTTTCGTAGGCTTAACCGTATTTTCGCTGTGACTATTCGGTGATCGGTGGACACACCCTCAAAAGAGGAGTATGCCCCGCAATTCAATGCACTATTCTTCCATTTCTTGTTTATAAGGACGTAGTCTATCTGAGCTTTAGTATTGTTTGCGTACGTGTATGTCCATAGTTTGCCCTCTCTTTTTTGGTAGTTTGTATTGAGGCATGCTAATCTATTTTCTATCATGAAATCTGTTAGATGTTGCCCATTTCTATTTGACGTGTTGTGGAGGCTGTATTTGTTGTTTCCGTTCTTCCCGATTTGTGCATTCATGTCTCCGCCAATGACTAACATGTTGTGTTTCGGGATGCTACGCACTAATGAGGATAACTCATCGTAGAAGGTGACTATTTCATTTTCTTCACTAACATTGGTGGGGCTGTAGCATGAGACGATTGTTGCTCTGGGGTTTCCGTTAAATGTAGCTACCATCATTCTAGGTTGTATTTTCTCTATGCTATTAAGCGTTTTTAGTGCTCTAGGTCCTATAAGCAATCCTACCCCTCCCACTGCGGCGTTGACAGAGTTTTTCCATGCGGATACAGTGGCGAGCGACCATCCATTGCTAGTTTCGTTATATTTGATATCTTCTGTGTGCGTGTATCTGTGTTCTTGTATGCATATTATGTCTATTTTATGTTCTTCGGCCGATGCGATTAGCTCTGGGAGTTGTCCTATTCTATTTAAGGTTCTTACGTTAAATGTGGCTATTTGTAGTGTTTGCTTGCATTTTAGTAGTTTTGATTGTTTGAGCTCTGTAGCTGATTTTTCGAACACCGAGGCCAGGGCTCCAACCTCAGCAGGACGCGCCCCTTTTTTACCCGCGCGAAGAGCGATGCGGTTTGTGTAAATGGTTTGAGTGTGGGTCATGGTTATCTTTCGATGGCTGTTTTATTCTCTTCTATAGAAGCCACTCTTATAGAGGAGCAGCAGTAGTTCCCCGATCGAACTGTCGATCATGAGCGAAAAGTCGTCAGACTCACGCCCAGGACCCATTTGGGTATTGAGTTTGGTCGTCCATTGGTTTGAAAAAAAAAAAGGGTTAGTAAATACATACATTTTTCTGTAAATTCACATTGCTTGTATTTACAGCCACTAGAAACTTAATGACAAAACTCTGTTCAAGTCTGATACACTCTAATTTGCCAGCATTTTGAATTGCCTCAAAAATACTATTGCAAGATTAAAATAATTTTGCCTATAAAACAATTCCAAACAATGCAGTGTTTCGTTTATGGAAAAAATGGTGAAAAAGTATTTTTTAAAAAATCTTATTTATTGAATGGCCCTCAACTTGTGTATGGTCGATTTCGGG
>OY757904.1:63451202-63578702 GCA_963585895.1 Sepioteuthis lessoniana
GCTAAATTCTTAAATCTGTGATCGAAACCCAGCTGACTCAAACGCCAATCCAAGATTCTACCACACAGCCACGAGGAGATCAGTGTGAGCTGAAGAATTTTAAAGCTTATGTATTACATTTATTTTATTTACATATATCCACTTAACGGCTACCGAAAGCTCAATTCATATATATATATATATATATATATATATATATATAGTACTGTTCAAATTTCTTCAGTCACTTTAACCTCTTGTAAATTTCTGCAAACTGCAACTTACAAGTGGAAGTTTTGCATTGCGTACTTTAAGAATGAAACATTAGTTCTGTTCGAGTAATTTTCATACCAAATCATTTTATTTTATAGTAGTGGTTTCTGAATAGAAGGAGAATGAAGACCAGCAAAAATTGGCAGTGTAAGACTTTACGGTGTGTGTGTGTGTGTGTGTGTGTGTGTGTGTGTGTGTGTGTGTTTGCGTGTCTCTGTGTGTGTGTGCAGGTGTGTGTGAATTTTCGCCCATCAAAATAATTTTAGCGATGACCTAGTCTGGAAGATCCCAGAAAAAATTGGCATTTCTTATGATCGGTGTCTCCATATAAAACACCTCAAATAATGGCATTGTAGACGCTATCTTATGGCTAAAACCGTAGAAAAAAGAAATGTCGATCACGGCAATTTTGCAGGAACGCACTATTTTGGGTCAGCTCCGTATACTTATTTCGGGTTACAGATATTCAATGCTGAATAGATTGTTAATAAATAATACATAATCATTCTCTTTTAATCAGATAATCTTCCTCTAGAAATGATACAATTTTGGAAATTTAGGTGAAAATTAACTTTGGTGAAAAATGGTAACGTGCACTATGTTCTTGGCAACTGTATATATTAGTAAACATTCCCTTTTCTAAAAAAAAATTGCATATAGCTGTCAAACTAAGGCATAACATATGTTGACATTATTATATAAATTAGTAAGGGAAAATGTAACTGATTTAACAGTGCTGAAGACATTTCAAGTAAGCCTTTCAAATTAGAAATATATTCAAGTAGATTTATAATATCTGAATGTTTATCGATCTTTGTTAAGAAATTTATACATCATACATTATATCTTTAATATTGAAAGGGAACTCACACACACACACACACACACACACACACACACACACACACACACACACATATATATATATATATATATATATATACGTCAGTTTGAGCTTCACCTACGAGGGTTAAGAGGGAGATGGCCACTGAAAGAACCACCGCAATTAATTCTCATCTTTTTCCGGGGATGGCACAGTTTTATCCCCATTGTAGAGGATCTAGAAAAGATAAACTTATAAAAGGTTTGATAAATGGTAATCTAGTAAAAATGTAACCTAATAAATGTCCACTGGAATATATCCATGTCATTAGGTGAAAATCGCAAGGCATTCAATATCCAGATATGGGTAAAAAAAGTAGAATAAGCTTTTTCCTTTGGTTGCAGAATAAGTCTTGGCTAGGAAATACTTTGAATTTAAAACCTAAGAAATGCCGTTTCAAGAAAATCTATAGCAAACTGGTTCACCATTCTTACGCAAAAATGTGTTTGGTTCAACAGAAACCTTCACCTCCATAAACACATAATCTGTGTAGGTAGTCAAATATCTCATATCTTTAACCGAACTGTCGAGAGCAACGGGAGAGTCTTTTATGCATATCAATAGATCGTTGTGGACTTATTTCAATCATTTGCAGTTAGTATTGAATTTTAAAAAAGACAGTATTTCACGAGCTTTACAAGTTTATTCTACACATCTAGAAGATTAGAGATATGGATTTTTTTATAGCAACCCATAACATCCTGTAGTTTTAAGTTCAATACTTTTCTTGGGGCAGCTTGGCCGACGCGTCAAGTTGGTGTTATTAACCCAAATTCCCTTCCAATCAAGGAAACCATCCCCCTCAAACAATACCTTCTTTGCCGGGGTGAGTTCATAGCTTTGCTCCTGAGGTGCCCCATAAAAAAAATCCGATAAAACGACCAGGGGTTCTGTATCGGCTTGGTGGGAAGTCAGTTAAATCCCATAAATCTTATGAAATTTTGTATCTCTCTTCGGTTGTATAATTCTAATCTTTTTTTTTGTTCATAGGCCATTGTTAGTGCCTTGGTGTTTTTTTTTTTTCTAGTATTGGGCTAATCTTACCTATTGTTGGTTAATAACTATCCTGGTCTGTTCATATATACCTACCTATATTTCGTCACACATATTTAACATGTCGACTATATTAATCTCTTTCTCTCTCTGTTTATCTGTCTGTTTCTCTCTCTCTCTCTCTCTCTATATATATATATATATATATATATAATAAGTAGGCGTGAGAGACAGACAGAGAGCGTGTGTATGTATGTGTGAGTGCGTGTTTATATGTGTATGCGTTTATTTGTGTGTGTGTGTGTGTGTGTGTGTGTGTGTGTGTGTGTGTGTGTGTGTGTGTGTGTGTGTGTGTGTGTGAATTTTCGTCTAATAAAATCTGTTCATGCCTCTGTGGCATAGAATAATTTTAGCGATTACCTTGTCTGGAAGGTCCCTGAAACAAATCGGCATTTCTTAAGATCGGGGTCTGTATCCAAAACACCTCGAATAGCGGTATTGTATGAACTGCGACGCTGTCTTGTGGGTAATTTGTCTTAGCCAGTTCAGAAATTTTTGGTCAGCAACCAAAATCGTTAATCATATTCCTTGACAAATTCTTCAGCTAATCTCGCATGATTAGATCAAATATTGATTATTCCTGTCTCCTAGAGTCTCCGGGAATTTTCCCCAGAATCATTTAGGTCACAAGCGTCCAAAAATGTTACGCAGGCAATAATACGATCGCATATTGCACACATGTACTTGTAATGTTGACAAAGCTATTAAAAGATGAAGATGTATTAGCAAGGAGGGCGGTGGTCGGTAACAAGGATGACGTTTTAATTAATGCGGAAACAATGAAGCACATTGCCAAGTTTCTGCCCAAGGATGCGTGATCAATTTTTAAAATAGAGTCTGAACATTTCATCAGTTTTATCGTGGATTAAAAAAGCACCCCACCAAAAAAATAAATGAATGAAAAAGTAAAAGAAAATACAAATTGAAAAAAAAACAAAAAAAAAATTAAAATTAAAAAAAAAAACAAAAAAACAAGAAAGTATCAGAGGAAATATTCTAACATCTTTTACCCACCAAATCACTCTTTATATACCGGACCGACACACTGAAGCTGAAATTCACCAACTGCATCCTTAGCAAAGAAGTACAAAAAGTGGCATCCTACCTACCTAAACTTTTGGAGGTGCCCGTGGTGTAGCCGTTATCGCCGTAGGAAATGAACGCGGCGATACGAGTTCAAATCCTGGACGAGACCGATTGCATTTCACATTGCACTAATACCCTTGGGAAAGGTATGAATCCAATTATTCTCCCTCCAGCTATGGGTAAATAGTAGGACAGACTAGGTTCTTCAGCCTTGGTTAGGCAACTAGTCTAGGAGAAGGAAAACTATGAATTCAAACCTGTTAAACTCCGCTTAAAAATTGACCTTGTGTCATATCCTGCCCGAGCGGAGTGGTTGGTAAATAGTACCTACCTAAACTGCATCTGATGATGACTCTCCATCCCGAGAAATATGGGGAGTGTGGTGTACCCTTTCATTCCAATTGCTCCCAGGTCCACTCTAACCTTGAAAAGTACTACCTGTTAAGGTCTTATCTATGGGTTAGGTAGATTTTTTTAAAATTATTCGTTGTCGATGGGACCGTATTCAAAAACAAAAACCTCTTACGAAATAACAACAGAAAAAATTGCAAATTTGAACGGACACTAAACGCAAGTTCCAAACTTCTAGACATAAAATAACCCTATAGGGGTTGACATGCCGTTAAAATCAATCAATATATCTCTGTAGACACGTTAATAGACGGAAATTTTTCAAAAGTTTCTATTAGTTTACCCATTAGACAGTAAAGACGATTCAAATATAAGCCTTTGAGCCAGATACACCGGTATACCGGTGGTACTTCTATTTTTTCCTACACCGTAGCATTGGTTTACTGATGCAGAAATCACGATCAAGCAACAGAGAAAAAATTAGGCCCATGTGCTGAGGGTTAAATAAAAAAAAAAGTTTTGAAAAAAAATCCAATTTTGCGGTTGATTATATTTTCCTACGAACTGGATTGATGTTTGTTAAGAACCCAGCCACATGGTTGAACAAACATTTCAAAAGTCAGAGATTCTATTAATTTTAGCCGTTTGGTCAGCATTGTTCGGGATATTTACAAACTTAGTTTGTCTGGGAGAAAGTGACGTTTAGGGACATCCTCGAGACGAGATTGATGACTATCTCTCTAAATAGTCGTAATTTACTGGCTCAGTGTATACCCTGACCTGAATATGACAAATACATTGTTTCAGATAAATAACAGTTTTGCACTTGTTCTTTAAACTGTTTATCTTGATCATATAATTCGTTGCCTCCTCTACAACTAATCTTTTTCAGTACGGTTTAGAATACACTGACTGTATCACCTTCATGGTGTGTTGGGTATGACACTAAACTGCATCTGATCATGAGGCAACATTTCTGGAGATCTGGTGAGTATCTAATACTCTTCATTGACATTACTCCCAGGTATACTCTTGCCCTGTTATTAGCATTAAATAGGAATACGTGATACCATATAAATACCCGTAGTGTAATGGTTATCGTCGTAGGAAATGGATACGGCGGCCCGAGTTTAAATCCTGGACGAGATTGATTATATTTCACATTACACTAATACCCTAGGGAAAGGTATGAATCCAATTATTCCCCTCCAGCTATCGGTAAATTGTAGGGCCGACTAGGTTCTTCAACCCTTAAAGAGAAGGAAAACTCTGAATTAAAACTTGTTAAACTCCGCTTAAGAATTGACCTTGTGTCATATCCTGCCTGAATCGAGAGTTCGGTAAATATAGACACAATATAAATTAATTGAAACTAGTGCAGAAAAAAATTATGGAATAATTTTTTAAGCATTTATTTTTTTAGTCTGATTAGTCCAAATTTTTATAAATCTAAATGTTTTTGATTAGCTCTATCATTCAAGAAATTTTTTCATTAAAATTCAGCCCAATGCGAGTGAACAAGAAAAGAAACAACAAACAATCTATGATTTGGTTAACGGCGAAACCAAGCCAAAAAAATTCCGAAATACTAGTCTTTCTAATACCTCAATAAAACTCGGACCTTAAGCCGCTTGATTATGCTATATTGGGCATTAAAAAAAAACAAAAAACAAATGCAACTTCCCCTCCAAATATTGGTTTGCTGAAGACGTCTATTGAAGAGGAATAGAATAAAATGTCTGAAGAATTCATTTTGAAAGCATGCAAATCGTTTCGAAGGCCTATTGATTCAATAATTTAAAAGATGTTACCCATATTTATTAAATTTACTGATTTTATTCCTGTCTTCTTATTTATGTTGTTTACTTCTTAAAATTAAAATTAATCTTGTTTTTAAAGAGTCGTGATGATATACTAGAATATTCCTTATTTTGCTTCCGCACCCGGTATTAAGAATAGTTACTTAAAATTATTATTGTCTATTTCGGCTTCTCATTAGTTAATTAAAATCATAAAACTGAGTAAAAAGAAAAATGATTATTATAATTAAATAGAAATCATTACTTAAAACCATATAATTGCCTCTATAAGAAAGGAATATTTAAACCAAACAAAAGTCTGTAAGTTAGTAGCATTATATTGGAATCATCATCATTATTGAGTCAAGATGACAGCACGAATTTCCCAGACTCTTTTTCTCTCGCTTCGCATCCGGCCCTATCTTCCATCACTCCCATCAGGACTTCCAGACAATATCGTGTTCGGACAGAGCTGATGTAGATAAATTCTACCTGTGATACCAACACTGCCACATCTTTGTGTAGGGGTCCAACGTCGTTTATGAGTTCATTCTGGCTTCTCCAACTGTGTCCTACATGTCTTCTTCGTCTTACTTGGATGGATTTTAAGAGAGTTGGTAAGTGTCCGTACAGCTGTTGTTTAGTGGAGTATTGCTTCAAGGATTTATTCAAAATAGCCCGTAGAATTCTTGTATAGGCTCCATCTAGCTTTTTCTCGGTGTGTTTTCTTAGCGTCCACCTGGTGCATCCGTGCAGTAACACTGACACAGTTACAGCTTGAATGAAATCCCGTTTTATTTTATCGAATGAATTGTAAAATGTAAATGTATAATGAAAGCAATTCCATTATCAATAACAATAAAATAACACTGGACAGATTAATGTTCTGGTTTGGTTTGGTTTCTTTAGTTTAATGGCATATCAACTCTTTGTAGGTTGATTAATGGCAAAGCCATTCTCCTAGAAGAACAGTAGTGGTACTATTTAACTCATAGCTGGGAGGATAAGGGGTTTCATACCTTTCCCAAGAGTATTTGTCTGAAAGTGAATGTAATAGCGTGACTGGAGTTCGAACTCGCTTACTACGATTCCGCAGTCCATCGCTTTAACCATTACACCACGAGGACACCCCATTTATGTTCTGTTAAAATATATCAATCAATCCAGTACTACTATTGTTAGTATTACTACTGGTATTGCTGCCAACACTATTGCTGTTACTACTTCTACCAAACTGCCCACTTGGCAGGGTTGTAAAATACGCAGACTGCATCTCAGCAGAGGGGTAAGAACCCACCTACCGAGTGTCCTAGATATGCCACTAAAAATATGATGTTGAGGTTCCAGTAATGGTGGAACTTTGGAGAATGCGGAACACCTCTTCATTGCCATCGCTACCTGGTCCACTCTGGCATGGAGTGGTAGCACCTGGTTGGGTCCTATCTATGGGTCAAATAGAACTAAATTGCGAATTTATGCTAAACAGAATTATTTGAAATAAAACTGTTTTGCTATTTAAACTTCGTACTAATGCTAAACTGAATTGTTTAAAATAGAACTGTTTTTGACATTGAAATTGTACGTATGCTAAACGGGATTCTTTGAAATAGCACTGTTTTGACATTAAATTGTACGTAGACAAAAACTATACTTATACTAAACTGAATTGATTAAATTAGAACTGTTTGACTAAACGGAATTGGTTGAAATAGAAATGTCTTTGACAATCAAACTGCATACTTATGCTAAACTGAATTGTTTGAAATAGAACGGTTGATTGGTATGACAGTTTATTTGGCATTAAATAACCTACAAAGGATTTTTATGCCATAAAACCCAGACAATTAAACAAACAAATAAACAAACAATACTTACACTAAACTAAATTGTTTGAAATATAATTCGGCGTTAAATGATCCGAAAAGTGTTGATACGCAGTAAAACCAACCAACCAACCAACCAACCAACCAACCAGCCAACTTCTACCAAAACAGCAACAATCGTAAAACTAGTAGGGTTTTACTGAAATCGTCTCCAGCCATAGAGAGGTTTATAACAGTATCGAGTCCAAGATCTTATGTGCTGGGTTAATTTTTTTCAATTAATCCCGATGTTTTCCAGACAGGTTGGGAGAAAACTGACAAACTCATATTCTCATTTCCGTAACTTCCTTCTTTTCATCTGACTTTTCTTCAGAGTAGTCTTTCTTAGTGTTTAGATTCTTTATTTATCGGCATATCAACCTTTGTGTTTTTTTAATACCAAAAACATCCTTGTAAAAAACAGCAGTGGTAAATTTTAACCCAAGCTAGGGCGATAAGGGGGTTCGTACCTTCGCTAAGGGGGTAGTCCGAAAGTCACAACACTACCGGGTCTACCTGGGCCTTTCTTCCGGGGGTTTTATGTTTTACTACAGTCATTAGGGAGGAAAAAGAAATTCCCTAGCCATGTTAACAGAGTAGACTAAACGGGATGAAAAAAGTCAAAGAGTGAAGGAAGTCATATATGAAGTAAGTGAAGAAAATTATAGGAAGTTGGTAAATAGATATATATGAAGTATGCGAAAAAAAAAACCCAGAAACCTGTATTTCATTAAAATATTATTCAGTATTTGATCACAAACAAACAAAGAAAATGGTTTAGAATTATATCTCTACTTTAAATTGAGGGGAAAAAACTATACAAAATGTCATTTTTTTCTCGCTTGGAATGTTCGATCACAGAGCACAGTGGATAAGACGTTTGGGTAAAATCTGCATCTTATTGTGAAATCATCTAAACGTTGCAGGTTCTATCCCAAGCAGAGGTAAGATATCTAAGAATATTTCCTAGAGCTTAAAGTCTGTTATTGTTAGCGGGATTAGAACAATCTACATCCGTGGAATTAATAAAGGGTTTTGTGTAGTCTCCTAGGGTCGGTGTGAAACGCCACTAGATAACTGAAGGACATATCGGCCGAAACGTTATGAGTATAACAATAAAGGCAATTGTCCGAATATTCTGAGTGATAAAAATTATCAGATATTATATCAGAAACTTTGACGACTACGGACGGGATTATACTTTTACTTCTAACATTAAACGGTTTTTCTATTCCTTTACAACCAGTATAAAAGAATAATTATACGGAAGGCCTTTATTGTAAACATTATGACTGAAATTACAAAGAGTGTGGCATTTGCAACACTTGTCGTTAGAAATCTAGTCATTTTTAAGATTAGTGTAATTCGTTTGGAACTAATTTTTAAATTGTGACAGCCTACGATTAAGGAAAGGAGAAGCGCCCTCCCGTACACCTCGGTGTAGTTGTTATTGAAAAGGGAGCCTTCTGGTCACCTTCGACTTCGGTCGCCAACTTTAATTTACTTACGATTAGGGCAAAGCTTACAAAGCCATTACTTAAGATTGTTCAAGTGACCTTTTCAGCAGTTCAACGCATTACAATGCAATTCTAGAATGTACACACAGTGACGACCCCCTCCAGAAAACTGTGGAATAAAATCGAAGTTATGACTTCATATAGTTAGAAACATTCCCAATGATTTTAGTAACAAACTGGGGATCGCTACCAAAGATCTTCGAACTCTGGTGTCGAAATATCTCGGCAGACGCAACATAAGGCTGGAATCCGTTGAAGATGAATAAATAAAGATAAGAATGGTCCAAGCCAAACTTGTGAAAAGCTCATTTAGAAATTGTTTAATATAACCTTGAAAAGTGTTCAAACTTTTGGTTCTAGATTCTTTGTTAAAATGAAAGAGAAAAATGTCTGATGCTGCTTTTGTTTGGCAAAAACGTGCGAAGCTTTTAACCCAAAGAAAATGGAGGTGACAGTTTTATGATACGAGGAATTTTTAAGCTACTTTGACTTAAGCCAGGCTAGAATTTGTTGTTATGTCAAAAGAAAATATATTTATAATTCTGAGCAGAAGATCAAACGGTCTGTAAAAGATTTAGACGTCAGCATCTGTGGACCTTCCAAGACATTATCCGAAAATACATTTTCAATTTGTCCAAAAAAAAAAAATCAACCTTCAGTTTAGTTTTATTTCTTTATTTAATGTTATATAAACATTAGTTTATTTAATGCTAAAGATATCTTAGAAAAAAGTTTTTGTACTATTCAACGCATATCTGGGTGTGGGGAATAAGATGGTTCATACCTTTCTTGTATGTATTTCTCCGAAGGAGAACATAATAGCGCGAGGGAAAATTGAACCTGTTTACTATGAGATCATCAACTAGGACGTTAACTACAACACCGAGGTGACTCTTCCTCCAAGAAATTGTTCATGAGCATTAATATAAGTGTCATTTTAGTCTATGTCAGAGTGCATACCATAATTTAATTTAGAATTTTTATGAGCGACCTGGAGACACGAAGTAAAGGCAAAAAACATTTTTCAGATTTACGGACCTAGTGAACTCAAAGAAAAAGGACTTGAAGAGACATAAAGTAAAGGCAAAATCCATCTTGATGAAACTTGGTGGAATCTGGTGAAGAATTAAAACAATTTACTGATACTGTGATAGCTTAAAAAACTGTAATTGCTATTAAATTATGGATATGAATAAGTTTGAACGTGACTTTTGTGATCAAATTGCAAACAATATTTCAATGAGCAGCACTTTTTCTCCATCCCACTCAGTATTTTTTTCACTTCTCTTCCTTCATTTGACATCAATGTCTAACAGAAAAAAAAATTAATAAAAATAGTATTAGAAAATAAATGTTTTTCATGAGTATAACAATTTCAAGCTTAATCGCGCGCGCTCACACACACACACACACACACACATTTTTATATAACTATATGTATTTCTCGAAGTTGAATTTGAGAAGCCTTGTATCATCGCTACCATTTTGCCTATGTGATATAGACGTCTTGTTCAGTTTTCTGAATACCTAAATTTTCTATCCCCGAAAGATATGTTCTTAACATTGCTTATTGCTTTCTCCTCATAAAAATTGAGAAAATTCATATTGTAGCCAAGACGTCCATTTCTTTCGCCCGAAACTGAATTATCGTCAAGTAATATCATTTCTAATGTCCAGGTAATTTATTTTTCTTATGAAATGACCTGCATGTCCTTACAGCATCAGGAAAATGTTAATTTAATTTTTATTGATTTTTTTTTACGAACAATGATCATACAGCGTTTTCTATACGATTCTGTTACATTCTCTTTATTTATTAAGCATTGTTCATGTCCTCTAGTATGAGGCATTCTGGTGGGATAGAACTTATTAATTAATTGTAAAGGCCCACGGGACCAGCTTGCCAATCAAAACCATGATGAGGTGCCTAAATATTTATGAATAATCTAATCATAAAGATCGGACATTTCTTAGGTTAGAATCCGCTATTCCAAATAATCGTTCTGAAAAACGAGTTTGGCGTTAGGCGCCCTATATAAAATCATACATGCATGCATGTATCTTTATGATCATCGTCAGGCGCCATTGTTAATCTTCTGCTGAATATAGGCCTTCCTCACTACTTCTGTTATGACCTCTGTTATTTCTTTCCAGCAAACTCCAGAATTTAACGGCTTCATTTGCTGTCATACGTTTTCCTACGACTATTTTGTTTCTTGTTCATCATTCGAACATTTCACTATATCTGCTATCCTTCTTTCATGATACGTGTCCCAACAATTTCTAATGATACTTTTAAATTATTTCTATATCCTTACCAAGTGTATACTCGCAAGCAACCAGATGGTTGTCACTTGATCCCTGATGACAAAGGAAATTGATGAACATGGCTTTATATACATTGTTCACTCGTTTATTGCTGTTTTAATCAATCAGGCCAGCCTTTTCAGTCGTTTCGTTAATGATTTGGCACGGAAAAGAAAATGCCCTTTTTCTAAAGTTTCTGTTGATGTTCCTCAAAGGAACTTCATAAAAATCCCCCCACAATAAATATATATATATATATATATATATATATATATATACTATTTTTGTTGTTGTTTTTTATTAATATCAAAACCCATAACAGGATGGAAATAAATTTATAATCCTAATGTGATCGGTTTCTTTTTCTTAAAGAAATATATATATATATATATATATATATATATATATATTTGCGCTGTCTTTCACGGGAACAGTAACTGACTGATTTCTTAATTTTGCTTCAACATCGGTGAACTTCAACTAATAAAGCTGTCAATCCCGCCATTACATTTCCACTGGTTTTGCAGGAATCTTGGTGGGAGCTCCTTCATAACTCTTGTTCATCTCAATGAGTCGATCTCTGTTTATTTCTTGAGATTTTCCTAACTTTCTCTTCATTTCTGTATGACTTAATTTAATTGATATTTATTTAGTTATTTTCACCATTCACAATCATATGTTATCATTGATCTTATTGGTTATTTATATTTCAAAATATAAGGATATTTCTAAAGTGCTCGATATTTTGTTCCTACTTTCAGTAACTTTTTACAAAACCTACTTAAGCAATTTTTTAAAAACACCTATTTAAACGGCTTTTTAGTTATTTTCAAAATCCTTCCCTGAGTTTATATCCCTGATATATTTTATTTTTATGATGATTTTCTTGATGTTAGCTGAACCATACATTTGACTAATCTTTGTACCGTTAGAAGCATTTTTAACAACATTTCTTCGAATTCAAATTATTCTGGGAGAGTTTCAGTAAGGTCGTGGCTAAAGAGCTGCGATATTCTTGTAAGCGAGTTCGAACTCCAGTCGCACTATTACCTTTATTTTCAGACCTTTACACTTGAGAAAGGTACGAACCCTCTTATCCCTCTCTCCATGAAACAAATTATACTCTTACTGTTTTTCTTCAAGGATGGCTTTGACATTAAATAACCAACGATGGTTGATATGCCACTAAATAAAGAAATCTCACCAAACCAAACCAAACCAGGTTATTCAACTTTAGTTTTGAGTAGTCTCGTGATATTAGTAACATATCTTCAGCAATGTTTAACTTCCAATTTGTCTTATGAAATCTGCTTTCAAGAAATGCAGTAAACAATGCTTGAATCGGATCTCCTAATCTCACAATTTGAAAAATGTTCTTTATAATTTTAGATGATTGTTGTGCTACTACTTTGACTAAAATTCATCATGAGTCATAATTTACGTCACAATTTCTATGGAAAACTGAAGAGTGGAATAAACATCAAGAGTACAAAGTCTACGAGAGACCAAGACCAGAATAGGCATCTAGAGAAACTCATTATCACCGCTACTAATTGTTATAGCAATTATGTCACTGAATTATATACTTAGAAAATACAAAAGAGGCGAGAAATTTACAAAGCTAAAAGAAAAGATAAACCACCACATTTATACGATGATATTTAGATATTTACCCAGAAACCACTAGCACTAGAAACCCTTATAGAAGCTATTATAATCGGTAGCCAAAATATTGGAATGGAATACGTGATTGAAAAATGTGCCATGCATATAATGAACAAAAGAAAATACAAGATATACAAGAAATAGAGCTGATCAATCAGGAAAGCATCAAGACACTTGAAGTAAAAGAAAAGTAGAAGAACCTGGTAATATTAGGAGCGGACATTATTGAGCAAAGATTAGAAAAAAAAGTAAGAAAGGATTATATCAGAAAAAAGAGAAAGAAATCAAACTCTTCAGCAAAAATCTAATAAAAAATAAATACCTGCGTTTTCTCCTTTTTTAGATGACCTTAAACTGGACATGGAAGAAACTTATATATATGGAGCATAAAACAAGGAAATTGATGACGTTGCATAAGGGAAGTGATGAAGATTCAGCATACCCAATATTTTCTCGAGAAGATAATTCCCGAGATAATAACATGTGCTGTTGTTGTAAATGAGTCATTTTTTTAGCTCATCATTGGATTATAAATATTGTTATTTAGAAGGTGGTGTATGTGTCGTACTAAACCGGTATCATCATTTTTCTTTTCGTTGCCAAAAAGGTATATCTTTTATTTCTACGTCATATTATGTGTGTTTGTCCCTCTGCAGCAATGGTGGTATGGTTACGTAAACATACATAACAAAACTGGTCAGTTGAATCAACTGAGTGGAATGTAAATATCTTTAGTAAAATGACCGCCTCGTTCTCACTAGGAGAATTATTCATTCATAAACACACACACTGCCCCCTATATATATATATATATATATATATATATATATATATAGATAGATAGATAGATAAAATCATCCACAGACAGATCTGCTTCGTTCTATCAGAACTCGTTAGAGTGGCTAGACATACTAGCTTCCCGTAGCTGGGATCGAAACCCGCTTGACTCAAACGCCAATCCAAGCCTCTACCCCTCAGCCACGAGGAACCAGTAGCAGCAACGTAAATTTTAAACGGTTATGAATCACAATAACTATTGTTTACATACATCCGCTTCACGGCTACCGAGAGCTCAATTCATATATGAAGAGCCTTACAGGTTTGGTTAAAAAACAAATATATTTCCTTTTTCATGATCTTATTATGTTTGCTCTCTTGTTTTCTCGCTAGTTTCTTTGCATGATGGATAATTTGAAAGAGTAGTTCTTCTGTGATCAGCTCCAATGTTTTTGACAAAAAATAAACCCTTCCAATACAATAAATAGGATACCCAAACTACACAAAAACAATAACGACAAAAAAAAAAATCCATGTACGTCCTTTAATTTTAGCGACTCGTTTATATGCGAAATTAGTTCTCGCAAATCATTAGGGATCTTCAGATCAGTGTTCAACTATCGTATCGGACTTAGCTTAGCTTAGTAAATGAATAAATATGAGAAACTAACGACACTTTTAATGATGAGATTTACCAAATAACCTCTGGGAGATGTAATTTATTGGAAAATTAAATATTTCCCCAAAGATCGGAAACTGTCAATTAAAATTCCCCTCAAATTAATCTTCTGAAGTGTGCCCAACAATATCTGGGTTTATAACATTATCTGTTTTCACTCAGAAATATACTGTGGTCTTTTGCATTTGCAGTAATTCCTCTCACGCCATAAAAGAAGAAGAGAGACTTTACTACAAAAAAGGATACAAGCAGTATACAATCTGTGAATTCTTAGATGTTTTGTTGTATATTCATACAATTGAAATTTAATTTGACAAGAAAATATGAAAAATGGGATACATTGCAAGTGACTGCGTCAAAAATGATTGAAAAAAAAACTCTAAAATAAATGAAAATATGAATTATATTGATAACGTCTCAAATTCAATAAAATTTTAGAGTAATAATTTATTAAGAGAATTATAATCCGTTGAAAGTTGACTACCCAAATCATTTTGCGCAATATACGTTCATACATACATACATACATACATATCGTGTATATATATACATATATATATATATATAGAAAAACGTAAGAATTAAAAAAAAACTGTTATGTTGCTCCCATTTTTTAAATTTTGATCCTCAAAGCAATTGTAATATAATGGCCAAGGGATTTCGTTTTATGCCTTTGGGTTTAGTTAGGCTGAGAACCTTTCGGTTCAGTGCATGGGTTAGCTAGGTGCAACATGAACTCAGGTGTTCACACGCACGCGGTGCGGATGTGTCATTCAGAGATGTCAAAATAAAAATCCCAGATAGGGATGAATGACTTCATGCACCAGCAGCGAGCGGGAGGATTTTGGGTTGAGATGAGACACCGAACGAGAAGGGTCGACTCTCGGGGCTCGCAGGGGCCAGACGAATTTGCGTGCTACGGGTGCCGTACAAGATGGGGGGTGCAGATGAAAATGCCAAAATAGAAAGAATGTGTATCTCTCTCCTTATGTCGAAGAACCTTTAAACTCAAAGGTAATAAAAAAGTTTCCTACCTGAACTAAGAAGTCGTAAGTGTTTTTCGTGTTTCGGGATTCCTATGTTCTATGTATATGTTATGAACATTCTATGTACGTTTCTCATATCCGTATCTGGCTATGGTACACAATGTCATTGTTGTAACCTTATAACAATGAAATTAAGATAAGGTTAATAAATATCTGTCGGTCGGTATTTCTCTCTATCTCATATATATAGTCATATAAATCTCAACGTAAAAATTCGCCTGACTGTACTTTTCGTTTTTTTCGATTTCTCAAATATCTTTCTTTCTCTGCCTGATGATTGTCGTAATTAGACGGGATGAAACCTAGGGTCGCTGTCAAACATCCATGCTATCAAATATATATCAACACTAATACATATTTATTTATTATTATCATTTTTAATAGCTCTATCACAAATATTGAGCACTCTCCAAATTATACCGAATTATACCGAAGGGATATAGGTTCAATCATACACGGTTATAATATATATATATATATATATATATATATATATATGTATATATATATATATATATATATACTAGCTGTACCCGGCTACGGGTTGCTGTGGCTCAATGCATGTTTCTAATATGTTTAATTTTCCAATACTTGTGGATACTCAATATTTTTGGTAGTTCCAGTTTCTGTGTAAATAAAGAGGTTGTCTGGATTGCCAAATCTGGAACAGGCAACATATAATTGCCCATGTGAAAAGCAATCAGCGTGTAAAGATATGCCACACAATTCTAAATATTGTCCCTGTGCTTTGTTGATCGTGATTGCAAATGCCAATCGAATGGAGAATTGCAATCTCTTAAATTGAAGTGACATATCTGTTGGAATTTAGTGAACAATTCGTTACTACCGAACCAACAAAATATCGTTTAAGAAAGAAAACTTTTAACGGATGTTTTTCGTTGAAGGTAAACACAAAAAATATTTTGTAAACAATTCGTTAGAATAAAAAAAATACTTACTAGTGAACCAACGAAATATGGTTTAAAGTCTAGTGTCTCTGTTTAAGTCAACCAAAAAAGAAAGAAAAGTGACTAAGCAGAAATAAATCACGTGTAATATTCTTGGAAACGGAAGTTATGTTTTTGCGTTCGGCTTTTGTAGGAGAAAAACGACTTATTACAAATATTTTTTAATTATTGTAATATTTTTGGATTATAAGTATATAAAAACACTCCTGAATTCGAATAAAATACTCACTGAAAATTTTAAGCCAATTAGTGGTATAAAACTGGAGATTATCGGTTAGTAACAAACATTTATATCTTTATTTATATAGATATATTGTTGAGAAGCAATAAAATCGATAAGTTTATTACATCATAAATTTATTTCGTCCTTTCGCTGGACTAGTCAGATAGGATTTTTTGCTGCATAAGCTTATTCATGTATATTTACATATATTATGAATTTACATTAAGCGATCAATTTGGATAATTTCGTTAAAGCATGTCCATAGAATCTATTGATATAATCTAACCATACTAATATATATATATATATATATACTTATGGAAAATAATAGATTTTAGTGAAACTGAGAAGATGATATAAATAAGTGGAAAAGTAGATAAATCAAACTCTTACAATGGGTTTACAGGTAATATTTCGTTCTTTATTAACAAAACTTCTTCCGACTTAACATTTTTTGAGTAAAGAACGAAATATTACCAATAAACTTTTCATAAGTTTTAGATGTATGCACTTTTCCACTTATTCTTATCATATATATATATATATATATATATACGCGTGTGTGTGTGTGTGTGTTCGTGTCTGTGTGCGCGTAATAATTCTTTTCTATTCTTAAGAGGATTCTAAAAACGTGACAATACCTCTCCGATGAAATTATGTTAATGCTTTGGTTTGGTTTCTTTGTTTAATGGCATATCAACTCTTTTTAGGTTATTTAATGTCAAAGCCACTCTCCTAGAAGAACAGTAGTGGTACTATTTAACCCATAGCTGGGAGGATAAGGTGCTTCATACCTTTCCCAAGGGTATTTGCGCGAAAGTGAACGTAATAGCGCGACTGGAGTATGAACTCGCGTACTACGATTCCGCAGTCCATCGCTTTAACCATTACACCACGTGAACACCCCCATATGTTAATGATGAATACGTGAAAACCAAACGGTTATCCGAGTAATTGGGTTGAACAAGAAGCAACTTTCATAGACTTTTGAATGGTACAATTGGTTATTATCGAATGTGATTATAACTATAATTGTTATTTTATATATATATATATATATTAAATATCAAATGTTGAAACCCAGAAAAAGTTTTCTATTACTTAAGTTTCCCAGATATCGATCCTAGTGTAGGCAGCAAAATCAATAGAATATTTACTCATTTTTCCACCAACTTTAGGACTGATATTTGTGAAACGAGAGAAGTATGACAATTTTTTGTTCCAATATTGCATATTGGCCTACGTATACAGTTTGTAGCGCTATTCTAATTTTTTACTGTTAAGATTATATTTTAGTTTTTTTTTTACCCGCCCCCATATATATATACATATATATATATAACACAAGTGTATTAAAAAAGGTCCGTTATTAATAAATGATTCCGTATTTTTCTCTCGAATAAGGTGTTTTAAATATACATTGCGCGCAATGAACGACCGTAAACTTTGGTAATTTACTAAGCTTTTTTTTTTTGCTTAGATGTGGCACAAGGCCATATGAAAGGGAACGACCGTAAACTTTGATAATATAAGCCTCCCAAAATATTTCTTCAATATCTAGAGATTTAAAAGAAAACATTCAAAGGCTCAATACTTTCAAAGCTCCTGTAATTTAATCGAAATCAATTTTTCGCCGTAAAGAAACAAGAGCGTAAACTTGGACGTAGCTTACAATGTTTATTAGGATTATTATTACTTAAAATATTCGAACTATTGATCTCATCTTTATTGTTATAATCACAACGTTACAGCCTATATGTCCTTCAGCTTTCTTTTGGTGTCTCATTGTCAAATATATGGCGCTGTAGATAAAGCCTTTGGTTGGAAGGTACTTCTAAGTGAAATCCTCTGGGGGTTGCGGGTCAATACTCATCAACAGGTAAAACTATCAAGGAAGACGCACTATAACTTAATACGTCTACCCGTTCATGATTAATAGAATTAGAACAGTCTATCTCCGTGGTTCAAGTAAAGAGTTCAGTTCGATATGCTGTATGAACTCCTGAATTTAATATGAAACACCCGAAGAAGGCCGAAGGTCATATCGACCGAAACCGTGTCGTTATAACCATTAAGATGTGGTGAATAGTCTGAATATTCTAAGTTATAACAAGTATCAAGTTTCATCCCAGAAATTTAGACGAATAAGTTTACTTGGATATCCCGCACAAGCTAAAACCTTGCCACGAATACACAAAATACAAAAGTGTTATAAATAGTTAACAATATCGAGTAAAAACTTTATTATCTAGACTAATAACCTTTTTTTTTTTGGTGTAGGCTCTGCAAGAATAATTCTAATTGAAGTTACGGTAAAGTTAAACCTAAAAACAAGGTAAACATCGACATTTTAAAAACATATCTCGGTTTATGAAAGACTCATTTTTTTGGTTTGTTAAATGGGATATCAACCTTTGTAGGTTATTTAATGCCAAAGCCATTCTCCTAGAAGAACAGTAATGGTGCTATTTAACCCATAGCTGGGAGGATAAGGAGGTTCATACCTTTCCCAAGGGTATTTGCCAGAAAGAGAACGTAATAACGTGACTGGAGTACGAACTCGCTCACTATGATTCCGCAGTCTATCGCTTTAACCATCACATCACGAGGACATCCGCCTCATTATTTTGGGTAAAGAATTAGTGTTAAAACATCATTTATTACATGAGTATTTATAAATAGTCATCCACAGACAGACCTGTTTCGTTCTATCAGAACACTTCAGTGTGGCTAGAGAAGATGTATATATATATATATATATATATATATATATATATATATATGCAAAATTTTATTTTTGGTCACAATAAAATAGTGAAAAGTGAGCTGGCTGATGAGAGTCTTTAAGTAACTGTCTTTCGTCGAAAGAACTACAAGTGTAATACAAAAACGCCGAAGGAAATAACAAATAAATTGACTAGCTATAAGTTTGTCTTTATTAAACTGCTTCATTGAACAGAAAATATGACTTCAAATTTCCCTTCTAAAACTGGACAAATCCTTATAACTTTTAAGGAAAAAACTGATAATCAAAATCCCTTTTTGTAGTGTAGAAATTATATTGTGTAAAGTCTTATTTTTCGCTGCCAGTTTGCATATGAGCAAATATACAAGCAATTGTTACCATGAAAAATGAAGAATTTAGTTGTACTTCCGTTAAATGTAGGAGACATCAACAACGAAACTTTGACAAAACGAAAAGTGACAAAAAGCGGAAATTCTTGTACAATATCCACAACTCTTCGACAATAATTCACGAAATATAAATTCGACTATTGAATAAATCTGACGGGTGTGGTGAATAAATACGATAAGTAAACTATGAAAATGGACGCCTTCCGAAGTGACTAATATTTCCTGACAATTTGTAAACCAACGCAAAATGTATGTAAGCAAATATGTAAAGTCGATGACGACTATTACAGACACAGATACATAACCGCACACACACACACACATGCACAGACAAAAACATTCACACACACACTCACACTCAAACACATATATCTTTATGAGTTTTAATATGTCTATATATACTTATGTCCTTTCATATATTTATGTTACCCTTGATTCTCGTTTGTATTCTATCCTGACATGAACTGCTTGGGGAATACTTAATCTGATAATTTCTATAGAGAGATGTTCTAGATAAGACAATATCAGCGGGTCAGGGACATTGTAAATACAAATAGATAATGTTCCGAAGAGACCTAAGTCAGATCATATGTTGAGATTGGTACTCGGAATAATAAGTAGTTTTCTTGAAATAATCTCACTTCCTACAAAACACACGATCATTCATTCATTCATTCATATATATATATATGTGTGTGTGTGTGTGTGTGTGTGTGTGTGTGTGTGTGTGTGTGTGTGTGTGTGCTTTTTTGTGTATTTATATGTGTGAGTATTTCTCGGTGTCTTGGTTTTTGTGTGTGCATGTGAATCTCAATGTCTGTGTGTGTTCTGTGTGGCTACATGTATGAGTATTTCTGTGTGCCTGTGTCTGATCAGAAAATATGCGTCGGTATTGTTATGCCCCTATCTGTAAGTATATATGGATATCTCCATTACATAATATATATATATATATATATATATATATATATATATATATATATATAAATCACCATCAAGTCACGCTGAGAGCACGGATTTCCTCTCTTTCCATCAATCTATATTATCCTTTGCTCCCATCAGGTCTTCCAAACTACATCCAGTGTCCATACACACGCACAAACACACACACACACACACACACACATATATATATATATATATATATATATATATATATATATATATACGGAGTCCTACCGATAAATCAGTAACCAACATTTGAAAATGGCATTTATTTCCTGCAACAGCATCTCGTTTTCAATACGGTCTCGTCCATTCTCAGTGAAAGCAATTCTTCACAGACCGAACCTAATGCAGTGAAAATTTCAGAATAAAATCCGGATAACGGATCTAAAGTCAACTTGCTTTTTGTATGTGCTGGCAACTACTGCATGCGTCAAACTGAGGAACAACATTTAACAAGGCATGCTAATTCCCGTGTGCGACTGTAAAAGTGAAACAAATATTGAACGGTACATTTTCTTTTTTTAGTAGAAGAATTATATTGTAAATTGAAAACCATGACCAGAATATCCGGCAACACTTGTTTGCAACATACGGAACCACAGGACAATTTATAAAATACTGACCTGTGAGTCTCGGGGTTGGAAGATATCAAGTATTCCTATCTAATGCTTATACGAAGTTGTTTTTTACTAATTATTTCAATTTAGATATAATTATTTGTTTGTACGCAGTTATATGATTTAAAGAAACTAATAACCATCCTTGATACACTCTTATACCGATAACTATGTTAATACAAATAATTTACAAATATATGGGATCAAATATTCTAAGAGAATGCAAATAATTTCTTAACAAGTCTAGTTGACCCATAAATTGGAACCTAACAGTTAACAGACGTTAGTGGACCTGGGATTAATGTCAATGAAGAAGTAATCAAGACGCTTCAGATCTCTAGAATTGGAGCCTAATCATCAGATGCAGTTAAGTGTCATATCGTGAACAGCCTTTTGAGGGAAAGTATCTGCTTGGGATTGTCATTGTAATCTAAGACCCACCGAGAGGTGTGAAAAAGTTTTGGAATACAATCGCATTCGTATGTTAATAACATATCATTAATCACAGATCACTCTGATCTGAACTATTTAACTTTGCATTATCGATAACAAATCTAGTTAGTTCTGGTTCGGGTGCCATGAAAGACAACACTTGACAAAAAAACCCTCAAAATGCTATATGCACATTGGCTATTCCTGGTATTGTTTTCACAATTCTACAGGAGTCAATCTGTGTCTACTTGCCTTGAAATCAGCCTTCGAAATCCAGTGACTTGACTTAAACTTGAACACAGAATAGAAGACCACGTGATAAACGTGCGAATAATAACCTATAAACGGTATATTTTCTATTAATATTTCAGTCCAGGACAGATTCTGAGTCATTGTACTATCTGTGATTTTCACTAATCATTGGATTTATGCAAGACCTATTTATAAACATAGCTTTATGTAAGGTTTGCCAAGTTGGTTTGGGCTATAGAATACACCGACTGCATCTCTGCAAAGAGGTAAGACTACTCAAACGAATGTCCTAGATATGACACAAAGCAATCAAATGATGGAGCTCCAGCTTTCGATAATGCGGAGTACCCCTTCATTGCTATCTCTCTCAGGTCTACTCTGGCCTGGAGTGGTAGCACCTGGTAGGGTCCTGTCTATGGGTCAAATAGAAATAAAATGTGTTATTATGCTAAACTGATTTTTTTAAAAATGAACTGTTTTTACATTAAAAAACAAACAACAGCAAAAACTGTACTCATGCTAAACTGAATTGTTAGTGATACATAGCAATACCTTGAACCATTTAACTTTATTGACATGCTAAAGTAACTGATTGATCGTTTAATTGTGTGTAAACAAAACACTATTTAAACCAATGACTAAATGTTTGTAAACAAAAGACTGTACTTTTGCATGACTGAATATTTAGACATTAAGCGAAACCATTAAACTGTGTACAAAAAACGGGCTAAGGCTTGTTTAGAAATGTTATATTTAAAATGCGTTTAGAGATCATATATTTGATATAACTATAAAAAACAATTTGATATTAAATGACCTGCAATGGTCGATATGCCATAAAACCAAACCAATCTACTTGCTTACAAATCATATACGAGGATCATTAAATTAGTTTCTAGACTTTTTTCGTATCAGCATTTTTATTGATGTACACACATGAAACTCTAGTCCACTTCGAAGTAATCTTCTCCGGTTCCAATGCACTTTTACCGTTACAACAACTCATGGAAGGCCCCATGGAAGACCTCTTGTGTGAGCGTGTCTATGATCTTCGCCACAGCCTCTTTCATCTCCTCAATATTCTCATAACGATAGCCTCTGAGCTAAGGGAATTACCAAAAGTCACAGGATGCAAGGTCTGGACTATAGAGAAGCTGAGGAACTGTCTTGATGCCCATCTTGGTCAAATAGTCTGTGACAAGGATGGAGTTGTGGACTGGTGCATTGTCCTGGTGGAAATACCACTGACCCGATTTGAAGAGTGCTGGCCTCTTCCGACGGAATCTCATCCTGAACTCCCTTAAAAGCTCAACATAGTAACCCTAACCCTAACCCTAAACCTTTGGCCAATCAACTCTGGTGTATTGACTTCCTTAATCCTCCCACACCTCTCATCAGCCATCCCAGACTCCCTGCCTGCCTTGAATTTCTTATGTCACTAAAAAACTGATGCTTGATTCATGCAAGATGGTCGAAAAGCAGTCTGAAGCATTCCATACGTTTCTGTGGCACTTTTTCCAAGTTTAAACAGAATTTTATTGTATATCGTTCTTCTAAAGATTGCTCACGTCCAGATTGCATTTTTGAAATTCACCAGCTGTGACAATCAGGCTTTAGTAGGGTGTAGTCCAATTCCTGCTGTAGCTGTACATTTGAACCGGAAATCATAAAAATTGGTCAGTCATCTCCGAAGATATATAGCAATAACATACTGAATTTTCAAGTGTCTAAAACAATTTTAAATGCCTGTACAAAAAAGTCAGGAAACGTATTGAATGCACTGCGTATACTTTTTTTCGTATTAACAGATTTTGGCGTTAAATAACCAACCAAATTTGAAATGTCATAAAACCCACCAAAACAAATCCATGTAAGGTGACTATGACTAAATACTATACTAAATACTAATATCAGAAAGATAAATTCACAATCACGTTTTTTGGTAACGGTATGAGTAAATAATATGTGAGTCCTAATTTAAAAAAAAATATTCTGTTAGTTATTGAGACCTTCTCATGATTATTCTCAACATTTCAAAATTTCTACAGAATCGGAGACTGAAGATTTTTCTTTGTCCTTTTGAACAAACTCCATATTTTTTTGTAAAGAATATCTTTTTATAGATTTCTGCGCTTAGAGTTGTAAAACTTTACAGGGATACGCAATAGAATGTTGGTTTAAACTGAGGAATTATTGAGCCGATGGCGCTTTGACACAATTCTATTTCTACGTATTTAATGGACAGTTCTGACTTGTGGTTGAGATAAGCACATATTTTTCATTGATTGGAATGCTTGGTTATAGAACCCCATGTAAAATTAAGGTTTTGAATGCCAATTTTTAAGTTAGGCAGACATTACTATTGCGATAATTGACGTAAGTTAATCTTCCTCATACATTTTAACTTATGTCGTTTTCTACTGCACAAAACAAATTGCTAAATAGAATGTATTATTAAAGATGAAAGATCATTTATAGATCCCCATAAAATTTGCAATGCAAATTCTTTTTCTTCTTCTTCTTCTTCTTCTTCTTTTTCTTCTTCTTCTTCTTCTTCTTATTATTATTATTATTATTATTATTATTATTATTATTATTACATTGGTTTACAAAGAAATTAATGTAAGCACAAAAATACCCGTTTTTACCTAATTTGAGGGTGCTGAATTCAAATTTGAAATGCGTTTTCATTCATCACCTCTAGTTTCTTAGATATGCATAGTGTGCATTTTGTGCATATACGGTACATAAAGGCGTATATGAATTCAGGGTTAATTCTAATATTATGAAACTTATGGCTTATTTTTTTAGTTATTATGCACTAAATGTAAGTGATAGCATTACATTATATATATATATATATATATATATATATCAAGACGGGTTTTGACAGTTAAGGCAGAAGGTCTCAATCCACACTCTGGCAGTCATTGGAAGAGGTTGTCTCGCAGGCGGCGCAGGAGGTTGGTGTCCCTCAACTATCGTGTTACACATCTTTTGGGTTACTAAATATTTGTATTACATTTTCAAATGCACATTTAGTTTTTTGTTATATTTTCAGATTCTCCAATGGCTTCAAATATGTCAAAATGTTGTGGATGCCTCAACAAGGCCAATTCTTTCTGCTACGTGTGTGGGGACTTCACAACAGTAGCACAGCGTCGAACCATCACTTCCCTCCTCAGAACCGCCTACTTTCACTATTTTGACTGTAAAATTGGTGATCAGGACAAGTCTTGGGCTCCACACATCAGTTGTAAAGCCTGCTACAATGGACTAACTGCATGGTTTAATGACAAGAAAGCGGCTTTCAACTTTGCAGTCCCGATGGTTTGGAGAGAACCGCGAAACCACGCAGATGATTGTTATTTTTGTTTAACTAATATAACTGGTTTCAATGTATCTTCAAGGAAAAATATCAAATTTCCCAACCTTCGATCTGCTATGAGACCCGTTCCCTATTCAGATGATCTTCCAGTACCCACATCTCCAGTAAATAAGGATATTCTTTCCTCATCAGATGAAGAAATGCCTTCAAGGGAGGATTCTGCCGAGTCAATATCTTTGGAAGATATTGAGTCTACATATTCAGGAACAAGTCATAGGTCTTCTTATGAGGATGCAAGCGGGCTTCACAAAGTACTGTTATTTTCTCTGTCTCTGGGATAGTTGTGCTGTATCCCAGTATTACAAGCAGAAAGACTTTGGGTCTAGAAACACTTTTGTTCCTGGAGAATCCTCTGGTGGACATGAATAAGGTGCTTCTTCCTCCTTTTAACATCATGCTTGGTTTGATGAAAAACTTCGTGAAGGCGTTGCACAAAAATGGTGCTGCCTTCCAACACTTGTCTAGTCTTTCAACAGGTCTTAGTACTGCTAAGCTCAAAGAGGGCATCTTTGTCGGACCTCAGATCCGAGAAGTGCTGACGGATACTGATTTTGAGGAGCTTCTTAACTTAAAGGAACTGAGAGCATGGGAAGCATTCTAGTCAGTCTGTAGTGGCTTCCTTGGTAACACACGCGTACCAGATTACCAAGCCTGTATTGAGAAGTTGCAAAAGTCTTACGAGGATATGGGTGCCGAATGTCACTCAAGATTCATTTTCTTCATTCCCACCTCAACTTCTTCCCGCCAAACCTTGGAGCAGTGAGTGATGAATAAGGAGAAAGATTCCACCAAGACATTACGAAGATGGAGAGCAACTATCAAGGCAAATGGAACCCCGGCATGATGGGAGACTTCTGCTGGATGCTCTTGCGTGACATCCCGAAGGCAAAATACACAAGATCGTCTAAGAAAACACACTTTTGACTGTCTGTGGTACTATGAATTGTGTAATTGTGTCATCCAAGTATATTCATTCAATCAGTGTTCTTCATTTATCCTGTTTTATCTGTTATAAGCTGCTGCAACTCTTGAAATATGCACATATATTCTCTATTTATATTAAAACGAGACTATTTAAAAGCCAGAAAACTAGAGGTGATAGAACAAAACTATTTATAAATTTGAATTCAGTACACCCAAATTAACAGAAAACACTTATCCCCATTCTTGTCTCAGACCAAAAATTTATTTTTGTAAACCAGTGTTCTTCTTCTTCTTCTTCTTCTTCTTCTTCTTCTTCTTCTTCTTCTTCTTCTTCTTATTATTATTATTATTATTATTATTATTATTATTATTATTATTATTATTAACTCCTTGAAAGTTTATCACATCTTTGTCAGTAGATGGTCTTTCACGGTAGTTTGAGTGACAGCAAGTTTCCTCAAGTCTCTAGGACTCTTCTCAGTAGTTCTTATGGCATTGTTTTGTGCTTCTATCGGAGAAGATTCAGTTTCTCTCACATGGTTTTTCTTTTTTTGAGTCGTTGTATTGATGCTTCGACGCTATTTTCAGTGTTGACGAGTCCTCTACTTCATTCTTTTCTTGACACTTATATTATATCTATGTCATCTCCCAAATGTAAGGCCTTATGCATGGTCAACTGCTTTCTCCTCTTCTGGTCCAATTGTTGAAGTTCTTCTCTCATTCATTTCAAGAATAATCCCAAGTATCTTACAAGGAAGACAGCCCAGATGTTTATCCTTTGATGGTATTCCTGCTGCAGAGCTTGGTTTCGAGAAGTTTTTTCGCTCGTCTGAAATACTCTTTTCTTCATCTCTGCTTGTTTGATGGTGTCCGCTTCTGATATTGCTAATGTTCCTTTTCTCCAAGCGTTCTGATATGTTGTCGATTTGGCAGTTCTATTCCTTTCGCTTTTTTTCTTTTTGTGCTTCTTGTTATAAGCATGCTGACTTCCATTCCTATATCCTGACTGTATATTCTTATTGTTTCTATTAGAGCCTCACCTTCTTTTTTCGTTTTTGAAAACAGCTTGATGTCATCCAAGTAAAATTAAGTTTGCTGGTTCTTTCTTTCGATTGAGTAAATTTGTTAACCATTTGCATTTTCTTGGTATGCATCATTGCTGCTACAAATAGTAATGGTGAAAGTACATCTCTTTGGAATATAGCCCTCTAGATTCTCACCTCTGTTGGAGTTTTTACTTTTGTGTATTATTTGTTCTCTTTTGTGAGTTTTCACACTAGTGTAAGCTGATAATTTCTTAGTAGATTTTGAGTGACAACAAGTCTCCCCAAGTCTCCAGGACTCTTCTTAGTATTCTGGCCGATCTCAATAATGTTGTAGTTTGGATGGTCCCTACTCTTCCTCTTATTTTCAAGTCCTCCAGTCCTCGTACCAAAAGCAACAATTACAATTGATATAATCGACACTTTCATGTTCCTCAGATTTTTCAATTCCATAGCAAGATCAAGGTACTTATTCTTATTTTCACTTTCTTTCAATTTCACTCTGTGGTCCGCCGGGAAGGCAAAGTCCATAATTCTGCAAGTTCTTTTTATTGTTATTGATTATCATGCGGCCGGGATTTAGTGATCCGTTTGTATCTCAAAATCCCAGAGGAGTTCGTGCGTCTCATTCTCTAAGACAAAATCTTGGTTGAGCATGTACCATTTGTGCGTATGGTCAAACTTCAACTTATTGCGCAATCCCCAGTGGATCAACTTGCCCACCCAGTCGTGCCTAGTTTTATATTTCTTTTGTGCTAATTTGACGCATTCACTTTTTATATGATTGACCGCTTCGTGTCTTTCACCACATACCCTACATCTGCTGTTTTGTTGCGTCTCATCTATTCTCACTTTGATATCCTTTGTTCTTATGGCGTTGTATTAGATGAGATTCAGTTTCTCTATTAAGGTTTCTTTTTCTTTGTCAAATCTATGTTTTCTCGTGTGATAGATCGCTGGCTGGTCGCTTAAAACGGCCATATATCTGTTTTTCCCTCTTTTTGTTTTCTGGTTATTGTCGTTCTGCTGGTTCACGTGACGTTAGTATTGTTTCTGGTGGCTGTAATATGTCTTTCATCCGTGCTTTTCTGTGTAGTCTTCGAGTAGTAGTATCGATGTGTCCTCGCTGTCTTCAATGCTAGCAAGTTCTTTTCCTCTCTGTCTTCTTGACCCATATAGTCAGTCAACGTCATGTCTGGGTTGCAATGCCTTGTACATAGTCATTAGTTTTCTTGTTCTTTGGTCAATTTATTTAAGTTCTTCTCTGGTCCACTTCAAGAATGATCCCGAGTATCTTACCAGGGGCGTGGGGCAGTCCAGATATTTGTCCCTTCGACAAAGTTCCTACTATAGAGTTTTGTCTCGAACAATTTTCTGGCTTCTCTGACAGACGCTTTTTAATTTTTTTTCTTTCATTTATTGTTGTTTGATGGTGTCAGCTTCTAATATGCCCAAATATTTTTAATACTTGGGGATAATGTGTGTCGTTTGCCACTTTTCATAGCTAACATGGTGCATTTTTCTATGCCAAATTCCATTCCTATGTCTTGACTGTATATTCTCGCTGTTTGTATTTGGGTTTCCAATCTTTTTCGCTTTTGGCAAAAAGTTTGATGCCGTTCGTGTTCAAATGATTGGTATTTTCATGCTATTTACTGAGTTTGTATCCGGTTGTGCATTTCCTAAGAATGGCAATCACAAATCATCATGGCTATCACAAATAGTATTTGTGATTGTGCATCTCCCTGGAATATTCCTATTTGGATCTTTTCCTCTGCTAAGTTTTGTCCTCCCACTCTTAATTCTTCTTTCCAGGTTTGCATGGTCTTCTCGATAAACGGTACGCTTTGGTTAGATATCTTATACATTTTGAGAAAGTGTAGTATCCAGCTTTTGGGGACCATATTGTAAGCTTTTTTGTAGTCGATCCAGGCCATAGCTAGAGATTTCTGCCTGGTTTTACTTTTGTTGAGGATGTGTTGATCAATATATAGTAGTTCCTCTGTGCCTCTGGTTCTCTTGCGGTATCCTTTCTGTTCGTCGGGAAAGATTCTGCGGTTTATCAATGAGTTGTAGATCTTCTCCTTAATTTGCACCGTTAGTATTTTCCATACGATCGGTAGGCACGTAATTGTTCTATAGTTGGTAGGGGCAGTTCTTTTGAGGGGATTTTTGGGATCAGAGCGGTCTTCCCACTGGACATCCATTTGTGTATCTTAGTTTTCTGTATGCATTTATTCACTCCAGTAACAAGTCTGTCGTGTACGTTGGTAAATTTTTTAAACCAAAATCCGTGTATGCCATCTAGGCAAAGGATTTTCTGTTTGCTATCTTTTTAAGTGTTGCCTTGAGCCCATCGGGGAATATATTCACCTGAGGGCCTTCTCCAAGCATTTATAACTCTGTTTCCATGTTGTTTATCCATTCGTTTTTTTTTTTTTTTTTGTTATGATCTTTCTGTTCCCATATTTTGCTCCAAAATCTTCTTGCCTCTCTCGCATCCGGTCGTTGATATGGCTTCATCCATTCTCCCCTTAATTGTTGGTTGAATTTTTTCGTTGTTTATTTGGTTTGGACTTGTCTCTAGATATCGTTTTAGTCTTTTTTCTTTCGCTAGTATTTTTCAGTTTGTATCCTCAAACTTTTTTGAGTTCTGTTTGCCGTGCTTTTTCAATTTCGTCCGAAATTTTCTCAATGATTCGTTTTAGTATTCTTGCTTGTTGTCGTAGTCTATTTATCTGCCATTCAAGTCAGAGTTCCCACCCGTGTTTTGACTTTCTGTCCGTGGTCTTCAAGGGAAGATCCATTTTTTCACTGACTAATTTTGCTCCTGCGTATATTAAATCGTTTAACTCCGTAATGACGTTTGTCGGTATATTTGTCAATAAGTCGTTCACTTTCTTAGTTTCGGACTTGACTGTCCTCCAGCCTTAGTTCCTGGGAGAAGGCAATGTGGTTTTCTTTTCAGACAAGATTCTTCTAATGGTGTCTATATTAGTTTTTATTTATTGGGCCAGTGTTTGCGTGTGTCTTTGCGGTCCATGAGCCATTTTTCTGTTGTGTTTGGTTACGAGTCTATGACTTTCCTGTATTTATTGTCTCAGTAAGTGTTTGTTAATGTATTTGTCTATATATTTGTTGGTGGATTTCTAGTATTTTGAGGTGAGAAAACCAAGTATTTTTTGTTATTGTCCCGACCTGTCAGCCAGCTTTTGATTTGTTGCCTTACATCTGTTGAATTCTGTCCAGATTTCTCTCATTCTTTTTCTATACCCTCTTTTGGCAGGGTTGCTTCTAAAATAACAGTGTAAGGCTAGTTTGTTATCTTTCCTTATCCATTTTCTACGCAGTAATCTATGATGGGAATAGTCAATTTCTCCATCGTTTGGGTACCTGAAAGAAGATTTATTTGTGTACCTCAAAAAAGAACAGCCAACATTTCCAGGATACCCCTCAGATCCCCCATCCTGGCAAGCAAGGGAGCCCCTGCCGATCATGACACCCAAATTTTGATTTAGGTTTCGATTTGTCAGGGGTTGTTTTTTATCTGCGCGTCTGACACAGATGTGACCGAGAACCGTTACGGTAGCTGTTTATGAAAAGTGGGTCACAAATAATTAAATGAATACATTCTTAATTGTTAACTTAGTTTAAGTCCGTTAACCTGCTATTTTTATACATTACCTCTCAAAATAAGTACCTGAGCTAGTTCCAGGTGTTCCTATATCACCTTTTTGATTTTATATTTACTGCCCTATTTTAAGACTTTATTTTCACTAAGGTTGGTCCTTTCTTAAAGAGTAGGTTCCTATGGTCTTCTCGGTTTCATTGAGAACGGTAATTGTTCTTACTTAACGCTTTCAGATTATATCAAGTACACATATTTTCATCGATTGAGAGAAGTCACACGTAAGCTATATAGAATTTAACGCGGAAAATTTAAATAAATATAATTCGTGATTTCGAAATACTTTAGCTGAAAATAATTCTGGAAAAGAAAATTTCTTCATTTAAGTTACAAATATTCATCAAAACATTTCACGAGCAACGAAATCCATTACGCTTTTCAAATGAAAGACATACTTTACAAAGCTGATTTTCTTCTTGAAAAACGCAGCAAAGATTCGTTTATCTTTCCCCAGCTGTTCGATCCTACCTGAGACATGCCATTTTTTCTATTATAAAAAATTGAGGTCATGTGACATTCGAGAATATACAATTCTAAAGTCATACCCAGCCTTTCTTCACTATCCTACTTACATTATTCCCCACCCTACCGACAGAAGTAACGTAAGCCATATAAAATTTAGCGTGGAAAATTTAGACAAATCTAATTTATGATTTCGAAATAGTTTAGCGAAAAATAATTCTGGAAAAGAAAATGTCTTCATTTAAGTTACAAACATTCACCAAAAGATTTCGCGAGCAACGAAATCCATTATGTTTTTTAAAAAAAATTTTTTTTCTTTTTTATCATTTTTATCACTTTCTCCTGTATTTCCCTTGAATCCCTATATTTTACTTTAATTTCTATGTGTAGACATTGGCGCCCAGGTCGGATGTAAAATCTTCTATATGCAGTGTTATGGGAGTTTTATATATTTCGAAATAACATTTGCTTACCTTAAAATAAGGTATCTAACAATGCAGTCAAACATTCCATTTGCCCTGATTCAAAAGACAAAATACGATAGTAAGCTTTAAATGTATCATCACAACCAATCCTTCAATCTCATTTCTCTTTTATGCTTTTTATTTCTTTTTTGCTTAATCTATATTCCACTTTAATGTTTTCTGGATGCAATATGTAGTATTACACATTTTTCTTTATTAAATTTTAATTTCTAAATTATCATCACAATATGACATTTTTTTAAATTCCTTTATATTATTTTTGTTGATACTAGTCAAAATTCCTCACCATGAGCAGAGAATATAAATGAACATACTGAATCTCTGTTTATTTCGTTAACTACTACTTGATAAGGTTTATGTTATATAATATCTTTTAAGTTGTTTGATATGCCATTATCTTGAAATCGAAACGTAGTGTTAAATTTCTGGGTCAAGTCGGGAAATATTTCAAAATCTTGATTTTCTTTTCTTCTTAAGGATTTTCATCCATTAGATAAAAGGTTTCTTTAATGCATTTTCACATCATTTCCGTTGTAAAATATTTTGAATTAGTAAAATATAAAATTTAAACTAAAAACCAAAAAAATTAAAATTATCCAGAAGCAAATGCAAAAAGACTATTGAACCATATCTTATCAACTATTTTGCCTGGACGCCTTTACTTTAACATTGTAAAACTGAACAAGAAAATCATTATCATGCTTGTCAATGGGAAACTTTGATTAATTCTGCTTTTTTTTTAATCAAAGGCTTCAGTTACGTTTTGCGAACTTGGCATAAATTTGAAAGAAAGTTGAAAAATTAAACAGAAATGAACAAGATTGAAAAGATTTCAAGTCAGAAAGAAAATCAATAATGCATAAGCGCACACGAATTTGTCAGTTAATTAACAAACCTTCAGAAAGAAATTAATTTTAGCCTTTGTTTGGTTAGTCAGATTACAGTTTGGCTTGGTCGATACTTTCTGATTGGTGTCTAAATCAAGATAACTATTTAAATAATACCCCGTAGACTTTTCTTCATTTCAACATTTCTTTGCAATATCAACGCAATCGAATCTAATTTGTAGTTCTTCCCCGTAAAGATTTTTTTAGGATTTTAAGAATAAATAAATAAATAAAATCAGCACTATATATATATATATATATATATATATATATATATATATATATATATCTGTGGTGAAGGAAGCTTTTTGATTTAAAACTATGATGGTTTAGAAAAACATATAAACGAATATTTTCTTGTAAATCTAACTCGCACACTTTTTCCGAGAACATGAAAAAATATTTCGTCGTTGGACCGATTTAGAATACGTTGGCTGTATGCCCCACAGTGGACTAAAACACAACATTACTGACGCTCTGGAACTAAATGTCAACTAACTATTATCATTACTTGAAAGCAAATAACTTACCGAAAGCAAATGACTATTAAGAAATAATTGGTTGTCATATGAAAGTTAGAGATCACAGTCTGCCCTACTATTTATCCGTAGCTTTTAAAAGAACGGATGGATTGATGCTTATCTTAAGGGCGCTAGCACGAAGTGAAACGCAAACAGCCGGGTAAACAATTTGAATTCTGACCACCGATTCCATTTTCTATGACGATAACCGTCACGCAAGCTCACCTCTTATTTATTTGAGATGCAATCACGCACTTTTACCTTTATGATTATTTATCACGTTTAGTACAAACGTTCATAAATTTACACATCTCATTTTCTGATGACTCTGTCGGTGCTCCTTTGAATATGATGACCGCATTCCTTGCAGTGGTGTACCCCTCGAAAAATGTAGGCGTCATTGGTATGACAGGAAACTGCATCTGTTTGTGAGTCTTCGGTTCTGGAGCTCTGGGGAGTGTGGAAAACCACGTTTTTTTTTGTCATTACGCCAAAGTCCACCCCAGTTTTATTGTACCTGATAGGGTTCTATCTCTGCGTTAAATACATCAGTGTAAAAATTATACGCATTTGGTAGAACGGTATAAGAAATATCTGGTGAGAAACAACAACACAAACATATAAGATATGAACGTAATAAATGTATGAAAAATCAGTTTATTTCCATAAAAAAGAACAAAAATTGCTTTGAGAAGTTTTAAAATTTGAATCTGTATTTTTGAATTTCTTGATTAATCAGCGCCTAAAACGTTCACTTGTTATTGAATTTGCAGATGATTATAGTGGGGTGTCCTCGTGGAGTAATGGTTAAAGCGATGGACTGCGGAATCGTAGTACGCGAGTTCGTACTCCAGTCGCACTATTACGTTCACTTTCGGGCAAATACCCTTGGGAAAGGTATGAACCCCCTTATCCTCCCAGCTATGGGTTAAATAGTGCCACTACTGTTCTTCTAGGAGAAAGGCTTTGACATTAAATAACCTACAAAGGTTGATGTGCCATGAAACAAAGAAATCAAACCAGAAGATTATATTCTATTTGCCTTGCAAAATTTCTAGGATAAACCCTAAATGGTTTAAGAAATCTTTTTTTCTTTTTAGATTTAGGAAAATAAATTTCGTAATCAATTGGAATCAAATATGACTTAATCCTTTTTTAAAATCTAATTTGGAGCCGATCTAAATCTTATAAAAAGTGATAAAATAAACAAACTTAATGCAATAGAGATTTAACTTTCACAACTTAATTTCCTCATTTTTTCTACTGACTGAATTTCAGTTACTTTCTAACAATCAATTTCTTCTGGATGTATTTAGTTTGAACATCTCTTAAGAATTTTTACAATCGAAAGTATATCTTCCTAGTTTATTTTACGTTATAACTACATGTACGGATATAGCATTCTTTACTGCCCATTATAAAACTTGGCATTACACATAAATATTAACGTATAAATATACTTTGCCTCTACATCGTGACATACACACACAAATATGTTTTCAATTCACAAAATATATTACCTAAATTTAAAACAATGCAGACTGATATAAACTGTTTTCGTGTTAATGCTAAGTATATTGGACATATTGACGCTTTAATATTAACTTTATTTTTCAAGAAAATAGGTTCTAACTTTGTTCTTTTTAAAACTTTTCCCTCAAGTTTAGGGAAAAAAATTAAATTTGTAGAAATGCTTTTTATTTAATCATTTACACAATTTTCCTCAAAAAACGCGATTCCCTAACCACTAGGCATAAATAAACTCTAGACTATGAAACATGTCGTTAAAATCAATCAATTAAACAATCAATCAATGAAACAATCATCTTCTGAATTAGCCTAGCATAGTTCACTTCGACTGTTCGTGTTCACTGGTATATGGATCAGGTCGGGTGTGTTTTGGCTTGGTGACAATCGGATGAGACTGCCTGATGCGGGTTTCGAGGATCCCAGAATTCGCATCTCGCAGCTATGACCAGCATTTTTGAGCAACAGGGGACTGTCCTCCCAGGCTGTAACTCTTTGAGGGTTAGACTGAATTCCGGGCACCTGAAGCCGCTCTTTTTAGGGGATTACCGTTGGGGCTCAAGGCATTTTTGGAACCTCCAGGCATGTGTGGACTACAGTCCTTCCCCTAATACCCTCAATAAAAAAGGCCTTGTGCTAAACTCGCGCGTAGGTTGGGCGCTCGACAAGATAAGAATTTTCGGAGAAAACCGCAGCAATCATCCAATGACGAAGAACACGTCAGTTCTTATTTGTCATCTATAGTATTTTAACTAATATAACGTTACAAATGATTTTTGGTACTACGCGTTAGAGAAGCAAAAATATATTTTATGGTTAAACCACAGACCTCCTAATATGGCAATGCTGAAATGTGCCGGCTAAACCAGAAAGAGCAACAGCTTTGAAATCCCGCTGAATAAACTGTTTTTTTCTTCTTAAAAAGAAAAGTACGATATTTTGTGGAAATATCAGTTTTGTAGCTGTAATGATTTTTTTTATTCTTCTATTTACTAAGGCTATGAATAAGATCACAAGATTAAAAACAACACACAGACTGTTTTGTCAGGTACGCAAGTGGGTGATAGGTTGTTATGCTATAAGAGGTTTATTTCTATGAAACGGATAATGCTTGAGGTGTCGATATTTTCGGCATAGAAAAGTAGATATTCAGTTACATCTTAGAAAAAAAATAGAGTTCATTTTACTCTTGGAAATATTTCTTTGAAATTATGAATTTATGTCTTTGTAATCTATTACATAAGATTCTCCAAATTCACACAACAACTTTGGGGATGGTATATAAAATGATTACTAAACATTTGGTAAAGATGAGATATATCATCAAAAATGCACTCACACAAAAGGACAATCATATAGATAAAGTGAAGTTTACTTTTTATAATGTGCAGTATTCATTTCGAGCTACGACAAAGAGATGTCAGTCACCAGTAAAAACAAAGAAAAAAACTTTAATAAAAGATAAATAAGGTTATTTATTTACTCAACTTTCATAGACATGACTCAACTGTGGTCCAGTTAAGCTGAAGAACCTTCAGTATTTTTGGTGAGCTGATCTAAGGAAGACAACTAGATTTGACTTTACCTCAGAAACCAATCTATTTAAGTACGTTTTTTCAGTTTTCGATGATGAAAAATTTTTTTAAGGCTTTCATAGGGTTTCTTTGTTTAATGACATTTCAACCTTTGTGATTTATTTGATGCAAAAAACATCATGATAAAAGTCCTATTTAACTAATGCTTGAGGAGATACGGGGATGCATGCCCTTTTCAAGGAAATCACTTCAAAAAATCAACGTTATAGACCAACTGGTGTTCGAACTCGTTTACTGCGTTGTTGCAGTTCAGCACGTTAGCCACTATGCTACGGGGACTAGCCCCTAGTTTCCTTTGCTGATCCTATTTGTTGGTTGTTCTATAGCATATCAAGCCCTTGGTTATTTTGCGTAGTTGATTAATTGATATCTTTTAACGTTATGTCAACCAGCCAAGGATTATTTGATGTCATAAGGTTTGGTAATCACTTACATTGTATGTTCATATTTGCTTTTTTGTGTATAGCTGTTTCTAAAGAGATTTTTCTAGTACACAGTTATATAAATAACAAGTATTCCGATCTAATACAGCCAATTGGCACACAGTTATCAGTTTAAAAATATTTCTATCGAATACATATAATTTATAAACATATATTTTGGACCTGTAGATAGAAATCTAACCGGGACTACCGCTCCTGCTCAGCGTGAAGCTTAGAGTAATGGTAATGACGAGATAGCCCACATTGTTCAGAGCTCCAGAATTAGAACCTTACCATAAGATGCTATATAGGGTCAAATCTAAGACTTTCTTTATAAGGATCTTACCACTATGCAAGGAATTTAGTGGGCGTATTTTAAGCCTTGCAGACAGGGCAAGGATATTTATAGTTTCCAATTACTGAAGGTAAAAAATGTATCTTCCTAATCATTTTAAATAAGTAAACACTATATAGTTGGTTACAAATTCAATGTTTTCAGAGCGAAAGAATTAATAGCCTTCCCAATTATTTTGAACAAGCCAACACTTCACCCTTAGTTGGAATAGAAATGTTTTAAGAGCCAATGTATTAATATACTTATTTACTCAAGAACTCAGCCACAGGCAGAATGTGATACAAGGCCAATTTTTGTAAAATCAGATTTCAGTATCGTTGAATTTAGAATTATCTTCTCCCAATCTGGTCGCCTAGCCAAGGCTAAAAACTCTTGTCTGCCCTACTATTTACCCTTTCCTGGGAAGAAAACTGATGGAGTTAAATACAGCCCACCTCACCTAGGATCTGAAGCTAGGATACCAATTAGATTTACGTAGGCGATAACCGTTACGCAATATACACCTTAGTGTATTAATGTAGTTTTCAACTATTCTTAAGAATTAAACTCATCATATTTAGGTGCAAAACCAAGGTCCAACATTAAATTCCAATGTATTGGTGTAGTTGAAAAAAACATTTTAAAAATTATCTCATATGGACTCGGATTAGGTACTGCCTCAAAATCTTAGAAGCGGTTGGGATTATTATAATTCGTCAAACTCTGTGCTGTTAGTTAAAAGCTTAAAAATATTTCTGCAGTCATTTATTTGATCTGGAGTACAATGATTCTTTGTCAACACCCTCATCCAACTTTAAGATCCATTTCTCTTAAAACTTCATTCTATGAACTATTGACATTGAAGTAGTATCGGTCGAAAAGCGCGGAAAACTTAAAATTTTAATTGTAATTAAAATCATGTTCCTTGTATAAATGTAAAGTTTTAAGTAAAGCTTTAGAACAAATCAGCCACGACTGTAAAACACACCGTCTGAATCTAATTCAATCGTTAAAAATAGAATAGTTTGATCATTTAACAGTAAATAAATGACTGACGTTTAATTGAATTGTTTGTAATACATAGCATTATTTGGAACCATTTAATTGCGTGCCAAAATGAAAGTATGGTTGTTTGAAAGCATCTATAAAATGTATACATTTAATATGCATGACTTAACAGTATTTGGCATTAAATAACCTACAATCGTTGATATGCCATTAAACCAAAAAAACCCAAACCAAACAAAATCTTATATATTTAAATGATCAATCGTTGGGACACCAAATTGGAAATACTTTTTCGGGTCAGAGTAGACCTAACAGCAATGTCAAGGAAGTGACTTCACGCACCTCTGGGCACCAAAGCGAGGACCTTACCATCAACTGAAATTTCGCTAACAATGGGAAGCTGGAAGGTTGGTGTTTTAATTTGTGATGCAGAACTACTGCTATAATACCTTTTGATATTCCAATCATCAAAATAGAGCAAGGGGCTAACAAGCTGGTTTTCAAGATCGTATAAACCGGGTTCGAACTCCAGTTAAGCTATTGCATTCACTTTCAGATTAATGCCTTAAGGAAAAGTATGAACTCCCGTATCATCGCTGAATTATGTGTTGAATAGTACTAATAATGTTCTACAAGCATGATTTTGGTGTTAAATGAACAATGATGGTTGATATACCATCAAATAAAGAAACCAAACCAAACCAAACCAAACCGTATATCAAAATAGAGGAAAAGTAACCTATGAAAGACATTAGTATAGTTACGTATCTATAAAGAAATGAATATTATATTTCCAAGATACATATATAAAATTTTACGATACCTCTGTATCATTATTCCACGCAGTATTCTGGCTGCTATTCTCATCGTTGTTATTTTAATTGCTACGTATTATTGACCTTGTTACAGCATTACTCTTTATAAATATCGAAGTTTAATCTTTTCAATATTTTATGGTGTACTCGCTAAAGTGTTTATACTTTTGAATCAATCACAACGTTTTCCCTTATGTCCATAGGAGCATTTTTTATTTTATTTAAAAGTGATATACGTATCATATACTCATCGAAAATAATTCGTGAAACGAAATAAACTTTTTGTAAATACAAACACTTCCTCCAATAAATAAATAATTGAAAAAAGAAACAACTGCACGAATTTCGGAAAAAGGAAAGAGAAATGTAATTATCGTTATTTGAAACGTGTTCTGAGAAAATTAGAATAGGTGTTGACGCAATCAGATCAAGTTGGTTTATCTTGGCAAGAATCATCCTCTCTCTTCCTTTCCCTTTCTGTCGTAATCTTTTTCAACTCGCAAAAACATACACACACACACACACACACACACACACACACATATATATATATATATATATATATATATATATATATGTATACATTTATTAAGTCGTGCTAATAGCACAGATTCCCTTGACTCTCTTTCGACATCCTTATCGTCCATTAATCCGGGCAAGTTCTCTAGTCTGCATACTGTGTCCTCACAGAGCTAATTTATATATAAATCTTTACAGGTCGGCCAACACTGGTGTGTATATGTTTATCATATTTACCAACCCCTCCGCTCGAGTAGGATATGACACAAGGTCAATCTTTAAGCGGAGTTTAACAGGTTGGAATTCAGAGTTTTCCTTCTCCTAGACTAGTTGCCTCACCAAGGCCGAAGAAATTAGTCTGCCCTACTATTTACCCATAGATGGAGGGAGAATAATTGGATACATACCTTTCCCAAGGGCATGTATTGGGGGTGTCCTCGTGGTGTAATGGTTAAAGCGATGAACTGCGGAATCGTAGTACGCGAGTTCGTACTCCAGTCGCGCTATTACGTTCACTTTCGGGCAAATACCCTTGGGAAAGGTATGAACCCCCTTATTCTCCCTCCAGCTATGGGTAAATAGTAGGACGGACTAGGTTCTTCAGCCTTGGTGAGGCAACTAGTCTAGGAGAAGGAAAACTCTGAATTAAAACCTGTTAAACTCCGCTTAAAAATTGACCTTGTGTCATATCCTGCCCGAGCGGAGGGGTTGGTAAATAGTACCTTTCCCAAGGGCATTAGAGCTATGTGAAATGCAATCAGTCTCGTCCAGGATTTGAACTCATGTCACCGTGTCCATTTCATGCGACGATGACCATTACACTATGGTGTGTATATGTTTATGAATCTAGAACACCGTTTGTGAGTTCGTCCAAACTTCATCAGCCGTACCCAGCATACCTAGTTCATCTTACAATGATGGTTTGTGAGATTAAAAGTAAGCGACTGTAGCTGTTCTATCGAGTGTTGCTTCCAAGAGATGTTCAAAACTGTACGCTGCATTTGTGCAGGTCCCATCTAGCTTTTTTCTTGAAGTTTCGTTTGCATCCAGTTGGTGCATTAATACATCAGTACCAACTTATCACGTGGAGGTGCCCGTGGTGTAGTCGTTATTGTCGTAGGGAAATGAACACGGCGACTCGAGTTCAAATCCTGGACGAGACTGATTGCATTTAACATAGCACTAATACCCTTGGGAAAGGTATGAATCCAATTATTCTCCTTCCAGCTTAAAAATTGACCTTTTGTCATATCCTGCCCGAGCGGAGGGGTTGGGTAAATAGTACCAACTTGTCACAGTTTTGAATAAATCCCATTTTATTTTATCAAAGAGATCAGATTTCAAACCTGTCAATAGAAGTCCGTGTCTTCAATTTGAGTATGTTAACTTTGCCTTCAGTAGATGAGATATTACTGCTGAGGTATTTGAATTAGTATACTAATTTCTGAGGTTTCGAACTTAAAGGGGAAATGGCTCCTTCTTGTTTAAAATATATGACCTCTGTTTTATTGATTCAAACTCAAGCCATATATATATATATATATATATATATATATATATATATATATATATATATATATATATATAGTATTGATTATGTACACATCGATTGGTATTTTCACATTATAATAAGCGTGTACTATCCCTGTGCATTACCCATGATCAAAGGGTTGCTCACTGGCTTTCTGCCTAGAATTAGTGTGTATTATCTCTACCGCTACCTCTGAAATCTTTATTTTTAGAAAAATCTATACTGTATAAAACAGAAAGATGAAAACTCCTAACATTATTTCAAAATGTTTGAACGTTAATATTTCGTCAAAAATAGGAATAATAATAATAATAATACAAACAAACAAAAAGACATATTAGTATGTACATTTTAAAAAAAATTCTAATTCAACATATTTATCTTTAAATTGATATCAATATGTAAACTTAAGTACGCATAATTATGAGTCTCTTATTCTAAGTAGAAGTTCCAGGGTATATATATATATATATATATATATATATATATATATATATATATATATATATATATATATATATATATATATATATATATATATATATATATATATATATATATATATATATATATATATATATATATATATATATATATATATATATATATATATATAATATATATATATATATATATATATATATATATATATATATATATATATATATATATATATATATATATATATATATATATATATATATATATATATATATATATATATGGGGGGGGTAAGGAGGAGTCCTTATCGGATACTGCCTTACGTGCTCGACTGCAATATCATAGTAAGCAAGTTCGATCTCTCACCAAGTTATAATATTGACTTTTGGGAAAACTATAAACGCCTCTAAAAACCCAACCCCAGCTATGGGTTTTATAGTACCACTGATTTCTTTCTTCAAGGATGGCTCTGGCGTTAAAAACCTCATGAATGTTTATATGCCATTAAACAAAGAGACCGAAGGCCAACTGAAAACACGTGTTGACAATGCAATGTCCAACAGAATTGCAATTCATTATGAAACTTTATGTAAACTGCTGCATTCATTTAAAAATCTTTTGAAGACTCAGCTGTGAGAAACAACAGATTATATATCAATATATATATATAGAGAGAGACCGACAGAGAGACAGAGAAAGAGAGAGAAAGAGAAAGAGAGAGAGATGAGCAATAGTAATGAGAAAAATTGGAATATTTCTTTGTAATTATCTATTCAATTATGCTCAGCTAGAGTTTACCTGAGATCATCGTCATGATATGAGATTTTCTGAAGAAAACCTTATTAGAAATTTGAAAAAGATATCAAAAAGTTTTGAGAGAAGTGACGAAATAGGAACTTGTACCGTAGTGCATCCAAAGAAAGTGTTTTGGTATCCAAGTGTCTTAAATTACAAAGAATAAAACAAGTTCCAAAACATTCATGTTCTTTTTTTGTAAAAATATAGTCAGTTTAAAAACAAAAATCTTAAAATGACAATTCCGCTGTTTACTTGAAATTTTATTAGCAAAGATTATCATCAGACGGAAAAATCTGTCTGATGATCGTGTTGAACTTTTAAGATTCATGGTTATATATATATATATATATATATATATATATATATATATATATATATATATTCGTGTGTGGATGTGGCTGTGTGAGATAGATAGAAAGATAGATAGAGAGAGAGAGAGAGTGAGGGAGAAGAAAAGAAAGAGAGTACATATTGATACCAAAATAGAAACCAGATTATATGGATATACTTGTCAGAAAGTTTGGGCTAGATTGCATGATTTATATAATGACCAACTACATTTCCTCGCATGCGATAATTTTTCTGTCTCATCCTAACAAGCACGCAATTGTTAACCAAGTCCAAGATACTCAGTGACAAGGACTCGTGTTTTTGAGACATTTGGCTCTCTGGAACTTATAAAAAATAAATAAAAAAATAACTGATATTTAAAGAAGAGAGAATAATGTTTTTTCTTGAATTTCTATATAAGTGAAAAATTACTAATCAGAAATATGAATAGAATAATGTATCTTGAAATAGTAAATTCTTCGCAACGCATATTCTACATGTATTGACCACAGCTAAGTTTGACAACATGGCAATGAAAATGTTGCTCCTTCTGTTTGGTCAGGTAAAAATAGTTATGAAGAAGTACCTTGTTGAAATAAACTTACTATTTTGAATTATAGTAGCATGTCAATGATGAGATTATTTTAATATATCTACTATTGCGAAAGAGTGCGTTGGGAGCCGTACTTATGATTATTCTATGGGCTCTACACTTGAAGGGGATATTTGTCGTATTAAATGGAAAATAGAACTCAGATTAATGCTTTTATCTTCTTGTTGGTAACCGATATGCCCGCTCTTAGTGTTGTGTCGAGGATAGAAATATAGGGCACGCATTAAGAATCAAACTCTCTAAAAATGGTTCACAAGCTCGTAAATTATTAAACTCATAAAGGCGGCCATGCATTGTGTTATAATTGTTTTAAAAACTAATGATATGTCTCTAACAGCAAAATTGCAGGAATTATGAATTTTAGATGCTTAAACTTCTTTCCTCAAAAATAGCCGATTATGTATTAACAAAGTATTTTCTCTTGAGAAGGATGCAACAAAATGTCAATTTTTAGTTGGTTGATTGATAGGATGTGTTTTATGGCATATAAACCCTTACAGGTCATTTAATATGAAACCCAGTTTATATATATATATATATATATATATATATATGTGTGTGTGTGTGTGTGTGTGTGTGTGTATATCATTCGTCACTATCATACATCGCTTCCGGTAGGTCTGTTAGTCCATATAGAGCTGTTGTAGGTAAGTATTTTTCGGTCAGTCACCACTTGCACGTTTATGTGAAGGGGTTCATTGGAGAACGTCACATGAGTTCATACTTGTTTTCCAGCTGTATAAGGCATGTCTTGTTCGTCATATTTGAGTGGTTTTAGGGATTGGAGGTATGTGACCGTACAACAGCTGTTTCGTAGGATGTTGCTTCCAGGATTTGTTCAGTATCGCTCGTAGCATTCTTGCGTTGTTCCCGTCTAGTTTTTTTCTCTATACGCTTAGTCAGCGTCCATGTGGTGCATTCATTTAGTAGAACTGATACAACCACCGCTACTTCGAAGAAATTGCGTTTTATTTAATCGGATAGAATATATATTAAGATTTATGAACTAATTATTTGTAGGTAACATTATTTTCAAACAAATCAAAGATCTTTTGTTGGCCAAAACTTTTATGGATTCATGTAATCCTATTTAACACTTGTAATTTTATTCAACATAAATAATCTAAAGTACAATAAATGATTAAACAATTCTATTTGACACATATATGGGACTCTGACATGTTCAACCATTCCAGGTCAAAGTGGACCTGGGAGTAATAACAATGAATGAGTTTTCAACATTACTCAAGACTCCAAGGTTGGAACCTCACCAATAGTTGATTTTGTGTAATATTCAGGACACTAGTGATGCAGTCTGTGTATTCTACGACCCTATGGAGCTAGTCAATTTTCGAACCTGCTAGCTTTATTTCCCCTAGACCATTGTTAAAGGGCCTTGTCTGTTCTTCTTTTTCACCCATTGGTGGGGCTAGATCGGATGGATTCCTGCCTTTCCCTAAAACCATTTGGCATTTTAATTGGTAACACTTCATACTTAGTTACAGTAAAAAATATTATTTGAGGCAATGTAATAATGCAGTTCAAAATCACTTTAAAAATTATCACAAACATATCTATTTGACTCATAGATCAGACGCTAACAAGTTCTCTCACTTCAGTTTAGAATTGACCTTGGAATAATAGAGGTGACACTGTACTCTCTAGAACCTCACCAGAGTCAATTTAGTTTAATTGCTAGGAAACCTGAAAGTTATGTAAGTTCAGAGAAAACCAGGGAAACTAATTTTATGACTGAATGAGGAAGCTATGAATTTGGATGAATGAGATTTTTTTTTTACAATGAATGAAGAGAACGGTTGGGTACATATCGTTCCAAACTGCCTTGTCCAGGATTTGAACTCGGGTAGTCGAGTTCATTTCTTTCTTCAATGATTGTTTCGCTATGAACACTGAGTACGTTGATTTTAATATCAGGGTAATGTGTTATCGCATGTTTTTGGTAACTTTTCTAATATGAATGGTTGTTTGCTCCAGCTACGACAGATTATATAACGACGCTGTTATTTTCTGGTGATTTTGTTATGTCTGCCCCGAACGAACATGAAGACACAGGGAACTTTTCTTTATGAAAAAGGTTATCGTAGCTGAGAATCTATCTTCTTGTTCGCTGCCCTTTGGGTACCTCACAGATTTATCATTCATTTTTATCTGGATAAACCGGGCGAAAGTTTGATCGCTTTTTGATTTATAGTGAAGATACAAGTTAACTTCAAATAGAAGAATGGTGATTACTTTGTGTAAATCGAATTCCGTCAGTGGCTAGATGTTTATCTATTAGTTTGCGTCATTTCTTTCCAATGAAATAAAATAAGCCAGTTAGAAAAAAAATTCCAGCTTTGGTTTTTCTCTTGAATATTTACTGTTTAAACTCAGAAAGAAAATACGACCTATCGGTGAGGTTTAGAAGACGCTTATTTTATCCCAGCCGAAAGGTAAGAGCCCCCGTTACAAAAGGGATGTCTTGAGTATGAAACTAAACTGCATGTGATGGTTTGGTTCGTATTATGAAGACCTGGGGAGAGTTGAGTACTTCTTGATTACCATTACTCCCAGGTCAACTCTGTGCGGTAGTGATAGTACCTGTAAGACTTTTACCTTTTGATTAAAATATTATGTGAATTAAAATGCTTCATACCATATAACTGTAAGGTTTTTGTCTTAAAATATTTATTAGACCTATTATAGTTTATTAGGGATTGATTTTATTTGTTACTTGAAACAATATAACAGTGTAAAAATGGATATTAAACTGAAGTTTGATGGGAACACTTGAAACGATAGAACTATGAGTTATTTGTATTAAGAATGGTTATTCGAAGCAGATGTTGTATACCCATAAGGAGTGAATGTATATACAGGGAAAATGTTGATAACACTTCTTTATAAGAATATAACTCTCCCACTTCTCGATAGGGGTTGAACCTTCTGTGGTGCGAGAGACAGACGGATGGAAGGAGACAAAGACAGACTGCTATACTGAAACAAAACTTCTTCTTCTCTTGACCATATCACGCTGTGTTATCTTCAAGACTCCCCTTAGCATTTCTTCTGCTTCTTGGCCGGGGGGTGGGTACTCAACCGGAGGGCGTTGAGGGTCGTTGCCCTAGCGGGGCGCTCTCAGTAACTGCTATCTGAGTCTGACTTAAGACTCGCACTGACTCCAACAGATTTGGACACTCACGCAGACATCTGCATGTATCATTTCCGATCAATCCCATGACTGCTTTCGGTTATTTATACAGGTGATCCTTGTTCAGAAAAATCTCTGATTAACGGCTCGGTCAAAGGCCAATGTGGAACACTATAATTTTTATTACTTGTTAATTGAAGCCATATAACTATCGGCCAAAAAATACATTACTATTATTAAAAAGAAATTATTACTTGAAACTACTTAGAAAAAACCAAAATGGCTTCCGAAGAAATAGATCTACGACCTCACAAATATTAACCACCCGCAGAATCCTTGAAGGTGTACGGGCAAAGAACCTACAAGCGACATTAATATTTGTCGACTTTACCAAGGCTTTCGACTCCATTCACAGAGGAAAGATGGAACAAATCCTACTAGCGTACGGCATACCTAAAGAAACCGTAGCGGCAATAACGATTCTCTATAGAAACACTAAAGTAAAAGTACGATCACCAGATGGAGACACAGAATACTTCGACATTGTAGCAGGAGTACTACAAGGGGACACGCTGGCTCCGTATCTCTTTATCATTTGTCTAGACTACGTACTTAGAACATCGATTGACAAAATCAAAGAGAATGGCTTCGAACTGACGAAGAAAAGAAGCAGAAGATACCCCGCAACAACAATTACCGACGCCGACTACGCCGATGACATAGCGATATTGGCAAATACACCTGACCAAGCCGAAACACTTCTACATAGTTTGGAACGAGCAGCAGCAAGCATAGGCCTCCATGTTAATGCACACAAAACGGAATATATGTGCTATAACCAAACGGGGGACATCTCCACTCTAGAAGGAACCCCTCTTAAACTAGTAGACAAATTCACGTACCTAGGAAGCAGCGTCGAATCAACCGAAAAGGACATCGAAACGAGGTTAACGAAAGCATGGACAGCTATCAATAGGCTATCGACTATATGGAAATCAGAACTAACCGATAAAATGAGACGCAGTTTCTTCCAGGCAGCGGTCACATCGATACTGCTATATGGATGCACTACATGGACGCTAACAAAACGACTGGAGAAGAAACTAGACGTCAATTACGCAAGAATGCTGCGTGCAATCCTGAACAAGTCCTGGCAGCAACACCCCACAAGACACCAACTGTACGGCCACCTGCCCCCTATCACGAAAACTATTCAAGTTAGGCGAACCAGACATGCAGGACATTGCTGGAGAAGCAGAGATGAACTCATAAGAGATGTACTCTTATGGATCCCCACACACGGCCGCGCAAAAGCAGGACGACCAGCACGAACGTACATTCAGCAGCTATGTGAGGATACAGGTTGTTGTCCTGAAGACCTGCCTAGGGCGATGAACGATAGGGAGGAGTGGCGAGAGAGGGTCAGGGATATCCGTGCTGCCAGCACGATATGATGATGATGATGATATACATGCGCATGAATTATTAGTATCAGATGGGAATACTTAAAAAACAAAAAACTGTGTGAAAATTGTTTGTGTTTGATAGGAATACTTGAGATCGTATAATTGTCTAAAGAAACAACTACGCAGAAAATAGAAATACAAATGAACGCATTTTCAAAATATGTTGGTATAAAACAATTCTGAACGAGTTGCCATGCCGTTAAAATAATTAGATAAGTCAATCTGAGAACAAAAATGTAGATTATGCCAGAAAATATGGGTTTGTTAATCATGATACTAAATAATTGCTGAAAAATCCTCTTGTAGTTTCAAGGAATATATAATATCTACCGTCTAATTAAACGAGGTCTGCGAGGTGGAATGTTTATCTCAACAAAGTGATTACATGATTAGGAAACCTATTTTCCCGTCAGCGAAAATCACATAAAATTCGTTAGCTTTCATACTAATCCATTGTCAACAGAATAAGAGAATGGATCAAAGTCAAGTTACACCGTATTTACCGGAATTCAACTGATCGCTTAAGGTAAGCATAATCGAACGTGGTTGGTACTTAAATCGCCGCCTAGGAACATTCAGCTCAGTACACAGTGTACGACCTTATTCCTGCTAAGTAAATTAAGTGTAAACTTAGCAAATGTATTCGAGCTGTACAAGATATATTGGGCTGAGGTAAAAGCACCCAGCGCCATCTTAAGCGGAATGGTTGGTGAGTCATAGAAGTGCCTTTGAAGTTTGTTGGAAATTTACTGTTTATGCCGAGAGCAATAGTACATCATTTAGATGCTTCAGGGAAAATTCAGAAGTCATGGAAATTGGTTCTACATAAAGTTACTCGAAACAGCATTGATCCGCATTTAATCATCTTATTCCCCGACAAAAAAAAAAAAAAAAAAGAAAAAAGAAAAAAACGTTTTTTAGGACAAGATAATTATTGAAACATGAATTTATTTTGAAACTACAAACGGCAGACTTCAACTTCTTTAACTCTTATTTAATGACTAAGAAATATTTCTGTTTTGCTGAGATTGAAACGTGATTATTTAATAAGAATTACAGGGTCCAGAACAGTATGAAAACAGAATTGACTTATTTAGACTTAAGAATTGGCAAATCCTTCCTTGGTAAGAAAGTTGAAAGGTTGGTTTTTGTTTGATTTATTGATTCTAAAGGCAGGTCAGCACATCTATGGAGATTTTATGCCTTGAGAGATCATAAATTTCTATTTACATTTTTGTGTACTTTCTTAAGATATTTTTTACAAACAGTTATATTATATCAAGTATTCCGATTGAATAAAAATGATTTGCACGCAGTGGTACGATTTCAAATATATTTATCTGTACGAATAAATCATATAGAATTATATGATTATATAACTATTACAATTTAATAACAATTTGTTTGCAAACGGTTATATGGCTTCTAGTAAGTAAAAAGGATAACACTTTATAAATAATTATAGTTTTAAGTAACTGTGTTTGTATTTTGAGCCCTCATTAGTAAACAGCCGGTAAAAAGTAACGATGGAAACTTTGTTGCGTATTCTCCGCAAAGGAAATGAAGTACCAACAACAACAAAAATTCTCCGGCCTCTGGTTTGGTTTCTTTGTTTCATGGCATATCAACCTTTTTACATTATTTAATGCCAAATCTATTCCCCTAGAAGAACAGTAGTGCTACTATTTAACCCATAGCTGGGGTTATTAGGGGGTTCATACCGTTCCCGAGGGTATTTGCCCGAAAGTAAACGTAATAGCGCGACTGGAGTACGAACTCGCTTACTAAGATTATGCAGTCCATCACTTTAACCATTACACCGCGAGGACACCCCCTCCTGCCTCTGGAGATGACACAAAATATTCAATGTGTCAACTAGATGAACTACTAAGATATAAAAAAAGTCAATTTTAATGAAGAAATTTATGACTAATATATCGATTTCAAGGTTCTCATGAAATTGTTCGAAAAACGTTCCAGAATTACGTACTCACTGGCGTGGAGTAGTTACCACGCTAGACATACAGCCGATTGTTATTTTAGTTTCCTGTCTTTATTTGGGTAACCAACACTTTTCGGCTTTGTGCTAAAAGTAGTAAATATCGGAATCCGAATCAAATGTTGATAACTTCGATTCCAAGCCAAACATGTTTATAGCATCGAGAATTTATCAAATCCAACAATACGGTCTTTTAGAAAAAAATCAAAAATCAAAATCTCTTTATTTTGCATCATACTTTAAAAATGCACACAAAAAATAAAAACAAATCTCCCTTATGCGTAGAGTTCTAAAGCTATTAATTTGTAGAAGTCTGTATTTAACGAATAAACCTATCTGTTGACGCTGGCTAGATTTTGAGTGGAAGTATTTATCAAGAAAATATTTTGTTTGAAAACTTCTTACCAAGAATAGATTAGCTTTATTTTTAGGATACAAAATAAGCGTCTTATCGAATCTTTCTATTTGCTGATGAAGTAAATAATATTCCAGGTAGACATAGGATGCGTATTGTTTTTATGATTTCGAATTTTAGATTTCTTTGTGAAGAATATACACCAAGGAGGTAAAAAGATTATATTTCCATTCTAAAGATGTATTTAGTATCGTATATTCCTCAAAAAAAGTGATTATTTAGAAATAAAAAACTGATGACCAAGGAACTTATTTCATTGTGGAGGGAATTACACATTTCTTATTTATGTATGGGTTCGATGTTTCGGGCGAGAAAAAAATTAAAATTTCATAGCTGATAGAGAATCTATACTTCTTTCACGTATCACACTGCCGTATCTATTTTGTAATATATTTGTTCTTCTGCTACACTTCAATAAGCTTAATGAATAGGGGAGTCTGTGTGGCGTTGTGGCTCACGTTCTGGACTGTTATAACGCAGTAAGGAGGTGCCCGTGGTGTAATTGTTATCGTCGTAGGAAATGAACACGGCGACACGAGTTCAAATCCTGGACGAGACTGATTGCATTTCACATAGCACTAATACCCTTGGGGAAGGTATGAATCCAATTATTCTCCCTCCAGCTATGGGTAAATAGTAGGACAGACTAGGTTCTTCAGCCTTGGTTAGGCAACTAGCCTAGGAGAATGAAAACTCTGAATTCAAACCTGTTAAACTCCGCTTAAAATTAACCTTGTGTCATATCCTGCCCGAGCGGAGGGGTTGGTAAATAGGATAACGTAGTAAGGGATTTTAAACTTTCGGACTATTGTCATTGGGAAAGGTATACACCTCTTTATCCCTCCACCTATGAGTTAAATAGTACCATTTCCATCCTTCTGTAAGGATGGCTTTGACATTAAATTATAAAAGAAGACTGATATGCTAAAGAAAGCGAAGGATCATCAGATCGAGCGCTCACTCACACACATGTGCGTGTGCTAATGTCGGTGTGTGTATGAATGTGTATATATGGGTGCAACATTTTCAGCTATAAAATAGAAATAGAATATCAAGTGAAGAAAATAAAAAGTTTCAGATCGTTGATCATCAGATATCGATACTATCTTCCCTGATCACTGGCAAAGTGTAACACACAGTAGTAAGTTTTTATTCAGTTTACTTTCCAGGATTTACAATCCTATATTTTAAAATAGCTATTATGCTACTTGTTCCCGAAACAAATATGGTGGACGTCAGTATACTAATCAGTCTCGGGAACCTATTGGCCAGGTGAACCACGTGGTTAGTGCTCAAAACTACGTCCACAACTTCAATTTTTTGTCACGTTTTTAGAGCCTACTCCATGACAAGAATTTTCTATAAAAACTCTAATGTTCCAACACTCACCCTCTTTTTCACAAATTCACTAGGAGAGGTAACACAGATTTTTTTCACAATTTAACTTGGAGAGTCAACACAGCTCTCTTTCACGTTTTCACTTACAGGGGCAACACACACTTTCCAGTGTAACTTCCAGAGAGAACACTCTGACTCTCTCAATTTCGACTAACAGAGTCAACGCACTCTTCCTCCCTTTTACATTTGACTTCCAGCAGTCAACCACCACAAAAATGGATACTTTCTGCAACCATTCACTTCCTCGTTATACTTTGTCGGTGAGTCTTTTTTCAGCCTCGAACACAGAAATTTCGTCAAACCACAGAAAGAAACAAACAGTAGAAATACTTAGTCAACACGCATTGGACATTTTTGTTATTAAGTCCTTTTTTGTAGTATTAGTGTTAGTCACACACACACACACACACATACACACACACACACACACACACACACACACACAGGGGAATATTTCACAAACAGTATTAGAACACTAATAATGTTTTAGAATGTATCATTGCATGTATTGATGATATATGAATATGAATTTGTTTGTACTGCTTTGTTTTAAATGTTCTTTTTTTCATATCAGGATGAGGTTGTTAGTGCTTCACTTCAGGCTAATGCTCTTTGAAAAGGTTTGAAGTGTAAGAGTATAAAAATTATGTAAACTGTTCTCTTTACCCTTGAAAAGAAACTAACTTTGGAGAAGGAAAACTCTACCTTTGCAGTTTACATTAACATCTGCTGGGCTTGTAGGGATAATTTCTTAGAAGAACAGTTGTTGCCTGACATAGAAAAAATGAAATTGGCGAAATCGTCTTGAAAGGACATGTTGTATGAAGGAATATTCCGGATGAGAAGATTTAGCATGTACAGCTTTATTTTTGTTAGGCGGCGCTCTTTGTGAAATATAGATTTGGAGAGTAGGCGGTAGCGAATGTGTTTGATATAGGAATCCTGAGCTTGACCGAACGCATAGTAGAATGACTTTTTTGGTGTCTATCTACTGGTAAGAAACAGAAGAGTTTTATTCACTAAGACTTGGCCTCTTTGTCTTGACAGAATCACCCAAGACTCACCAATCATAAATCGCTTCCTATTGACCGAGTCCACCAAAAACACTTCTGTCCTAGTAATGGCCCTGATCATCTCCCAATTGTCACTAGCTCATAATTTTACATTCGCCCCTTCTTATAGAAAATAGATATATCCAAATACTTTTTTGAGTTTAATCCCTAGTCTTGTTTCTTAACTTTACAGAGGAGACTGAAACAAAATACTTAAAAAACAAACAATATCATTCCAAAAAATTGTAGAAATAAAGCATATAACTGAAAAATAATATAGTTAATTTATTATTCCCTAAAAATAAAAAAAAATAAAAACACGGAATATGTCCGTTTGTTTAAAGAACCAGTCCGAAAGGTATAACTTTGCATCCCTTTTAAGATAAAACCTTTTTTTCAAATTTAAGTTTCCATATATTTTCTAAGTCTCTTCTTATTTTCTATCGTTTTTCTTTTCAAACATATACATATGGAATTTTTACACACCATGTCAAAATATTTTCAGAATATTTCGTCTTCTTTGTCTGATGCAGAGTGGTTTAAATCCGTGTTGTTATGCAAAACTTACGTTTATTTTTTACCTTTTTTCACCGACATCAATATTCGCAATCCGTTCCCAAGAGTCTATTCAATTCCACTGAAGTTTCCTTCCGCTTCTATCACGTTCCCACTCACGATTAACAAACATTAAACCTACGCACGTTATTCAGGAAAATCAACACATCCACCAGACAGACGTTACCTGATTTTTACTCTGGTATATTTATACTTTAGCATAAAAACAAATTTTTCCGATCTTCGCCCACTACTGATTCTCTTTTCAGTCGTTGATTTTATGGATGTATGGCTGAAAAAATGTACGAAACTACCCATTGGTCACCCTAAGTGATTTAAAAACGCGTAAAAGATGAAGAAAGTTATCCCTTAGTCGCAATACACTTATATAAAACTCCAACCTGATTTAGTTCTGATAGACATAACCCATGTTTTACATTTACCTGAAATACTTTTCTTTTTATATTTATGCTCTAAACATACAACGTCTTCCCGTGTTTCTAAGCCACTTTATCTGAGTCATTCCTGACGACTTCATTGTTTCTTTATTTTTCTGTATATCTAGTATTCTCTGTGACACTCTCCATTAGTGGTACGACATATTATTCATTAAAATATTTGCATTTTCAACGATTCCAATCAAATAATTCGGACGGCGGATCGTCATCTGCTACAATATCCAACTCTTAGTCACTTTCCTTCAGATTTTCTGCCAAAGTAACCTGTCTCATCGGTCTATTTCTACCTTTCGGAATATTACATTCTTTGCCTTTTTACATTGTGAATATTGACAGCGTAGGCTTTTGATGTAGCAACATTAAGCTGGTCTTTGATTTTTTACGATACCAACCTCGTTCTTTCCATCATTATATAATATGACTTCCATCTTTTGGCTTGTTTATTCTGTCTACGGTGGTTCTTATAATATACCGTTTCACTTATTTCAGTACTATTTCTTACTCTTATTCTCCACATATTCTAGTTGATTTTTCTTAGCTTTAGGTACGTTATATCTAATTCTAATAAAAGATATATGCAATTCCTGAAAAGCTATTTGTGTATCGACATCTTCATTGTAAATTCGTCTAGTTTGCAAAATATTATCTGCAGGTAAGATTTCATTCCTATTATACACTAATTTAAAAGGCGAAAACTTTGTAGCCTCGTTTGCGTTCAATATCTCAGAATCATACATTATCAGCAACTCTTTTCAGCAATATATCATACTTCGTGAGATAAAGCCTCTCAACTCAACCATTAATCCAAGGACAGTAAAACAAAGTAGTAAGGAGGTCGATCCTTACTTTTTCTAACGTTTTTCCTGACACGATTTAGGTCATCAGTACCATTATCGGAAATTGCCTGTCATAGCACTCTGAAACGATGAAAAAATGTATCTACTGGTAGATGAACAATGACCATTGTTTTATTTGGTTGGTTGGTTGGTTGGTTGTTGGTTGGTTGGTTTTATTTTTATGGTATATCAACCCTTTTCAGGTCATTTATCGCCGAATTAATTCTCAAACGATTCAGTTTAGTAGAGGTATAATTTTTGTTTATAAATAGTTAATTTGTGAGACAGGAAATAATGAAGCTTTTCAGTCTCTTTCCCGATTACTCCATCAAAGTGTAAGGTACCGACTTGCAGTTGGATTCGAAGCGTTTCTATAAAGGTTATATGGTTTGATAAGGTTTATGTACGCGAATGTAACCATTGACGTCAGTTTATCTTTTAAAAAATCAAGTTTCGATGCGAACTATTCGTCGACTCAACATTGGTATACGTTTGAGTTACTACGAACAGAGGCTCTAATATGGTGGAAAATATGGGGAAAAACACCTATGATACGAACACATGCCAGTAAAACTAATCACTATCTTGACCATTTTGGGGGTGACGAATGATTTTTTGCTTCTACCTTTTTTATCAGAATAAATGCCTTCTCTACTAATAGTGAAATCTACGGAAACATCACACTTTGTTAATGTTAGCTTATGTTTATGCTTACGAGGTTGGCTAAATACATTTTTGATATGCCTTAAATTATCCTCATTTCTTGCGGGAAAAATAAGATGTTATTTAAATAAGCTGTTGCATACTTTTTTATTTAACCTAAAACAACTGAAATTAATTCTTGAAAAATGCTAAACTCATTCGTCAGTCCAAAAAGGCTGGCGATTAAAATGAAAAAAGTTCATGCTTTTTCTTTATCTCTCATCAAATTCTACTTGCCAGTAACCAAATTTTCAATCCAGTTTAGAAGAATACTTCGCGCTATCCAAAGTTGATAACATATCGTCGATTATAGGGAGTGGGTATGCATTACTATTCGTAACATTCAATGAAACAATACAAAACTGTTTGGACCCATCTTTTTTCTCAACTAAAACGATGGGAAAAGAATAAGGGCTTCGTACTTTTTTAATCCTCTAAGCATCTAGCATTATATTGATGGCCTTGTTTACTTCATCTGGTTTCTTCAAAGGAGTTCGATAAAGGGTTTTGTTAATTGGTTGGTGGCCACCGGGATCTAAACTCATTTTTAAAGTATTGGTTTTATCGAGATCTTTGTCTGTGGTCGCAAATAAATCTCTTTTTCTAATAATGTTTGGGTGATAGCCATAAATTCACGGGGAACAATTATATCATTGATATTTGAATCAATCTTTCATCTCCTCACTAAGACAACAACTTTATGTTAGTTTGACTACAACTTTATTCTACGTTGACAGCTATAAATGTGATACACCCCTCGCGGTCCCCCGTACTTATCAACTTCTTTTAAACAATTCTGTCTTGGCCTGTGATTCATCAAGTAATCCGCTGGGGTATCTCATACTTCTTTACGGCCACAAGAAATACAACCGAGGGAGTGGGAGAAAAAGAACAAAGAACAAACGAATAATATGGTCTTGGGTCAGCTCAAAGTGCAAGAAGGGTAGTTTTGTGACACTGCATTCCCTGTGCATTTGTAGACTATCGCGGGTTTGTATTTGCGCGAAACTTCTACAATCTACTAGGAATGCTAACTCATCTTTGACCGTCTTCCTCACTACTCCTGGACTATCTCACGCCGACTGCACTCTTCTGCTGTTTGTTGACGACTGCCCCTCTGCGTCTCCCTTCGCCAACTCCTCTCTCTGAGTTCCTTTTCCAACTCCTTTTTTCTCCCATTTCCGATCTCGTCGGAGATCTCGTGTCCAAGCCTTTTGTTTGGCTTCGCACCAAAACAGACAAAGGGATCGTTTGCTCAGCGGAACACCCACATTGTGTCACATAAAGATTTTACCGACTACACATCCTCGACGAATCCTAACGGTTTGATTAGAGCTTATAAAAATTACAACGCGTATTTTTTGTTGTTGTTATCCATTTTCCCTAACTCATTCATGATATAAATCCCAGGAAAATTACTTAGATACTCTGAATCTATTTGTTTTGTATAATGTGGTTGTTTATCGAATTTATTTCTAATTCTTATTAAATATAGAGTGGTTGACTGAAGCTTTAATATGATACCGAAGTTCATCCGCGCAAGATTTAAGACAAGAAAATCTTCCTTTTACGACAAATATTTGCTTTGCTACTTAATGCTCATTAAATCGTACTAAATCATCCTAAAATAATGTTTCTGTTAAAATCATTCACTACATAAAATCCGTATTTGGTTGATAGTCGACCGACCCGGAAATTTATTGTCGCATACTTGTCAACCCTTGAGTACGTGTCATTATCAGTTTGGGGATCTATCTTCTAATTTTCAAGGGCGTTGAATATTCCCCATTGAATAAACAAAATTTCTGCCCCAGTATCTTACAGCAATCAATAGCTTACACCATCAATATTCATTATGATATAGATAAGATTCCCCATAGCACTTAATCAAAGCGTTAGCAATCCTCCTTTCCATCTTGTAACTTCCCAAAGAACAGACAGCCCAAGTTTCTTTAAACCCAGCGCTATCATTGCACATGACTTATACGACCACATCTCCAGCAGGTGATTAGTGCTCAGTTCGAAACGCGACGATCAGGAATCCGATATGGTCTCCTAATTTCAAGTGGCACTCTCTTTCAGTCGAACGCGACTGCCCAATAGAACCGATTTTGCGGCTGCTTCCTATTCTGATTCCTTTTTCTCTATACAACCTGTATATTAGATTGCTGTTTACGGATAGCGACTTCTATCCCCATGTAGAATCTTACACTCTTGACCAGGAATAGAATCGAAAATTTCCCAATCGTTCTCTGTGGCAGCTTTTCCCACAGTTGATGAGTCCTGCCAAATTATTGGATCTGAACCTGAATACATGCGCCTCCCAAATATATCAGCTATTTGTTTTTCCATTTCTAGGCCTCAATTAAGATAACAGAGAAAAGTCTAGCTAAGTTGGGAGACTACTCTATATCTATATTCTTCTATATTCTTTTCCCTGTTGCTGTTTAATGGTAGAGAATCGCGGTAACTCACCCTTAAGATTTACGGCTTCTGAGTAGCAACGACCCATTTGCACCTTCAAATTATTCCAAGTTGCACCTCAGGTGGGTTCAATAAAATCTCCCGTTGTCTGTTACTTTCCCTGTGCATAATTGATATACCACGCGGGGTTTTCTATCCTGCAGTATTTCTGCAGCCATGAAATACCTTCTTACACCTCTCTTCCACACTAGGTACATTTTCTTTTACTCCTCAAACCCTGAAATGTTCGAAACAACGGATCATTTCGGATCGCCACACCTGATATTCTAATCTCATTAGTCAAGGGCTTACGTAAATTTGCCAACATTTTGCGGTCCATGACTTGAAAGAAACGAGAAAATCAACCAAAAATCGAAGGCAGCCACTGGGACTGTTATTTTTATTCGGTTGTCGTTACCAAGTTTCAACCGTTGAATAAATGACTGACGTCAGTCACAACACCAAAATAACCTCTGCTGCATTGCAATTTAGACTAGACTACCTTGCAAATGCAGCGTAGATGTTCACTTGTAGCTGGATCCAGAATAAAATGGAATGGCTAAAATAGCTTTGAAAAGACCCATTATGAGGAAAAAAACGATCCCATACTAGAAATCTTATAACTTCATTTTTATTAACATGAGGTGCCGCGCCTAGAAAAATACAAACTTGGGATTAAGGCGGCGGTGAATGCGTATGGTGCAGAAACCCTGAGCTTGTCTGAATGGATCGGATATAGCCAATTTGAAGTCTAGGCGAAACGTAGAGTTTTATTCATCTAAACTTGGCCTGTTTGTCTGATCAAAATTGCTGAAGACTCATTTAAATCAATTCCGAATGACTGAGTCCGCCAAGAGTGCTTCTGAGTTTGGTAAAACGATTTTATTTGTCGCTACATCGGAATACTTCTTCAAATATGAAAATTTAACATTATTTTGAAAACGACCATTTCAGTCTTCCTAATGCATCCTTTCTGCTTCTTTATTTTCTTCTCACCAGTGTTTCTTTGTGGCTTATTAAATGGCTAGCAAAGTATATAGGGTGAGTCGTCTTGGCACAGTAGCTAATGGAAATTTACTAAGCTTTTTGCTTAGATGTGGCACAAGGCCATATGAAAGGGGCACCCAATGAGACTCGAACTCACTCGTGTAGGTTTGCTAGTCGAGCTTGCTAACCATTACACCACCAGAGGCGCCTTTGGCACAGTAGCTAATGTGGTGGTCTGTGACGTCAGAGCAATCGTATTTGAGCACCAGTCACGCTATTACGTTCACTTTCAGATTATTACCCTTGGGACAACTATGAAAGTTATCACTCTAGTTATAGGTTAGAAAGTTCTACAAGGATCGCCTGGAACAATAAAAGTACATCTATTAATGAATGTATTAATGTTGTTTATTGAGCACTGCATCGTATTGTTCTTGATGTCATAAAATTCTGGATCGATATAAATGAAATCAAAGAGCGTGAAATTAAAAAAAACAAACAATCGAAACAGTGATTTTCAAAGAGGCATCAACTTCTGTTGCACATCTAAAGAGATAAAATCTGATGCAGGATGGGGGCTTAAATCTCATTGATTATAGATGTCGAAAAGATTATGTAAACAACTATAACTATTACATCCTTTTCCTCTAAGCTAATTCTTTCTTTATTAATAGCTTAAAATAGTCAAAAACGTGACAAACATCAATTATCATATGATTGCGTAAAAATAGATCAATGGTAAATAGTAAATTGCGTCATAGGGAAGTCCTCGAGGTGTTGTGGAGAACTATCGGGACAATATTATTTAAGTAAGCGATTTAGAACGCCAGCCGCACTGTTACGTTCACTTTCGAACTCTTTATCAGTCCCGCAGTTATGGGTTAAATTGTAACATTATTATTCTTCTAAAACGATAGCTTTAGCACTAAATAACCCACGAAGATTGATATGCCATTAATCAAAGAAATTAAACTAAATTTCATCGTTAAAATGTTTTGTATTAAATGATAAGGTAATAGCATTAGGGTGACTTAAATAGGCGTTAATCCCTCAACAGGAAAATGTTTAAAGTAAAAAGTGTTGGCAAGTTGGAAATAGACGTAATATTCAACTAAATGTTCAACCCTTTTTCAGGGGGTGCCCTCGTGGTGTTAAGGTTAAAGCCATGGATAGCGGAATTGTAGTAAGCAAGTGCGATCTCCAGATGTGCTATTACGTTCACTTTCGGATAAATATCATTGAGAAAGGTATGGACCCTCTTATCCTCCTAACTATGGCTAAAATAGTACTACTACTGTTTTTTTAGAAGGATTTTTTTTGCATTAAATAACCTCATCATCATCATGTCATGCCGCCAGCACCGATATCGCTGACCCTTTCTCACCACTCTTCCCGATCTTTCATCGTTTCTGGTAGGTCCTCAGGGCTAAACGCCGTATCCTCACAGAGCGGCCGTATGGAGGTTCAAGCTGGTCGTCCTGCTTTTGCCCGGCCATATGAGGGGGTCCATAGGAGAACATCACTTATGAGCTCGTCCATGCTTCTCCAGCAGTGTCCTGCATGTCTCGTTCGTCTAACTTGGATAGTTTTCGCGATGGATGGTAGGTGGCCACGTAGCTGATGCTTTGTGGGGTGTTGCCTCCAGGACTTGTTCAATATGGCTGGCAGCATTCTTCTGTCGTTGCCGTCAAGCTTTTTCTCCATTCGTTTTGTTAGCATCCAAGTAGTGCATCCATATACCAGTATCGATACGACCGCTGTCGGGAAGAAACTGCATTTCATTTTATCGGTCAGGTCTGACTTCCATATGATCGATAGCTTATCGATAGCTGTCCATGCCTTTGTTAGCTACGTGTCGATGTCTTTTTCGGTTGATGAGACACTGTTTCCCTTGGTAGGTGAACTTGTCAACTAGTTTCAGAAAGCCACCACCTAGTGTGGAAACGTTGCTTGTTTAATGAAAGCACATGTGTTCCGTTTTGCGTGCATTGACATGGAAGCCAATGCCTGCGGCGGCTCGTTCCAGACTGTGCAGTAGTGTTCCGGCTTGAGCAGGTGTATTTGCCAGAATCGCTATGTCATCGGGGTAGTCGGCGTCGGTAATTGGTTGTGCGGGGTACCTTCTGCTTCACTCAGCTCGAAGCCGTTTTCTTTGATTTTATCAATCGATGTTCTAAGTACGTAATCTAAACAGATGATGAAAAGGTATGGGGCTAGTGTGTCCCCTTGCAATACTCCTGCTGCAGTGTCGAAGTAGTCTATGTCTCCAACCGGAGAACGTACTTTCACTTTGGTGTTTCTATAGAGAATCATTATTGCTGCTGTCTCTTTTGGTATGCCGTATGTAAGTAGAATTTGTTCCATCCCCCCTCTGTGAATGGAATCAAAGGCCTTGATAACGTCGACAAATTTTTTTTTTGCCTGTAGGTTTTTTGCCCGTATGTCTTCAAGGATTCTACGGATAGTCAATATTTGTGAGGTCTATTTCTTCGGAAGCCATTTTGGTTCTTTGTAAGAATGTTGTCAATTTTGGGTTCTATGCGGTTTCGTAGTAGGGCATTGTATATTTTGGCTGCTAAAGATGTAAGTGCTATAACTCGGTAATTCTTGGCTAATCCGAGGTCACCCTTTTTAGTGAAGGGAAGGATGCATCCCTTCATCCATCTGTCTATCGGATTTTGATTATAAACTGCGTTACAGTGTCGGAGCAGTACGTCGTCGAATTGTCTGGTCTTCCATACTTCTGGGGGAATTTCATCAAGCCCTGCGGCTTTCCTATTTTTAATTCGTTAAGTACTGAGCCGAGTTCTTCCAGAGTAAACGGTCCTAGTTTAATGTCTAATTGCTTACAAATAATTATTGTGATTGGTTCATGTGTAACTTTCGGTGGGTTTGCTAGTAGATTCTCGAAGTGCTGTTTCCACTGTAGCTGTAGCTTTCAATTTAACTTCGGCTGTGCTCTTTCTTCTGCTCGCTTTGTTTATTGTTTGCCACGCTATCATAGATTGTCTATTTTCCACTGAGTCTCTAATCTTATCTATCTGATTTTGTATGTATTCCGTCTGTTCTTTTCGATATATGTTTGCTAATTCATTTTGTGTCTTTTTTAGTTTCAGGGCATTTGTGTTCGTTGGGTTTTTCCCCTTGCATTTTGAGGCAGTTTTCACGTCTGCACGTTTTTCTCTAACCACTAATGTCTCCCATGGGACGCTAGATTTAGTTCTAAGTTTTATTGATATGCAGTTCGCTGCTGCCTCTAGGTGTGCGTAGACGAAATTATCATATTCGTCATTCGGGGTACGTATTTCTGTCTTCTGTAGAGCATAGAATTTTTTTCTTAATGCTAACACATATTTATCTCTAATATCCCCGTTGTTAAGAGGGGCCCAGTAATAGTGTTTGGTGGTCGCTGTTCGAGTGGCGTTTCTTCGTAGGCTCAGTCATATTTCGGCCGTGACAACTCGGTGGTCAGAGGACACACCCTCGAAAGAGGATTATGTCTTGCAATTTATTTCGTTATCTTCCATTTCTTGTTTATAAAGACGTAGTCTATCTGTGTTTTAGTGTTGTTTGCGTATGTGTTGGTCCATAATTTTCCCTCCCTTTTTTGAAAGTTTGTATTGAGATATGTTAATCTGTTTTTTATCGTGAAATATGTTAGATGTTGTCCATTCCTGTTTGACGAGTTGTGTAGGCTGTATTTGTGGTTTCCGTTTTTACCGATTTGGGTATTCATGTCGCTGCCAATGACGAGAACGTTGTATTTCGGAATGGCATGCACTGGAGAGGGTAGCTCATAGTAGAAAGCAATGAGTTCAGTTCCTTCACTTACATTGGAAGGGCTGTAGCAGGAGATGATTGTTGCTCTGGGGTTGCCATTAAATGTAGCTACCATCATCCTAGGTTGTATTCTCTCTATGCTATTAAGTGATTTTAAGGCTCTTGGTCCTATAAGTATTCCTTACCTCCTACAGTGGCATTGACAGAATTTTTCCATGCTGATACAGTGGCTAGCGTCCATCCATTGCCAGTATCGTGATATTTATTATCCTTGTTATGTGTGTATCTGTGTTCTTGGATGCATATTATGTCTATGTTATGTTTTACGGCCGATCCAGTCAGCTCTGTTAGTTGTGCTATTCTATTTAAAGTTCTAACGTTGAATGTCGCTATTTGTATTGTTTGTTTGCATTTTAGTAATTTTTGTTGTTTGAGCTCTGTAGCTGATTTTTCGAACACTGAGGCCAGGGCTCCAACCTCAGCAGGACGCGCCTCTTTTTTACCCACGTGGAGAGCGATGCGGTTCGCACATGTGGTTTGAATGTGGGTCATTGTTATCTTTCGATGACTGTTTTTATTCTCATCCATAGAAGCCAGACTTATAGATGAGCAGCAGTAGTTCCTCGATCGAACTAACTATCCTGACCGTTGAAACGTGAGATTCATTCGCCCAGGACCAGGTTAGATATTGCTTTAGGCCGTCAAAGGGTTTATCCGCTTGCCGTTACGTCCACCATACTGCTTCCCATGGCGTTCGTGAGAAAATATATCCTTTCTCCTTTTTAGTCCAAGACTAATTTATTAAAAAGAAGATTTTTTTCCTTCTCCTTCCTCTCTCTTTCTTTTCTTCTTTTCTTTTTTTTTTCTGTTTTCGTTCCTATCTTGCCTTTCTTTCTTCGCCCTACCACGAGTTATAATTCTAACTTTTTACTAAAAATAGAATTTCACGTTCCAAAAGTGAATCTTTTCGGTCGAGTTCCATATTTTAATTCGGGCTAATTGTTCTTTCATTTAGGAAACATAATAGTTTACACCGCTGACTTTTACAATGACATAATTGAATAAAAATCATTCATGCATTTTTAAATGATAGTTTAATATAGAACAAGGTTACTAACCATTTAGGACTTCTTTTCGAAACGGACTTGTTCTTCATTCAGATGTTGTTTACAAATGGCCTCTCCAGTTTAATTTTACTAATTTTATTAGCATTTATATACATATCGGAGGACATATCGGCCGAAACGTTGTGGAAATAACAATAAAGATGAAGACAATAGTGCGAAAAACCTTCATGATAAAAAAAAAACTATCCTTTCTTCTTTTCCATTAAGTTTTAACTTAGTTAAAGTCCAAGACTAATTTATTAAAAAAAAGTTGTTTTTTTACCTCCCCTCTTCCTCTTTTTCTTTCCTTCTTTTTCTCCTTACGTTCTATTTTAGTTCCTACCTTGCCTTTCTTTCTTCTCCCCTTGACTTCTGAACTTGGCACTAACACGAGTTATAATTCTAAATTTTTACAAAAATAGAATTTCACGTTCCAAAAGTGAATCTTTTCGGTTGAGTTCCATATTTTAATTCGGGCTAACAGTACATTGTTCTTTCATTTAAGAAACATAATAGTATACACCGCTGACCTTTACAATGACAAAATTGAATAAAATCATACATGCATTTTTAAATGATAGTTTAGCATAGAACAAAGTTACTAACCATTTGGAAATTCTAAATAACCTACATAGGTTGATATGCTAAGAAACCAACCCAACCTTTTTCATATTACTTATGTAAGTAAGAGTAAACTTGGCGACCTTTGCCGAGGACAACCAGAAGGTTCCCTTTTCAAAAGCTACTACACCGAGGTGTAGGGGAGGCAGCTACCCCTTTCCATTAATTGCTCCACTTTACCCTTGATGCGTACCTTATATTTCTGAGTGTTAAGCAAGGAGGTATCAAGTACAATTTTAATGTCTTTGGTAAGAGGCTACCTGGGATTGAACGCAGGTCTCCCGGACCATTGGCGAACACTCTACCCACTAGGACAAAATGTCAAGAAGACAGATACGCAAGTCAATATTTTTACTCTGTAAGGTAATGGGGAAATGTTTAATAAAATTTATGGAATTAGTCTGTTCTAAAAATATATCTGTACTCTCGATTAGTTATAGGGAATGACTATTTACAGGCTTTTAGGCATATGCTTTTATATAGTTTTGCTATAAGCATTTAATTAGGTACTAAAATTTGCGGAAGTAAGTCAATTAATTCTTTTATTCAGTTATAATCTTTTACACCTTTAGGTGATTAGTAAACCGAAGTTAGATACTGATAACTAACAAGCGATACGATCTAGAAGACAAAAGCGTTCGGAAAATACTTTTTTTTTTGCCAGCGAGTGATAGAAAATAATTGTTTAAAATCGGTTTTAATTAGTTCATTCAGGTTTATTTACACTGACAGATGAGGACCAATTAAATTGGCAAAATAATTAAAGAATTAATAAGATTAATAAGTTTTAAGGGTCGTAGCCTGTTATGTGGTCAAGAAAAGGTCATTTTCAGGTGTAATCAAATGGAACATTTATTGGAAAAACCATTTTTATGATCTAGATTCGCTTTATATTAATTAGTGATTTTCGGCTTGTTAGTATGTAATTGTTAGATTTTAATCTGATAATTTTTGATGTCAAGAAGCGAGTAGCAGCTAGGGAAATGGCTGAAGTACATCGTCCGTTGGCCCACGTTGCTGACAGCAGTCTACTCTCACTAATATGTCACACCTCTCCCGAGGAATTTTAGGCCTTGAGATCTTACCCAAGCTGTAAGACTGGCACATTCATTTCTTTTTTGCAGTCGGGACGAAACAATCACTAACTTAATCTTCTTCCTTGATGATATTTTGCTTTTGCAATTTTGACCAATACGGACAAGGTATTTCTTGTTTAAGAAAACGAACAAAATGTTGAGTGAAGATAATGAATCCTGTAGAAACTTTGTGTTCGGAATAAGTGTAGTTTTCCAGGTGTCTCGACGAAAGATAACATTGAAGAAGAGATGACGACGAGAAACTATATCAGGAAAGGAAAAGTTACACACGTGGTCACAAAAAATCTCACTCACGTTTATGCCGATTCTTCAATTTACTTCTGGGCTTTTCTAAAGAGAGGAAGTCGTGAGGAGATATTTTGAAATCGCTCAAGGAAAGATCAATTCTTTGTCGAAGGAGAGTCACTTTGCTCCAAGATTAAGGTTGTTTCTTGTCTCCCTCCCTGAATGAAATCCCCAAGTCTTGCATCTGACTGTTTCTTGCAACTACATCGAGACTTCTTGAAAGTGGCCTTTTGTAGTCTGTTACACTGCTAGGCACCAGGTTGTTGGAGGCAGCCACAATATTAAAATACGTTTGGTGGGGTTTGGTTTAGTTATATGGCATATTAACTCATGTGGATTATTTAATACTAAATAGATTTTTATACATGGCCCGGGAGACCTGGGTTCAATCCCAGGTCGAGTCATACCAAAGACTTTAAAAATGGAACTTGATACCACCTTGCTTAACACTCAGCATTATAAGGTACGGTTCAAGGGTAAAGTGGAGCAATCCTGGGAATGGAGTAGCGCCCTCCCCTACACCTTGGTGTAGTAGCTATCGAAAAGGGAGCCTTCGGGTCACCCTCGACTATGGTCGCTAACTTTACTTTACTTTATATGCATAATAAACGTCTTCATATCTTGAACGACTGAGTCACCTCGTGTTTGAAGAAGTGAAACATCTATTGGTGTTCGAGATGGTGCTATGGTACTGCGCTTATCACAAAGCGTACTGTGTATCCATACTATTACATTTAGTACTGTGCAATCTATGACATCACATCTGGTATCGGTGACCGCCATTATATCATAATAAGCATACAGTCTAGTTCTATTCCAACCATAGATAGGACCCTATAAGGTACTACCACTCCAGTACAAAGTGGACCCGGGAGCGATGGCAAGGAAGAGGTACTCCGCATTCCCCAAAGTTACAGCATTAGTTATGCGTAACCATGAGATTTTTTAGTGTCATAACGGGACACTCGTTGAGGAAGTTTTACCTCTCTGCAGAGATGCAGCCCGTGTATTCTGCAACCCAAGCCGACTGGTTCAATTATATTAGATTTACGTATAGAATTGGAAAATATCTGGTAACCAAAAAACGTCTCATTTCTACCTCACAAAAATCATCTCGTAGTGTAAACTTAAGTGCTGTACTACGAGATCGTTAGCTTGTGAGTTTGGAACCCAATTGCGCCATTACGATCACTTTTGGACTACTTCCCTGATGAAAGGTCTGGAATCCCTTATTTACTCAGATTTGTGTTAAATAATACAACTACACTCTTTTTACAAAGGTGGATTTAGCATTAAATAACCCACGAATGTTGATACGCCATTGACAAAAATAACTAAACCAAACTCATTAAGCTGACGTCCATGGAAGGTGTCTGGAGTCGTGGAATTTAAGGGAAAATATTTCTTTATTTCTGATTTTCTTTTAGCTCTAGAGGTTAAATATTTCATCTTCCTTCTAGGCTTGGAAAAATTCAACAATAATTAAATGTAGCAACAAAGCAATAAGATTGTATGAATAGCATAATATCTCTTTTTAAAATACTGTTATTACGACAATTAAATTCAACTCCAAATAACTGGCAACCTTAAGTTGACAGGTCTTTGTTCTTTAATTTAATATTTTGAGTATAGAACGTTCTTATTTATTCTGAATTTGATGAGTTCTTGCTGTTTTTTTTTACACATATTTTTTCTTTTTATAATTGTAAATTTAATTTGCATATGTAGTTGTTAGAGATCTACTAATAACGTGTCAGTCACTTGAAATCATGCAAGCTTTAATCTGTTTCTTACAACCATTTATCTAAGCTTGACAAGAGTTTTCTTTGTAACTGTCAAATTAATAAATGGATCCATAAAAATAAGTAAATGAATAAAAAGAGCAACAGCACAAAAACAAAAAAAAAACAAAACAAAACAAATAAACAACCCCCCAAAAAACGGTTATTCTTAGCCTAATCTAATCAAATTAGTGCGTAGATTTTCCATTTCTGCTTCTTTCCTCTATTTTCTGGCTATTTCTTTTTTGATGTTTGCTTTTAAAAGGGAATGACAGACCGGATATTTTTGAAACGTTCATGTTCAACGCTTACCCTTTGCATTCTTTTTATTCACTAATGGAATCTTTCTATGAACACCATTTCCTAAGTAAACTTGGAATCTATTTTCTTTAAAGCGTACATATTCGTCGATTTTCTGTTTAGGTAAAATCTGGTTATTCGGTCAAGGATTTATTTGTTTATGTGTCATTTATAAATTGAGATTTTACCGATTTTTAAAACAAATTTCTTTAAGAGCTAAACATTCTGGCTTCATGAAATATTTCGGAAGCAGCATACTTTTTGTTTCATTGATTTGTCTTGATAAAAGTTGCAGAGGATAAAGACGAGATTATATGATGACAACGAGTTCATAGAAAAGGAAACAGTCAGAAAAGTGCTTCAAGAGAAAATACTGCTCACTTTATGAGTGTATTTTAGCCTCTCTCAAGACCAGTTACAAAAACAGGGCAATGCAGTGTGTTTTTTTTGAGTCGATAATAGAAAGATCCTATTTTTCTATAATTCGTAGCCTGGCCACAATATTTTCCTAACTACAGAATTTACACACGCTACTTTTTTTTTTCGCTTACTGATTGACTGATAGCTCTTTTAAAAATCTCAAACTTTCGTGTGAACGTTTCTCGAACTTACAGTGAGAGTTCTCAACGTTTACCCTTTGTTATCGGTCATCAGGTTCATCAGGGTTAGGAAATCTGCTGGAATATTACAACTTTTTTCTTTCCTTATTTACAGGAAACCGTTAAAATTTTAGCTAAAGAAACATTTTACTGGCTCTCTCTGTATATACAAATGACAAGCCTTCACCTAGCTAATGCTTTCGAGTATTATGAAGGAAATATTTCAGAATGGTTTATTTCTTAGATCGATCCAGAAAAGTGAAGCCATAGAAAACACGTCTGCCGGTACGGGTAATATAGTAAATTCAAAAATGGTGGGTGGCAGTTTCGCGAGCAACGGAATTTAAACTCTAACTTGTTTTTTTTTGCTTCTTACTAATTGAGTAGCTCTTTAAAAAAATCTCAAGTGAGGAATTACTGTTTCTTTCACTTACTGCCATTGTTCCTGAGGTTGACTCTTTGTTTTCGGTCATCAGGTTCATTAGGGGCGTGAAGGCTGCAACTACATTACACTTTTTTTCTTTTTTTAATAATACGAAACTGTTCAGTTTTTAGTTTAAGAAAACATTTTACAAGTTCACTTTTTATGAATCAATTGCAAGCCTTCAACACTCAGAAGTCATATAAAAATGAGAATACGATTTGAATGCGGCACAACGTCATTTTTGAAACGGTTTCAATACATAATTTTTCTTCTCTTAGACTTGTTGCTATACGAAGGTTAAAGAGCCCTGTCAGCTCAATCATTTATTCATAGCTGGAGTGAGAAGAGTTGGATTCATAACTTTTCTAAAGCTATGGGCGTTATATGTAATGCAAAATATCCCGACCAGGATTGGAAATCAGATTGTTGCGTCAATTTCTTATGACGGTAACCATTACACAACGAACGTCACAAATAATAAATATCAATACTTAGTCTAAACTGATATGGAGTAAATTCTACTCGCCTACGGCCTACCAAAAGAAACCGTCGCAGCCATAATGATGCTCTATAAAAACATCAAAGTAAAAGTCCGTTCTCCGGATGGAGACACAGATTACTTCGACATTGTAGCAGGTGTACTGCAAGGAGACACATTAGTCCCATAACTCTTTATCATCTGTCTAGACTACGTGCTTAGAACATCTATGGATAAAATCAAAGAAAACAGTTTCAAGCTAACAATATGAAGAAAAAGAAGGTATTCCGCACAAACAATTACAGACGTTGACTACACCGAAGACATAGCGCTTCTCGCAAATGCACCCGCCCAAGCCGAAACCCTGCTACATACTCAGGAATGAGCTACTACAGCCATCGGCCTCCATGTCAATGCACAGAAGACGGAATATATGTGCTTTAATCAAACAGGCGACATCTCCACACTAGATGGTAGCACTCTGAAACTAGTTGACAAGTTCACCAACTTAGGGAGCAGTGCCTCATCAACCGAGACAGACATCATACGCGACTAGCAAAGGTATGGGCAGCTATCGATAGACTAGCGGTCATATGGAAGCCAGATGTGACCAATAAAATGAAGCGCAGTTTCTTCCAAGCAGCATTCGTATCGATACAGCTATTTGAATGCCCTACATGGATGCCAACTAAACGTACAGAGAAAAAGCTTGACGGCAATTATACAAGAATGCTTCGAGCAATATTGAACAAATCCTGGAGGTAGCACACCACAAAGCAGCAGCTGTACGGCCACCTACCACAAATCACGAAAACTATCAAAGTTAGACGAACCAGACATGCGGGACACTGCTGGAGAAGCAGGTACGTGCTCATAAGTGATGTACTCCTTTGGACCACTTCACATGGGTGAGCAAAGGTAGGACGACCAGCTCAAACCTACGCACAGCAGGTCTGTGCCGATACGGGATGTAGCCCGGAGGACCTGCCGGAAGTAATTGACGGTAGGGAGGGGTGGCGAAAGAGGGTCAGGGATATCCCTGCTGATTGCGTAACACGATGATGATGATGTTTTTTTCCGAATACTAAAAGTTAGGCACCGAACAGTAAATGGTTACAATTAGTGCACAACTAAATTCAAGACATAAAAATAAGTATAGTAGAAACACTGAATGACATCTTTCTAGATTTGCCAATTGGAATGACCGATAGGAATGGATTGTTAGTGTATGTGTGTGTCTGCGCACGCGCGTGTGCATGTGTGAGAGAGAGACAGAGACAGAGAGAGAGAGACGGAGACAGATAGAGACTGAGAGAGAGAGAGAGAGAGAGAGAGAGAGAGAGAGAGAGAGAGAGTTAAGAGGATCCGTTCTGTCGAAGCACCTTGGTGATGGTGATTATTATCGTAGCTTTACACGTGATAATTTCTGAAAATCTCTAAATTTAAAATACCGAAATACTACTCCAGTCAAAAGTATAATACAAGTACATTTAGAATATGCCCACGTTGTTCTTTTTATTTAGCAATAAATAAAAAGACAACCGACCAACCAACCAAACAAACAAACAAACAAACTAAAACCCCAGTTAATAACATATAATACGCAGGCCATTTTTGTCTACCGTAATTGACGGCGCATAAAGACGCACGTCTGTATAAGATGCTCCTTAATTTTAGCCAAGCGAATAAAAAAAACAAAGTACAAATATTAAACGTGATAGAATTAATATAATGAATATTGTGAATGATAACTCTTTTAATCTGTATAATAGCCTTCTAAATAATGACAGTAGGTATATAAAAGTTACTCTAAAGTTTAAACTAATAGGAGTTGCCACATAGCTAGTTTTATCGACTATTGCGAATTTAAAACCTTCGTATACGTAATATATAAGATGCAGAGGGATTTTAAAAGATATTTTTAATAAAAAAAAGTGCGCCTTATATGCCGGCAAATACGGTAATAGCTGAACATGAGGACTTCATGAAATATATCTTAAACAACTTATTTAAGTAAATGGTATAAAGCCACGCAAAGGGAAATATTATTGAACGACCCAAAATTGTTGGAAAATCAGGCAATTCATTAACGAAATTTTTTTTTAAAAACAACAAAAGACAACAATAGCAAAAAACCTATAATAATTCTTTGTTACCTTACCTCGAGTTTTTTTATAATTGCTTTAATTCCATCAGACATTATATTTTCCTCTGCATGGCTTGGTAAAAATGTATCATTGATTTAAATCATTTCATTTTGTAAAAGAAATATTTCATGAAGTCAGAATGTTCAGCTATTAAAGAAAATGTTTCAGGTCGAATCAACTGCTGCCTTTTTTACTGCTAAAAACAGTAAGAAAACATTCTCTTCGTTTACTAATTCTATAATTTCTACAAGGGTTAGTATATTTTTATGAATGCTCGCCCGTCTGCTTCCGAAGGCACAGGTATTTCTCACCAGAATTTAAATATTTTAAGAATTTCTTTGGAAAAGATGTCATATTTCATTATAAGCACATTTTTCTTGGTTAATTCTCTACAGAAATTGAAAAAAAATTGATGCTATTAAAATGCACTCGCTAACATTTTTACTACAGCAAGTAATGTAACACTTTGATTAATCTGAAATAACACTTAAACCCTAAAGGTTAATTCAGCACAATCCGTAAATTTATTAGATTAAAGCATGATCGCATGTGTTCGAATGTTACAAACATTGATGACCCCCCAAAAATTGATGGACCATTCTGTTTGGAATATAGATGAGAAAAGCTAGGAAGAGAATAAGCTACACATCAAAGTGTTGTATAATGACACGTACCACATGACTTCCGGTATCGCGGAAGTATAAAGACGCCATGCTTCTGAAGTACAGCAAGACAGAGACGGAAGCAGAGACATAACTCTGAAGGACGTCGGTCAGTGGTGAGACCAACTTCGGACATAACACCAACAGTGCGAGACTTATAATACTCGTCGGACTGTAATCCACGAGTTAATAAATAATGAACTTTATTTCACTGCGTACCTTTTCCTAACCGCGATACAACAAAAAAGAAAGAAAGAAAGATAGAAAGAAAGAAAGAAAGAAATCGAGGAATCGGTATGATTATCATCATATGCTTATCATCTGTATCAATGGAATAGAAGGGGAGAAGAAATAAAGAAGCCAGAGAGAGAGAAAGAGAGAGAGAGAAATAGAGAGAGAGATGAAGGGAGGGAGAGAGAGATATGCTATTTTCAAGTTATCTAATTTTTTCTTAACTTCTTTTGTCTTCCATTGATCTCTATCTTTGGCTCTTGCTTTTGTTTGTTGTTGGTTGGTTGTTTGGGTTTTTTGGCATATCAACCCTTGAAGGTTATTTAACGTCAAATTTTGTCTATATATATATATATACATATTCAACCAAAGATTTCTAAACGAATACTTAGGTAGGTAAAATTTTCTATCGGCAGGATTTCATTTGTTTGCACAAGATTAACTAATTTTAATTCGTCATAATTTCTGGTACAACTCTGTCTCTCTCAAGAAGGACAGAACGTCATCTATTTGACATTCTCGAACAGATCAGTTATGATTTTGTTGGTATGCACTCTGCTGCTGCTTCAATGTGGGCGTAGGTGTTTCAGATATTTCTTGAAGATTATAGAATTTGTTTTTCACAACTATTGAATAGTTATTGCTAATATCTCTATTATCAAGTGAGGACCAGTCATTAGGTAGATTCGAACGAAGAAAGACCACATTAGAAACAGAGGAGGAGCGGTAGAAAAAAGAAAGAAAGAAAAAATAGAAATACTCAAAATTTGTGCGTGTTAATTTTTGGGTGGCTATTTGATTGGTAACTTAACGATTGTCTTATTTCTCTAACTTTTAGAAGTAACTGTCTGTTCTATTTTGTTGATATTATCATTATTATTATCTCTTCAATTTTAGTCCTTCTTCAATGTAGGTTTGTCTAAATACACACTATTCATTTGGGTTTCGTTGTCTTATAAAAGTAATGAAGAGGAACGCAGAGACATAAAGACATGTGGGCAACTTTCTTTTGAATAAAGTTAAGGAAATGTATCATTTGTAAAGTAGATTAAAACGAAGAAAGCCCACAGTTGAAATAGAGGGGGAGGGGAAGGAGAAAGAAAGAAAAAATAAAGAGGAATATGTGAACTTTGAGTAAGTTAAAATCTAAGAAATTCAAAAATAAAATTCAAACTGCAAACATAGTATCAGAAACCATAGGAAGCAGCATGGTGGATGTAAAGTAAATAGGTTAATGCGCACTTCACCTGATTCTGGGCGGAAGAACCCCACAGCTCAAAGGCCAGGATCAAATATTTCTGTAACAAACTTATCTATAAGAGTGGTGTCTGTTGATGAGAAAGAAAACAGTTTTGAAAGATCACCATGGCTCTAATTCAAACCATGTGTCTAAACAGCATCACCCTTCGCGCAGGAAAATAAGGGGCGCGTTCTGATGAGGTTGGAGCTCAGAACCGTGTGTTCAAAAAATCAACTGCATTACTCAATCTCAAACCTAAACAAATATTACGTAGATACAAATACATAGTAAACGGTGACACTGAACGTTAGAACTTTATTTAGAATAGGTCTGTTACCGGAGCCCATAGCGTCTGCGGTAGATCATAATATAGACAGAGTATGCATGCAAGGACAAATATACTATCATAGTGAACTAGAAATAAAGTACCACGACAATAGCAATGGATGGACGTTTATCTCAGCACCTGCAAATAAAAATTCCGTCAAAGCCGTCATTAGAGGGTAGCAATCCTTCTCAATCCTTGTGCTCTAAAATAAAGAACATACAACTGGGAATGATAGTTGTTACATTTAACAGCGACCCCAGAACAACAATTACACTGGGCAACAATTCTTTAATTTCTAAATGTTGTCTAGATTTCTACAAGGGATTTAGGGTATTTTTGCACTGCTGAATCAGGAAATGGCATCCGTTTCTGCCCATCAGGTCAGGTTTTTGTGCTAAGTTGATTTGAAAAAAATCAGATCTTGTGACAAAATCGCTGACATTTTTCTGACATTATCAGCTGATTTTTGTCAACACATATCATCCTAAATATGTTTTTAAGAGAACAATGTTTTGCCAACATCATATATTGATTACCCGATCGAAACATCGATTACTGCAAACTGAATGGTGGGAATTGATAAAGGTAGGTACACGTAAATTGCATATTACTTCACCTTTGTTCAAACTTCATGGCGTGAAATTCAGTTTCTTTGAACTCTTGGAATGCTCAGCGGCAGGAAGGTCTCTCTTCAGATTCCAACTGTAGTCAGCCATCATGACTGCGTCCCAGCGACCCTGATACCTGGTCTCCATCTCTTTCAGGTCCCGATAGAATTTCTACCCCTGCTCATCACTCAGTGAACACAGGTTCTCATGAAACCGGTCCATATGTAAAAAAGGTAGTACATCTTGACGCTCATGTTGCAGCCCAGGTTTCTGAAAGCAGTCAGCATGTTGTTGACAAGTTCTGCGCAGGTTCTGACCTTATTAATGCTAAGAAAGTGCTTCAGTACCAGAACAAATGTCTTCTACTCTGCCAGTTCCACTTCTTCATTGAATTTTCGAACTCTGGATCTCTGATGAACTGCCGGATCTGAGGACCGTCAAAGATGCCAGCTTTCAACTTCTCCATGGTCAATCCTGGAAAAGCCTGGAACAAGCAAGTGAAGTATTCACCATCCTTGTCCATAGCCTTGGTGAACTGCTTGATTAAGCCGAGCTTGATGAGCTGTTGTGGGAAGAGTATTCTGTCTCTGTCCACCAGAGGGTCGTTGATGATGTTCTTTTCTTTGCAAGGCACCAATTCATCCTGTAAGGGCCAGTCCTTCTACGTGTAATGCTGAGAGCCAATGTTTGGAAGATTTCGAGGTTTTATGACTTCAAACTGATCCCTTTTCGACATATCACCCAGAACTATCGGACCTGAATACTTCTTGTCATTAAAATAATCATTTTTCTAATCAAAACTATTATTCGACATGGCATTTTACCCCCACCAACTTCTTCTAAAATGCTCCACATATGCGTACATGTGAACAAAAACGTAAAAAACGTCATGTGGCCAAAGCTCAAAAACTTGACCTGGTTGAGCAAAACCAATGTGATTTTTGGATTCAGCGCATCAAATCGTCGTAAATCAGCTAAAAAACGCAGACAACACATTTGTAGTTGACCAATGTTATCTTCTGCTACAGTCCTATCAATGCCATTAATGAAACGGACTTCATCACATTCTACAACGAGCTATCTTTCCCTGTGCGGACTATTCCAAAAATCCAACGTTCTAATCATCAGTGGAGACATGAATGCTCAAATAGGTAAAGACGAAAGCACCAAATTCTGCCTACATAATTCGTCAAACAGAAATGGGGATCATCTAACAGAATTATCACATAAAAACAGATTAAGTTACCTTAATACTAAATTCCAGAAAAAGGAGGAAAAACTATGAACCTACATCTACCTAAATAATACTAAAGCACAGAGATTACATATCCATAAATAAGAATTTGATTTATAGCGCTCCGCACAGTGAGACATATTTCTTTTCCGAAAGTAGTATGTTCCGATTACAGAATTGTCACAGCAATCTTACACCCATACCTATGCAATAATACGATACAGGCAAAAGATATATTCATATGAAATGTATGTATATAATCATACTTTTTTATTTCAATCGATTTGCATATATCTACAAATGAATTAAATTGGTTCTTTGTTTTTTTTTCTTTGTTTTCCTTTATCTGGAATCCATGTTTTAACATTTTATTCCGTATAAACCAAGACTTATCTATTTATCAAAATATAACATCTTAGTGAATGCTAAATCCATTTTCGTAACGGAAGTAATGTTTTTCTTCTAGTCGTTCTTATTGTAGATATTGTGCAGACTAATGAAACCACGACCTATTTATAGAGAGACTCCGAATTAAACACTAAAAACTACTAATATATGAACACGTGTGCTATTTAGATTATGGATATATACTTAGTCAACACTAAATAGAAAGAAATAGAGAAATAGCACCAGGATTTTCTTTCTAGTTAGAAGAATATATCAGTGTGAATATCCTGGGTTCTATATGAATTTGAACCCATACTACTAAGGCTGGTAGCAGCCAATTCAACCACGAGCTCTTTCAAAAAAAATATCGTATTTTTATTTCTCTTGAACAAGCAGTAAAACTAAACTTATTGTTGGGTTGTTAGTTGGATAATTTGTCTCGAAATGTTATCTAAATAAACAAAAATTAGAAAACGCTATCTTGTAAGAATGTATTCTTTCCTTTTTTTTATCTTTAATTAAAAAAAAGAATAACTTCATCAGTCAATTTGATTATAACTTACAGCTCATTAACCCTTTCTTATCGATAGAGGATACGCTCACAGAACCTCAGTGGATTCTTGAAACCAATGATAACACTGAACTCTATATAATTAACTCTATTCAAATGTCTTCCGCGTTTTTTCTTTTAAATGGTAGTTTTAAAAACTGTATTCAATGGATTTCAAAACGGAAGATACTGCACACACTGAATACTAAATTTTTTCTTGTGCATGCAAGCATATGTTAAAGTTCAGTATAAAAAATCGACAAAATAAGAGGAGAACATCCATAATTAATCCTAATATTGAACCATTATAACAACATCATGTATTAAAAGTAATTTGACTGATTGAAGACTTTCTTTTCTTTGTAGAACTTAGTAACCTCGTCGTACTTTTTGTTGCTGTGACTCGACAAAAGTCGCAAGGGATAAAGAGATGACAACGAATTCAGAGAAAAGGAAACAATTTGACAGGAACTCCAAGAAAACATACTACTCTCTTTATAAATGTATTTCAGCTTTCCTCAAGAACAGTTACAAAAACAGGGCAATGCGACTATATAATTGAATAGATAAAGGAAAGATTCTATTTTTCCAGAAATTGTCAGTTAGCCCCGATAGAGTGGGGGCAGTTTTACTAACTACATAATTTAAGCTCCCGACACGTTTTTTCTCGCGTACTAACTGATTGACAAGATAGTCTTTTAAAAATCTCCAACTCTCATGGGAACGTTTCTCACACTTACAGCGTGTGTTCTTGAGGTTGACTCGTCGTTGTCGGTCACTAGATTACTCAGGGTTGGGAAATCTGTTTTTATATTATACGTTTTTCTTTTTTTGTTAACAGGAAACCGTTCAAGTTTTAGTTAAAGAAACGTTTTACCAGTTCTCTCGGTAAATATAAATGACTAGTCTTCACTAAACTAATGCTTTTGAGTATTGTGAAGGACATTTTTTAAAATGGTTTATTTCTGGAATGGATCCAGATTTGTTAAACAACCGAAAGCACATATGCAGATACTGTAAATTAAATGCTATTTTAACTAATTCATTATATTTTGGTAGTTATTGTATTAATCCTTCATATCAGAGGTATTCAAAATATGGTCCGCAGACGACAGAAGGTCGGCAACATTACCTGTAGGGGACCACATAAAATGCAAGTATATATTGAAATATTACATTATCTAATTAGCGATAGAACCACAGTTTTAGTTACAAATACACATTTATGAAAACCCAGTTTAAATATTTACCAGTTTTGGCTTAGTATGGCTTCTGAGTATTCATTTTTGTTTCAAAAAGATTTCAAAATGTTACTGACTTTTTCAACAACAAAATGCGAAAGGGAATTTTCAGCATTTACAAAGTATGTATCTAGACTTATTATGCAAAGTGAATTACCTGTATCTTTGTCAAAAATATCACCAAGAATTCAAAATTCGTATCAAGTAAAGCAAATGTGTGGTCCTATGCTAGTTCCAGAGCCCAATGTGGTGTGACTACTAGTCACAGTACTTGTTGTGGCTGTTGTGTTCGTGACTACCACATTTGCTTCCGACTGTTTGCTTTTGTCAAGTCCTTCCGTGCCCACGCTGTGTTTGAAAGATCCACGAAGGGAGGTTGACGAAATTCAGCCGGATCTTCTTCTGATGGTTAGGTAATATGAGTGGTGAGATTGTCTAGCAACTCAAATAATAAACAGGAAAACCCGTTGCAAAATATTTAACAAAATAGTTTTATTGAGACAATAAAGCAACAATGTTTACTTTCCTGGCAAACAGAAGAAGAATATTGAGAGAGAAATGTGACAATTAGATGCGGTTCGTGTGATTCTGATATCTCTAAAAGTCAGTGACTTTGAATTTTTATAGCCGGAAGGTTGTTCAGAGTGCCTCGGGTCTAGAATTGAAAAGTTTGGCAGTCTCGCGTTGTTTTCTGGTCCCTTTTCTTGTTCTCTCTGATGACCCGTTTTAACATCCTATTTTTATAGATCAATATCTGGATAAAAAAGTTTTCTGATAAGGAGTCATATTCCCATTGGTCAGCCAATCCTAGTTCAGGACCATATCTCAGAGGCACAGGGAAAACCCTTCTTAGACGCTTTGACCAATGGGAACTGTAATGGGGTTGAAACAAAAATTCCCAGCCATGCCCAGCTCACCTTTATTTAAAATTAAATCTCCTTTTTGATTTTGATCTTCAAAACAAGGACCAGAAAAATACGCTGCACGAAATGACCCTTCCTATCATTATGATCGACGGATGCAGTTGTCAAAATGAAAATTAAACAAAACCCGTCGACCCTCAAAACTAAAAACAAGTGTCCTGCATTTAACTGACCCTTAGAAACAATCAACCAGCTCCCCCAGGTCAATACCAGCTTTGAACAAAACGATACTAATTTTAAGGTTCCCTTTGTTTTTGAGATACACATTAAATTTCATATATATATATTTCAATTTGTATATTTTTATACATAAATTAAATATTTAATCGCACGTAGTGCCACAAATGCACCTCTCTCGTTAGGTTTTTATAATCCAGTGCAAATATTGGATGTGAATTTAATTAAATATTTCTGATAAATTGTATCATCATTTGTATGGGGGTCTACAAGATTTAATTTCTGTTTAGAGACTGACAACAACTGCTTTATACAATCGTTCAGTCTGATGAGCCAAGAGTACGCTGAATGTAACCTCTGTATGGGGATAAGACCCTTACTCCCCGAAAAATTAGTGAGTCTTTGATGTGACGCTAAATTGTATACTGTTCTGGAGTGTGGTGTACTTCTTTATTGCAGAAACTCCCAAATCTATTCTGAACCGGAATACCATCAGTGTTCTTCCGTTTTTTCTTATTTACTATCAAAACAAAGCAGTCCATTATTTTATTCGAGGAGGTGACATGACGTAAAAATAATCGGTTAGAATCCTATCCATATTTTAATAGATTTTTTGAAAGGTATTAGTGTTAAAAAGCTATATTTGAAATTATTTACCAGGGTACAAGTTATTGAAATTAGATCGGTAGACATTAAACTATTTAAATCATCTGCAGACAAAGGACTGTTTTTTTAAAGACAGGAATACTTGATTGAAACTGTATATTCAGGAATAAATAATTAGTATTAAGAATTGTTACTTGAAACTATAATTGTTTACAACTGTTTTTGATTATTAGTTACTTAACAACAAATCAGTTAATTCGGCATTAAATACTCCCAAAAGTGTTGAACTACCTTATAAAACCAAACAATCAGACTTTTTAAAACAAACCAATAGATCTTTATTTAAAAAGTAAAAAAAAAAAAATGCATAATTTTGACGCTGATTCCTTTGATAAGAACAATGTCAAGAAAAGCAGATCATTGCTACGCTATCATAATTTAATCTCCCACTGAATTGTGATTGTACACACACACACACACACACATAAATATATATATATATATATATATATATATATATATATATTCCTATAATACCATTAAACAAATAAACCAATTCAATATATATATATATATATATATATATATATAGAGAGAGAGAGAGTGGCAGATGCACCAACCACATTGTAAACTGTCAAAATGTCAACATGGTTTGCAAGTAAACTTAAGCAAGTGGCAATGGTAGCTCAATCTGGCTAATATCTTATTTTAGGTACGGAAACGATCAGTTAAGTTGATGTAATTAACCGGTGATGTTTGTTAAGATTGGTAACAGTACCAAGGTATCTTATCTTAAAATAGATTATTTTACTGTTGTTTGTACACAGCTAATGTTTTCTAGTATTCTGACACGAATTGTTCTTTTTGATGTCACTCATTTGTTTACACTCACTTAAATGGTTTTTAATATTACTACCTAACATTAATAATTTCATTTGCACGCAGTAAAATGGTTTCAAGTATTTTAACACGAATAATTCTATTTGATATTACTCATCTGTTTACATACACTTATGTGATTTCAAATATTGCTACCTAACATCAATAGTTTTATTTTCACTCTGTTAAATGTTTCCCAGTATTTTTATGTCATACTAACAATTCAATTTAAGCGTACATTTTTAAGTATTGAGAATCAGCACTTAGAATTTTATTCAACATTACTCATTCGTTGGCACGCAGTTAAATTATTCAAAGTATTGCTACGTAGGAGGATCATTAGATAAGTTTCCAGACATTTTTCGTATGGGCACTTTTATTGATAGTACACACATGAAACTCTAGTCCCCTTCGAAGTAATCTCCTCCGGATGCAATGCACTTGTTGTACCGTTCCAACAACTTCTGGAAGTCCTCTTGTGTGAGCGTGTCAATGGCCTTCGTCACAGCCTCTTTCATCTTCTCAATTGTTTCATAACGACAGTCTCTGAGCTTAGGGAATAACTAAAAGTCACAGGGAGCAAAGTCTAGACTATAAGGAGGCCGAGGAACAGTCTTGATGCCCATCTTGGTCAAATAGTCTGTGACAAGAATGGAATTATGGACTGGTGCATTGCCCTGGTGATAATTCCATTTCCCCGATTTGAAGAGTGCTGGCTTCTTCCGAGGGAATCTCTTTCTGAACTCCCTTAAAACCTCAATATAGTTACCCTGACCCTAACCCAATGGCCAATCAGCTCTGGTGTTGTGACTTCCTTACTCCTCCCACACCTCTCATTATCCCTCACAGAATCCCTGCCTTCCTTGATTGTCTTATGCCACCCAAAAACTGATGGTCGATTCATGCAATATGTTCCAAAAGCAGTCTGAAGCATTCCATACGTTTCTGTGGCATTTTTCCAAATTTAAAAGAGAATTTTATTGCATATCATTCTTCTAAAGTGTCCTCACGTCCAGATTGCATTTTTGAAATTCACCAGCTGTGACAGTAGGGTGTATTCCAATTCCTGCTGTAGGTGTTCATTTAAACCTGAAACCATGAAAATTGGTCTGTCATCTCATAAGATGTATAGCAATAACATACTGTATTTTCAAGAGTCTACAACAATTTTAAATGCATGTACAAAAAAATGTCCTGGAACTTATTGAAGCACCATGAAACATTAACAATTCCTTTAAACATCAGTTATATGTTTACAAACAGTTCAAATGTCGAATTGTTCTATTTCTAGTCCAGCAAATTGGCTCTGACTCATCTAATAAATAGACTACCAACAAACTATCGATTTGCAAATCATATGCATAACCCTTTGTATGCAAACAAATGAGCTCTGGCTCATTTAAAAATGTTATCTACAAACTATGTGTCTGCAAATAATTTATAATATGAATAAGGAGAATTCGGCATTAAATAACCTACAAGGGTTGATATGCTATAATCACAACTTAAACAAACCAAACCATCGTAGTGGCTATGTACCATAGAACATTAGATTTGAATGCTACGAATGATATTAGAGTATATATTTACCCAGCACCATCGTCATGGTTAGTTTGTAACACAAATTTAAAAAAAACAAACAAAACAATTTTCAGACAAATCACTTGACTGGTTGCCTTGTCGAGGCTAAAGTACCCAGTATGCCTTAGTATTTCCAATAGCTAGTGAGGGAACAACAGATGGATTTATACCTTTCCTAATGTCTGCGGAAAAGGTATAAATTCTTCTCTTATCGCCGTAGCAATGGGTAAATAGTAATACCCACTATATTATGACACACAATATCTGATTTTTCAAAAATTTAAAACTGTTGAACCAGAGATAAAATATTCATGGTAGCAAAGTATTTATTAATAATTTTAAGAAATGAATGATTTCAAATTTTACTCAATAGTTTACTTGACTTGCGTAAGAATTACCGTCCGAGAAAATGGAATCTGCGTTCAAATCCCGGAAGAAATTGTTTGATTCTAACTTCATGCCAAGCCAAGTCAGCTAGGGCTGTTGAATACGCTGACTGCATCTATGGAGAAGGGGTAATATCTTCCCAAACGAGTCTCATTGATATAACACTAAACCTTCTGACTGTGGGGCTCCGGTGTTGGAGCTTAGGGGAATGTGGAATACTCCTTCACTGCCATTATTCCAATGCCCACTTTGCCACCGGATTGGTAATAACTGTCAGGGTCCCATCTATGGGTTGAAAAGAAATATTATAATTTTGTAAACTTCCAACAATTAAACTATGTGCAAACAAATAACTGATAAATTGAATCATTTGTACTATATAGCTATACTTGGAACCATCTGTCTGTAAACAAATTACCTATGGCAAATTCTAAAATGTTACCTACAACTATTAACAAGCAAACCATATATTTAATATTTATGTAAAATCCGGATTTAGCATTAAATCACTTACAAGGGTTGATATGCCATAAAACACAACCAACCAACCAACTTCACTTTATGCTAATGACCAATATGATTCTATTTCTTCTCCCTACAAGTATGAGCAAATAAAACGGCAGTCTGGTCTCGTCGGTACACCGATGATACATCAACTCCCTCCACACATTGACGCCCTAGTCGTAACTGGAGTGGGTACCTATTGCAAAGGCAACTTAAGTTTTTGAATATATTAAGGCAATCTGAGTTCAGTAATATTTTAAGGAAAAAAATCTAGAAAGAAAATGAATGTATTCGGACCAACTTTATTCCACTAAAATTTTACCTTTTTAAAATCCTGCTCATGAAGGAGGAGAAAGATAGATATAGAAATTGTGCAAAATATCTCGGGACAAGAATAAGTAGAGAGTTGCATGTATTTACTCAACTCTTCTGCCATAAGAAGGAGGTGAGACAAAGTCAATTTTTTAGCGGAGTACACTGCTGCTTTGAATTATCCTTCACTTCTGGATACTTTAACAAGGCTGAGGAACCAATTCTGCTTACTATTTGCCCGTAGCTAGAGGGATGACAGATTGATTAATATATTTCCAAAGGGAATAAGTTCAAAATGAAATGTAAACAGCCTTGTTTAGAATATGAACTTGTGTTGCTGATTTCTTTTCTTCCCCTAAATGAATCTTCATATTAAGAGAGTTGATATAGTCTCAGTGTACGTCTGTCTTCCTTGTAGATTCTTCAATATGGTCTTATAGTTTCGTTGGGATTATGAATTAGCAAGAAGACATAGACGAGACTTGAACCTGTAACAGTGAACAAACTATTGTAACGGTTACTGTATCTTAGCTCCGAGGTTACATTATCCTCGAAAGACGGGGAGAATTTCCGTCGACATCATCCGTACCACCCAAGCTCCAAATATTCTCCGTAACTAGTTATATTTAATTGATCGCTTTGAAAGCCCATATAACCAGCTAAGTATAGAGCTTTCGTATAGGTTTAATTTTTCGAGAAACGGACGAAGACCTATGTGAGGGTTACTGAGACCACGGACGAATGAGGGTGTGTCAAGATTAAAGAGTTCGACGTGATATAAATGACCACGTGGGGAATTCTGAACCGGACAAACAATATGACGCGTAGTGGTTTTTCTTCTTTTCTTTATACATGTATCGTTTTCACATTCTTTTTATTTTCAAGAAAACAAAATTGCAACAACAGACAAACAAAGAGCAAAACAAATACAACAAAAAATATATACAGAAATGTGGAGGACAAGTCGCTTCCAATAGTATTTGACTATGTCCCTCCACTAAGACAAAGTTCTCCATTTTCTTTTTTCTTTTTTTTCTCAACTTGTTTTAAAATTATATCCGTATCTTGTTTTTCCCTTTACAATTAAAGGGAGATAACTTACTCGTTCTCTCTCTTTTTTGTTTTACCTCCTTTTTTTTTTCTTTCTTTTACCGAAGAACAAAAGTCTCTCCTCTTCGTCTTTAATATGGATATACAAATTTTAAACAAATATGTTTTCCGCCGAAACTAGCTGCTAATGAACAACCTCAAAATGTCTCTTTGGAATAGTCTTGATACGGACCTTTATTTAGGTTACGTATATTATTCGTAATAAAATTTTTGACTAACATTTTTTTTTATATTCGTTAATCTCTTATTAACGAGTTGCAAGGCACCAGTTTTTGTTTTTCTTTTATTTTACGTTGAGCCTCAGTTTATTACCCAACGGAGTCGACGACTTCTATTAGGCCATTCTGTGACTAGAATTTCCCCTTTCACCGGACCACGTGAAAAGGCGACCTTTCTCTTCCTTGGCGAAGCTCGAAACTGATTTTTTGGGGTTTCGTTTCTTTTTGGCGGTAAAACGCCCTCCCTGCCTCGACCAATGGCATGTCTTTTCCATATCTGGGTCAAGACATTTGCCCCCTCTCGGCTGCTTCTTCCACTGTTGCTAGGGCTCGGAGACCAGCCAATCGCCTGCCCCCACTTCCGGTCCTCATAGTAGTTCTTGCTCCCTGCATTATAATCCTACCGTGGCCGATGGCCGTACCACTATCTTGGTATGCCATATAGAAACGTGCTTACCATAGATATAAACAGATAATAGTAAACAAAAAGTTTATGACATTTTAAAAATATGTCTTTTTGTGGTTGATTGTGTAATAAAAGAAAAGAAGTAACAATATAAAAAAGATAGAAAAGGCAAAGGAAAGTAATTAGAAGGCCAAAAGCTTAAAAGTGAAGGAAATTAAAAATATGAAAGGGGAGGCGAGACGAAAAGAAGTAGGATGGGAAAAGGAAAGAAAAGTAAAAAGAAAAAGGAGGAAAAATAAGGAAATATTAGATGAGAATAGAAAGAAAAGAAGAAGGAAAAAAAAGGAAAGCAAGAATAAAATAGGGAAGGAAAAAGTGAAGGAATGAAAAAAGTGGCAAACAGATAGAGTAAAAGAAAAAAAATGCTGAAAAGAAAAAAAAAAACAGGGCAAGAAGGAAAAAATGGAAGGTGTGAAATTTTTGACTAATGAGGAAATTGGGATTGTATATTTTTTCCTGTTCACTCAGAAGTCAGTATATTCTAGCTCTTGTAAAACCTAAACTAGTTTACAATGGTTTGTGAGCAGATTACAAAGTCTGACTCGAGGAAAACTATTTATGTCGTATAAACCTATATACTCATTCATAGGCTTCATGAATTGTACTTCTGTATTAAATCCTTTAATACTGGTAGTCTTACTTTCTTTCTCATAGTATAGAGAAAACTGATACAGTTTGGCATTAATTTCATAACTGGAATTGCTGGAATAAGAGTGAAGACAACGTCAGATTGTCTTTGAAAGCCCAATTTTGGATTTCAACTCAGAGTTTATTTCAAAGCCTTTCTCATAAATGATTATGACCTCTAGCAATTGGATATTTGAAATCAAAGTTGTTCTTTTCCTGAACTGGTTGCCAGAAAGCACTGTAACCCTTATAATTAACCCTACTTGAAGTGTAAGTGATGAGTTGGTTTCATGATTTTCCCAAAGGATTTAGTATGATGGAAACCTACACGCCACAGCCGATTATTTGAACTGGCTAGCAGATTTGCTCGTTGCTAACTGCTACGTCACCTGTACCTTTTTTTTACTTTTGAAGTAACTACTGACATTACAAAAACTGATTCCAGATTTATTTCAGAAATGTATTAGGTAACAAATAGATGACTCTATTATATTGCCTCAAACTGCATTTTATTTTTACAGTAAAAAGTAAAGTTGGCGACCGTAGTCGAGGGCGACCAGAAGGCTCCCTTTTCAATAGCAACTACACCGAGGTGGAGGGGAGGGTGTTAATCCTTTCTCTGGATTGCTCCACTTTACCCTTGATACGGACCTTATATTGCTGAGTGTTAAGCAGGGAGGTATCAAGTACCATTTTCAAAGTCTTTGGTATGACACGACCCGGGATTGAACCCAGATCTCCCAGACCATTGGCGAACACTCTACCCAATAGGCCAATGATTTGTGTGGAGACCTCTCTTCACAGTCAAATTCTTGTTTTTCATCTTTTTGACTTGCCTTGCAACGTAGTTTAGTTCTGGTTCTGGTTTCTTTGTTTAATGGCATATCAACCTTCGTGGGTTATTTAATGTCAAAGCCATTTCTGTAGAAGAACAGCAGTTACATTATTTAACCCATTGCTGGGAGGATAATGAGCTTCTTACCTTTCCCAGGTGAACGTAAAAGAGCGACTGGAGTTCGAACTCTTTTACAATGAGTTTGCTGTCCGGCAGTTTAGCTATTCAGCATCCCCTGACCTAGTCCAGTCGTCCCGTCGCTACTCATGTAGCTTCATGATCAAGAAACGCTGTTTCGGAAAATTTACTTTTTGCATTCGCTCCAATCGAATACGGTTAAATTTTTTTAAAGAAAACAGATACTCAATATTCTCATGATCTTTTGAACTTGAACCTCACTATCAGATGCAGTTTAGTCTTTCTTTCCTTGGTGATGAGTCTAACCTCTCTTCAGGGCCTACTGGCAGCGAATTCTAAGCCCATTGTACAGAGCGAAATGAGATTAGAGACAATATTGGATTGCCTTAGGAATAAAGATAAATAATTAAGAGAATTATTGTAGCAGACATCAGAAAATGTTTAACGTACTAAATATAATTTATAACTAAAGTAAATTTTCAGACTATTTCTAGAACCTAAAGACTTGTTTTCAGGGCCTAAATTGAATATAGTTTTACTTATCATTTGAAAAGTAGGGACAAAACTTCAACACTTATTTACTCCAAAGAATAATGTGAGGGTTTAGATCAATTTTTCCTTGGTTGGGTAATAAAATCATAGAAAAACCATGTTCATGCACATTGCACACAGAATGCAAATCTGTATATTACAAGTGAAAACTACTCTGACATTTGGGTCACATTGATTTTTTTTAATCGATGTTGAGTCTTTCTGTCTTCTCTTGATTCCAAAATCGATATGGAGATTTTTTGACGCCATGCCCACCGTCTAACGCCGTTGCCGGGAACATAAGCCTGATTGTAATCCGCAATTAAATGCTGGCTACTATTTGAAACTGGAGCAATAAGTCCAGTGACAGACTGAGGTCAATACCAGTGACCTCTCGATCATTAATGAAAAATTTTAAAAATACCTATTTTCAAGAAAGTTGACTGGACGAATAAAGAAAGCAATTTGGCCGTCAAGCGGTCGAACTGACTGGCACACAGACAGTCTTTAGGATATTTAAATTTCCTTAAAAAGCAATAAGTGTAATATAACTTTCATAGAATAGTGGGAAAAATGAAGTCATTTCACTACTTCACTTCTCATTTAAGTAATGACCTCTTTCAGATGATTACATTTTTTGCATAGATTTGTAAAATGTTTATATATATATATATATATATATATATGTGTGTGTGTGTGTGTGTTGTATACTCACAATCATAACATTGATTTACGAACTTCAATGAACGAACAAATACACTTTTTTTTATAAAAATATGTCTCTCACACTTTATTCTCGAAAGGGTTCATGTTTCTATGGTGTGCGAGAGATGGGTGGAGAGACATATATTCAGAGATAGGATTTCTTCTTCCCATATCTTCTTCCAGGAGTCAGTGGGTGCCAACACTTGCACCCCCTTGCAAGCTCGTCAGATACGCCTCTGATCGGCTGTGTGTCTCTCTCTCGACTGCGATTCTCTGCACACTGTCTAAATCTGACCACGTGGTTCTCATCTCGTGATCCTTTTCCGATTACACACCTGTTTTATCTGAGTGCCCTGACGCACCGTCATCTTCCTGATTACTAATCAAAATGTGACAGCTTACCAAAGCACAAGGGGTCACTAGGAACGAACAAAAAATCCATGTCATATATATATATATATATATATATATATGAAATTTACAAACTCAAGAAACAGAATTTTTAGTTTTCAACTCGCCCTTAAGGGGAAGCGTTTATGGAAACGGGTACAAATCCAGCCTTGGATTTAAAGGGCAGATTAGGATGTATAAGAATGTTCTTCCACAAATTCAATGCACGTTTATAACTTTTGTCTCAAGCCTGGTAAATCAGAAGCTGGGCTTATGGGTTCCTTTAGAGCTCATGAAAAGGATGTAATTAACAATATTTGTCAGGATGTATGAATTATAATTTTGATCGTAGATACGGCCATTATCCATTATTATATAGTAAGGGACACACACACACACACACACACAATCATATATATATATATATATATATATATTGTTACAAGCAAATATGATACCCTAATACATTTGCTGTGGTATGGGTGAAGTGTGCGACTCTCTGACCATCAGCGACTATAGTAGTAAGCAGAATAATGGAGAGAGGCCATCTCTCTCTTAACTCCTATTATTACAAGGTAATGTGGGAACCTCACTCTCTATTAGCTATTTATGCGTCGGCGGAGCGGCAGACCTGCGACCACAATTGGTATTGAGAGAAAAACGACCAAAAGTCAACACGTGGTAATTTTCAAGCTACGGAAATAAGTTAGTAGCCGTTCATTCATCGCAAGGTGAGGACGCATAATGAGTGACCATATAGTCGTCAAAGGATGAAGACATACAAGGAGTTGCCTTTTGTTTATTGAAAAAACAAGAACATAATTTGAGATATGAAAGACACCCAAATTCCAAAAGTCATGCCGCGCAGAGACCCAGAGAGAAAAGAAAAAGCTTATCCTCCGAATGAACCAGCACTCTGAGGTATGGTGGCCTCGTTAAACTCGTCATACTGAAATGATAAACTTGAGATATGGAGCACGCGCTCTGTAATTAAATCACATAGACTGAAGGAAAGCGGACTGTGTCTACCGTTGTCGAACTACCTTCTCACCTTCCGCCATTACCAGATTTTTTATGGAGTACTCGTCCGTGGATAAAGATATTTATGTGGGCTTAGTCCGGGATACGCATATTTTAGTGGAGGTTCCTTCCGACATACAAAAAGACTTTATGGCTCCTGACTTTTACCTGAATTGTTTTTTTCTTTATTTCTTTCTTTTATTCAATAAAAGAATATTGTTATTAATCATGTTAACCCAAACACGGTAGTTCAGAGTCCTTTTTGTCGTGGAAGAATTGTATTAGTCGAAGACCTTGTATTTGAAGGGGAAAGTTAACAATTTAGCTGTTGTTTTGACTTTTAATAATTCACCTACACCTCGCCAAGTAGCTTTAAAATATGGTTCCGCTCGGGAGGTGGTGATATCTGTGATACTAAATAGCGTTCAGCAGACCAGACCACAGCCAACGTCTGTGCCCTGTGTTAATTGGTGGACTTGGCGGGAACGAAAAGCACCCTGCAAGCCTGCTGGGCACTTGGCAGCGTAAAAAGATATATATATATATATATATATATACGCAAAGTTAAGTAACAGTAATATTTTAGCTCGCTGAAAAACACCAAAATTTTTAATGTATTACACGATTTATTTGTACAAAAGACCAACTAGAATAATTTTAAAAAAAATCAAAATAGGTTTTCATATGACGAATAACCCCAGTCCTCTGCTAATATATATATATATATATATATATGTATATATACACACGAGGATCATTCAATAAGTTTCCAGACTTTTATCGTATGGGCACTTTTATTGATTGTACACACATGAAACTCTAGTCCCCTCCGAAGTAATCTCTCCGGCCGCAATGCACTTGTTGTACCGTTACAAAAACTTCTGGACAGCCCCATGGAAGTCCTCTTGCGTGAGCGTGTCAATGACCTTCGTCACAGCCTCTTTCATCTCCTCAATTGCCTCATAAAGACAGCCTCTGAGCTTAGGGAATAACCAACAGTCACAGGGAGCAAGGTCTGGACTATAGGGAGGGTGAGGAACTGTGTTGATGTTGTTGGTCAACTGTTGTTGGTCAAATAGTCTGTGACAAGGATGGAGTTGTGGACTGGTGGAAATACCACTGATCCGATTTGAAGAGTGCTGGCCTCTTCCGACGGAATCTCTTACTGAACTCCCTTAAAATCTCGACAGAGTAACCCTTAACCCTAACCCTTTGGCCAATCAACTCTGGTGCTCTGACTTCCTTACTCCTCCCACACCTCTCATGATCCCTCACAGAATCCCTGCCTTCCTTGAATCTCTTTTGCCACTCAAAAACTGATGCTCGATTCATGCAAGATGCTCCAAAAGTAGTCTGAAGCATTCCATACGTTTCTGTAGCATTTTTCCAAGTTTAAAAGAGAATCTATTTGCATATCGTTCTTCTAAAGTGTCCTCACGTCCAGATCACATTTTTGAAATTCACTAGTTGTGACAATCAGGCTTTAGTAGGGTGTATTCCAATTTCTCCTGTAGGTGTTCATTTGAACCTGAAATGCTAAAAATTGATCGGTCATCCCATAAGATGTATACTAATAACATACTGAATTTTCAAGGGCCTACGACAATTCTAAATGCCTGTACAAAAAAAATCTGGAAACGTATTGAATGCTCAACGTATATATATATATATATATATATATATATAACGAACCTCTTTTTAAACGGTTTTCCTTTAATCAAATAAGTCCTCAAATACTGACCAGAAGTGCATGATAAAACCGAGAAATATGAATATCTCATCACCTCATATCGGTTTCATTACTAAGAATTTTGTACATTGGAAAAATACCAGAGTAAGATGGAACAGACCCACACACATATATATATATATATATATATATATTCTAAAACGCATATCATGAAACCAATATACTTAGAATTACCAAAGTTAGAGAATAAAGCAATTTACAGTCTATTTTCCAATTAAACGACTTTTCATTTAGTGTCAATAAGTGCTAAATGTTCTAACTTAATCTTCGAAGCTGTGAACGTGTATTTTTTTTTTTGTGTGTGTTGCGGGGATGTGAGTATGTGCTATTTTACTCAGATTCTATAAGAATAAAATAGATTTGCTTCCACATTTTTCTCTTCGATCAGGTTTTGTAAGATTCATTGACTTGGGAGTCTGTCATGAATTTGAAGAACTTTAACTCATAGACTTGAAATAACCGTCTGGTGGGAGTTGAATTATTTAAATCAATGTGTTCAGGAAGCCCATAATATCAGGAATAAAACTTATAAAGGAAATACATAGAAGCTTCAGTTATCACTAATGATTGTGCATAAAAAAGTACGGAAGACTGCTTTTAATGAATTGTTTGAAAAGTGTGTCTTTTCAGTTTTTAATGGACTACTATAAGGAGATGTATGAACTATCTTTAAAGACACCATTGGTACACCTACGTTTCTCAAATTGAAGGTTGTAATGTTACTGCACCAAATAGAACGCCGTACTGTTACACACCAAATGTTCGGTTATACCGCCACGTGCTCAAATGGATTTGTGAATGTATTAAGTAGAAGTATGTCCCTGTAGTAACTCGCCGTGGGAAAATATCAAGAACACACGAAAGTCTTTATCAATGAACTAAGACAAAAGTTTATTCGTTACAAAATTTTTTAATTAGTCGGCGGGAGAAAGAAAGAATATGGAAGTTGAGTCAACCGCGTTAGCTTGATAAAGAGAAACAACATGTCATGAGGAGAGAAAGAGAGAGTAGACACAGAGCTTGAATTTTCTTCCTGGTTTTCTGTCATAGTTCCATCGTGTTTGTTCATCGGTTTAATCCCCACGGGTTTGCGTCTAGTGTGAGATTCCTTTTCAGTGCCCACCCCAAAATGGGTAGGGGCGCAACTTTCTACGATCTTTACATTATCCTGGCTAGTGTTAACTCGCTTTTTTACCTCTTAGCTTCCGGCAGCTAACTGTCAAACCCGAGTCGTCCCCTTACTTCCGCCAGCTGTCGAATGAAGGAAATATCCGTTTCTGGTGGTTCCAAACCTACCCAGAAGATTTTAGACCTCCGTTTTTTCTTTTTTTACTCATTGTGAATTACCGTAGTTATTCACCAGTTACTGGCTGGCCTACAACGAGTGCCTAAGCGTGAGTCTCTCACTGGTCAGCTAGCCGTTCTCATAGACTCCATATCTGCTTTTCCTTATTTTTTTCGTCTTTCCCTTCTATCCGAGAAATTAGCCTCTTTCTAACTAGGACCTACCATATTACATTACACATAGACACTGAGTAACTTGGGAAATAAACACAAAGATTACTATATTCAGTTGCCCAAAATTTATATTGAGATCACATATAAAAGGCATCAGAAGATAACAAAAGGTGAAATCATTGTCACCTACGAATGTGCTATGCAGCGCTTCGGTTTACCTCCTCATTGGTTTGTACAGCTTTCACCGCTTTATCGTCATTCCTCAACATGGCATTGTATTGTTTTCTGGACAACCTATATATTTATGGTAGTAGGGAAAATTGAAGACAACTTTGCAATATTCTTCTTTAATGAGAATTAGTCACCAATGCTTTCATGGCTGAGGTGCTTAAGTAGATGTATACGAAAATTCGTATTTTAAGGTGTGGAATAAGATTTCACGTTTTGCTAGAAGCCACATTCTATTTTTTAATTTCCAGTATGTAGTGCTATTTATTTTGGATGTAAAGAATATCGAGCCATTGTTTTGCAATGGAAAAAATCAATTATAGATAAAGAAAGGATATCAATAAAATAAATAATAAATAAGTAAAATGTTTGCTCTAAAATATATTAGAATATATACTACTTCGTATGAGTGTATATATATATATATATATGTGTGTGTGTGTGTGTGTGTGTGTGAGTGTGTGTGTGTGTGTGTGTGTGTGAGATAGATAGATAGAAATTCTGTTTGGTATCTTTGTTTAATGGCATATCAAACTTCGTGAGTTATTTAATGCGAAAGCTATCTCCGTAGAAGAACAGCGATGATACTAATTAACCCATAGTCAGGAGTATGAGATCGTTCAATACTTTTTCCAAAGGAATTAGGCAGGAAGTGAACGTAATTGCGCGACTGAAGTAAGAGCTTGCTTATTTTACGTAACAGGGACTCCACTACCCAACTCTCACACACACACACACACACACAGGGTTTTTTAATGATGGAAAATCAGTTTCTATAAGGGATATGTTGAGTTGGTTATTTTTACGACATGTCAACCATTGCTGGATTATTTAATGCAAAAACTATTTTTGTGCAAGCAGTAGAATTTCAAATAGCGAAAGCAAATTGATAAATAATTTGAGCTACAAGTAACAATCAATACGAATAGGTTGCACATAGCTTTATCGGGTTTCATTCCTTTCTGTTCAATACAAATAATTTATACACAATTATATGGTTTCAAGTAACTACATAATGGCGATGGTTTCCACACAATTATATGGTATAAACTGAGAAATGGTTAACTTGCTGAAAAAAGGTTAACTTGTTATCACAAAGAATTACAGATGATTATTGTTGATAGTTTTATCAGACAATGCTTCAAAATCGTATCCAAAGTCGGGAAATTCTTAGGAAAAATCAGACTGGATTTCGGAGAAATTGATCCAAAACTTCTGAGATTCTGACTATTCGTCGAAGGAGTACTTACGAAAAAATTTTAAGCAACACTTGAAATGTAACTATTAGGTAGAAGGGGAAAAATGAAGACAAAGTTTGCAATATACAATCTAAAATGAAAATTAGTCTCCAATGTTTTCTTGACCGAGGGGTTTAAATAGGTGTAAAAAGACAATTTGGATTCTAAGGTGTTGTATACGATTTCATGTTGCGCCCGAAAATAAATTTTCTTGTAAATTGAAGAAAAAAAAAAGAAAGTGTACAACCACATTTTTTTTTTAAATTTTCAATATGTCGTAATACATATATTACTCTGGTGGTAAAATAGTAGCTGAAAGTGTATCAAGGGAATCTATTGATGCCACTGTTGCTACTATTGCTGATGATGATCAAGTATTTCAAGCAATTATATGGTTGGTTGATTGGTTGGTTTGTTTTACGGCATAGCAACCTTTCTCCGGTCATTTAACGCTGAATTAAATTTCAAACAATTCAGTTTAGTACAAGTACAGTTTTTGTTTAGTATAAGTACAGTTTTTGTCTACGAATAGTTAAATGTCAAAACAGTTAAGTTAAATGCCAAAACATTTCTATTTCAAACAATTCAGTTAAGCATAAGTAAAGAGTTTAGCTCTACATTAAAGCAGTTCTTTTTCAAATAGTTCAGTTTAGCATAACCATGCAGCTTCATATGTACACAGTTTCAATGTCAAAAACCATTCTATTTTAAACAATTACAAGTACATAGTTTTTTTCTATCTAAAAACAATTCTATTTCAAACAGTTCAGTTTAGCACAGGTACACTCATTCAATGTCAAAAACAGTTCTATTTCATACAATTTAGTTTAGCAGGAGTACACAGCTTAATTCTATTTGACCCATAGATAGGAGCCTATCAGATGCTTCCACTCCCGGACAGAGTAGACCAGAAAAGGATTGCAAGGAAGGGTTACTCCGCATTTCTCAAATCTCCAGCATTACTGGAACCTCACACTTAGATTGTGTAGTGTCATATCCAGGACACGCGTTGGGAAAACTTACCCCTCTGCAGAGAAGCAGTCCGGGGTATTCTACAGGCCCAGCCGACTCTACAACAATCATTTGGTTTCAGTAATCTAATACTAATCCTTTCTAAACAATGAAAAATTCAAGTAACTTAACTATTCAAATTTCGTACTAATAAACCTTTGTTTACACTCATCTATGAGGTTTCAAGCATTCCGATTTAAAAATGATAATTTGCCGATTTCTCCAACATATACATAAAGGAAAGAGGGCAAATATTTTTAGCATTTGGTCTACCCAAAGAAACTGTAACTAATACAATGATACTCAACAAAACACTAAAGCAATTGTTTGTTCTCCCGACGGTGACCTGACTTCTTTGACATTGTTATTGATATCTTGCAAGGAGATACATTGGCACCATATCTATGCATTATCTGCCTAGATTACGTACAACGAATATCAACAGTTCCAATGAAAGAAAAAAAATCACATAAAAAAAAAAGCAGATGATATCCCTAAAAAAATATCACTGATGTAGATTTCTCGAATGATAAAGCGCTTCTTGAAAATACAGTTGCTTTTGTGCAGTATTAGCTGCATAGCTTAGAGAAAGCAGAAAAATAAATTGGTATGCATATGAAAGAATAAGCAGATTTACTTTAAACAAGAAGGAGCCATCCCCACATTAAATGATATGCCTCTGAAATCAATCGATCAGTTCACAAACATTGGCAGCAAAATCTCATCTACCGAAATTGTGACGTGCATTATTACATAGAGACACACCAGCGTTGACCGATCAGGTGAAACTTTCATTCATCATTTCTATGTGAACACTGCCGGGTACACAACCTGTCAAAAGCGATGAGGAACGAATAGAGAGAGAGAGAGAGAGAGAGAGAGAGAGTAAGCGAGTGACAGAGAGAGAGAGAGAAAGAGAGGGAGATAGTGTGTGTGTGTGTGTGTGTGTGTGTGTGTGTGTGTGTGTGTGTGTGTGTGTGAAGGAAGTCTGTGCCATAACCAAGACTTGATATTGTGGCTGATGCTGAAACTGCTGATGATGATCAGGTTTTCAAGCAATCATATGGTTTAAGTTAACTAATTCTGGTCTTTTGTAAGCAATCATAAATTCAAATAAATTTGCTATTCCTATTTAGAAAAAAAAAAAACAACTTTTGTTTGCACTAAGCTATGTGGTCTCAAGTAAACCAATTTAAAACTAATGATTTGCTGTGGATGTGTGGTTGAAAATATTTCAAGTAAATGTATGGTTTCAAGTAACTACTACTAATAATAATGATTATAATCATAGTATAAGAAACCGAACAGATAGGGAAATAGCCGGATGTTGCCAGAGAGAGGAAAAAGCTCGGGAACATAAAAATGTCGGAGATATCAATTTTAGTTGATGCCCTTTGAACGATTCTTAAAGTTCTTGAAAGGACAATGAGGGAATTAGAAACCTAAGGAGGAATCGAGCTTATCCAGTCAATATCATTGTTAAGATCAGATAGAATATTTTGAAGTGTCCAGGAGACTTGAGAAGACTTGGCATTACTCAGACTTCAGCAAAAAAAGCAAAACAAAAAATAAACAAGAAAAAAAAGAAACCAAAGAGAAAACACGTTTAAACTGTTAGAAAAAAATCATCAGGTGTAAAAATTGCATTAAAAATTCTTTGTATAAAATTATAACTTCAATTATTCATTTTTAATAAAATAATTAACTCATATGGTTTCAAGCATTTCTTTATAATTCTGGTACGGTTCAAGTGGATCTATTTCTTTTCAGATATAAATAGTTACAACCATTCCAGATCAGAGAAAAGCAGGGAGTAATGGCAAAGAAGGAGTATACATACTCCTCAAAGCTTTTCTACTGAAGCTTCATCGAAAGATTTATACCCACGATGTGCTTTTGGGGATTTTCTCACCTTTCTCAGTGCGTACATTTTATGCATTCTAAGACCCCTAACCCCGATCAAACAAACAGATTCCATAGTTACAAATATAAATACTAAAATATCTTCTGGCTGAAGTTTATGATTATTCTTTTCATACTGCATTGTATTATCTGGACACATACCGTACCAAGAGCCGTCTCTGTGGTATTGTAGTTAATATACAAGACCACGACATAGCAGTGAGCTAGTTCGAACTCCAGGCGTACTGTCACGTAAAATTTGGGACAAATACTTGTGGTAAAAGCATCAATTTCCAGAAGCTATGGTTTAAATAATATCGCCATCGTTATTTTCCAATGATGGCTTTGGCATTAAATAACCCAGAAAGGTTGATATGCCATCAAACGAACAAACCAAAGTCATATCGTTCAGTGTTTGTCGTGAAACTTTTTATCAAGATGATTTTTCAAGAATTAAGTTTGAGCCTATGGAGATCTGATATATCTTTAGTTCATGCTTGACTAAGACTAATAAATATCGACAACAAATCTTTGGCTTCACGAAATTCACAAGCAATATATTGAGATGCGTTCAATATAAACGTGATACTGTCACTTAGAACTAGTCACAGGCATATCTAATAAATATACAGAATAAATTTCTAAGTGCGAGTCAATGACATAATTCTTTTTGAAATGGGGAAATCCAGACAAAATTCAATCTCAAACGTAATTTACGTTGCTGCAAAAGGAAAATTGTTTTTTATCAATTGTACATTTCTAAGCTTATATAACATTCTACATAAAGTATCTTTCGTTGATCTTAGCTGTTCTGAAAGTTTACAACTGATGGTAGATGATTTCTTTTCTATCTTCAATTCTAAAGAATCATGAAGTATCGATAGTTGATCTTAGCTTTTCTGAAAGTTTACACTTGACGGTAAATAATTTTTCTTCTATGTGGAGTTCTAAAGAATCAAGAAGTAACGTTGGTTGATCTTAGCTTTTCTGAAAATTCACACAAAATGATAGATGCTTATTTTTCTATCAAGAATTCTAAAGAATCATGAAGTAGGGTTGGTTAATCTTAGCTTTTCTAAAAGTCTACATTAAATGCTAAATGATTTTTTCTTTTCTGTGGAGTTCTAAAAAGTCGAAAAGCATTGTTGGTTAATCTTAGTATTTCTGAAAGTTCACATTTAATAGTAGATAATTTCTCTTTTATGTTATGTCATAAAGAATCATAATGAACAAAGTAGGATGAGTCGGAGTGCACCATGTGACCGAAGCAGTTAAAACGACCGATTGTGGTTGATAGTATCATGGTAGTTGGTGCACTGGTAGGTTGTACATTGTTTCATTCCCAGCGTGCCATTTGAAAAGCGTACAGATAAACGTACATTGTTGTCTCATTTGTGAACTTATGCTTGACGCATTCAAACTGGGCCTAACTTCACGGACGCAACCAAAAACATGTTTTGTGCGAAAGGTGAAGGTGTAATGGATAACAGTAAATTAAATGTTTGAAGAAATTTCTTTCGGGTCGCATAAGCCTGAATGATCATAAAAGGTAATGTAGGCCTAAAATCGTGGATTCTGAGGCTGTGCTCCAAGCCAATGAGGGAAATGCAGCGAGTAGCACCTGGAGAATATCAAGCGAGCTCGGCATCTCATTATCTAGTATGTCTCATCACGTTCACGAACTCAAAGAAAGCACCCGAGTCTATCAAATTGTGCAAAACATTACGAAAATATTGCAACATTTTTACTCAAGGTTCGCATGATCATGGCTAAAAAATTTTAACATCTTTGAGATCGTAGAATATCCTGTCATTAATACCCCATGAAACAACAGATGTACAGCTAATTTCTTTCTCATCACAAAACACATCCAAGTAAAAGGAACAAGACACCCGGACACTGCTGGAGAAGCAAGGAAGAATTCATTAGAGATGTTCTTCCACAAACCTTTACAAATGGACGAGCTCGTGCTGTCCGACCAGCAAGAGCTTATTTGTATCAATTCTGTACGGACACAAGATGTAGTTTGAAAGAACTGACGAGGCGATGGGTGATTTAGATAGACAGATAGATGAAAATCCTTGCTGTCAGCGCGGCTCGATGATGACGCCGATGGGCTTGTAAGGTTTGCTATTCTTTCAATTCTTCAAACAGTATCATCGACTTTGAAGTCAAGTTTAAAATATCCTCTCTTAAATTTGACAGATTTTCAGTAGCTATTATAACATCTAAAACAAAAGAGTAAAGGTGAGTTGTCTGGACTATGATCACTCATATGTTATATTATCAACTTATATAACACTAGAAGTACTTACATAGCTATATGTAACTATTTATGTACAACAATGCATATATATGTTTGTAAGGACGAATCTGTATATTTTTAAGAATAGGAATAGCGTGTAAATATAAGTGTGTGCATATAGACAAATGAGTGTATAATATTAAGTGATACAAAAGCATTTGGAGGGCCAGAAATCTTTCAAAGATAGGTTTTAAAGTATTAAATAAAGATTTTCCGAGAAAGAAAGTTAAAAAAACACAAACTAGTATATACTGTATTCATCAGTGTTGATAAGAGCATCGGCTAAAAAAACAAATATCTCATTTTTTATGTCTTTACACTTGGATGGTCCAAGTGTTCAAATTAATCCCTGTGACTGTATATTGGAAGTTAGTATTCGGAGGATTTCAAACAGTTGGTGAGTTAGCAGTGGGCAGCAGGAGACTGTCACATAGTTTGAGAGAAAGGGTTTGTGAGTGTCCGAGTATCATCTGTCGTCTTTTCCGTGAATTCATATCATTATAATTGGAGTCGACGTGAATGATTGAAAGTTAAATGTCACACATTCACACAACTAATAATTGTTCCTCGAGAGCTAGGACAATAGTTATCATTAAATATTGCCCAACGACCTTATTCTTGACTTATCTTTCTTTCTCTTCCTACAAGGAATTGGTGTCTGGTTTTGCAATTTCCACTAAGACCGGTAACCGTCTCCCTTTTAAAAGAATTGTCACAACGAGAGAGGGGTGACTTAAGTAGTCGTTAAAATTCAACAAGATTTATATGATTTGTCACAAATATAGTTGAACATACAGCGTTTAGATGTATAGATGAAAAAAGCTTTAAAGCATGTTTCTACTAAAAAGCTTCCGTCACGAGCAGAGTGCGACGCAACGTTCGAACGATGCACAGTTGCACCAAGCATGCCTCAAAAAAAGCTTTAAAGGCTTGTTGAAATGATAATAATCTTGATAAACCTTAAATCCAAATCATTTAAATAAACGAACAGTGCAGGCCTTTGTTGTTTGGTTAAAAAAAAAAAAACTCATATTTGTTTTTTTTATTTTGTCTCCGAAGTGTGTGCGTGTATTTACAAGGATCGATCTATAAGGAATTAAAACAGTTGGCGGCCGTAGTCGAGGGCGACCCGAAGGCTCACTTTTCAATAGCTACTACAATGAGGTGTAGAGGGGCACTTCTCCTTTCTCTGGGTTGCTCCACTTTACCCTCGATACGTACCTTATATTGCTGAGTGTTCGGCAAGGAGGTATCAAGTACCATTTTTAAAGTCTTAGGTATGACTCGACCTGGGATTGAACCTAAGTCTCCCGGGCTATTGGTGAACACTCTACTCACTAGGGACATTTCTTCTATTTTATGAATCAGAAAAAAAATTGTGAATCAAATTATATTAAATCAATCCAAAAACTTGAAACGTATAAAATACTTCGATCTAGTGTGTAAGGCTGAAATCAAAATATTCGCAGCAAAACTACTGTTTTACAATTTTGATTTATTCAATATTGCAATAAAAAAAAGCAACAAAAACAATAAATTTGATAAATACACCCAAATACCAATCTCTAAAAAGGAAAAATCGTCTCTCTCTCTCTCTCTCTATATATATATATATATATATATAGTTTGTAATATTCGTTAAGTGTGCCCATTATCAATTATGGAGCATATATATGTAAGTTAAAACAGCATAAACAGAATCAACGGTGATTGATGACAGACTTTTTCTTATGCAGTGAATATACTAAGAAAAGATAATGCATATGAGCAACAATAATAATAAACTTAGTATGATCATTCATTGGTGAGAAAGCAACAAGTGCCGTTGACTCAATGTATAAGGTATCCTAAATATATATATATATATATATATATATATATATATATATATGAATTTTGGTATAGTGTATATATATATATATATATATATATATATATATATATATATATATATATGTGTGTGTGTGTGTGTGTTTGCATTTGAAAATATGATTAAACAGTCAAAAAACCTATAATGAAAGGTTAAGAAAATCATCTATTTATTTATCTATTTATCTATTTATGATTTCTATTTAATTACCTGTTAAAGTTGAAAATTCTAAATTCTTTGAAATAACTTTAATAGATTTTGAAATAAAAATGATGATTTCTCGAAAGCATCTTTACACCTTTATCTGATATTTAATTATCTCTCTCTAGAAGGGTTGTACGTAGCATTTCTTCCATTTAACATATCAGTGCACGTAGGAGCAAAAGTAACCAGAACGATTTTCAAATCTCTCAATTACTGTAAGAAAGGTATCATATTACTCCTTTCCTACAATGATAACCGTAAAACCACATGAGGCACATTTGGTTTTACGTTTATCATCGCAAGAAATGATCACAGTAACCCGAGTTCGAAATCTGGACATGCTTGTTTGCATTTTACATTGGGCTAATCTCCCTCTAACTACAGGTAAATAGTTGGGCCGACTTAGGTTTTGACCTTGATATGGGGACCGGTCAAGGGAAAGGACAACTATTAATTAAAACCTATTACCCGAATGTGGCTGGAGACCATTTCTAGAAACTAATCCTAAGGAACTTTCATACATGAATACAGGGGCAGAACCGGCCTGAACCACATCTGATAAATGCCGTCTCTCTCTCTCTCCCCGTCTCTCTCTCTCTCTCTTTCTCTCTCTCTCACACACACACACACTTCCTTCTCCTTTTGCGTATTTGGGGCCCCAGAAAGACTGAGCTAGAACAGAATGCAGTGTCCGACTCAAAGACAATAAATAATACTCCCGAGAAAGAGAAACATTGCACACTCTAATCTGGGGATCAACATTTTTTTATCCTACGTAGTTTGCACAGATACTACACTCTGACATTCGGCATAAGAGCTGATCCATAGGAAAATAAACCTGTCATTTTTAGAGGAAATATGTCTAGCATAGATTTGATCAATAAAAATGTTTTTTGGAGAAATAAAATTGTCTCGATATAACTTTCGAGTCGATAAATTCATTTGTCAGCAGGAAAAACAAATGTATTCAAGTATCTTTCTTTTACTCAGATTTAAATCATTTTACCCGAATAATATTGATAGAATGATGTAAACAGAAATCATTTTAAAATTGTTCTACAGGTTTCTTTCTTTCTTTCTTTCTTTCTTTCTTTCTTTCTTAATAATCTAATATCTTGTTTCATTGTCACTTTCGGACCCAGGATTCTTTATCTAATATTGGCTTCTGTACTTGAGATCATCAATTCTGCTCATAATTCAGTTAGTCGCACTGAAATTGTATTTGGAGATGGACCAGAAGCCACAAAAGTTTCTACTAAATTACACTGTTTACATTTTCTTATGCAAAAGAACTGGGCTTGCATCTTTTGCAAGAAGTGCTTGAAGTTCTCATCGTCGATGTAATAAAAGAGACAGCGTTATAAACTTAAGAAGATGGTTGAGAATAATAACTCAAGACAATAGATACAAGATTGGTGTTTGGACACACATAACAATAAGACTGTGATTTTATCCTCACTGACATCTGACACTTCACTATTGAACAACTTAAAACTGAACGAATGATAAAAATCGCCATTTTAACAAGTCTACGCGTCTCAAATTAGAATCAAGAGATACGCGGTCAGACAAATATCTCTAAAGTGCGTCTCTAATGGGAAATCCGATGAGAGGGCGTCAGCCATTCTGTGAGGTGATAAATATTCAATCCCAGAACGTGAGTTTACAAGTCTATTAGAAAGAAATCACCTAGACGATTGGCAATGATTTCGTTATGAGTAAATATATTCTGATTGGTTGATCGGCTCAGTCGATTTTCTGCAATGAACATTTGCTTCCGTTATTTTTTGAGTCGAAGAACCAAAGCAAGGAAATAAAACATGTTAAGAAGAAAATGTCAACAATCCTGGAGAATAAAAAATCTTTAAAAAATAAAAATGAAAAATAAAAGAAAATTATAAAAATCATGGAAATAATGCAAATCATGAAAAATCTTAAAAATAATAAATTCATATAAATCATAAAATAATGCAAATTAAAAAAAGTTATGAAAATTATAAAATCTTTTATGAATGATTCCAAACATAATTTTAAGAATATGATTACACTGATTTATTGTCATGAAAAAAATACAAATGGTTAAAGAAATATAAAAATGGTTAAAGAAATATAAAAATGGTTAAAGAAATAATATAAATCATAAAAATATTATCTTCAATTTTCTTCTCGTAATATTTCATCATTTGGACTATATCTTTATAACAGTTCAAATAATAGAATGTTAAATTAATAAAAACAAATAGAAAACTAGACAATAACGAAATGGCGTAGATCTAATAAACATAAAAGAATCAAACACTTTGTCTGCAATTTAAAAAAAAATCAATGGATCAACGACCATTCGGGTGAAAAATAGAAATCAAATCGCTGCATGTTTTTGAAGAGCTTCCATTACCGAAATATTCATGGCAATGTCTAAAGTGCTTCTGAGGAGTATGATGCAACTTCTTAATTTTCATTTCAACCCTGCTCTAGCAAAGAAGAATTTACGGATCCATTGAGTTTGGAAGAATAAATAGATAAATAGATGAATAAACCATCATCATCATCATCATCCTCGTGCTGCCTGCACAGATCTCCCTGACTCTCTCTCTCTCTCTCTCTCTCTCTCTCTTTCTCTCTCTCACACACACACACACCACCCATCGCTATCGTCCATTACTCCCTGGAATTCTTCCAGGCTACACCCTGTATCGGCAAACAGCTGTTTTATGTAGGAGTATATCGCTTATGAGTTCGTCATTACTTCTCCATCAATATCGCGCATGTCTGTTTCGTCTAACTTTGATAGTTTTCGTGATGAGTGGTAGGTGGCTATACAGTGGCTGTTTTGTGTGGTGTTGCCTCCAGGACTAATTCAAATGAATAAAAAACAAAAAACAAACAAACAAAACAACAACAACAAGAAAAGCAACCTCTCTCTTCCTAAAAAAAGCAAAATAAAACAAAACAAAACAAGAATAATATCTAAAGGAAAGGGTGAATTTATTGCCCAGTTTATTTGATTTGGGATCAGATAATTAAAAAAAAGTTTCAGAATGATAACACTTAAAAAATATTTAGTGTAGCAGTTAATCAATTGTCTACAGCACAACTGGATTCTCATTGGATTTTTAATTACTGAAGTTGCCGGGTGAATTAATTTTTCATTATTAAAAACCAAGGAGACCTGATGTGGAATGATGTAATGTTAATCTAAAATTGCTTGTGAATTAAGATTAAACCAAACTTAACGTCTCATCATCATGACTGATTTGCCAGACGAAGCACATCTTGTCAAGTATGTAAATGATTGATTTACTTTAACGGCATTTCAATCAGTCTAGGGCTATTTTTACACAAGAATGCTGCGTGCAATCCTGAACAAGTCCTGGCAGCAACACCCCACAAGACACCAACTGTACGGCCACCTGCCCCCTATCACGAAAACTATTCAAGTTAGAAGAACCAGACATGCAGGACACTGCTGGAGAAATAGGGACGAACTCATAAGAGATGTACTCTTATGGATCCCCACACATGGCCGCGCAAAAGCAGGACGACCAGCACGAACATACATTCAGCAGCTATGTGAGGATACAGGATGTTGTCCTGAAGACCTACCTAGGGCGATGAACGATAGGGAGGAGTGGCGAGAGAGGGTCAGGGATATCCGTGCTACCAGCGCGATATGATGATGATGAGGGCTATTTTATGCATAGGGGTTCATTGTACGTTTATATCTACATTTTTGTGTAATTGCTTCTTAAGGGTTTTTGCAGACAGTAATAAAATATCAAGCAATCCTATCTTATACCAATAATTTACGAATAATTGTATGGTACTACGTATTCATTGCTTATGCGTACAATTTTATGGTTTCAAGAAATTGTTCCTATTTAAAACTCATAATTCGTATGTACACAGTTATGTTGTTTAAACTAACTCATAATAATGATCTTTAGTAATAAAAATTAGCTGAAAGGGATTATTCTTATAACAACTAATTTATGCACTGTTATATGACAGCAAGAATTCATTATTCAAATAACTTTCAAAGTAGTGGGGGTGTCCTCGTGGTGTAATGGTTAAAGCGATGGATTGCGGAATCGTAGCACGCGAGTTCGTACTCCAGTCGCGCTATTACATTCACTTTCGGGCAAATACCCTTGGGAAAGGTATGAACCCCCTTATCCTTCCAGCTATGGGATAAATAATACCACTACTGTTCTTCAAGGAGAATGGCTTTGGCATTAAATAACCTAAAAAGTGTTGATATGCCATTAAACAAAGATAAATAAATAACTACTTTCAAAGTAGTTGATTTGACCTATAGATGAGATTTTAATGATTACAACTCTTCCATGGCAACGTTGACGTGGAACCAATAGCAATGTAGGGGTACTCACTCCCCAACGAATCTCCAAAAGTAGAACCTCAACATGTAATGCAGTTTAGTGACATACCAAGGACAGCCCTTTTCTGGTGTGTGTTTGTGTGTGTGTGTGAGGGAATTATTCTTATACAGGGGGCAAAGTCAGTGTATTCCAAACCCTGCCGAAATCGCAAAGGAAGCCTGCTAAAGCTAATCTAAGTTTCCGGCGAAAATAATGCGTACTCGTTCACCGAATACTTCGCTGTTGTGACAGTTTTTGATACAGATATCTTTGTGAGGAACTTGGGTCAGCTGCCATTGAAGTAATCAACAGGCCATCGTTTCTGTAGATCTACTCTTACATCTGCGAATCCCTACTAGGCAAAGACAAGCTTAGAAAGCTACGTTAGATATTAAATAAATATCCCTACTTATTAATTCTATCTTTATTGACTTTGGGCAACACCTACTCGCTCAATGTGCCTTTCCAGTAAGATTGGTTTGGTTTAGTTTGGTTTACGGCATGAAAAGAGTAAGTAAGTAAAGTTGGCGACCATAGTCGAGGGTGACGCGAAGGCTCCCTTTTCGATAGCTACTACACCAAGGTGTAGGGGAGGGCGCTACTCCTTCCCTGGATTGCTTCACTTTACCCTTGATCCGTACCTTATAATGCTGAGTGTTAAGCAAGGAGGCATCAAGTACCATTTTTTGAGTCTTTGGTATGGCGAATACTCTAACCGCAAGGCCAATGTCCGGTGAAAAGAAGTGTTGGTTATTTAAGGTCAAATCCTCTTCAAACATATACTTTAAATAAATGATTTGTAAACATATTTTAGTGATAACATGTTTACATGAGCTCGTTATTTTGCACACTGTTAAATCATTCGATGTATTGCTATGTATCTCTAATTATTCATTTACACGGTTATTTGTTTACTCACAGTTAAATGATCAAACAGTTCTATTTGAAACAATTCAATATAGTCATATCAGCATGTCATATGCTTTCTCAGTTAAAATGTCAAACGGTTCTATATGACCGATGCACGGGGCCATATCAGCTGTTACCACTCCGGGCCAGAGTGGATCTAGGAGAGAAAGCAATGAAAGGTTACTCCGCATTCCCCAAAGCTCCTGTATTACTGGAGCTTCACCACCATATTGCTTAGTGTCATACCCAGGATAATCGTTGAAGTCTTACTCCTCTGTAGAAATGCAGTCAGTGTATTCTACAGCCCCAGCCGACTGGGCTAATTTCCAGTAAGAGTCACGGGAGGTGACTGTTAGGACAATATATTAAGAAACCTATAGAGGCCGTGTTGAGTAATGCAATGATTCTGAGAGAGTATTTTTCGTTCTCAGGAGAGTCAGTTTGCGATAATTCACGTGACAACTCGAAAGTGATGTACAATTGAATACATCAAAAGCGGGTTTATATATTCGACTAAGCAGTCCTTCGTTGATATCAGCATGGTTTTCGTAGTTTAGATTTACTCCCTTAAAATTAACTTTCTGTAGCTATTAAGATGGATTTCAAATCACGTCCTGTTTTTAAAAAAATCGCATCATAATTAATAACAAATAGATATATACATAAAAACATAAAAGGTAATTTAAGGGTTGATATACATCATCGTTGAGAAATTATACTGATTGCGATGAACGCAGACGGATCCCGACACTATTATCATCAAGTTAAATATCCAATTGAAAATGACTTTATTCTTGATGTTAATGTTCTTAAAAATACTGCGCTAACAAAATGTCGCTTGGTCCAGTCGGTTGGGCCGGTAGAATACACTGACTGCATGTCTAAAGAGGGGCAAGACTTCCCCAACGAGTGTCCAGCATATGAAACTAAACAATCTGTGGTGAGGTTTCAGCAGTGCTGGATCTTCCACTCCGACTGGAGTAATAGCACTTAATAGGGTCCTAACTATGGGTCAAATAGAACTAAATTGTGTACTTATGCTAAACTGAATTGTTTGAAATAGAATTGTCAATATATATAAAAAATGGATTTGGCATTAACAACCCACAATGATTGATGTGCCATAAAACTAAACCAAAAAGTCGCCAACGTATGTAATTTTTATCTGGTTACGTAAACATGCAAATGTTTTATTACGAACTACTACTATTACTACTACTCCCAGAACCGGGAGTGTCCTTGTAGTGTAATGGTTAAAGCACTGGACTGCGCAGTCGTTGTAAGCGAGTTCAAACTCCAGTTGAGCTTTTACGTTCACTTGCGGAAAAATACCCTTGGGAAATTATAAACCTCTTCTCCTCCCAGGTATGGATTAAATAGTAACATACTGTTCTTCGGTAAGGATAGCTTTGGCATTAAATAACCAACAAATGTTGATATGCGATAAAACAAACCAATCATCCGGAACATAATCTTTTTTCTACATTGATGCTAGTAACATCACGTGTTGTTCGATTTACTTAAATTTTTAAGCATGATTTAGTAATTATAGAATTAACTGGTTTCCTTATTGTGCACCTTGGTACGGAATTGCATACAGTGTTTTGATGGTCATCAATCTAAGCATTTTAAAGGCTCTTGTCCATGTCCTATCATTCTAGCTCCAACTGGGATGGACTGATTCATTTGATGATTTATAATAGTCACTGAATTTGATAATCAAAATGTAGTACCCACACTTTGTATAACAAAGAAATAGTTAATGTAAATAAAATCTTTTAATAAAACTCTTATATAAGTTATAAAGGCAAATGACTGGAGATTCCAATATTGGTTGTATCAATAGCACGTTACTTGCGAAAAATACTTATATGGAAATAAACATTTGATCAACTATTGGTTGGATTGAAAGGAATTTAAGCTATGATATTTAGTTGCACAATATGTTAATTTAATTTACCAAAAATGGTGTCCTGGGTATGACACTAAACTGAATCTGATAATCAGGCTCCAATTCTGGAAACATGGGAAATGTTAAGTATTCCTCCATTGCTGTTATTTCCAAGTTCACACTGACCTGAAATGGTAGTGCATATTAAGATCACATCTATCAGTCGAATAGATTTGCCTGAAAATGACTCTATTCGATAGAGCTGTTTGAAAAAAAATTAAGAAACAACAACCTTAGAAAATGTAAAGATAAATGTACAATAACCGTAATACTTTGAGGCATAAAATAACCCAACAGGGTTTTACATTCCGTTAAAGTCTATCAATCATTCAATCAACCTTATAGTTGATGATTTGGCATTAGATTAGCCATCCGAAATTGGCCACTCTTACTGATATAGTTAAGATTATTGGTACGTAAAATATAGGTATTTATCTACTTTTTACCAGATCCACTTTTACCAATAAAATAATGTTGTTTATAGCTAATAATAATGCTAAAACTGATAGTCTTTATTTTTCCTATTTCTACATGAAGAAATAGTTAATTTTTGATTCGTCAAGAATTAATAATACATTGGTAGTAATTGCAGACACAAAAGATACCAAAGCCTACAGCCACCTCAATCAATTAGAGCTAACAGGCAATTACATTTTTAACTAAAGGAAAAAAGGTATGTGAATTTTCGATAAAAGCATAATATCCTATTTGCAATCTTCCTCTCTTCGTTGCAGTTTTCACACGCCTTCTCCCGCATTAAGCAAGTGAAAAATATTTGCTTGCAGTAACAATAGAGGAGGCGATGTGACCTCAGATTACAGAGCAGTAAATTTGCCTCGTTGACATGAATCGTGGCAAACGATTCGGCCCACGATTGAAGTTGAGAATGTGCTCTTCCCAGTGATAATAAATTTACTTGATTGGAAATATCGATCTATCAGATTGACGCGCGAATACCTTCCAAGGTGTAACCCTACGCACGCGGTTCACTCTTGATATAATTAGCGATGAAGAAAAGGTGTATGGTGCCCGATTGACACCAAGTGCGTTTTGCACCGCATTGCCTCGTTCAGATAGAGATAGAGTCCTGCGATCAAAAGTCAGGAACAGAAATACAGACTTGTATATTTTGTCAATATACAGAGTGTTATAAAAAATGTTAGCATTTCTATGAGAGTTCTTTTATGATTTGAGACTAAAGTTTTGCAATATTTTGATAACGTGAAGCCAAATTTACAATTCAAGTCTCCACATATTCATCATTCGTAGAACTTAACAAACTGGACGATGAAATGTCGAAATCGCTTGTTACTCTTCGTGTGCTACCTTTATACCTAGGACCGTGGCCTTGGGATCCATGGTTTTGGTGCCAACTTGATATTGTCTTATATTTAAGTTCCTTGCAAATCTAGAGTAATTTTTTCAGTCATCAGGTTACTGTACTGTGACCAACTTCACCTTCACCTTCACCTTACAACAAAGGCTTTTGGTTATATCCTCGACGTTATGGTCCAATTTAAACGCATGAAGTCTATATTAGCGAATTAGACGACGTTGCGCCTTCATCTGTTTCCTTTTTTAAATTACACACGTAAAGAACCAATGCACAACGAGTCACCGCTCTAAATACCATGGGCAACTTTCACGGTTGGAACTGATTCTGTCTGATGATATACGCGCAAAAACTAGACCGCACCAAAATATTGCAAAACTTTTGACTCACCCAATTATGATTTCAAATTATCCACCGGTTCGCCAACCCTTTCAACACATTATAAGAATCTTATTTCCGTAACATTAGTTCTGTTTTTCTTTTGAAGACACTCCCGCATAAGTATTAATATTCTTTCATCCCCTGTGCGATATTCAAAGAATATGTTGACAAGGAAGGTGAACCTGTGAGACAATTTGAAATTATATCATATTGTTAGTACCATTAGAGTGTTAATATTTTTAATCACCCTGACTATGAAAGAGGTAGCACTTTAGGAAAAATGATCCAGAGTAACATAATGGTATTAGTCTATAATGCAAGCATAAATCTGCACATATATTCCCGTAGAAAGCAGACAAGATAGAAACGTTAATTATTACATTTTTGACTTCCATTTCTCGTTACGTTCTTAAATTAAAGAAACTATTTAGTTCAGACCAAATCATGAATGATTGAACGCTGTCATGAATGTATTTCAAATGTAACCTTGCCTACAATTAATATTATTAAAGTGTACATTTATTTTTAGAAATTACCACCCATAAAAACATTCATTTATTATTGAGGATACACTTACCCTAACACCTAATCCTAACCATGCCTTCGCTAGCTCTTTTCATTCTTTCTGATACACATACACCTCAAACACATACACACACTTATCTATATATATCATCATCATCATCATGTCATGCCGCTAGTACGGATATCCCTGATCCTCTATTGTCACTTTTTCCTATCGTTCATCGCCTCTGGCATGACTTCTGGGCTACATTCCGTATCTTCACATAGCTGCTGTATGTATGTTCGAGCTGGTCGTCCTGCTTTTGCTCGGCCATATGTGGGGGTCCATAGGAGTACATCACTTATGAACTCGTCCCGGCTCCTCCAGCAGTTTATTGCGTACGTGGTTCGTCTAAATCTGATAGTTTTCGTGATGCGAGGCAGGTGGCCGTATAGATGGTGCTTTGTGGGGTGTTGCCACCAGGACTAGTTTAATATAGCTCGCAACATTCTTGTGTAGTTGCCGTCTAGCTTCTTCTCCAGCCGTTTTGTTAGCGTCCAAGTGGTGCATCCATACAGCAGTATCGACATGACTGCTGCTTGGAAGAAACTGTGTTTCATTTTATCGGTCAGGTCTGATTTCCATATGACCGATAGCTTATCGATAGCTGTTCATGCCTTCGTTAGCCGCGTGTCAATGTCTTTTTCGGATGATGAGACACTTCTTCCTAGGTAGGTGAATTTGCCAACCAGTTTCAGAGAGGTTCCGTCTAGTGTGGAAATGTCGCCTGCTTGATTAAAGCACATGTGTGTGTGTGTGTGTGTGTGTGTGTGTGTGTGTGTGTGGGGAAACAAAAAATTGTGGCAATATTTGATGTATTATTATATGTACCAATTTATTTTTCAATTTTTCTTATGGGTTTATTTCATCTTTGTACTCGGCTTGTTCAGTGTTTCTGTATGAATTGATATACTAATGCTATTGTCTGAACTTGATGAATAGGAAACAATTAAACATATTTCTTTTTACCAAATAGTAGTTTATAAAAACCACCCATAATCTTAACAACAAAAACAACAATAATAATAATAATAATAATAATAATGAAGCCTCTAATAAAAAACTATAAAAAACATTCAGTAGGCATGTAGGAATGGAATTTGGCATAGAAAAAGGAGCCTTGGTTATAATGAGAAGTAGTAAAAGATAAATAACGAACGGAAGTGAACTATCAAATCAAATAAGAATGAGAACTCTAGGAGAAAAGGAAAATTACAAGTACTTGGGAATATTGGAAGAGCAATCCATCAAACAAGTGGAGATGAAAGGAAACAAAAAAGGTAATCTCAAACGAGAGACATTCTCGAAACCAAGCTCTGCAGCAGGAATCTTATCAAAGAGATAAACAGCTGGCTATCGCTTTTTTTGAGATACTCAGAGTCATTTTTGAAATGGACGAAGGAAGAACTTCAACAAATGGAACAAAGGGAAAGAAAGTTAATGACGATGCATAAAGTCTTATATCTGAGAGATAATAAATACTGACTAGAACCCAAAATCGACAACATACTTAGAAAAAACCAAAATGGCTTCCGAAGAAATAGATCCACGACCTCACAAATATTAACCATCCGCAGAATCCTTGAAGGTGTACGGGCAAAGAACCTACAAGCGACATTAATATTTGTCGACTTTACCAAGGCTTTCGACTCCATTCACAGAGGAAAGATGGAACAAATCCTACTAGCGTACGGTATACCTAAAGAAACCGTAGCGGCAATAACGATTCTCTATAGAAACACTAAAGTAAAAATACGATCACCGGATGGAGACACAGAATACTTTGACATTGTAGCAGGAGTACTACAAGGGGACACGCTGGCCCCGTACCTCTTTATCATTTGTCTAGACTACGTACTTAGAACATCGATTGACAAAATCAAAGATAATGGCTTCGAACTGACGAAGAAAAGAAGCAGAAGGTACCCCGCAACAACAATTACCGACGCCGACTACGCCGATGACATAGCGATACTGGCAAATACACCTGACCAAGCCGAAACTCTTCTGCATAGTTTGGAACGAGCAGCAGCAAGCATAGGCCTCTATGTTAATGCACACAAAACGGAATATATGTGCTATAACCAAACGGGGGACATCTCCACTCTAGAAGGAACCCCACTTAAACTAGTAGACAAATTCACGTACCTAGGAAGCAGCGTCGAATCAACCGAAAAGGATATCGAAACGAGGCTAACGAAAGCATGGACAGCCATCAATAGGCTATCGATTATATGGAAATCAGACCTAACCGATAAAATGAAACGCAGTTTCTTCCAGGCAGCGGTCACATCGATACTGCTATATGGATGCACTACATGGACGCTAACAAAACGGCTGGAGAAGAAGCTAGATGGCAATTACACAAGAATGCTGCGTGCAATCCTGAACAAGTTCTGGCAGCAACACCCCACAAGACACCAACTGTACGGCCACCTGCCCCCTATCACGAAAAATATTCAAGTTAGACGAACCAGACATGAAGGACACTGCTGGAGAAGCAGAGATGAACTCATAAGAGATGTACTCTTATGGATCCCCACACATGGCCGCGCAAAAGCAGGGCGACCAGCTCGAACGTACATTCAGCAGCTATGTGAGGATACAGGTTGTTGTCCTGAAGACCTACCTAGGGCGATGAACGATAGGGAGGAGTGGCGAGAGAGGGTCAGGGATATCCGTGCTACCAGCACGATATGATGATCATATGTGACAAGGAAAGATGGAGGAAGAAAACTCGCCAGCGTTGAAGATAGCGAGCATGCATCAATAAGACGACTGGAAGACTATATAAAAAAGAATAAAAAAAGACTAATTACAATGACCAGAAGCAACAGAGTAACAATGGCTAGGAAAGAGAAATGGGAAGAAAAGAAACAGTATGGGTATTTTAAGTGACGAAATCTCACTGGAGCAGACATGAACAGGGCTAAGAAAGGGAATCCTTGAGAGAGAAACTGAACCCCTTCAAATAGTAGCAGATAGCAACGTCATAAGGACCAGCTATATCAAAGCGAAAATAGATAAGACTCAATGGAATTGTAAGTGTAGGTTATATTGTGATTGAGACAAAACGATAAATCCCATAAAAAGAGATTGGAACACATTAGCACAAAAATAATATATGACTAGACACAACTGGTGGAGAAAGTGATCAACTGTTGACAGTCCAAGAAATTTAAATATGATCATTCTCCGAAATGATATATGCACAACATAGAATCCGACTTGGAGAATCCAAGGTACAAAATTCTGTGGGATTTTGAGAAACAAACAGGTCATCTAATCCCAGCCAGAAAACCAGACCGGGTTAAAATTAACAAAAAAAAAAGTGAATCTGCAGAATAGAGGCTGTTGCTGTCCCGGCGTACCACGGAAAGCTATAGATGAGAAAAAGGGAGTCTAGTACTTAGACCTAGCCAGCGTACAAAAAAATGTGTAACATGAAGGTACGTATGATACCAATTCTAACTACTACGCTCGGAACGATCTTCAAAAGCTTCATATGGGAGTAGGGAGAGTTAGAAATCGGGGGACGAGCCGAGACCATCGAAACTATAACATTACTGAGAACGTCTAGAATATTGAAAAGAATCCTGGAGAATTGAGGGGATTTGCTGTGATTCAAACTTTAGTGAAAAACCATCAGTTATTTCTGGAGTGAAAAATTGGCAAGAAATAATAATAATAATAATAATAATAATAATAATATGCGGTGACAGAGACGAAACGATCAATCACATAATAAGTGAAAGCAGCAAATTAGCAAAGGAGTATAAGACGAGACATGACTGGGTGGGCAAGGTGATCCACTTGGAAATGTGCAAGAAATTTAAATTTGACCACACTAACAAATGGTATATGCACAACCAAGAATCTGTCCTATAAAATGACACACATGAACTCCTATGGGACTTTGACATACACACGGATCACCTAATCTTGCCCAGAAGACCAGACCTTATAATAATAAAAAAAAAAAAAAAAAAAAAAAGAATAGGCAAAATTGTCGACTTTGCTGTCTCAGCTGACCATAGAATAAAACTGAGAATTTGAAAAGAAGGATAAGTACCTTGACCTTGCTAGAGAATTGAAAAAGCTGTGGAACGTGAATGTACATTTGTACCAATTGTGATTGGTGCTTTTGGCACAATAACTAAAAGATTATTAAAAGGCTGGGAGGACTTGGAAGTTGGCTGATGAGTTGAGACTATCAAAATGACTGCATTACCGAGAACGACTTGAATACTAAGAAGAGTCCTGAAGACTTGAGGAGACTTGCTGTCTTACATATTCTAGTGAAAAACCATTAGCTAACGTTGGTATAATAAACTCTCGATGAGAAAATTATAAAATACACACAAACAAGAAAAGTAAATAAAAGGGTGATCGATCTTACAAGATAGTTCACGTCTAAAAGTGAAGCCAACAATGATCCATGAAACTTCAAGTCAATTTGAACACCACGCCCCCAATATATATATATATATATATATATGTGTGTGTGTGTGTGTGTGTGTGTGTGTGTGTGTGTGTTTCAAATCCTTTCAAGTTTTGAATAGTAATGTTAAAACTACCAGCTGTGTCTTTGCCTATATATATATATATATATATATATATATATATATATATATATATATATATAAAGTAGAAAAACCGTTTCAATAAAGCTGTTAGTTAAAAATGAGTTCAAATGCCGGAAAGTAGAGTTGTATAAAAATGTATAAAAATACAAGATAACTTACCTCACAATAACTTTTTAGTTTCCTTGAGTTTTTAAGTTATAAGCAGAAACAATTAATCATTATCTCACTATGTTTAATTCTTTTTTTTTATTATTCATTCAATAAAAATATTACAATAAGCAACAATTTTAGTAATTACGATTTTCTTTTCTGTTAACTCCTCAATTCAGGAACATAAGCTAACAACTTCCCTTTTTGTGCCATGCAGTACGTTTTTCTATCAGTCATCTTCACATTATAATATTTTTTTCACACAAACTTGTGCGTCAGAATTTGTTTTAAACACATAGAAGTGCCTGGCTCTGGAGTCACAAAGACTGTAAGGTAACAATTATTTTTTATGCCTACAAGAGGCTGCTCCCATTATATATTTTCCCAGTCAGCTGGGGTTGGAGAATACTCTGACTGCTTCTCTGCTGAGGGGTTTGACTCCCATCACGAGTGTCCTGGTATGACACTAAACCATCTGATGGTGAGGTTCCCGTATTACTTGAGCTTTGGGGAATGCGAGGTACCCCTTCGTTGCCATCACTCCCAGTTTCACTCAGGCCTGCATTGGTAGCACTCGATAGGAATCCTATCTATGAGTTAACTAGAACTAAACTGCGTAATTATGCTAAACTGAATTGTTTGAATTAGAACTGTTTGATTAAACTGAACAGCTTGAAATAGAAATGTTTTTGACAATTAAACTGTGTATTTACATTTAAACAGCATATTTATGCGAAACTGAATTGTTTGAATAGGAACTATTTTTGACATTTAATTGTATGGAAACAGAATCTATACGTATACTAAACTGAATTGCCTGAATTAGAACTGTCTGAATCAACTGAATAGTTTGAAATAGAAATGTTATTGATAACTAAACTGTGTACTGATGGAAAACTGAATTGTTTGACTAGAACGGATTATTTCTATAAAATTGATTTGGCATTAAATAACCTACAAGGGTTGATATACCATTAACCTAACCAACCAACCAACCAACCAACCAATATATATATATATATATATATGAATGAATGAATGAATGAAAAAATAAGTGGGAAAGTGGATAAAACGATACACAGACAACGGATTCAATTATAATATTTCGTCTGCATTTCATGAAAGACTTCATAAGAATAATATATATATATATATATATATATATATATATATATATATATATATATATATATATATGGTTGCATTCGCAGTGTAAAGGTTACCGTCATAGGAAATGGACATAACCATTCAAATTCAAATCCTGGACTAGACTGCTTTTCACATCGTGCAAATACCCTCGGGAAAGTGTTCGTCCACCAGCTATAAGTAAATTGTAAGTTAAAAAGGGCTCTTTAACATTGATATGGCAGTCGGTCTAGGGAAAGAAAAAATCTCTATATACAAACCTTATAAGCTGCATTTAAAAAGTGGTTCTGTATCGAATCCTGCTCCTACGGTGGAATCAAGTACACACACACACACACACACACATATATATATATAGTGATTGATTGATTGATTGCCTTCAATCCAACAGTAAATTATCTTTGATACTAATTACTAGGTCATAACTCTGTAATTTGCTTACCACACCATATTTTGCCGAATATACAATTGACAATATATATATATATATATATGCAACGTCATCTAAAAGTAGGTTGACGGGAAATATCATTTTGGGATTACATATACAATTATATTTACTAATACAATTATTACATTAACAATTAGATTTTATTGTGTACAATAATACAAAAGCACTAAAATTTTATCAACTATGGTGCTCAAACTCTTCTCCATGACAATTTATATAGTCCTGAATTCTACTCTTCACTCTTCAACAGACATTTTTGCACGAGTCTCTTTGCTTAATCATTTTTTGAAATGCATGTCTGATGTAATTTTTCAAATTACCAATTCTTCTTAGTTTTTAACATTATTTTAATAATATGAAAGATTAATAATATAGATAATATCTATGATATAAACGACAAACCTATTCGAGTTATTGTCCACCAACTTTTTGACCACACTGTATATACATAACCTATTAATAGTTGAAATATAAAACCATAATAATATCGAACAGTCTTTCTGAAAATCTTTTTCTCTTTTCAGTTCTTATATATATATATATATATATATATATATATATATATATATATATATATGGATGTCTTACCAAAATGTATTGGGTGAATCTGTGAAACTGACATCGTGGTAAATATTTTGAAATCTACCTACGCAAATACATTCACTTTCTGATCCATACTCTGTAGGATGAATTACAACCATTGTTGTCCTATGATGTGTTTGGCTTTTAAAAAAGCCCCCAAATGTTGACATACCATTAAACTAATCTCAACTAATCCAAAGCGAAACCTCTTTGGATAAAAGGAAATTTATCCTAAAGTTTTACTTGATGTTTTCGAATGAAAAAGAAGTGCGAATAGATTTTGGAAGATAGTCTTAAACAGATCCCACATGACTTACCACTGTTTTCATTAAAAATGAATTAGCAAAACAATGAAACTTCTACGAGGTACAAGCTGATTTTCCGAGGAATAGTGATGTCTACAAGTTTGAAAAAAAAGAAAGAATACTAGAAAACTTTAACCAATCTCAAAGAAAATCTCTACGTCAAGTGGCTCATAAGATATCCATTACAAAATCGTGCCTTCATCGCATGTTGGTGCGCACCCATTGCACCAAAAAAGTCCATACGCCTATAACTTTCGTAAAGATTATCCAGATTGGAGATATACATTTTGCGACAAAAGGTATCAGAATGTGTTTGTGAGAAAACGGTTATGGTCGCAGGAAATGAAATAGACCTGACGAAAAGATTACAAATCTTTGATGAGTCTGTTGCCCGGGGAGCTGGGGCTGCAGAATACACCGACTGCACATTTCCAGATGCGTAAGACTCCTCCAATGAGTGTCCTGGATATGATACTAAACAATCTGATAGTGAGGCTTCAGTAATGCGGAAGCTTTGGGGAAAGCGAGGTACTCCTTCGTTGCCATCGTTCCCAGGTCGTAGCACCTGAGAGAGTTAAATAGAAATATATGAGATTTAAACAATGTATTTATGCTAACTTAAATTGTTTAAAATAGCACTGTTTTTACACTTAATTGTGTGCAAACAAATAATTAGTTTATCCTTAAAATATTTAGAAATCATATTTAATACGTATGTATAATGTTTGATATGCCATAAAACTAAAACGAAACTAATCCAATGGACGAGCCTGGCTATTATTAAATTTGTGTTCCTGCATCTTGAATGTCCTGCACCTTTTTCTTCATCCTTTAGTTATGGGTAAATAGTAAAGTAGAAAAGTCTTTTTCTTTTTTGTTTTGTCAAAGCAATTCGTCTTGAACAACTAAAAGTCAGTATCTAAACCAGGAGAATTCTGTTTAAAGATTACCTTTCCTCGTATGAAATCATCATCATCATCATATCGCGCTGGTAGCACGGATATCCCTGACCCTCTCTAGCCACTCCTCCCTATCGTTCATCGCCTTAGGTAGGTCTTCAGGACAACATCCTGTATCCTCACATAGCTGCTGAATGTACGTTCGAGCTGGTCGTCCTGCTTTTGCGCGGCCATGTGTGGGGGTCCATAAGAGTACATCTCTTATGAGTTCATCTCTGCTTCTCCAGCAGTGTCCTGCATGTCTGGTTCGTCTAACTTGAATAGTTTTCGTGATAGGGGGCAGGTGGCCGTACAGTTGGTGTCTTGTGGGGTGCTGCTGCCAGGACTTGTTCAGGATTGCACGCAGCATTCTTCTGTAATTGCTATCCAGTTTCTTCTCCAGCCGTTTTGTTAGCGTCCATGAAATAAATTAATGAAATACGAATATTTTTTTCAAATGTTTTTTCTTGAGTATTCATTTATTAACTGATGCATTATTTTCGGAGGAAGAAGTCCATGTAACATAGTGGTTAACGCGCTGCACTCATATATCGAAGTAAGCGAGCTCCAGTCACGTTATTGAATTCCTTTGTGGACAAGGACCCTTGAGAAAGTATGAACCTCCTTATCCTCTTAGTTGGCATGGGTTAAATAGTAACACTACTATTCTTCTACAGGAATGTATTTGGCATTAAATGACCTGCAAAGTTTGATTCGCAATTAAATAAAGAAACTAAACCATGTATTTTTTTCTCCCACAAGCATCTGTCTCATGTTTTTTTTTTAATACATGACAATGCCTGTCACTATGGTCCAAAGGATTGTCTGGTAATATGTATTATTATTACTATATATATATATATATATATATATATATATATATATATATAATATGAGGCAGGGTTTACATACCAGGCATATGTGAGGAAGGTGCACAGTTTTCAGATACCAAATAAAATATTTGAAAATCTCTGTCTTTTTTATCAACCATGCCATCAGTTTAGACACTTGGTATAACTCTGAATGGGTCTGTATTTGTCCTCTTTAATTTGATTTTAAAACCTTTAATTAATTAGCCATGTTAGAATACACATTCAAAGTATCTACATATTTCTTGGGGCATACTTCCATTATCTTTTTGATTCTAGTTTTGAATTTATGTTGGATTAAGACGTTCTATGATCATAATGTAACGGAAAATCGACCAACTAATAAACTAGCATTATTTTAGCAATTTTTTATAACACTGTCTGTCTTTCTCGTACGTATATCGAAAAAAACGAAGAGACTATCCCTGGCAACGAAAGAAATTTGCAATACGCAATAACGTTTGGTTTGGTTTGGCTCCATCGTGGGTTATTTAATACTAAAGATATTCTAGTGGAAGAATAGCCGTGTTGCAATTAATCTCATAGCTTGGGAGATAAGAGTGTTCATACTTTTCCTTTAGTATTAGTCCAAAACAGTCGCGCTTTTTCGTTCATTTTCGGACAAATATCCTTGGTAAAAGTATGAACCCTCGCTTATCCTTCCAGCTATGGGTTGAATATTAGCACTACTGTTCTTCTAGAAGGATGGATTTGGCATTGAATAACCCCAGAATGTTGATATGCCATTAAACAACAAAACAAACAAGCAAACAAAGCAGAAATGGAAATATTCAATTTTTAAGTCGACACTTTCTCATCACTTGCATCAATCGAAAAAAAACACACCCTCTAACCTCATCCGTTTATCAAATCTCAACACTGCTTTATGTAAAACTCTTGGGAGACGACTAGTCTAGCAGACTTTAGTTAACAACAATTATTTTATCCGAAGACCCACACAAGACATGGAAAATGGTGCCAAATACCAGTCCTCGCTCATTTAATTTAATGGCTCTTTAAACCCACTTAACCCAAAACGACTTACCTCATTGGTTTGGTTTAGTTTGGTTTCATGGCATATCAAACATTGTTGGTTATTTAATGACAACTACGCTTTATACATATATATTAGATAAATATGATGGTGAATATTTTTTGATAACATTTTTAAACAAGCCTGAGCTAATTTTTTGCCCACAATAAAATTGTTTCAAGTATTTCTATCTAATAAGAATAATTCTATTTATCATTAATACTTTTTCGATCAGAGTTTAGCATGTTTCAAGTATTGCTGAATAATAGTAAAAATTCAACATCAGTCATTTGTTTGCACACATTAAAATATATATACATGATATGCAAGTGATTAGTTTGTCATTAACATCCTTTTTAAATGAGTTAGAACAAATTTATTTGCCCACTTGTATTGCTAATTTTTCTACTCGGTGAAATAGTTTTGATTATAGCAATCTAACATTTATAATTCAATACAATATCCATTATTTGTTTGTACACAGTGAAGGGGTTACACGCATTACTATTGAACACTAAAAATTCAATTAAACACCAGTCATTTGTTTATACATTTAAATGATAAAACAGTTCTATTACAATTAATTCAATTAAGCATTAGTCATTTGTATGCACATATTTAAAATGCTAAACAGTTCTATTTGACACATAGATAAGACCCTATCAGATGCTACCACTCAGGGTACAGGGTGAACCTGGTAGTATGAACCAGAACCAGATAACCCCTCTAAATACCTATCAAATCCATCAGAGGATGTAATTGTCCGTAGGTAATGATACAATGGACACATGATGATTTTTAATATTTAATCATATTTACCCAACCCCTCCGCTCGGGCAGGACATGACACAAGGTCAATTTTTTAAGCGGAATTTAACAGGTTTGAATTCAGAGTTTTCCTTCTCCTAGACTAGTTGCCTCACCAAGGCTGAAGAACCTAGTCTGCCCAACTATTTACCCATAGGATTTGAACGCGTGTCACCATGTCCAATTCCTGCGACGATAAACATTATACCACGGGCACCTCCATCTCTAATATTTAATAAAATTTAATCTATTTACAATAGGCTCTGTTAATTCTATTTACAAAGATCCCCCTTATCTATCAAAGTGACGGTGTCTTACATCAGTGAATAAATGCTGAACTCTCAAGGAAATATTCGCAAGATTATCTTACTAACACACCCGATGAGTACCTTTTGGAACTAAGCCTAATCTACGAGAATAAACACTCGTGAAACACTTTGTGAGGATCAAACCCAATATGAATTGTTAAATGATGATGTCAAAATGCATCTTTGCAATAAGGACATTTATCCTATTTACCAACCCCTCCGCTCGCGCAGGATATGACATAAGGTCAATTTTTAAGCGGAGTTTAACAGGTTTAAATTCAGAGTTTTCCAATAAGGACATTTATAGTCATGCTTAAAATAGCCTAAATTGATACAAAGCCGTGTAATTGTTAGCAAACTTAAATAGAAAACCTGAAAGAGTGAGTTCGAGTCTCATTGGGTGTCCCATTCATACTACCTTGAGCCATATCTAAGCAAAATGATTAGTAAATTATTTCTACGTATAAAATCGATGACAGGATGGAGTTTTTTTTATAATGATTATATAGACAAATTGTGTGTTTTTTGATATGTTATAATTACTTTATGTGAATAAGAAAAAATCTATATTGAAAAAATAAAATTCTAAAGAAACATAAAAATTAAGAATATTATTTTTTTACTTAAAGATTGATTACCTCTTCTGGCTATAACCATTTTATGATCCATTATATAACAATCATGAAAAATATTCGAGAGTATCATACATTAATTTAAGATAAATGGTAATACAGGCTTCTTTTTTTCAATAGATTTTATGCATCATGCTAAACATATCAAATGGCTTAAAAAGTAAATGAGGGATTAGATTATCTGTCAAATTGTCGTAAACAGTTTTTAAAAAAAAGATCAATTGAAAATCATTGAATGACATTATGTTATATAATAACTCATAAAAACATCCTCAGCAAATAGCTATAGGGGACATGATTGACAAAGGGTGGTCAAAAGTCTAATAACCGCTGAGGCAATTCTGGGTACAGTGGTAAACAGCTGAACTCTCATTTGAGTGACTTTAACCAGTCAGATGAGAATTGAAAGGCTGGGATTTTTTTAAGTTAAAGTCCAGACAGTCGAATAGTTATGCCGTTTAATTCAGGGCTTAATTGTGAACGTTCCCTAAGTAAGCTGGAACAAAGATTTTTGAGCAAAAGAGTGATTATTTTCTTTTATCACTCAGCAAAACTACACCACATCTTTCTTTCTGTGGTAGTCAAAAGTAAAATAAAGAAAGAAAGAAAGAAATAACGAAGGAAAAAAACATAACATCGAAAATAAATATAATTGGGTTTTAGAGAAACACGTATGCCAATCCTTTAGGTTGTACGTGACAAACTTTTTTTTAAAAACCTTTTTTCCTTATGATAATTCTTTTACTTTTGAGATGAGTTACGTAACAATTATCCCACTGAATAAAATTATTTAATGATTAGCTTTTGTACATAACTTTTCTTGCCTCAAAATATGTGCCTTGGTTATTTAATGAGTTAAGCTAAATATAGGATAAAGTTTAATTAGGTTATGTAAGGTTTGTTTTTTTGGTTTTTTTTGCTTCGTGGCATATCAACCCGTATGGGTCAATTATTGCGGAAACCATATTTGTAGCTATCTGGTATCTCTCTTTGTTCGAAGTCACTTGTTTTGGGGATTTGTTTTAGATTTAAGAAAATGGTGTTTAAATATTCTTGCATAGTTTTATGTTTTTATGCCTTGTATTATAAAGTTTGAATCAGTTATAACGAAAAGATCTTTCAAATTATTTCTTTGATGATGATTTGATTAGATCAAACAGAAATCACCGCAGCTTTCTAATATATGTTTAATTGTAAAAGGCACTTGATATGCAGTGCATGTTGAAAAGGATCCTTGTCTTTTTTTATGGGGAATCAATGAATAATGTATGCATGCCCAATTCGGATTCCAGCCAGATTAACTTAGTTTTCAACGTCAAGTATGCCATTCAGTGATGGTTGTTTATATTGTGTTGAGTTTATTGCTTTTCCAACCATTCCTTATTCCCATCCACTTATTTTTAATAACTTTGCATTGGATTATAGTTATTAATTAATTAACTTGTCATGTTTTTTGCCAGTTCAGTAACTTTTTTTGATTTGCGTAGATATCGATGTAGTGTGTAATCCAATAAAAGATGATGATTTTGTTTTCCAGTAGGATTTCTTCTTGGAGAATGGCTTTGGCATTAAATAACCTACAAAGGTTGATATGTCATTAAACAAAGAAGCCAAACCATCTTTGGGGTGGAGGGCTTTAACCCTCCACAGAGATGATGTCGGTGTATTCTACAGCCATAGCCAACTGGGCGACCTACTTTTAGACTATAGGTACGACTATATATAATAATGCATTGAATATTCTAAACTAGCAATGAAATGTAAATTGATCCTGATGTCACTTTTGGACAGGAAGTAATAAAACTGTTCATTATGTTTACTCGATCACTATTAAAATTTCATTCAGATGTGGTTTTGCAAGATACTACGTCAGGTAGGGTTGGAAATTCTTCAAGCGACAACGACCATAAAGAAGTACACAGGTCCAGAATATCATTACTGTTAATAGTGAAAATGTTTCTTTGTCTAAAATCTAATTATTTCATTGTTACAAAAGCAAAATCTTCCTTTGTAATTTTCTTTTTTGGCAAAAACTGCTATTTTGGGAAAAATAAGAAAACTATTTGAGTGACACCAGCCCACACACAGAAAAAAGTGGACAGTTCATTGAGAGAAAAATTGCACATTTCATAGACAATACATAGGAGCTGGTCGTTGCTTCTTCCGTTGTGGTATGATTGCCTGAGTAGAGCGAAAGTATGAAATGGAATGTAATTAATCTCTTGGCAACTATGCTATATAAGAGAAATATTAATAATAATAATAATAATAATAATAATAATGTCTTGCTTGGGAATTGGAAAAAACTATGGAACCTGAAGGGGGATATATTATCAATTGTGATTTATGCTTTTGGTACAGTCACCAAAGGATTATTAAAGGGACTGGTGGACTTGGAGGTCGGATGACGAGTAGACACCATCTCAACTACAATATTGAGAACGGCCAGAATAGTGAGAAGAGTCCTGGAGACTTGAGGAGATATGCTGTTACTCAAACTCCAGTGAAAAACCATCAGCTAAAACTGATACGAAAAAACTCTCAAGGAGTAAATAATAATAATAATAATAATAATAATAATAATAATAATAATAATAATAATAATTTCTCTTGTTCCTAAAATTTTTTTAGTCTTATAATAGATCGGATATTTCTGGTGGTTATTTTATTCGGAAAAATCTAGAAAATTTGGCGACTTTAGTCAAGGGTGACCTGAAGGCTCCTCTCTTTCAATAGCTACCACATCGAGATGTAGAAGAGGGCGCTACTCCATTCCCTGGATTGCCCCCCTTTACCGTTAATTCTTGCTGAGTGTTAAGCAAGGACGCATCAAATAACAATTTTTTTTATATGACTCGACCTGGGATTGAAACTCAGTCTCTCGGACCATTAGCGTACACTCTATTCATTAGGCCAATATCCTGACCCAATTTTTATTATTTATGATATAAACTGTCTTCAACTCAGTTGCTTTGCTTATACACAAAGAAAGTTGAAGGAATAGATAAACGAGAAGGAAAATCAGATATCAGTTTCATTAGAAATTGTGATTTTCTTAACGGGTTTATAAACGAGGAAAGAAAAGGACCTGTCTCTATTATGAATACACACCTTTTCAAACAATTTATAAACGCTATATACCTTTACTATATTTAACTCAATATCATTTTAACAGATAAAACTTCTCTCTATGCTTGGTAGCCAAATTCCTGTACATTTGCAACCAGAAGTTGTTTCCCATTTTTCCGCCATTTTGCAACAATTTCCTTTTTAAACATTGGTTTATATATCTATAATCGTTTGTCTTTACTGACATCTATTCAGTTTCCATGCAAAGATAAATCTAGTTTAACCATATTTTTTACTATCTAACCTTTCTTTATTCTTTAAAAGTTTTCAGCACGTTCATACCCTCTTTTTATAGATAATATTTGTTTATTTATTATGTCTTGCTTTGTTAAAGTAAGTGTTTTCTTTCTGCTTTTTTAAATTATTTATTATTATTTATTTCGACAATTTATGGGCCTATTTGTAGCTCCTCTATCAAATTTATTTCGCCAATCATAAATACATTTATTTTCTTTCCAAGTTAGCGGATATTATCACACAATTGTATTTGTAAATAGTTCACACCTTTACCTGCGTTGAATGTAACTGGACGGACGGATATTAAATGCTTGAGCAACATATATACATAAAAAATCCTTTATTAAAGAAATGTTCAGAAAATAAATAAATAAATGAATAAATAAATAAATATTTAATAGGATAAAGAATGACGTGGTGGTTCGACAAAAGATTTGAACAAGATATATTCAAATAGTTCTAGAAGGATCCAAACGTAATGCCTTACACTCTTTTGGTGCCTGTTCGTCTTTGGAAAATATGCATAGTTATCTTGTTTTTTGTTGTTTTTTTATTGATAATCAAATGTAAAGGGTAAATTTAAATGTTGAATTGTTATTTGTGTGAAACGAAAGAATAAGATATAAATTTCCCATGTTTAAGTAAATATTCATATAAGATTTCAATCAGACACAAATTCGGTCTCACACAAACACTGACAAATGCAAATCTATGAGTTTATTTACATATACACTGATAAATTCAGATATAAATACATATAAGTAAAAGTAAAGTAAAGATGGCGACCGTTGTCGAGGGCGACCAGAAGGCTCCCGTTTCAACAGCTACTATACCGAGGTGTAGGGAAGGGCGCTACTCCTTTCCCTGGATTGCTCCACTCTACCCTTGATACGTACCTTATATCACTGAGTGTTAAGCAAGGAGGTATCAAGTACCATTTTTAAAGTCTTTGGTATGACACGACCTGGAATTGGACCCAGGTCTCCCGGATCATTGGCCAACACTCTACCCACTAGGCAATCCTCTTAATTTTTGTGTATATGCCGTCGTTCTTTTTAGAAAGATCTCGTTCTAAGCCCTAGAGAAGAGAGAATTTAAAAAAAAAATGCTCAGGCATTTCCCAATATAATTTGATACGTCAGAATAATTTTTTCTAATTCTTGCGTACTATTTTTTTTTATAACGTCTATTTGTTGAGGCGGGGGTTCTGTCTCTTTTCAGAAAATATCCTATTTCTTTCCTGTACACTATGACATGACCTATCTACTCCTCTTAAGTGGGAATCCTGCAAAAAGCGGCCTGAAATAAGCAAAAATAAACAAGAAATAGAAATACAAAAAAAAAACACCCCCCACAAAAAACAACAACAAATAATCAAAAACAAATAGTCAAATGAAGACCCGGCCCTCACCGATGAGTATATGAACTGCAAAGTCAATCCCGTCATATCCTTGTAATATATATATATATATATATATATATATATATATATATATATATGTATGTGTGTGTGTGTGTGTGTGTGTGTGTGTTTGGGTTTTTATTCATGTATGTTTTTATTCTTTTATTTATGTATTAATTGTTTTGCCTCCTGAGTGGTTTTAATCAATAAGTTAAATTTATCCAAATCTTGTTTGGTTGGGTAGATTTTTTAATCAATGAATTGTAATTTG
>OY757904.1:63581202-63706202 GCA_963585895.1 Sepioteuthis lessoniana
ACGATAGAAACCATTACACCAAGAATGCCTCCTCTAAATCTCATTAATATTAATGACTACTTGTGTTTGAACTGCAACTTATTCAATTGTTTTCTTATAGTGCTTCAGTGCCGTGATGTTTCGTAATAATTACAACCTAATGTTGTATAGCAGGGAAAGAAACCAACACTGATGTATAAATATATAATCTTCCTGATTATATAATATCCCAGAGCCCCATGCAAATTTTTCGTGATTTTATCTTCTCCAAACTTTTGCTTACACGTTGCACGTGGACACGCCTCCTTCTAGTATGCCATCCCCTGAATGCCCGTCATTACGCTCTCTTCTAGTATGCAATCCACACAATTTACGTGACATTTCCATCAGGGAACGCCTGCGTCCTTTTTGCTTTAGGTACCAACTGCATTTCCAATCATTTTTGTTCCCAGTGTCCGACTTGCACAGTTAGAGCGACATGTGAAAGGGATCTTTAAGTCAATATTCGATACTAATATCATTAGTTTTGCTCGTAAAATGTTTCACTTGGAATAACAACGTTGGTTTTGAATAAAATTACGTTTTATAAAAAAATAGATTTCGTTGTTTATGAATGATGATCAATACGAATGTGTGAATATACGTTTGTCTCAGTCTGAGTTATATGTCCATGTCTGTTTGTGTGTTTAAGCTTATCTATGTGTGCTTATTTTATTTGTGCGTTTAGATAATGAAAGCAAACCTATAAATATTGCTCTAGCAACGGAGCCACACACACACACACACACACACACGCACAGGGACACGCATCATCCTCATCATGTCGTGCTGCCAACATGGATCTCCCTAACTATCTCTCGCCACCCGTCTCTATCATCGATCGCTCCCGGAAGGTCTTACAGGTTACATTCTGTGTCAGCACAGAGCTGTTTGTATGTAGGTTCTAGCTGGTCGTCCAACATTTGCTCGTCCATGTAAAGGAGTACATCGCTTATAAGTTCGTCCTTACTTCTCCAGCAGTGCCCCGCATGTCTGGTTCAACTAATGACTCGCCGATGAATCTAAAAAAAAGATTAAAAAAATAACAGTGGACTCATACTAAAACTTAATATATGCTCCTGGTTGGGAGCTGAAAATGTATTTTTTTAGATATCCCACGAACACCATGGGAAGCAACGTGGTAGACGTAAAGGCGGACGAACCCAGCGACGGTTCAACATCACGCCAAACCAGGTGCTGGGTGGACGAACCCCACGGGACAATAGTAAAGATCAAATAGTTCGATCGTGGATCTAATACTGCTCAACTATTAGTTGTTTCTATCGAAGAGAATAAAACACAGCCAACGAAAGATTACCATGACTCATACAGGGACACAAACAAAATTATATTTTGTATGAAAGTCTTGCAGATCCATTTATGGTATAGCCTTAAAAGAACAGTAATATTTGAAGTGGCCAAAAAAATTCAGTTAAAATCAGTTGGACGTCTGGGTTCACTGGCTGTTGGCGAGAAAACTAAGTGTGCGGCGTCATGTTCTCAGAAACTCGAGAGGTCATAGCAGTGAAAGGAATTGTCGACTTCTTTCACTTCGAGCCTGCTAATCAACGACCAGATGTTTGTCGTGTGCCTCATATACGCGCGAGTATGGCACATGACCTGTTTTGTAGGAACCAGACGCCGAACCATAGCCCACCCACGCCCGGCAGTTTCGAAAATGCATTGAACAACGTCGGCATTCCGCTAACACTAACCGTGCCTCAGTCTCTTGGTGATAAACGGAGCCACTCCGGAAAGGTTTAGAATCAGGGGTGGATGGCCCCTAAAGGCTAATGGAGCGCTTGTCTCAGCTTGTGTGACATGAACGGTGGCTTCCCGGAATCTATTTTGACTGCTACTTTTACACCGCCGACTTGGAATACTGCACTTTTGGCGGGAATTCTTCCCCCTCATGCTGTTGAATAAGGAAACTATTCATTATACGACTAAGAAAAGGTTGCAAATAATACTTGCTATTTATTGCAGTAAGAAAATATCTTCGAAACGACTCACAGAATTAATGGTTTAAGAACAGTGTTCAGTTTGAGGTGAAAAATTGCGTTTGCTGACGTCATCGAATAATTGTGAGGCTCTCATACCTAAGAACAGTTTTCAGTTTGAGGTGAAACAGTCCATTCTCTGACGACATCAAGTAGTCATGGATGCACTCATACCTAAAAACAGTTTTTGGTTTGAAGCGGACGATATCGGCAGGTTGTGATCGAGTTCTAAGTTCCCCAATCTTGATAGCTTGAAAAGAATCTAATGGTGATGTTTGTCAGACTTTTGAAACGATCTACCTAAGTTCCCCAACCTTAGTTAATTGCTTGAAAAGAAGTTAATAGCTTGAAAAGAATCTAATGGTTACGTTTGTCAGACTTTTGAAAGGATTTAATCATCTGAAGGCAAATCTAGATTCATAGTTTGCTAAAAATATTTATCCTGTGTTGTGTTAACGTAAATTTTTTTTTTACTGCTTTAAGCAATTAACTGATGGATTTTAACGCCATACATTGCTTAAGTATTGATTTAATTCCCTCGGCATGTTAAGAATTTACATAAAATTAAATCAAAATGTTCAACGATGGGGAACAATAGTAAGCTAACTCGACTCGTAGACGATTAGGGCTGTATTAGGTCCGACATTCGCCGCGTGTCTCCAACGAAAAGCTCTCAACTGAACTAAGAAAAATCTTAATAAATATTCCTCAGACTGTGCTCATGTCTTCACTCAACCATTTTTTCTGCAAATACTGGAGACGCCCACTTTTTCATCTTACAATGCGTATGGTTTACGTAAAACGTCGGGTTATATCTGAGGGCAAGTTACAACTAATTTTATTGTGCTTATCATAATAGAAGATGTTATGTCTTAAGTGCTGCCCTGTGATCTCGAAGTAATAGAGTTTGAACTCCACTTGTGCTATTACGTTCACTTTCGGACTAATACCCTTGGGGGAAAGTATCAACCTGCTGTTATGGGGTAAAAATTATCACTGCTCTTCTACTGCAAAGATGGATTTGGAATTAAATCACCCACAATGGTCGATGTGTCATTTAATTAAAAAGAAACAAAAAAACTTATTAAAAAATAGAAGAAAAGTTTGATTTTAGCGAATATTAAGGTTTAGCGATAGTTACATTCTTTTGTAAGTTATTTTATTATTAATGATAATTGTGTTAAAGATGATAGGATCTACAAAAAGAAATGATCTCTAATAGCTTCGAGTGAATGTTTGAAAAATGTAATCCAGTACTTATATCTAAAACCATTAGAGTGGAAGCATGTAAAAAATTATAAAATTAAGTGTATTTTCTTTCCGTTATATTTCGGAGAAACCATTTCTTTTCAGAAGAAACAAAAATGACCAAAAATCGTTTTATATATCATTAACCTCCCCTCAACGCTATCCGACTACTACCCAAACTATCTTCACTTCTAATTTAATCTAGAAAGAATTAGTATTTAACTGGATAAGGGTTTTAGGTGGCTTTCGTGTGAAAGTTCAAACGGTAAGATCAAACAGTTCTGCAGCTTTCTAGTTCAGATACTGATTCGAAAGGATAACACAGACAATAAAGTTTTTAAAAAGGAATTTAATACGAAGAAACAAGAAAGAAAGAGATAGAAAATATAAAGTATTGCAAATTTTAGTGCAATTTACGGGAATATATCTGAGGCAGTATCTGGGAAACAAAGTTTTTGAATTTGAGTATTTTTATTTCTTTTTAGTTTTGTCGAAATGTTTCAGTTTTCATTTAATTTCGAGTCTTCTGTAAAGTTCTTTTCAGCAGAATTCTCGGTTGAATTTTCTTTTGGTTGCTTAACTTGGTAGAGTTTCAGTTGTAGACTTTCGTTTTATTTTACTTTTATTTCTTGAGAAGCTCTTGCCACTTTAAAATACTTATCGGCTATTCAAGAAGCGAGTGACGAAACCCATCTGCAGGCTAATTTTTCGTGCCTTTACAATTGGTCCCCGATTTCGTTCTTTGGTTTGGTTTTGGTTTTATATCTTGGGAAGCTTCTTGCCTGATTAAAATATTCATCAGCTATTCAAGAAGCGAGTGACGAAACCCTTCTGCAGGCTGTTTTTCCAGTCTTAAAGTTTGGCCCCCAAATTCGTACTGAGGGTCGTAATAGTTCTCGACAAATAGTAGGAGGTAGCTTTTCAGTGCCGTATTGTCTTGGATTACTTCTCCCTTTTCCACTCTGCCGCACGTGTTCGGTTTGATTTTTTCTTAGAAATGCATTTTGTATCTGCGCTAAATAAGGCAAGGGAAGTTACATCAGGGTACAGGATCGGCTTCTGCTTAATATTCAACAACCGCAAAAAAGTTATCCGCGTAAAAAACATGGCCATATTCCCCGGTAGCCAAGCACTTTAACCTACTTTAGGCAATGTCAAATGAGTCCTAGTAAAAATAAGGGCCCTTTTCAGTACATATACGTGGAAAAAAAGACACTTAAGGGATTCACAAATACATGTACACACATACAAAAATGGGCTTAATTTATATAAAACGTTTTAAGAGGGATACCGAACAATCTACTTCAATCCAAATAAATCAACTAAGCTGATTCAAAAGATCACACTTGAACAAAAACAAGCTTAATACAAATATAGAAGACAATATTTCCTTAAAGGGACACAAACACTTTAGCTACAAACATCACAGGGGAACTTGGACGGCTAAGTGAAATGGCGCATCAGACAGAAATAGATACATGTAAGCAACTTTGACGTCTCATCTTTTCAACACAGCCTAGACAGAAACGACTTACTTTCTTTTGTCGACGTCAAACCGATTTCTAGGTCATATTTGCATCGTCAAAAGAAGGGGAAACGTTTTCTAAGAATATAATGAAAAAGAAGAAGAAAAAAACACAACAAAAAACATGTATATTTTTAGTTTATTTTTACATGCTTCCACTCCAAAAGCCTTAGCCTTGAGTACGGTATTATATTTTTAAACGTTTTCTTTTAGATATTAGAGATTATTTCTTTAGTGGGCCATGTCTTATTTAACACATATATATATATATATATATATATATATATATATAAGTCTCTGTGTGTGTGTGTATCACACACACACACACACGCACACACAATCTCTCTCTCTCTCTCTCTCTCTATATATATATATATATATATCATAAATGGTGGTGTACAAAGTCGACCTAATAAGCCAGAAAAAAGGTATCCATTTATATGCCAGGGCTAAATTCAAACTTTACCACACCATGGTGAATCAGTGGAACAGTATTTTTACCAATCGATTTACACTACGTATTGTAACTCCAACAGACGGCCACAAATATCTCAGACTCATGTTAGTGGGTATATTTAACAAGTTAACAGAGGTTAATATAAAATAATAAAACTGTAATACAAATTTAGTATTATATGGCGGATGTATTTCGTATTGTATGACTGATGTACTGGTTGAAAATACTAACTGGGACGTCACAGTAGCATACTGTGTGTCTGTAAATCGACTTGTATATTTTGCCGTTACGGTGGACCACAAATTGTAAATAAAAGGAAGTGGAAAGATTAACAAATACTTGAAATTTATCTGAGAACTAAAATCAGTGGAATGTGAGGTTTACAGTTATATTAATTGTATCATGTGCGCATGAGATGATCCCATAAGACTTGGGAGTAAGACTGGGAGAATTGCAAACCAGACTTCAGTAGTACAATAGTCGTTATAATGTCATAAGCACTAATCATATCAAAGCAAAAAATTACGCTGTTTGAGCTTATTGTAAGGATTTACGTTCAGTTCAAGTCAAAACCCGGGTTGAATACGACTCAGTGACGTTGGACAAAGTAGCACTCACATTGTGTCCGTTTGTGTCTATGCGTGTGTGTGGCTTTATGTGTCTTTGTCAATACAAAGGTTGACAAATCTGGATTGTCTGTATATTTGCAGCCTTACATATACCAGCATATCATCCTGCCCATGGTATAATGGCCCCTTTCAATATATACTGCCTCATTATCAATGGTAGCGGCGTACCAATGCCGAAACGCAGTCCACTTGAAAGGAAGCCTGGGCTTTCGAGGAGCTTCCTTACAGATGATGGTTCCTCGAGTTTTACTTTGAGGTACAAATAAAAAATACAAAAATACCTATATAGTAGAGGATAAAAATTCTTTGCAGCCTAGAGTACGTACATTAACGTCGATGGATCTAATAAAGAAAATGACTTTACTTTAAGAAAGGCAAGAAGCAAATGGTATCCAGCAGAATCAACAACAACCACAGACTAAGTAGATGATCGAGCGCTTCTTGCAAATACACCTTCATAAGTCGATTCTCTGCAGCATAGCCTGGAACTGACAGCAGAAAGCATTGGCCTCCGCATGAACACAAATAAAGCATAGTGCATGTGTTTTAATCGAAAAGGAGCCACCTTTCCTCTCAATGGAGGGCCTCTGAAATTTGTGGACAAGTCCATGTATTTCGGAAGCAGTATCTCCTCTTCTGAAAATGATGTTGATATACACCTAGCGAAGGCGTGGGCAGCAATCGATAGGTCATCAGTCTAATGACAGTCTGATCTATACGATAAATCAAAATTTGGGCGGAGGTGTCAGCACAACAGTATGCATGCACCATATGGACGCTAACAAAGCGTACAAAGAAAAAGCTTAATGGAAAATACATAAAAATGCTACGAGCTATCTTGAACAAAAGCTGAAAGTTGAAAGCAATACCAGCAAAACAATACTTTCCATTTCAAAAAACATCCAAGTATGATGGATAAGACATGCAGGACACTGCCGGAGAAGTAAGGACGAACTCAGGAATGACGTTCTTCTATGGACCCCGATGCATGGACGTGCCAGTGTAAGCGAACCAATAAAATCTTATTTACCTCAGTTCTCTGCGGGCATTAGATGTAATTTGAAGGACCTACTGGGAGCGATTGATGATAGCAAAGGATGGGGAGAGACAGAGAGAGACAGAGAGACAGAGAGAGATAGAGTCAATGATAATGATCATGCAATCATTCCTTAAATTTTTACTTCGTCACTGTTAGACATTTCCACTTTCGATGTAGTAGTCAGTTGCCATACTTCCGGCTTTGGTTTTTTTTAACCAAAAATTTTATGATTAAGAGACCAGGAAGCTAATTAAAATTCTGACGCCCTGCCACAGGTTTTTTTAATATATTGTCACGCAAATCAAAATTCACCCACAGAAAGATGTGTAATTTAATTTAGAAATACAGACGTTCCCTCATAACTGAAAAATATCTTCGATTCCCTCACAAAGTTTACATATTTGGTCTATCTTTACTCGCTTGTGCCTTCTCAAAGACTTAAAATGGGTGTGAAAAATGAAAACCAAATTGTTGAAATGAAATTTACTCGTACATGCTTCGCCTTTTCCCCTTAGACATATTCAATGAAATTACTTTACTAATAATAACGGGATTTGATGTAAATCATTATGGAAACAGACCCTGAATGTCGATTGCTTGAGAGTTTTTATATTTTAATTGAAATATCCTTTGAAAATTTGTTTTGTGATTCATATTATTACCATATTGCATTTACTAATGTGCCCGTGGAGTAATGGTTATCGTCGTAGGAATTGGACACGGCGACACGAGTTCAAATCCTGGACGAGACTGATTGCATTTCACATAGCACTAATACCCTATGGGTAAATAGTAGGACAGACTAAGTTCTTGGTGAGGCAACTTGTCTTGGAGAAGAACAACTCTGAAGTCAAACCTGTTGAAGTCCGCTTAAAAATTGACCTTGTGTCATATCCTGCTCGAGTGGAGGGGTTGGGTAAATAGGATAATTGCATTTACTAAATATAACTGAACAAATGATATCACTTGCGATTGATAAATATGATAAAATACTATTTAAAATTGAAATCGAACTAGTAAAAAAGTCGATTAGTTTCGTTTCAACAAATTTATTTGATATCTATTTATTAGAATATGTTTCATTTTGTCTTATTATTAGTTCACTTGTATACAGATATATGTTAAAGGAACTGAATTATGAGATGATAGTTTGGTGTTGCAAGAAGAGAGCGGATTGTAGTAATTACACACACACACACACACACACACACACACCAGTATATATATCAGGGGCGGAGACGGGACTAGTGCTACTCGTGCCCGGCACGACCAATAACTCGGTCAATGTTATTCAAAATGGATTAAAAATCATCCATTAATTTCAAGCAAACATACTTAGTCTTATCTCAATTAAATTACGTATCTATTCAAGTTTCGATAACTAAGTAGCCAAAAGTTCATAAATATATCTGGGAATAATACAACGATGATGTTTTGAACGGATGATCTTTGTCCGGCCACCGTCAGATTCATTGAACATCCCATAAAATCGGTTATAATGTTGAACACTCGTAATCCGTGCCCAGCACTAGACCCTTATAATAACAGTAATGGCTGTAGCCAATAGAAAAAGCAAGCCAGATACCGTGCTCAAAAAAATTAGTACAACTGTCAACTGAAAACTGTCTTGGGAAGAGGGAGAGGGACCGAGAGAGAGAGAGAGAGGGGGGGATAGCAGATTATAGCCGTCTCCGACGTTATCATTATCGCTATGGTAAATGTTGTTTAAACGGCGTGTTTTAATTCGTTTTTTCACTAACAGATCTCTATTTCTTTAATGAATGTTGCATATATTACATTCTGTAACTAAAATTTGTTTATTTGAATACATTTTCAACAAATAATCTTTATTTTAAGCGATGTATATTGTCATCAATTTCTTTATTCTAATAAACATATTTTTCTCGTCATGGAAATGAACATCTTCTCTTTTCTTCTATATTTTTGAAAGGAAAAAAATTATCTTATCTACTGTATTAACAAAACTACAAATTATATGGTATCTTGATTGTTTACAAAAAAAAACACCATGCAAGGTACGTTTGTCAATCTGTGCTATACAATGGAGAATCACGCAATAGCAACTATAATGACTTACTTTGGGTCCACGGACCACGGGTTGGGAACTGAAGTTGACAGAGGGCGGGTGGGGCACGAGTAGCAAAAATAGGCTAGAATCGCCACTGATATATATATATATATACTCCCCTACCCCCGTAGGGTTGAGTTCTCTAGCGAAGAATTATTCGTGTTGCCATTAGCGCCTTTGCAAGTCTCTTCGTATTTGAATTGAGATCTCGGCGGCCGTCTGAACGGATGTATGTAAACAATACTAATTGTAATTCATAACCGTTTAAAAATGTACTTCGTAGCTAATTTCTCCTTGTAGCTAAATGGTTAGAAGCTTGGCTTGGTGTTTCAGTCAACCGGGTTTCGATCCCAGCTACAGGGAGACACTGTCTAGCCACACTGATGAGTTCTGATAGAACGAAACAGATCTGTCTGTGGATGACAATAGATATATATACATATATATATATATATATATATATATATATATATATATATATTTCCAATAAAGATTAGTTAGGATTGATTCCATTCGAAAATATATAAGAGAATTATTATAAATCTCCAAGGAGTGCCCAATGTACGATAATTATATGATAATATATGCTTGAGTTGTTAAAAAAAAATTCTAAGATTCGTCCTGAAGGAGACGAAGAGTCAGAAGTGTCTTGAAAATGTAAAGCTAGTGTTCTTTAGTCAGCATTTCTGCGACTCATCTTGCAAACAGGATGCTCATTCCAAAGATGTAAGTTTAAAATGTTCGACACTAGCTCTCTTTTTGTGTGAGGTTTATGACATTTTGAACAACTCTTGTATAAGTCACACACACACACACACACACACATGAGCATGTTACAAATCCTTTCAAGTTTTGAGTAATATTGTGTAAATCTATCCGTTTTTGTCCTTGCCTTTCTATATATGAATATACGTATGTATTGTGTGTATGCTCGTACGTTTACGCGATAGATAATACAAGAGAAATACAGTAAAGGATGGCGGAAGATGGAAAATAGGATATATATATATATATATATTAAGAGAGAGAGAGAAAGAAAGAGAAAGAGACATAGAGAGAGAGATAGGGAGGGAGAGAGAGAGAGAGAGCATCTGAAAGCAGCTTGTGAAGGAACATTTCAGAAGGAAACATGAAAGAGAAATTAAAACGTTTTTCTTGTCTTTGAAAACACAAGTACGGTGGTGGGAGAGAGGAAGGCAATCAAGAAAATTGAAAATAACAAATACATGGTAAACCTCAAAAAGAAAGAAGTCGGGGGAAAAGGAGAAAGTTTATGAAACAAAGAAAGAAAGAGAAAAAGAAACTTTTTTTTTCGATAACAAAATTACAAAAGGAAGGTCGCTAAATATACTGAAAGACTGGTGTCTTTTGATGTTGTGAAAATCAAGCCATGAAGGCAAAGTGTTTTTCTTGAAAAAAAATTATTTAATTTTTGTTTGATAATTACCAACTCCGATTTGCCAGTTTAGGAAATGAATCATTTAATGTCTTTTGTGGTGTCAGTGAGATGTGGTTGAAAGATTTTAAAAAATCGACCAAGAAAGAATAATAAAATAAAGAGAAAAAATATCTAAAATAAAATCGAATATTTTAGCAGAGAATAAAATGCGTGAAATGAATCAATTAGGGTGGGAAGCACTTTGCCAATAAAGTTTATAAATGGAAAACTTAGCTCGTTTTGAGTCAAGAAAATCGCGAATCGACATGAGAGATTGGAGAGAAAGAATATAACAAAATGAAACATTATTTCATACTATTTGTTTCTATTTGTATTAGTGTTTGTTCGTCAGTGGTGACTAGCAACTTGAAGCAGGTAAAATACGCATTAACTTTTATTCATTCATTCATTCGCTTATTTCCTTTAAGGTTTTCTATTCCCTCGTTTCCTTATATAAGCGCTTGAATATAATGCGTAGAAATGAACGGTTTTTAGATAAAGATCCAGACATATAGGCAGTGATGTGTCCAGTGGTCTGATGGTTAGAATACTTGTTTGGAAATTCTAGGATTGTGAGAACTTAGTACGTCACTACACTGACTATGTTCTATTCTAAGCAAACTGGTCTAAAGGGACGCTTTGTTTGTGGAGATAATCAGGGATATGATCTCATCCATCTCCTTCAAAATTGTGTCTTGGGTATGGCTTTAAACTACATCGAATAATGAGGATTCAGTTCTGGATTCACGTCTTCATTACCATTACTCCCAGGTTCATGCTAATTTGAGGCAATACCGTTTATGCTGCTACTATGTGTCAAACAGAGATTTTTGGAAATCATTATTTATTAGATAGGAATACTTGAAACCATGTGCAAATTATTTGAAAAATAATCACTTGAAGCTAGTCTTGATAGCAAAGATTTATTGTTTAAATTACATGGAGCTGCGCTTTACGTAACGGTTGTCGCCGTATTAAATTGGATCGGCCTCCTGAGTTCAAATCCTGAACTAGGGTGTTTGCGTTTCACTTTGCGCTTATTCCCATGGGAAAAGCTTGAATCTACGTATTATCACCCCGGTTACAGTGGATAGTACAGCAGACTGGGTTCTTATCTCTTGGCTAGGCAAGAAGAAGAAGAACAACAAGAACAACAAGAAGAACAACAACAACAAGAACTCTGAATTCTAAACTCTGCTTGAAAATGGACCTCATGACGCATTCTACAGTAAAATTGAATTACAACCATTTCTTATGCACTGAATACCACTATTTGCTGTTAGATTTTACTGAAAATGGCAAAAACGTGTTCGATCTACCCGAAATTAACGTGCAGAAATTTAAAAGATAATACAGTAGGAAACTTCACTTGGCCTATTTTGAATCAATGACTTATTTTTAAGCCAAACATTCTCGTATACCTTAGTGATTGCTTGTGCTTCTTTACAATAGCCATAAATCTGTTTTCTTTAATCTCTTCGGCCGTAAACATATAACTCTGTGCATGTTACTTATAGAGGAGACTGGTGTACCAAGTAACATATTTCATTACCTTAAAAAGTGATGTGAAGAAATTATTCGGCTTGATACCTCAACGACTTATAAAACACAACCACCCATACTGTATAATCTAACTACGTTAATGTAAATTCAAATGCGCAAAAATATAGACATCAACACTTAAATCTTCGTGCAAAAATAAGTACATCACCGTAATTACTTATACATTTGATTTTCATCTAGACTAATTATTTATCACCACATTCTACTGCGTTTAAAGTCTATAACCAAAAATTAGGAATATGTCATCGTCAACCAATAAGCAACTCATTATATATATTCATTTTTGATACTGACGATTTGGCTTGATGTCTTTGTTGATGGCATATCAACATTTGCAGGTTATTTAATGTAAAATGCATTCTGATAGAATAACATTAGTTGGACTCTTTAAGTTATAGTGAGGGGTATAAAAGAGTTGGTACCATTACCAACTGAATTGGTTCCAATGCGAAAGTAATAGCACAACTTGGGGGTTCGAACCTGTTTCCAATTAAGTTGCAATCTAGCTCATTAACCATTACTCCAGGGGACTCCCACGTGTTGTTACTGAAATGTTTTCATTTTATGTTTGGTTACCATTGGTTACTAAGTTTCATAGCTGTAGATTTTGGTAATAAATACTGTTTGCTTTCGTTGTATTATTTTCCAATAGGAATAATAAAATCCTAGCATCATTGTTTTGGATGAAATTCGACTTTTAATGTCAATGGCTTTTTGTTCAAGGGATTATTATTTATGGCCGATACTCTAAATGTAAAATACTAACTGGATTTGATTACACTAAGACACCGTTTGCCCTGTCGGCTGGGGCTGTAGAATACACGAGTGTCCTGTATGACTCTAAACAATCTGATGGTGAGGTTCCAGTAATGGTGGAGCTTTGGAAAATGCGGGGTACCCCTTCATTGCCATCGCTCCAAGGTCCACTGTGGCTCGGAGTAGCAGCACCTGATAGAGCCCTATCTATGGGTTAAATAGAACTAACGGCATACTTATGCTAAATTGAAGTGTTTGAGTAAACTGAATAGCTTGAAATAGAAATGTTTTTGACAATTAAACCGTACTTACATTAGAACTGCACGCTAATACTAAACTGAATTATTTGAAATAGAACTGTTTTTTGACATTGAAACTGTACTTACACTAAACTGAATTGTTATATATAACTCCTTGAATAGTTTGGAAAACAAATGTTTTTGACAGTTAAACTGTGTACTCATGGTTAACTGAATTGTTTTAAATGGAACAGATATTAAAATAAAAATGAATTTGTCGTTAAATAACCTACAAAGGTTGATATGCCATAAAACCCAACAAACTAAACCAAACAAAGATACCGTTTCTTCATAAATACAGTAAAAATAACTTTCCGATTTTCAATCGAACACGAAAAAATGCAGTTGGTTAATTTTCATCTGCATAGACTACCAGTACTTGTATATCACCTAGCTCAAAAAACTTCTAAAATATAAAATTTCAAAAAGGTTCTTACATACTATTAAAGTTCTTATACTGATCATAACCGAATAACGACGTTATTGTGGCAAAGAAACAGAGTAAAGTGGCCTCCCGATTTTTAAAGGAAAGATTTAGAAGTCATCAGTAGAGCTTAGCTCTGATTGGCTGTTGCAAAATTATATATAGAGCCTTTTCTGTGGTAATTTTTTTTTCCTTGTGTGGATGCGCAGGTTAGCTGCCGGAGTGGGAGTTGGAGTTAGATCGATGCCAACTGGGTCATTTGGGTGAGGGGGTCTGATGTTGAAAGACCCGAAACCCCCCATGAACCCAAAGGAAACATCACTGACGACCCATCCCGATGCATCAACTAAGATGTATGGTATAAATAAAAAAAAATCATGATAAATACGGTAATTTGTTTAATATTATGTAAAAATAAAAACCATTATAAAAATGATGAAAAAATATTATCTGGTATCCTATAAGGAAAATATAACCTATATTGTCGGATAATCTGATTACACGTGTTAATTAGTTCAGGTATTTTATCGTACTAATTCAAAGTAAATCATCATCGTTGGTTAGTCAGTTGGCTTTTACGACATATCAGGCCTTACATTATTTTATTCGATGACGTTTTTGTTTTATACGCTCTTTAATTAGTATGGTGGTTACTTGTGCACTTATTCGTTTATTATTTCACGTGATAATTCTGTTGGTCATTGGATGTTCCATATGGTTGTATGATTTCGGTTGGTCAAATCTGCATTTCTGGCGAGGGTTTGTTATTCTCGGTGTATGTGCATCTACTTATGGATGAAGTTTAACTCTATGAGTTAATGTCTTTGGTCAGACGTCATGTTTTTCAAGAAGTGGATTATGTTAAAAGGGTCTATTCTTTCAAGTTGTTATCTCTAACTCTTTATACAGAAGAATTTTTCGTGAATATTTGTTATATAATTTCGGAATGATTTTTTTATATTAATCATTTTTTGTTAATTGTATTTTATCATTCGGTTTGTTTGGGCTTTGAACTATTCGGCTCTTAGTGCAGGTGCACACACAATGAGTACAGTTCACGCTCGTGCGCTGAGGATATGACAATCACAAATGTCCTAATAAAAACCCCAGATAGGAAATGTGACTGGGGTGTGAATGACGTCATGCCCGGAAGCGATGGGCTGAGAATTTGATGATTTTTGAAAAAGACGTTAGTTGAGATCCGACTCTGGGCCGGGCCAGTCCAGCTGGGGGCTACGGGATGCGCAGCTCGTTTGTTGGGTCAGATAGTACAGTCAACATAGTGAAAATTGTGTGTCTCTCTCTCCTCGTGTCGAAAAACTAAAGTCAAGAGGTTAATAAACGTTTCGTACCTGAACAACGGAGAGTCGTCAGTGTTTCGTATTTCCCTGCATCTGTATATTTGTATAGTTGTATTAAGACTATACAACATAATGACGTGATTTTGGTATTTCATTGAAATGTTTGGTTTGGTTTCTTTTTTAGATGGTATATCAGACTTCCTGAGTTATTTAATGCCAAATCTGGACTTTTGGAATAGTATTCGTACTATTTACTTGATACTATTTACCAACCCCTCCGCTCGGGCAGGATATGACACGAGGTCAATTTTTAAGCGGAGTTTAACAGGTTTGAATTCAGAGTTTTCCTTCTCCTAGACTAGTTGCCTAACCAAGGCTGAAGAACCTAGTCTGTCCTACTATTTACCCATAGCTGGAGGGAGAATAATTGGATTCATACCTTTCCCAAGGGTATTAGTGCTATGTGAAATGCAATCAGTCTCGTCCAGGATTTGAACTCGTGTCGCCGTGTTCATTTCCAACGACGATAACGACTACACCACGGGCACCTCCTAAAACGTACTATTTACTTGATAGCTGCAGGAAAAACTAGGGTCATGTCATTCTCAAGGGTTTTAGTCCGAAAATAGATATAATGGCTCGACTAGAGTTCAAACTTGCTTACTTAGATGAGACATTCAAGCACGTTAACCACAACGATACAAAGACTACATACTTCCTTAAATTGTATTTAACTTTATATGGTGTTCTACATGAACATTTTGGTGGTTGGTCTTGCATGAAAAGTAACTTAGCATGAAACGTAAATTAGTTTTTATGGTCTATCCGTCAGAAAGTTGAAATGATTTCTTATTTCCTAGTCTCATTGGGATCTGGTTTCCTTTTTTTAATATGGTTTGTATTTGGTAGAGCTAATTTCATATATTCTGGTACCATAATTGTTATCATTTTTGTCAGATTTTTTTTCTTAGGTTTTAATTTCGTGTATGCTATTTTAGTATTTTTTTTAGTACAGTTACAAGTGAAGATTGAGCTATTGTCAGCTTAATAATTACGCAGGATTCCGATATAGTTTGCTATCGAGCATAATATGATCTTTTTGGCAAGGCTTATGGAGTTTAGATTGTTTAAGACTTTGATTATTTGATGGTTATCTAATTTTTAATTTTTAATGGATAGTAGAACAGAGGAGGAATCTGAATGAATGATAAATCCTTTGACGTTGCTTTTCGAGAAAATATTGAGTGCTTGATCTAATACGGAAGTTTTGGTAGTGAAAATGGAGGTTTATTTTAGAAGGCATTTTTTTTTACAATTGTTTTCTTAGGGAATACACCACATGTAGTTCTGTTGCTATCTTTAGAACCTTCTGAGCAGATGTACTGAGGAAATTTTGAAATGTTTTTCTTGTTTAGTCATCAGATGAGTGTTGAATTTGGTTAGCTTGTTTACATATGGGTTTACCACTCGTTGTTTAAGTATCCAGTGGGAGAGTTGATGATAATGAGTTAGATTCATGCTTCTTCGTGTATGGATTCTACGCGGAGTACAAATGGTTTTATTAGTTTTCTTTTTGTTTTAAAAATAGGCTGGTGTTTTGGATTGAAGTTGGATAGTTGGTCAAAACATAAGTGGTACTTTTTAGAATTTAAGTTGTAGAAGCGGTTTCTGAGCTTCGGTTTATAAGCTCTCCACTGAGGATGTTTTCAATGCTCCAATATGAGTCTCAAGCCTTCATGGTGTGTTGTATGAAATGTTTTCTGATAGGATTTCTAGCTAATCCATTTGCGTAAAAGCCATAGTCAATTTTCAAGTGGATGAGGGGTATATTCAGGTTTAATATTGTTTGTTGTTCTATTACGCTGAGCAGTTGCAGCCCCTTGTTACATTTTGGTTTCAGATATAATAAGGGATGAATGTTTATTCATCGAAAATTAGCCTGAATTTGCGTTGATCGGTGACTAGTATTTCTGCTCTGTCTTGTTTTAGTGAGGGCTTGTAATGTATTTTCCTTTATTGGCAAAAATCTACACGACGATTTTTTTTTCTTTTAGGGATTCTGAATTCGTTTGTGATTTTCCGTTTGTTAATTTAGTTTATGATGTAGAGCTTTGCCATGCTTCCGTGATTGGATCAGTCGGTAATCCAGAAGTCATCAACATATTGATAGTCATCGGTTCCAAGGTTAAGACACTTGTTGATAATTAGGAACTCTGGACGATTGTTCTAACTGTGAGTTGTTTCCTAACGAGATTTACTAGTTGACAATAGGACAGTAGGAAAGGAGCGATATATATATGAGAGGGAGAATCGTGGCAAGCAAAAAAAACTGAAAGAGAGAAAGGCTATAAAGGAGGAACGAATGGGATGTTGAACGTGAAGGGGTTGCCCAAGTTTAGGTCAGGATAGCATCGGACGTCCGGGTTGAAAATAGACATGTATCAGCAGCAAATCGGTTACAGATTCTAACTGGCTGGAATAAAATCAAAAGGAGAACCATTAAGGGGAACGCTGGATAGAAAACAGGAAAAGACGGTCCACCCAGCCACTACAATCCCATCTTTTCGTATTACAACTAATGGTTTTGTTGGTGAGATCTTACCCCTTGTTTGACGTACAGTTTGTGTATTCTGTTGTGCCAGCCGACAGGGCAGATTTCATTATACGTTAGTAAAGTAAAGTTAGCGACTGTATCCGAGGTCGACCAGAAGGCTTTCTTTTCAATAGCTACTACACCGGGGCGTAGGGGAGTGCGCTACTCCTTTCCCTGGATTGCTCTACTTTACCCTTGATACATACCTTATTTTGTTTAGTTTAAGCAAGGAGGTGTCAAATACCATTTTTAAGTCTTTGGTATGACTCGACTTGGGATTAAACACCGATCTCCCGGAGCATTGGCGAACACTCTGCCCACTAGGCTAATGTGCCAGTTGATAAGTATCATTATACATTAACCATAAATTCATAAATTTTATCGTAAAGTAAAAAAAAAAGACTTATAAATAATACGAGTTGAGTTTGATAATGAAGTAGATATACATATCAATATATGAATGTTTAATAAATCTGTTGTAATTATAGTTTAAATTCAGCGTATTTTTTGTATAATTTCAAATTCTTAAGCAAATACAATTTGCGTTTTTACCTTTACTCTTTTTAAGACATGCATATTATATCTACTCATACCTCATTCTCACAGAAGTCAATGCAGGCACTCATACATACATACATACATACGTACGTGCACCATCACTTAGGCAGGCACACTCATATATATGTGTGTGTGCGTATGTGTGACGGAATTCCCTCTGACTCAGCTATTCCCAGATGACTTTACTGGCCAACTCTCTCTCTCTCTTTCTTTCTCCCTAAATGATTTCCCAGAAAGGTCTTATTGATAAAAAATTTTTTTTGGCCATTAAATCAGATGTTGTTTTTTTTGTTTCCTGTTTCCTTAGTTTTCCTCTTCTGATGTGTCTTCTTCTGCACTGATAGTTAATTGATTCTTTTTCGTAATGGGCTTCGTATTTGTTTATCAGTTACCCTCAATTCCGAAAAGTAATTTTAATATGTTAATGTCTTTGAGTCACTTGAAAAGAGACGGATTAAACAGATGATCAATCATCCTACCAATTACTAACGTAAATTCGAACCTGTAATAAATATCGATCCCTCGTCACGAACGGTCGAACAGACAATCCATGTTCATCTACACGCTACAAAAATAAAAATTCAACAAAGAATTCAGCTTAATGTTAAACCTAGAGTGTATTGTTTGCAGCAGGTGTTTATCTATATTCTTTTCAACAAGAGCCCTTAATTTTACATTTGCAATAATGTTTGTGAGAAAGTCTGTTGCAGTTTAATACGCCGATGGCTAGTTGTTGCCACGAATTGATCTTCTGTGTTTATTACGAGGCCTTTGTGAAATAATATATTTGCATTGAAATTTTTAAAACAGTGAGACTTAGTTTTTAATGTTTGACTTATTGGAGGTAAAAATTCAGACAATGAATCATTCGCTAATTTTTGTGTTTCTGTTATTTTCCAACGATGGTCAAACTTTTTTTCTGTCTCAATTAAATGTAGCTTCTGCGGTTGTTAAAGGATAACAAAAAAAAGATAAAAAATAAAAAAATAAAAAACTGTTTGTTTTCGAAGGGAAATTGCAATGGATTTTTAGTTGAGGGTAATTTCTCTCAGCAAAATAAATCCTATGAAAAAAATAAGACTCTCTTAGCTAAAATGCTTTTATAGAGATTTCAAAAGTGGGTGATGTTTACATTAAACTAATTCATTTGGGACGCCATTTCATTAGATTACTATTCAGAGATGGAAAATTGTATGTGTATGTGAGTGTGTTATTGTTTGCTTTCGTTTTAGGGCATACTAACCATTGTAGGCTATTTAATACCAAATCCATTTTTATACATATAAGTAAAGTAAAGTTGGCGACCATAGTCGAGGGTAACCCGAAGGCTCCCTTTTCAATAGCTACTACACCAATGTTAACTCAATGTTAAGGCCCTATCAGGTGTTATCACACAAGTCCAGAATAGACCTGGAATCGGTGGCAATGAAGCGGGTACTCAGAATTTCCCAAAGCTCCCGGGTTACCAGAGCCTCAACATCAGATTGCTTAGTGCCACTTCCTGGACACTCGTTCGGGGATTCTTATTCCTCTGCAGAGCTACAATCGGTGCATTTTACAGCCCCAGCCGACTGGGCCAATAAGCGTGTGTGTGTGTATACATAAATAAATATATATGTACAAATAAATATGTGTATATATTCATGTATATATATGTATATATGTATATCTACGTACATGTATGAGTATGTATATATGCATGTATATGTATGCATATATACGTATTTGTATGTAGATAATCGATGAGGGTCAAAATTTCTCTCTGACGTTGTCCATGAATAACATTCTTATCTGAATTATTTTAAAAGAGATCGCTTAAGTGTTCTTTCCATCACTGCATGATTTATTCTGAAGTTTTAAGTATCTGGCCATCTTTTGATAGTAATGGAACAGTGTCTGGTGTCTTTGGCCCAAACACCTCTTTTAAAATATTAATAAAATGCTTTGGATCCTTGTGCTATCAGCTAGACTTCATAATGATATATATATATATATATATATATATAGATAGATAGATAGATAGAAGAGAGAGCGGGCGAGCGAAAGAGAGAGAGAGAGAGAGAGGGAGAGAGAGAGAGGATAAAGGAGATTTAAGTATTTATTTAGGAAAGACATATAAAACGAAAGACATGCCCAATGAAAATTTAGGGAGGTAATTTTACAAAAATGGTTAATGAGAAACCCTATCCAACAATTTTTTTCAAAATGTATATTAAGGAAAGCCTGAAGAATTTTTATAAAAATTTTTCTTTGATGAAATTAGAGATATATACGCTTTACAGCTCTTGCAGGGGAAAATAGATATTAATTGTAATTTTTTAATCCATAACTTCCATAATTTTTTCACAAGTTTTGGTTATTCGATATTCCTATGTCTTAGGGAAAAAAATTCATCGTTAATTTGAATAATTTAATCTTGTTTTTTTTTAATGTTTATTTATTGAATCTAGACTGTTCAGTCTTTGAATAGAAAGGTTTTGCGTATCATCTGTTATTAGTTTATTTACTGCTAAATACAAAACGAAAGTAGGTCAAGCGAAAGTATGCTAATTCCATAATATCTACTCAGTGTAATAAAAGGCTCATTCAAAAAGTCATTCAAAAAGCCTCAGCCTGAAAGAGTCGTAGACATTTCAGTTTTCCTCTATTTTTCAATATAATCCAGCTTGATATAAATGCACTATGTCCAAAGATGCTCTAGCATTGAAACCTCACCAGGGAAGATAGTATCATCCTGGCTCTCAAATAACTTCTCTACGGCATATATAGCCTCCTCATTGTTTACAAAATGGTAACCATGCAGTTTGGGTTTGATTTTAGGAAGTAAGAAGTCAGATGGTGCTTCGCCTGGTTAGTATAGGAGATGGGGTAGCTATTCACAGCCAAAGGTGGCAGCTTCAGCGATTGTAACCTAAGTAGTGTAAACGCTCAAATTTTCTTGTAGAAGAGCACACCTGCCTTCAGTTTTTCTCAAAGTTTTAACTTGAATGTTTCCTTCAGTTGTCTTTGATCAGGTGCATAATATAGTCCAAATTAAGTTTTATTTTTTCCTGATGGTCTATCTGGATAACGCCTTCAAAATAAAAAAAAATAACGAAAACAAACAAAGAAACAAAAAAAAAAAAAGAAAGAGAAGTCTGCTTGAAGTTCTTCATGGTTAGAGAAGCAAAGTTTTTCCCTGTTTGCTTTCAATCTTTGATCCAGGTTCGACGTGTTGAGCACATTACATCTTGAATTATTAATCTGCAGTGGAAATTCTTTGAGTTAGCCGGGATGCCAGTTAGAAGTGTCCGGGAAATGTCAACCCGTTTCAACTAGGACTCATCATGAAGACAGCTGGCTCATTTCCTAGATCTTAGAAAGAATAAGTGTGGACTGAACAAGAACTCGAGTTTATGAACTTAATTATCTACTTGACAGTAAAATGTCTATCATCCAAAACCATACAGTGAATGGCAGCATTCCATAAGTAGTTGAGGTTTTTTTTACTACCGGATTGCCGGTCATTTTATGTGCTGTCCTTGTTCCTCTCGATTCCCACAGCCCATTTATTCACAATTGGATAGGAAAGGGAGTCCTCAGTAAGTATCTGTACCCTGTTTTCATGGAATTCTTTACATGTAATACCTTTTTTTTGCAGATATCTTATAACTAACCTGGCCTCGGTTTTGTCCATTTTTAGATTTGTGGCATATTTCCCACTTTTGCAAAGGACTTAGGACATGAATCTAAATTAGATTTTTTTTATATAAGAAACTGTAGTGTGTTGGCACAACAGAAATGTTCAGCTGTGGCTCTTCTTTCTGGGTGAGGCTTGAGACTTTCGGAGTGACCTTTGTAAATGTTGAGAATGTAACTGTTTGGTAAAGGTTATATAGCTGTTTGCTGTTAGATGTTTGGACCTTTTACTTTTGATTAACTTCATTTTACCATGACTGATTTTTATAGTAAGAACTTTCCTTTAAATATTGGCCCAGGCAGCTGTGGTTGCAGAATACACCGACTGCATCTCTGCTGTGGGGTAAGACAACCCCAACGAGTTTTCTGATATGACATTAAACATTATGATGTTGAGGCTCCAGTAATGAATGCGGAGTACCTCTTTATTGCCATCGCTCTCAGGTCCAGTATGGCTCAGAGTGGTAGCACCTGATAGGGTCTTTTCAATGGTTCAAATATAAATAAATGGTGTACTTATGCTAAACTTAATTGTTTGAAATAGAACTGATTATATATATAAAAAAGGATTCGGCATCAGAAAACCTACAATGGTTTATATGCCATAAGACAAAACATGACCAAACCAAGCCTATAAAAGTGTTTAAAAAGTTCTAAACAGAGAAAGAAAAGAGTTGCTTAGTTCATGAAGAATATACAGTTAAAAGCTCGGTTGAGGAAGCTTAGAATACGTAGTCTAAATCCACTGGAAAATAGCAAGATACATCCCAAAGAATGCTGTCCTGTGTACGTCACTAAAGTGCATCACATGGTGCACTTTTAATTTTGGAGATCTTGAATGTGTATAATATGTTTTTATAGCAAAATCACTTTATGTACTCTGAACCCGAGTGATCCAATAGTATCACGTAATCGTATAGTTCGTTTATCAATCCTGTCTGTACCCACGCTTTGTTTTAAAGATCCACAGACAAAGAATGGCAAAATCCATCTGGAACCTCTAACGGTCGGAGTGATCCGTTGGAACAAAGTTGCCTGGGTGTAGGCAACTCAGGAAACAAGAAGAATTCTCCGTCACCAATTAACAATCATTTATTGTTCCATGTTCAGACGACATAGAGTAGCACAAGAGAGAGAATCTGTAAGGGCCTGTGAAGATACAAAGAGACATGTGTTATATTTTGACCTTCGACCCAACCCAAAAATGCTATTCCAAGGTGATACACCGGAAGGAAGTGACACATTCCAATGGCCAGTAATCGAAAGAGATCACGTGGGCGGATTAAGGCTTGGGATATGGGACAAGGTGAAGGTCCCATTGTGCCACTAACAGTGATGCACCGGAAGAGAGTAACCTCTGAACTGCATGATAGTTATTTCCGCTTGACGACGATTAAACATCCGATTCAAAGATCCAGTCGGCGATCGTGTGGGCGTTGAGTTATTATTTAACTCAGTTGACTTTGGGTCCCAGAGCAGTTGCCAGCAGACTCCCAGAGAGTTAGAGACGAGATGTGGTAGGGAAGGCCACACCTGACCGAGGGGGTCCTCGGAAAATCCCCGATGGAGTGGACCCCAAGACCTCTGGTTGAGCATCTAAGAGAACAAGAATGACACAACGTGATGGTCATAACAGTGGGGTCAAAATATGAAGTTTATGTTCAGTCTCCAGCATCCTCTCATATGCAAACCTTCAACAACCCTTCCGAACCCTTGCAATAAAGTGAGAGAGGTAAGTATATTTGAAAAGAAGTCTTCCTGCGTCCTTGATGTATTTATCCAGTATATATATGTATGCAACACATGCACCCCCCAGCCTAACAGAACTCTCTGAATGCAAACATCTAAATGACAACTGATTGACTGGCTAACTGACTACTTTTTCAAAATTTGCTAACTTTTATATTTAAATTCAGGATATCGGTGGAGGTGATATCATCTTGCTAAATTATTGCATCTTCTCTCAAGAGTCCAAAATTCGCAGTTTGTATTTCTCCAATCAAACTTGTTACAGAGAAGATATGGATCCATTTTGCTTACGTTCTGGCCTTCCTGTATTGAAAGTTATTTACTCGCTTAAACTTTGACTTCCATTTCAGCTCAAAGATTTTAGCAAACTTAACAGCCGAATGAAAAGCTCGTGGCCTAACCAAACTAGGTAATAAAATAATCAACCATCACGGCAACTGTGCCACACCCGTCTGGTAGTATCAACTGAGGCTCTATCCATTGGTCAAAGAGATCTATTTATAAATTAGGTATGTATACTTTATATCAAGAAAACAATAAGTCATTTCTCTCAAGAATAATTGGTTGAAGATATATTTGCTTACTAAGAAGTATCATTGATAATTACTGGAATCCATAGAATTGCTAGAAACTTATTAATGTTTGATAGGTATACTTGAAAGAATATAAGAGTGTGCAAAAAAAAAAAAAGAGATTATTATTAGTATCTGATGATATTATTTGATGCAACATAAATGTGTGTAGATTTTTTGTTAGATATTAATGTGGGCAAATTATTTATTTTAAGAATAGTTACTAGAAACTATAATTGTGTACAAAGGATTATTATTAGTTAAATGAGTCCACAAAACTGTGCAAAAATATTAATTATATAATAGAAAAAGTTTATTGAAACCATATAATTGTGTTTGAACTATTGATATTAGATAATAATACATAAAACTATAGAACTGTCTGCAACTTTTCAAATATTTCTATCTAAAACAAATATTTTAGATGGTAATACTTAATAGCATAACTGTGAGCAAAAAACTTATTAGAAATAGCTAAAGAGAAACTGTTAACGTAAATGTATAATGTTTCTGATTTTCTAATAAGATTATATCCCGCGGGATGAAATGCCTTTAAAATCAATCAATTAATCATAAATTCGGCTTATCACGTCGAAAAATGCATTTAGGAACGGCGCCAGTGAAGTGAAGGAGAAACCACGTTCACTAAAGATATCAAGTCATTAAATAAAGAAGAATTCGATCAGACAACCCATTCGAATCGAGTAAATGAAGGACACTTTAAGTGACAACATTATCTGGGCAACTAGGATCCTACTCTTATTTCGCTCCACAGAAAACCAAGTAGTAGGAACAACTCCAATAGACTTTCACAAAATTTCCTGAAGAAAATCTCTAGCCCCTTTGCTTTGTGACAAGATGACTACTGATTCAATTCAGTTGTTTGACTCCTCCACTCTATATCAATAATATATGCCCTTATCTGTTAATAGTTAAATGGTGATATTTTTGGTAACGCAATAAAAATATATAAAACTGTTTATTTGCTCTCTCACCCCTTATATATATATATATATATATATATATATATATATATATATATATATCATCATGTCGTGCCGCCAGCACAGATATCCCTGACCCTCTCTTGCCACTCCTCCCTATTGTTCATCGCCTCTGGCAGGTCTTCAGGGCTACATCCTGTATCCTCAGAGAGCTGCTGTATGTATGTTCGAGCTGGTCGTCCTGCTTTTGTTTGGTCATATATGGTGGATCATAGGAGTACATCTCTTGTGAGCTCGTCCCAGCTTCCCCAGCAGTGTCTTGCATGTCTGGTTGGTCTAACTTGGATAGTTCTCGTGATGGGAGGTAGGTGGCCGTATAGTTGGTGCTTTGTGGGGTATTGCCTCCAGGACTTGTTCAATATTAATCGCAGCGTTCTTGTGTAGTTGCCGTATACCCTTTTCTCCTGCCGCTTTGTTAGCATCCAAATAGTGCATCCATACAGCAGTATCGAGATGACCTCTGCCTGGAAGAAACTGCGTTTCATTTTATCGGTCAGGTCTGACTTCCATATGCCTATCGATAGCTGTCCATGCCTTTGCTAGTCGTGTATTGATGTCTTTTTCGGTTGATGAGACAGTGCTTCTTAGGTAGGTGAACTTGTCTACCAGTTTCAGAGAGGTTCCGTCTACAGTGGAAATGTCACCTGTTTGATTAAAACACATGTATTCAGTTTTGCGTGCATTGACATGGAGGCCAATGCCTGCGGTGGCTTGTTCCAAACTATGCAGTAGTGTTTCGGCTTGATTGGGTGTTTTTGCCAGAATCGTTTTGTCATCGGCGTAGTCGCGTCGGTAATTGTTTTTGCGGGGTACCTTCTGCTTCTTTTCTTTGTCAGCTCGGAGCCATTTTCTTTTATTTTATCAATCGATGTTCTAAGCACGTTGTTTAAACATATGATAAAGAGTATGGGGCTAGCATGTCCCCTTTTAGTACTCCTGCAACAATGCAGAAGTGTTCTATCTCCATCCTTCAGGCGACATTACTATTTGTCGATTTTACCAAGGCCTTCGATTCCATACACAGAGGGAAGATGGAGCAAATCCTACTAGTATACGGCCTACCAAAAGAAACCGTAGCAGCGATAATGATTCTCTACAGAAACACCAAAGTGAAAGTACGTTCACCAGATGGAGACACGAAATACTTCGATATTGTTGCAGGAGTACTACAAGGAGACATACTAGCCCCGTACCTCTTTATCATCTGTCTAGACTACGTGCTTAGGACTTCGATCGACAAAATCAGAGAAAATGGCTTCGAGCTGACGAAGAGACGAAGCAAAAGGTACCCTGCAAAAACAATCACGGACGCCGACTACGCTGATAACTTGGCGTTACTGGCGAATACGCCTAATCAAGCAGAGACACTACTGCATAGTCTGGAACGAGCCGCAGCTGGCATTGGCCTCCATGTCAATGCAAACAAAACTGAATATATGTGTTACAACTAAACGGGCAACATTGCCACACTAGACGGAGCCTCTCTGAAACTAGTAGACAAATTCACCTACCCAAGAAGTAGCGTCTCATCAACCGAAAAAGACATCGACACACGACTGACGAAGGCATGGAAAGCTATCGATAGGCTCTCGATCATATGGAAGTCGGACCTAACCGATAAAATGAAACGCAGTTTCTTCCAGGCATCGGTTGTGTCGATACTGCTATATGGATGCACTACATGGACGCTAACTAAGCGGCTGGAGAGGAAACTAGACAGAAATTACACAAGAATGTTGAGAGCAGTATTGAACAAGTCCTGGCGACAACACCCCACGAGACACCAACTATACGGACACTTGCCCCCCATCACGAAAACTATACAAGTTAGACGAACCAGACACGAGGGACACTGCTGGAGAAGCAAGGACGAGCTCATAAGCGATGTACTCCTGTGGACCCCCACATATGGATGTGCAAAAGCAGGACGACCAGCACGAACTTACATACAGCAACTATGTGAGGACACAGGATGTAACCCTGAAGACCTGCCGGAGGCGATGAATGATAGGGAGAAGTGGCGAGAGAGGGTCAGTGATATCCGTGCTGGCGGCGCGAAATGATGATGATGATGATGATGATGATGAAGAAGAATGTAGAAAATTTTGGGTTCTATGCGGTTTCGTAGTAGGGTATTGTAAATTTTGGCTCCTATGGATGTAAGTGTTATAACTCGGTAGTTCTTGACAAATCCGAGGTTACCCTTTTTAGGGGAGGGGAGGATGCATCCCTTCATCCATCTGCCTATCAGATTTTGATCATAGACTGCATTGCAGTGTCGGAGCAGTATGTCGTCGAATTGTTTTGTCTTCCATACTTCTGGGGGAATCTCGTCAAGCCTTGCGGCTTTAGTTTTTAATTTTTCTCAGAACCTAGTCGAGTTCTTCTTGAGTGAACGGTCCGAGTTTAATGTCCGATTGTTTACTAATAATTCTGGTCATTGGTTCATGTGTAACTTTCGGTTGGTTTCCTAGTACATTTTCGAAATGCTGTTTCCATAGTTTTATTCTTTCTTGTTGGTTTGTAGCTTTCAATTTAGCTTTGGCTGTGCTCTTCCTTCAACTCACTTCGTTTATTGTCTGCCAGGCTATCCTAGATTGCATATCTTCCCCTGAGTCACTAATCTTATCCATCTGATTTTGTACGTATTCTGTCTGTTCTTTTAGATATATGCTTCCTAATTCATTTTGTGCCTCTTTTAGTTTTAGAGCATTTGTTTTTTGTTGGGTTCTTCCTATAGCTTTTGGGGGCAGTTTTTACGTCTGCACGTTTTTTTCTAACCACTAATGTTTCGCTCGAGGTGCGCGTTGACGAAATTCTCATATTCGTCATTTGGTGGACCTTTTTCTGTCTTCTCTTTTAGTGTCTCGAATCTGTTTCCCAATTCTAATACAAATTTATCTATTATATCTCTGTTGTTAAGAAGGGCCCAGTCATAGTGATTGGTGGTTGCTGTTCGTGTGGCGTTTTTTCGTAGGCTTAGTAGTATTTTTGCCGTGACTATTTGGTGATTAGAGGACACTCCCTCGAAAGAGGGGTATGCCTCGCAATTCATTGCGGTATTTTTACATTTCTTGTTTATAAAGACGTAGTCTATCTGTGCTTTTTTACTGTTCCATAATTTTCCCTCCCTTTTTTGATAGTTTGTATTGAGGCATGTTAATCTATTTTCTATCATGAAATCTGTTACATGTTGACCATTCCTATTTGATGTGTTGTGTAGGCTGTATTTTTTGTTTCCGTTTTTACCGATTTGGGCATTTTGTTATGTTTTGACCTTTTGACCCGTAGGAAGTGACACATCCCGGTCGCTGAAAATCGGAAGAGGTTGCGCAGGCGTTGAGGCGTGTCTATATTACTGCGTGGGAGTTTGAAGGTGATATAAGGCCGACGAATTGAGGACAGTTGGAGAGGGCGAGAAGGAGGGCAAGCAGTACAGTGGAAGACGGAGGTAGACGCGTTGTAGTAGGGAAAGCCAGCAAACAGAAGAGTTTACTCCAGGGTCCGGTTAGCAGCCATGAAGAACGAGACGGCTGACGGCCATAACTTTAGGGTCAAAATATTTCAGTAATGTTCGGTCTCTAGCTCTCTCTCACAAGCAAACTTCGAACAACCCTTTCGAAACTTACAAATAAAGATGTGAGGTAAAATATGTCATAAAGAAGTCTTCCTGCGTCTTCTTTCCTGTGTGCGTCGTTTGTTCCTGTGTCTTTATAATCGGGCGTCTTAATTATTATTGCATCGGTATGTATCCAGCATATATATGTATAATTCTGCATGAATCAGCAGATAACCATATAACATATATTAATTTGGTGTCTGTGCCAGCAGAGTTTTTCAAACATTCAGAACGAACCTGGTTACCGTAAACGACAGTTTTAAGCATCACAACAGGACATCAACGAAAAGGACAAAGAAAAATGCTGGAATTGAAAGAAGTAAAAAGACAAAAAAAAATAAGAACAAACGAGCAACAAACAGATGAACAGATTGACGCGAAAAGAAAGAGAGAAAAGAAAAAAAGAAAAGAAAAGAGGAAGGCAACGTGCTGGAAGAAAAGAAGAATAAAAAGAAAGAATAAAAAAGAAAACAAGAAACAAGAATAGATCAGCTACAAAAACACTAAAGTGAAAAAGAGAATAAAAAAAGAAAACAGAAAATTAGTAAGTACATCCCTCATTCATATAATTCTATCTCTCAGTCGATTAATTTGATTATAATAGTGAAAAATTAGTTTTAATGACAAGGGCCTTTCTTGAAGCATAAAACTAGAAATAATGTTTTTTTTTTAAATGTGTGATCCCTAGATAAAAATCGAGATTACTGCTATGTGTGATATTGTATCGAAGTGAGGGAGGAAAAAGGAAGGAAAAAAAAAAGAGGACTGGGACAGTTGCTGTCCGTTTTTTGATAGACAGCAATAAAAAAACAAGATTGTCATAAATGAAAGTTACCAAGTGAGTAAAAACTGATAGTAAATATGATAAATTTTATGAATGGAATTTTTTTTATAGTAAATAGGTCTTGGTGAGTAAAAATTTGTAGTAACTTGTCAGTGGTCCGGACAAGTGATGATTGAAAATTAGAATTTCAGTCCAAGATTTGGAATCCCGCATATCTGCAGTTAAGACTTTTAGGGCAGGTTTTTATGTTTGGAACTTGTGTATTGGAAATGAGAATTTTTATCCGAGAGATGGAATCTTGGGAGCATTAATGGGATTGTTCAAGAATTTTGCACGTGGTTTGTCTGAATAATGCGCATATACCTTTTCGATATTTATGAAGTTGGGAGAATCGATATTTTTCGGCGCTGGTAGAATCAGGCCGGTTGTTTTTGCTGTGAAAGTTGTTGATACCAATTATCGGAGACATAAGTATCGTCTCAGAATTGTCGTGAAAATGGTCTCGCCGTGGAGGCAGAGTAACTAAGAGACATATGTTTTTTTTTGTGTCTGACGAGGCAGACAGGTATTTTATGAGTTCCCCCAAGAGTGGAGTTTTGAGATTGTTATTGGGGAAGATATTTTGAAACAGGGTTTTGAATATGTTTAAGATATGCGCAGAATTTTGATGGAACCAGGTGTGGCGAAGATTCGCAGATTCGGATTATGAAATATTTTGAATTGGGAAATGTTGACAGAATTTATAAAAGTTTGGGTTGTTTAGAAAAAAAACCCCGGGATATTTTGTGAAAATAAGAAATAAAAAGAAGAAGACGAATGCTCGTAAGCTACTGAGAAAGTTGTATTATAAATCATCTTAATTTATGATACTAGAGACTGAAATTGAATAAACTGGGAAGCGAACCTATAGTTATAGTATTAAGGTAAAGACAGAGAGAGGTAGATATAAGGTTTTAAAAAAAGGGACATTTAATGAGCAATTTATTATGAAAAAAAAAAGAAAAAAGAAATGAAAACCAAAACAAAAACAAAAAGCTACAGGACAATGAAAATGGAGGAAAAGAAGAAAAGAAAGAAAAAAAAGAAAGAAGAGAAACTTGAACATTGTTGAACACAGCATATGAAAAAAAAAAGAAAAAAAAGGAAGAAAGAACAGACAATTTTAGTAATATAGACAGTATATAGATTGAAAAAAAAGAAGAAAAGAAAACTGAACATTTTTGAACTGCGATTTTAATATTGTTTTGACTTGTAAAGTGAAACTTTTTGAGTTTGTTTGAGTTTAACGGCAACATTAGGAATTTTTTTTTCCTGTTCATATTATGAAATTTGACGAAAACCATTAACAGAGGATTTTATACTAGGTTTACTAATATTTGTAATTATATTGATTCTAAAACTTTTTTTAGAATTTGGGGTTTTCGTGGAATAGGAAATATTTTTTTTTTAGGTTTCTGTTTTGACGAATCGGTGGCTGAGGTGAGAGTAGGACAGACATTCATCCAAGTGGATTTACGAATTGTTGTTGGGTAGACAGCAAAGAAACAATTCTATCGAAGAATTCGCCGGCCCATGAAGTTGCAAAGGCCTATGGAGCCTTTATTTTTTTAGATTGGAGTTCCGAGGATGGAATAAAAGTAAAAAAAGGCGTGGCCTACTCCAATATTTTCTGGATGATGTCCGAGTCTTTCAGTCACGATGATGTTTTGGATTCGTATGTGATTTTGCGAAACGAAACGAATCAGGGAAAGGCGAGGTGCTTATATATTGGTAGCCACGAGGGTTCCTGATTAAATTGAAAAGAAACCCGGCGTGGGTTTGATCAGGTAAAGCATGTTTCCTCAAGGGCTTGCAAACCAATGGGCATGGAAACAGAAACTTAATGAAAAAAAAATGGGTAACATATTGCTTATTAGTATTTTGCGTGGACTATTTTAGGTGGTTTACAGCATGCGTGCCAGATTGTGATACATTCGGATGTATTGTGATACTTTGTTTTGGGCCATGATTTTTGTAGTTTATGGGTAATGCTTTGGGCATTGAAGATATTGTGTTTTAGTTTATGAAATTCTCCGGTTACTCCAGGTAGGAACCTGTTGAGCAAAGACCTGGAGTGTGGTCATGAGGAATCCAAGTGAAATGTATTTCTGGAATGACCAGGGTCACTAAGTTTGTGACCAAGATATGGGACCAGAGTATGGTCCTTTTAAGGTTTTGAAATTTCTTCCAGGAATTATGGAGGGCCCGTTGTGTTGAGAGGATAAAGCATGCATCCGTACTGTACCTTGATGCACACATGCTAAGATGGCCAACCACGCAAATATAGTAAGACAAATTTAGATAATAATTAGCCGTGCAAGTGTTATATAGAGAGAAGGTCGCCTTCTAAGTAATATATTATTCGCTGTATTTCAAGTGATTCTTTTTGTGTTTTTAGCCATCTATTGTCCTTGTAAATTATTCAGTAAAATATGTGTGAGGGTGATGGAGACGAACGTGAAGAAAATTCCACATGTGGAATTTTGAAAAATAATTAATGAAGGATTGTTATGTTTTGACCTTTTGACCAGGCCAAAAATGCCATTCAAGGTGGTGCACCGGAAGGAAGTGACACATCCCGGTCGCTGAAAATCGGAAGAGGTTGCGCAGGCGTTGAGGCGTGTCTATATTACTGCGTGGGAGTTTGAAGGTAATATAAGGCCGACGAATTGAGGACAGTTGGAGATAAGCGAGAAGGAGGGCAAGCAGTACAGTGGAAGACGGATGTAGACGCGTTGTAGTAGGGAAAGCCAGCACACAGAAGAGTTTAACCCAGGGTCGGGTTGAGAAAGACACAACGCTGACGGCTATAACTTTGGGGTCAAAATATTTCAGTAATGTTCGGTCTCTAGCTCTCTCTCACACGCAAACTTGGAACAACCCTTTCGAAACTTACAAATAAAGATGTGAGGTAAAATATGTTATAAAGAAGTCTTCCTGCGTCTTCTTTCCTGTGTGCGTCGTTTGTTCCTGTGTCTTTATAATCGGGCGTCTTAATTATTATTGCATCGGTATGTATCCAGCATATATATGTATAATTCTGCATGAATCAGCAGATGACCATATAACAATTTATGTCTCCGCCAATGACTAGCACGTTGTGTTTCAGAATGCTACGCACTAGAGATGATAGCTCATCGTAGAAGGCGACTAGTTCAGTTTCTTCACTGACATTGGTTGGGTTATAGCAGGAGATGATTGTTGCTCTGGGATTGCCATTAAAAGTAGCTGCCACTATCCTAGGTTGTATTCTCTCAATGCTAATAATGATTTATCTAATTCTATTCTGCATGGAATGGTACAACTGAGCGCAGCCATTTGTGTGCGACAGTTTAGGCTCGGGCATTTTAGCGCCGGCTGTTTTGACCCCAGTAGACATTTTACGGAAAACATTTTCTCGTGCCATTGGACATTTAACTGAAAAAATTCAGTATCAATCGAAGGGGCTAAGTGAATATTTCAGGACAAAGAAAAAATATCATAGAATTAAAGCATCCATGATTGATTCTTTTGTTCTTTCATATATTTTCAAGTAAATTCAACTAAAAACTAATGTTTGACTGTCATCATGAACGATACCCGCTATCAACTATTACATATTTGTAGTATTAGCATTTTTATTAGAGAAATCAATTATTATTCTTCCTTTGTAAATTCCTTTGTAAATTGCTGTTTAATCGATTTGTATCAATGCATCCTTCCCACCAATTTTTGCAAGAGAAATATTTCCCCTAATTCAATCCTAAAAGCATAATAATTTTTACTTAATATAATTTGTTAGGGTCAGAAAGATTTATCAAGATTATTCATTGCCTTTGATTCAATTCTAAGCAAAAGTAAATAATAGAATGGAAAAAAATGTGAACTTATATGGCATTAAATAACCATCAAGGGTTATTATGTCATTAAATCAAATGGCCATCGTCAAATAGGCTTGTGCCAAAACGGACGGAACTGAAACGGCAGAGACAAATTACCCGAGCCAAAACAGCTGCACCCAAACGTACTTTATCCGTAAAGTGGAAACCTGTGATGTAAGAAAAGACTCTGCATTCAAGTCAAGTATTTGCAATGAAGGTTTTCACGAGACTAGTGAAGTGTATAAAAGTGTGACATGCCACTCAATGTTCCCCTTCAGAGCATATGTGACACTTGTTGATATGAAGCCTTGTTTATTAGAAGTATTAGAGTGGGTGAAAATTTTGAGATTTTAGGCAGGTATAGGTACAATTGCCAAAGTCACGAAGGTCATAAACCACACGGGTGGGGGAAATGCTGAGCTTGTCTGATATTCTCCGTTTGCTACTCACCAGGTTTATCTCAATGGCTATGAGCACGATCTTGAAATACAATTTTTTAGGCCAACCTGCCTTTGCCAAATCGTTGGGGTTCTTGTAATTCGAGTGAAGTTTCTTGAATAATCTCCTTACTGTACTGAGATCAATAGCCACACAATTTTTACACACCAAAAAATATGGTTATTTTCCGCGGAGTTATAGTCGAATTCGGACGCGTAAATCAAAAGATATCGAATTAAAAAACGTTGCACGTCCATCTGTGCCACTTTCAAATCACACACGATTGTCCTCGCAGTGTAATAGTTGAAACGCTGGATTGTAGAATCGTAGTAACCGAGTTCGAACTCAAGTCGCGCTCTTCCATTATATTTCGGACAAATACCCTTGGGAAATGTACGAACCTCCTTGTCCTCCCAGCTATGGGTTAACAGAGCACCACTGCTGTTCTTCTAGAAGGATGGCCTTCGTATTAAATAACTTAAACTGGTTGATATACCATTAAACAACAAAAGAAACAAACGGGTTTTTTTTCCGCTGGTGTAGTGACTAACGGGCTGGACACAATATCCTAGAAAATGAGTTCGTGCAGCAGTCACGGTATTGCGGTCAATTTCAATGGTGTAAACCTCTTTATCACACAAGTCATCATCATCATCATCATCATGTCGTGCCGCCAGCACGGATATCACTGACCCTCTCTCGCCACTTCTCCCTATCATTTATCGCCTCCGGCAGGTCTTCACGGTTACATCCTGTGTCCTCACATATTTGCTGTATGTAAGTTCGTGCTGGTCGTCCTGCTTTTGCACATCCATGTGTAGGGGTCCACAGGAGTACATCGCTTATGAGCTCGTCCTTGCTTCTCCAGCAGTGTCCCTCGTGTCTGGTTCGTCTAACTTGTATAGTTTTCGTGATGGGGGGCAAGTGTCCGTATAGTTGGTGTCTCGTGGGGTGTTGTCACCAGGACTTGTTCAATACTGCTCTCAACCTTCTTGTGTAATTTCCGTCTAGTTTCCTCTCCAGCCGCTTAGTTAGCATCCATGTAGTGCATCCATATAGCAGTATCGACACAACTGATGCCTGGAAGAAACTGCGTTTCATTTTATCGGTTAGGTCCGACTTCCATATGATCGAGAGCCTATCGATAGCTGTCCATGCCTTCGTCAGTCGTGTGTCGATGTCTTTTTCGGTTGATGAGACGCTACATCCTAGGTAGGTGAATTTGTCTACTAGTTTCAGAGAGGCTCCGTCTAGTGTGGCAATGTTGCCCGTTTGGTTGTAACACACAAGTATTGGTTAAATAATACCAATACTTTTTTTCAACAAGGATTGCATTGGCATTAAATAATCCACGAAGGTTTCTATGTCAGTACAAAAAGAAATCTCGAAACAAATCACACACTGGTGGTTGGTTTTTGGTAAATGACATATCAACCTTTGTAGATTTTTAAATGCCAAAGCACTCCTTCAAGAAGAACAGTAGTTGTACTATTTAACCCATAGCTGGGAGGATAAGGGTGTTCATGCCTTTCCCAAGGGTATTTGTCCGAAAGTAAATCTAATAGGGCGACTGGAGTTCGAACTAGCTTTCTACAAATCCGCAATCCATCGCTGAAAGCATTACACCCCGAGGACGCCCCCATCGCACACTGATTAAAGCAAGACACAATGTGTCGGCATACTTACTACAACTTGTTGGCAGCTACATTCCATGGTTGAACTTTTGTGATTTGGCGTGGGAAACTAGTACGTGCCTTCCCTAGTCGCCTGGAGCTGTAGAATACACTGACTACTTCTCTGCAGAGGGGTGAACCCCTCCAAAGGAGCGTCCTGCTTATGACTCTAAAAAATCTGATAGTGAGCTTCCAGTATTGCTAGAGTTTTAAGGAATGTGGAGTATCCCTCTGGTCCGGAGTGGTAGCACTTGATAGGGACTTATCTATGGGTCAAATCGGACTAAACTGTTGGTATAACGCTAAACTGAATTGTTTCAAATAAAACTGTTTGACTAAACTCAATAGCTTGAAATAGAATTGTTTTTTACAATTAAACTGTGTTCTTATGCTGAATTGAATTGTTTGAAATGGAACTGTTTATTTGTATAAAAATGAATTTGGCATTAAATAACCTTCAAAAGGTGATATGCCATAAAACCATAATAAACAAGCTTGCACGTGCGAAAATATTACAAAACATTTGAATCACATTAGTAAAATCCTAATCGCTTGAACATAATGTATCAAAATATTCTTCATTTCGTTAGTTGACAGCTGTGTTGATCATATTTTTTCATTCACTTTACTGACGTCATTATCACATTATTTTATTACATAACTTTATTTTATAAAGATATGTAATAATTTATTTTCATGAAGATATGTCATTCAGCTTCGAAAACAGATTATTTTAAAATTTGTTTTTTTAAAACGAAAACTGAGCGATTTCAAAATCTGAAAGCCTACTTGAAACAGAGATTTTCTAATACTTTATTATTCGTCAATAGCACCTGGTAAAAATTTATCACTATAAATGAAAGGTTTTATACGTTTGATTCTTATTGGATTTTTCAGGCAATAAAAGACAGGATATTCAAAAAAAGTTTCTTGGTAAATCTTATGAGAGCTTTTTTATACTTTTTTTAAACTTTCGAAAATTCTCTCCAAGTGACAGCTGTTGCCAAAAGTTTACCTATCAGAATAGTGTCGGTTGCTTAAGTAATAAAAGTTTCATACCTCTACGTGTTGATATTGGAAAGGTTTTACTATCTATCTATCTATCTATCTATCTATCTATTAGGGCCTCGTGCTCAATTGTGAATGTTTCTATTTGCAATATCTCTATCTATCTATCTATTAATGACGAGATATCTTTGGCCTTATCATTGAATTGGATATCTTGACAAATATATATTTCGATATAACAAAATTAATGTTCGTATTTCAATAGCGTTTAATCTAATGCTCGAAATAATAGTGGATATATATATATATATATATATATATATATATATATATATATATATATATATATATGTAACAGAGCGGGCACTTTATCCATTAAGAATGGAATATTTTTTATATAACTATTTTGTAGTATACTGGAACATTATTTGAACAATTGAAAGTAAAACGGTATAGTATTTTTTTAGCGTAATATTAATACTATTTAGCTTTAACATTTGTTGTAATGTATGATAATATCGGAAAGAAGTATTGACTTTCTGAAAAGTTTGAAGCATTGTATCAAACTGATGGTCGAAGTTGTAGAATTTTTGCGCCTATTTCGGAAAAAGAAAGGAAATTAGGGAATATGTAATCGTGCCACTGAAACCTTGTTTGAGCTTTTCAAATGCGGCCACCTATCCTTTTAAATAATCTGCAGAAATAAACAAGAATTTACACATGGACCCTGAACTAATTTAAAATCATTTTGATGCATGTTCATTTATACAGGATTATTTGATTGATTGATTGATTATAATAGATCAACGCGTTTAGGATTATTTTGAGCCTAGAAGTTAAAGAACTGCGTTCATTATACCTTCATATTAACATTTTTCTGTAGTTGTTTCTTAGCGTGTGAATTTTTTTGTATACTGTCTTATACGAGGTGCATAAGATAAGTTTCCAGACTTTCTTTTCGTATGGGCACTTTTATTGATAGTACACACATGGAACTCTAGTCTCCTTCGAAGTAATCTTCTCCGGCTGCAATGCACTTGTACCGTTCCAACAACTTCTGGATGACCCCATGGAAGTCTTCTTGTGTGAGTGTGTCTATGACCTTCGCCACAGCCTCTTTCATCTTCTCAATTGTCTCATAACGATAGCCTCTGAGCTAAGGGAATAACCAAAAGTCACAGGGAGCAAGATCTGTACGATAGGGAGGGCGAGGAACTGTCAGGATGCCCATCGTGGTCAAATAGTTTGTGACAAGGATGGAGTTGTGGACTGGTGTATTGTCCTGGTGGAAATGCCACTGACCCGATTTGAAGAGTGCTGGCCTCTTCCGACGGAATATCTTCCTGAACTCCCTTAAAACCTCAACATAGTAAACCTAACCCAAACCCTTTGGCCAATCAACTCTGGTGTATTGACTTCCTTATTCCTCCCCCACCTCTCATCATCCCTCATTGATTCCCTGCCTTTTTGAATCTCTTATGCCACACAAAAACTGATGCTCGATTCATGCAAGATGCTCCAGAAGCTGTCTGAAGCATTCCATACGTTTCTGTGTCATTTTTTCCAAGTTTAAAAGAGAATCTTTTTGCATATCGTTCTTCTAAAGTGTCAGATTACATTTCTGAAATTCACCGGCTATGACAATCAGGCTTTAGTAGGGTGTATTTTAATTGCTGCTGTAGGTGTTCATTTGAATCTGAAATCATAAAAAATTCCTCAGTTATAAGATGTATAGCAATAACATAATGAATTTTCAAGCGTCTACACCAATTTTAAATGCCCATACGAAAAAAGTCTGGAAACTTATCGTATGCACCTCGTATAATTGGGATAATTTTTAAGCAAGTCTCTTTTAGCGATAGATGGGGTCTAATATTTACTACCATATCAAGTTGGATAGAAACTAAAAATGTCTATGAATATGTAGTTTACACGCACGGATTTTCCAAAGTGAAACCAAACATGGCCCTTTCAGTGGGTCTGTAGAATAAACCAACTGCTTCACTGCAGAGAGGTAAAGAGTTTGCTGGATATGGCACTAAACAATCTGATGGTGAGGTTCACACAGGGCCAGAGTTGTAGCACCTGAAAGGGTTCTATCTACGGTTTAAATAAAACTTAACTGTGTTCTTTTGCTAAACGGAATTGCTTCAAATAAGACTTTTTGACATTTAAACTACGTACTGATGCTAAACTGAATTGTTTGAAATAAAATTGTTTTACATTTAACTCTGTATATGGCCCAGTTAGCTGGAGCTGTAGAATACACCAACTGCCTCTCTACAGAAGGGTAAGCTTCCCTCCCACCGAGTGTCCTGCATATAACACTAAACAATCTGATGATGAGGTTCCACTAATGCTGGAGTTTTTGCGAATGCGGTGCACCCTTTCATTGCTATTGCTCCCAGGTCCACCCTGGCCCGAGTAGTAGCACTTAATAGGGCCCTATTGGTCAAATAGAAGTAAGTTTTACTTATACTAAACTGAATTGTTTGAAATAGAACTGTTAATATGTATAAAATTGATAAGGCATTAATAACCTAAAATGGTTGATTTCCCATAAAACCAAATCAAACCAAACAAAATAAAAGAAAACTATCAGATGTGGTTTAGTGTAATATCAAGGAGATCCCATTCTGAGGAGTCTTAGACTTCTGCAAAGGTGAAATGGGCGTATTCTAAACCTCGTCGACTGAGCATTCAAGAATATTCATGAATGCTGTTTGTTACTCTTTGTTGCTCACACTACTCATGTTGATTAACTGAATGACTTTTTCTATTTATAAACCTACTTTAATATTAATCTAATCTTAAAAGGAAAAAAAAATCTTAGAGTGAACTGAATACAAGCTTGTTTTTCTTGTTATTTTAAACCTGGCAAGCAAATTAATTTGATTGTGTATCATTCACTGAGAAACAATCAATGTATTTTTTGTTCCATTTAATTTCTTCCGGAAGTTCGTGGAAGTTTCATTTTGTAGCCAAATAAATGAAAGATATAATTTTAATGGAATGACAAAGCGACTTTTATTTTTCGAAACAAAACTATCCGGAAACATTTGTCTGATACCCGATATTCAGGATAAAAGAAAGAAAATATGAAAAAAAAAAAAAAATTAAAAGATATGGATACATAGAGAAAGGAAATGCGGCAGTAATTGTAGCTGAATATGGATATTTTGCGTATTTGATGTGTTTTCAAAAACGTACTAACATATCGTTTCAAAATAGCAACCATGATTTTAACCTCGTAGTTAAGTCGACACTTCAATGATTCCGTTGAATCACGTTGAAATTATTAGTGTCTGTCAGGTCACCAAAGTGAAGCAACAATGTACCGTTCTGTTTTTAGATGAATGACCACATTGGAACTACATACAGTTTTAGTGCAAGATTAAACAAAGCTTCACGAATAACTATAACACATGAAAGGTATTTTCTATGTTTACGTTAAACGTCATCAATTCAAACTTTACATGTAATTAGGTTGCTGCAGTATACTAGAGCGTAATATTCTGCAGGGCTTAATGAAATCCATCCAAATGTTTTCGAAGATTACTTGTAAGTTACTTGTTAACTTCAGTTTAGTTTATTTCTTTAACGACATATCAACGCCTTGTGGGTTATTCTATTTCTTAAATGTCTGATAGTTATAAAGGCGTTAGAAGCGAGAGAAAAAAACGAGAAGAGAAAAAGAGAGACGAAAAGAGGTAAGTGAGAGATAAAACAAAAAGGAAAGAAAGAAGAAATAATGGGAATAAAACAGTATTCTGACCTCTCAAGAGCTCAAGTATTGGGGACTCACCATCAGATGCAATTTACTCTCATAGGCAGGATTTAACATAGCCATACAGGAATATGGGAAATAGACATACCCATACCGTTATGTAAAACGTTCATAATATTCATATATATAACAGAGGAATCCCGAAACACGAAAAACACTTACGACTTCTTAGTTCAGGTACGAAACTTTTTATTACCTTTGAGTTTAAAGGTTTTTCGACATAAAGAGGGAGATGCCATCTTTCTATGCTGACGTTTCCATCAGCCCCAAACCACGTGCGCACCCGCCACAAGGCTTCGACAAGCAAGCGAAAGTCAACTTTCTTCTTCCGATGGCAAAACTCAACTAATTGACTTTTTCTGAAATCTCAGCCCACGCTACCGGTGCATGACGTCATTCACGTCCCGCGGTCACATTTACTATCTGGGGTTTCTATTGTGACATCTCTAATTGACATGTCTGCTCCGCACGCGCGTGAACACCTGTGCTCATGTTTGCACCTAACTAACCCATGCGCTAAGTGAAAGTTTCTCAGCCTAACTAAACCGAAAGGCAAGATATATAAAACGAAATCCCTCGGCCATTATATTACAAAAAGACTCACATTTTTAGTGTGATGGGCATACCCCTCCATAAGGGAGATAGCGTATTGTAAGCCCCACCGACAAGACTGATTTTCTTCTGAGTAAAAAACTTAGTTATTATGATCATTTTACTCGTTTGAAAGTTTTTCACAACAGCGTTTGCTGATGGTTTTCCACTGGAGTCTGAGAAACACCAAATCTTCTTAAGTCTCCAGGACTCTTCTTAATATTCTGGCCGATCTCAAAATGCTGTTGTTTAGATGGTCTCCATTCGTCCTCTTATATCCAAGTCCTCCAGTCTCTGTACCAAAATTTTGGTGACTTCTGAACACACCAATAATAATTGGTATCACCGTCACTGGAGGACTTGGAAATAAAAGGACTGGTGGAGACCATCCAAACAACAGCATTAAGATCGACTAGAATACAGAGAAGAGTCTTGAAGACATGAGAAGACATGCTGTCACTCAAACTCTTGTGAGAATCCATCAGCTAGCGCTGGTGTGGAAGACTTTCAAAAGAGTAAAATAACAATAATCATAATAGTACGACCAGGCCAAGATTACCAGCCAAATAGTGGACATTGCCATTCCGGCTGACTACTGAGTAAAACTGAAAGCGGGAAGTGAGATAAATAGCCAGATCTTCCTAGAGAATTGAAAATACTGTAAAAATGAAAGTGACGATGATAACAATTATTAGCTCGTCCTCCAATATCCAACTTTTCCTGCCCACTTGGGAATCGATCCGTGTGTACCAATTATAGTTAGTTTCACCGTTACCTTCATATTCCATAGCTTTTTTAGTTATTTGGTAAGGTATATATACTTGTATATTTTCATTTTCTTTTACTTTCAATCAGTGGTCTACTACGATGGTAAAGGCAATTATTCAACAGGTTCTCTTTTTTAGTAAACTGATACTAAACCTAGTCTTCTGGCCGGAATTAGGTGATCTTTTTATATACGAAATACCCAGATATTATTATTATTATCATTATTTACTCATTGAGAGGTTTTCACATCACCGTTAGCTAACGGTCTTTTATTGTAGTTTTAGTAGCAGCAAATCTCAACTTCCAGGACTCTTCTCAATATTCCGATGGATCTCAATTATGCAGTAATTAGGGTGGTCTCCATTATTATTTTGCATTAAAATATCTGATCTTAATTTGTGAATTCGACTGTGCAAAGGATTACAGAGCCAGAAGTAGATCTTCGTCTAGCAGTGTACGCCCCAGACCTACAAGAACTTCTAAATATCTTAACTAAGTGGTGCTTTAATGTTATCAGGAGAAAAATACAGGAATGATTCAAAAGCCATGGTATGGATAGGCTATTACACATGATTATATTCTCGTTCTACACACTTGGCCTATTGTTTCTGAAGTTATTTTTACCCTTAATAAGAGGTGATTAAAATCCCCGCCCACTAAAAAGTTCGCTTCTTTCTTGGTTTGCTGAAAATTTTCAACATCCCCTTGTAGTTTCGCCCCGTTTATTTCTTCTTGCTTAATCAAATTAAAATTATTGAAGCTACTTTTATAATTTCAAGATAGGGAAAATTCGCGCGAAGAAATTAAAGTTTATCTGAAATTGAGTGTAAGGATCAAGAAAACCTGAAAATATAATTCTAAGATTGCTGTGACAATTTTTAAGAATGAATTATTTGTAAAAAAAAATTATCAATTTTTTTTTTCAAAAATAATATAATCATTTTAATGAAAATTATAAGATGTCTCTGTTGGCCTAATGATTTATTTTAATGTTCAAAATGCTTTCCTTTCGCGGCAACCTATAGAATACATCGTCTAGGGACTCGTTTTCAAACTAAATATAGTGCATTTTGTAAATGTGTAACACTTCTTTACGAATGAATCCACACTTGCAAAAAGTTATTGAGTTAGGTAGCATAAATTGACTTTAAAGTAATCCCATGATGATAAAATTGGTGGTGTTAAACCAGATAAACGCGATGTATTTGAACACTGCCTTTTCCCTCAACTAAGCTGCCAGGAATAATTTTATTTAAAGAAACATTGCATCGAAATGAAAATAGTAATGTATTCGATAAAATAATTCTCCAACTCATCATCAATACACGAACAATGATCATAACATCAAGGGGATTAACATCAGCGCATAGTCTGAACGAGAGGCGTATGGATTATGTTTTCCAAGTAGTAGTAGTAGTAGTAGTAGTAATAAGTATGGAATATATTTTATGAGCGAAGTTAAATTTAGCAAATAAAATAGAGAATTTATTTTTGTATTGTCCTTCAGTATCACCTTCTCAACATCAATTTCTACCGAAATGTTTTGAGAATGCAAGTCAGAACACACACACACACACACACTCACACACACACACACATGCACCCATATATATATATATATATATATAGTAAAGTTGGCGACCAGAGTCAACAGTGACCCGAAGGCCCCCTTTTCGATAGCTACTACATCAAGGTGTAGGAGAGGGCGCTACACCTGTCCCTGAATTGCTTACCTTATGATGCTGAGTGCTAAGCAAGGAGGCATCAAGTACCTTTTTTAGAGTTTTTGATTATATATATTAGCGTAAATCATAGTTTCCGAGGTTTCTATCAAAATATTTTGTTTGGTTGTATATACTCTGATAAGAATACTCTGATAGGAATAGCTGAAGTTCTCACAATGACAAAAACCAAGAGTCACTAGTATTAGGTGAATTTAACGTAACTGTTTAAGTCGTATGAGATGGAATCGGTGATCTGAGTTCAAATCCTGGACGAAGCTGTTTGAATTTCTCTTCTCGCTAATGCCGTTTGCAAAGTTTGGGTTGATTTTTCCCCTTGTAAATAGTAAATCAAACTGGATCCTTTTGCATTGATAAAGCCACCAATCTAGGAGAAGATAACTTTGAATTAAAAAAACAGCAACACTCTCCTTAAAAATTAACCTTGTGTCATATCCTCTCTGTATCGAAGGGATTGGTTCTATATATATATATATATATATATATATATATATATATATATATATATAACCAACCCATATATATATATATATATATATATATATATATATTGGAAAAAGGAGGGCATTTTGAACATTAGAATAAATCATTAGGCCAACAGGGACATCTTATAATCAGAGGAAAAAGGGTTTGCTGCCAGTAATTGACTTGTCCTACATTGTTATGCCAATGGAGAAATCAGTTGGCTCGGTGAATATAAAATTCGCTATCGTTTGAATATATTCTTGCTCACAGTAACATTGAAGTGGAAGAGACTAAACGATATGCCGTTCAATAATATGCTGACTGAATGCCCTGTAGAAAGGTAAGATATCCCTCAAAGAGGTGTTTTTCTTTATCTGGCATAGCAGACCTTATTGAGTTGTTTTATGCTGAAACATTTTTTCTATCAACCGCTGTAATTAAATGATAGGAATTCATTTATATTTTTAAAAAATATATAGCATCTATAATTAAAGTAAATAATTGTTATTAAAATCAAAATAATTGTTAAATTAATTTTAATTGTAAAAGACGTGTTTTTTTTCAATCACTATTACGGAAAAAGAAAATAATTATATAAATCTATATTTTGTGTACATGCCTACAGTTGAAATAAATTCAAATGGTAATTCTTTTTCTTTGTTTTACTCTTACTGTAAACCAAATGGGCATCCTTGTTATCGTAATAAAATATATCTAATCGTAAGGCTCAAGATTTGAAGACCAGCGGAGTGTGGAATAATCCTTATTTGCACTTACCTCCGGTCACATCTATAGGTCAAATAGATCTGTTATAAAAAATTATTAGTATTTGATAGGATCATGTGCAAACATCAACACCATGTAAAATGCATTAGTAACAGCTGTACGAACAATTAAATCATCAACATACAATAAATATGGTTCTATAACATCTCCATACGACTTGGCATGTCGTTAAGATCAACCACCAATATGGGAACGTAATTCACTGACAAAACCTGAAACGTTTGCTCTACCCAAGGCTATCCGTCAAGCAACCTTATTAATGATATTTATTAAAGCTTCTCTCTTGTCTGTCAATATAACAGTCAAACGAATTCCGTTTTCAGCAATGATTTCACTTTTCCTATAATGTACACCTCTTCATTTAATACTAAAACACGATATTATTTTCTGACTCTTGTTTTTATTGCAATAATAAGCAAATGTATTAAAAAAATGGCCGAAACAAGTCTTTAAAATAAAAGGCATAGCAAACATCCACAATGTAATTTGGTTATTAGAAATAATTAAGCAATGGACAAATGGTAATTTATGTAAAAGATAAAAATGAATAAATAAAGAATTGAAAAAATAATCAGGGTTTATTTGGGGAAACAAGAGTGATTAACAAATGAAAAAAAAATGCCAATCTGCTAAATTATTGTAAAGACAAGGCAAGAAAAAATATCTCAAACTTTCTAAGCGTCGAAATAAATAAATGTGCGCAGGCTACGGCTTTCGCACTTTACGATTAATTAATTACTTTGATTGAAAAAAAGAGTAAATAAACAAAATCCGAAAGAAGAGGAAGAAATAAAAAGTAAAATGAACAAAACTCAGAAGAAGAAGAAGAAGAAGAAGAAGAAGAAAAATGTAAATCGAAAGTTTTGAACAAGCGAATTTGGCAACTCTGTGCAATTAATTGAATCTAAAATTAGATTAAAAAAATAACAAAAAATGAGAAAAAAGAAAGAAAAGAAAACAACAAAAGCAAATATCCTGAAGATTGACATGCGTTGTGCAGTATTTAGAGGTTGGGGGCGACGAGGTGCGCGTATCAACAATAAGTTGTAACTGAATAAGAAAAAATACAAATCGCTGAATGCAAATAGAACACTCACGTAATCCAGTGGTCATTATCAGGAATTTTGCTATTATACTTAATGTACTACTCTAGTATAAAGCGCTGCTAGTGTAACGGTAATAGACCTGGGAAATTAAATTGATTGTACGAGTTCAAATCCTAGAAATAATGCCCTTGGAAAAGATATGATTCCATCTTTTTTCAACATAGCTTGGTAAATACAGGGTGGAACGATAAAATTGTCGCCCTAGAAAAGACGACATGATTCCATTTGCGTTTAATGAAAACCGGTTTTCTTTTTTTGTTGCAGACCATCTACTTGTTGACCAGTTGTGTACAAATCCCAAGAGTGATAGAAGCTTTCTATCATGTCTGAAAGTGACACAATGTTAAACGAGCGAGATGGGAGAGGCGCTGCTGTACAACTCATGCTCTCTACCGATCTAAGCTATGACAACAAGACCATTGCCAGCACCCTCAAAACGCAAATCAGGGCGGTTCAACGTGCCCAAGGTGATGAAAACAAAGTTTCCGACTACGGTTATGGTCTTTGGTGTGGTTTTAAGTGAGGGCCATATCATGCCACCTCACATCTTCGATGTCGGCTTGAAGGTCAACACCAAATTGTAACTGGATGTGCTGAAGAGTGTGGCGATCCCCTGGTGCAATCAGGTGGCCGTTGGCAGACCCTGGGTGTTGCAGCAAGACTCGGCGCCAGCCCACAAGTCCAAAGAGACCCAGCTTTGGCTTCAGAAGGAGTGCTACGACTTTGTACCTTTCTCTTGTGGGGTGAAGTGTATGTAAAAGAAACGGAATAGATAATGGTTGTAAAACGGCGTGGACAAAATGAACATTTAAAACAAGGCGAACGAACAAAAACAAATTTATATTCTATAATATCAAAACTTACATTAATACATGAAAACATAACTCTACTAACATACTGATAGTGTGTATGTATGTGTGAGCTCGTGTGTGTATGTGTGTGTGTGTGTAACACAACTAAACTACAAAAAGAATTGTAAAATTAAAATGTCCTTTTTCTATGATTAGAAACCGGTAGTTTTTTAGAGACGGGAAAGCGTCTCATAGTTCTTGTATATGAATGTCTGCGAGGCATGGTGTTGCTGATACGGAGGAATTTGGTCAAAGAGAAGGTGTTGCCGCTACGAAGGAATTTCGTCAAAAGGAGAGTGTTGCTGCTACGAAGAAAATTCGTAAAAGAGAGAGAATGTGTTTTAAGACAGCGTATTTATAGAAAAAATCGTTTTATCAGTGGCTCAAGACGCAGGACTTGAATTTTCGCGCGCCGACGTAGTTGTAAGCATATCACGTGGTCCTCCTGGCCAATGGTTTCCCGAGACTGAACATTGAGCATCCGCCATCTTTGTGGGAACAAGTGGCATACCGCCCAAATTAAATTATAGGAGTGTAAAGTCCTATACTCTCACTGCCTCCCCTACTGACTCGACCTGAACCCGTTGGACTACTTCGTTTTGTCATACGTCGGGAACATCACCAACATAACCTCCCACAACACCAAAGCCAACCTGATCACCGCCATCCACCGAGTATTCGCTGAGCTCCCGCCGGCTCTTGCGGAAAAGGCATGCTCTCAGTTCCGGATCCGTACCGAGGCGGTGATTGAGGCTGAAGGCGGCTACATTGAATATATGTCAGCTCTACTACATAATCAAGTTACCTGAATTATTTTTTTCAGAAAAAGTTTTAAAATAAAGCTGTAGTGTTGTTTTCTTTAGGACAACAATTTTATCGTTCCACCCTGTAGTGCATTCTGGGTTCGTTAATCTTAGTTAGGCAACCAGTCAAGGAGAAGGAAAACTATTTGAAACCAGCTCTACTCCGCTTGTAAAATAAACTTGCGTCACATCCTGCTGTGGTGAAGATGTTGGGTAAATACGCTTTCTGGTATTTTGAACGACCCGTGTGGCATAATATTTAACAAATACTTGCTTTTGAGTTCGACTATCACAAATGACTTCTTTACTTCTGGCCTTATACCTTCTAAGGAAATATTATTAAATGAACATATATTCAAAAATTAATCCAGGAATTATTTTCAGGAATATTCATATATCCTTCCATTCAATAGATTAAGTAAGGGATTTTATTGGTATAATGGTTCGAGTGCTCTCCAATGATCCGCGATACCGGGTTTCGATCCCACTTCGAGTCATATCAAAAACTGAAAAAAGATGATACTTGATGCCTCCTTGATTGACAGACATCTTTATAAGGTACGTATCAAGGGTAAGTAGAGCACTCCAGAGAAAGGAGTAGCTAAACCATTATGAAACTAAAAACACCATTGAATTAATTATTTCTTAAAGCAAGACCTTTAAAAAAATAAAACCAGTATAAAACTAGGTGTCACGTGATAGCCCACGGAGACGATAGAGGTAAGATTAATACTATCCTCCCGTTGAATTAACAGTATCTAGCCGTAAAAAAAAGTGACCGTTATGGAAGAATGTAGGTCACAGAGGGGTATCAACAAGTGTTGGTACTTAGTAACCTCAGGTCACCGGACACCAAGGGGGAGAAGAGAGAAGCCAAATGATTGGCTGGGACCTCAAAACGGAAGTGGGGACCCCTTCCCCTCAGTGGAAGTAAATAATAAGAAAGCTAGTTATTTGGCAGGATTCGTAACGGGCAGACGAATCAAAGCCAGAATTCCGGGTTGAAGACAAAAGAATATCTGAGACATGAGGGACCCCAGGTTCTTCAAGCCAGTGTAAAAAATAGAATAAAGTCTATTAGCCCGTGAAAGAAGAAAGATTATCCAGTGGAACCCTGTCGTAAAATAAGATAAGTAACTTTGGGGACATTTCTCCTTTATACCCGAATTTTGTAAACCACACTCTCTCTCTCTCACAACTTGAAGAAAAACAAAAGTCAAGAAAAGACATTTATATTCGTTGACTGTCCAATTATTATATGTTTTGGCAATTTGAAAGTGTATATGACTGTAGTAAAGGAATTCATGTATTTTTATATTACCACGTGGTCTATGTTGTTACGTCATGCTTCCCTTTCAGCTTCTATTCGCCTTATGTTATCTTGCTTAGAATTGTCCTATTAATTCCTTAAAAATATCACGCGGGAAACCGGAGTAGCCGACTACTACAATATAATATTATTACGACTAAAACCTATAGGTCCATATTCTTCTGTTGTCTAGGGGGAAGAAGTTTAGCGGCCTGGTGGGTGTGTGATAGTGTGAAATTTGGAACCCCTTTGCCAGCGGCGGTCAGTCTGGCCCTAAATTAATCCCTCACGTATTATGCCAGTTCTTATATGCCTGAGAGAAAAACTCTGAACGAGGACTTATTCCATAGGGGATCAAGTGCCAACCTGCCCCGTCTTCACACGTGCGAAAATAAAGTCCCGTTTTGGGATTTTAGTCAAGTTGCCGTCACACTAGGGCATTATTAAATTAAAACTTTTATGAAACTAAAACTATTATGAAACTAAAACTTTTATGAAACTAAAACTATTATGAAACTAAAACTTTTATGAAACTAAAACTATTATGAAACTAAAACTTTTATGAAACTAAAACTATTATGAAACTAAAACTTTTATGAAACTAAAACTATTATGAAACTAAAACATTACTAAATCGAAACCATCGTATAATTAAAACCATTATAAAACTAAAACCATTATAGAATAACGATTTTAAACATCAAAAACCATAATAAGATTAAAGCAGTATAAAAATCAAACATAACAAAACTAAAATATAAAACTAAGATATAAAATAAGAACTCTTTTGAAACTATTAACCATATAAAAGTAAAACGTTTAATAAATCTAATTATAGATCAAAAGCAATATAACACGAAGTCTTATTTATTTATATAAAGTTCTTTTCTCTGGTAGATTTTACTAGGGCCGAATAAAAACGTATATTATAGATAACTATTGATGTTGACACTTGATCACTTCTAAGTAGTGTTCCACCAGAATATCTCTCCAACGGAACTATTAACAATTGAATTGATAAAGTGGTTATTCGTAACATACTTCAGCAGGAAATCTACAATTGTTGCATTGACTGAGTGCTTCTGATCTCTACCTTTTGACAAGACATACTTTAATTTCAGTGACATCTACTTGAGTGACCAATTAACTCCTATTGTCCACAAGAAAACGGAGCTTTTCACTTGTTGGTTACTTGTGACTCTTTTGCTGACCATTCTGTGGCCATATTGGGGAGGAACACGATCATATCGCGTAATGACCGGTTCTTTATATCTTATGAATCACAACTGATAATTAACAATGCAAATACCATTTTTAGTACTCCCAATTGCACACGATTTCGATCGTAGAAGTATGTCTCATTGAGAAGTAATTATTAACATAATTTGTTAACATTGTTTCAATATCAAGAACTAAAGATGCATCACCAAGAAACAATAATTAATATACTAGTCTCCTATTTCATTAATACTGTAGTTAGATCAATCTTCACTTGGTGCGACATATTTATCACCTTCATTTAAAAAAAAAAAAAGATTTTACAGGTATTGAAACATTTTCCAAGCTTTGGACATGAATCCGGATTTCTGGATTTTAGGATACAAGCCAGATATATACTTAAAACAATAAACAATAAAGAATATATATATACAATAAACAATAAAGAACGTTGGTTTATTTGTTTTATGGCATACAAAGTCATTATAAGTTTCTTAAAAGCCGGGATTCGGTTTATTTGAAAACGTTAAATAGTAATAATAATGTTCCAATATCTAATTCGTTTAAAATTTCACTTTTTGATAATAATCATTTGTTTGCAAACATGGTTTCATATATTCCCATCTAACACCGACAATTTGCAAGAAATTATATGGTTTCATTGGCCTAGCGTTTAGAGTGTTCACCAGTGGTCCGGGACACCGGGGTTCAATCCCTGGTCGAGTCATATCAAAGACTCCAAAAAATAGTACATGATGCCTCCTTGCTTAACACTCAGAATTATTAGGTATGGATCAAGGATTAAGTGGAGCAATCCAGGGAAAGGAGCAGCGCCTTTCTTCTCCACCTCGGTGTAGTAGCTATTGAAAAGTGAGCCTTCGGGTTATCCTCGACTATGGTCGCCAACTTTACTTACTTGTATGGTTTCAACAATGTCATGATAATAATAATCCTTAGTAAACAAGTACAGCTTTAGATAACAATTCTTATAAAAACAATTTGCACACAGTTAAATTGTTTCACGTATTCCGATTTAACAGTAATTTAATTCTATTTGGTTATATCTATTAGTTTGCACACAGTTATAAGGTTTAAGTATTTTTATACAATACAAATACTTTTTAAATAGACATGTTTGACTCATACATAAATTACTAGCAGGTGCTACCACTCAAGATCAGAGTGAACCTGGAGGTAATGGTAATGAATGGATCCCCCAAGCTCTTCAGAAATTGATTTCTTCGCTTTGGTTGGGTGGGGTTTTATGGCATAACAACAAGTGTTGATTATCTAATATGAAATTTTATATATATATATATATATATATATATATATTGAAAGGTGTAGGTCCACGAAGAGATTTGTATTTCTTAGGATTTATTTATTTATTTTGTTCTTACATACGTGAATGTTTCCAACTTGATGCTTTCGTCAGAGAACGTATATAGCACAAGGCCTTGTTAATGGGGTGTTCAATGAGACTTGAACTCACTCGTATTTGCAGTTTGAATGGTTTTCAGTTGGTAATTTTTTTTTTTAATAAAAGTCTCTCCTGTTTTTTCTTAGAGTGTGCTTCTCTTAGCGTACTTTACTCTTCATTTACATTAGATATTTGATATGTTGTGTGTGGGGGGGGATTGTGTTGGAGTACACACACACACATATATATATATATATATATATATGTATATATATTTTGTAAACACATTTTGTAGATAAGATTGTTAAAGTAGCCTGGCCTGCACACAGTTAAATGGTTTCAAGTATTGCTATAAAAAGTCAGAATTTAACACCAGTTATTTGTTTGCACTGAGATTGTTCTATTTAGCCCATAAATAAGAACCTTTCAAATTCTACCGCTCCAGAGTAGAGTAGACCTGGGAGCAAGGGCAATGAAGTGATACTCCACATTCCTCAAATCTCCAAGTATGGATCCTCGTTATCAGATAATTTAATATCTTATCCAGCAAACTTCAGAAATGGAGTATCACAATCTTATATGCAGTTTAGTTTCATACAACTAACAATACTTCTTGATAGGCAGTCTTACCTCTCTGCAGGGAATTTCAGTCAATATATTCTAAGCTTCACTGACATAAGGCTAATATGCTAGTTTCGTTCCAGTATTAATCTGACTCTAATCAGTGTTTTGATAGTAAAGGGCTTGCTTTTTGAATTTTAAATATTTCGCTGATGAAACGCCCTTGTCGCTGTCTCTTTCTTTTCTTTTTTTATTCAGTGGCGATGATCAAAGATGACGGTGGTCGAACGATGAAGTATTGTAAAAATGAATTTTTTCTCAGAAATGGGACAGAAATGCTTGGAAGAAATAACATTAGACGATATTTGTTTCATCTGGATTTTGTAGAATCGACAATGTACATTTCTTATCCATGATATCTCTTCAAAGAAACGGAAAGATATCAAACTAAAATAGAATTTGAAATATTGCCTAATTCTTAGTATTCTGGGGTCTTGCTTTGAAATGGAATGCAAGAGAGAGTCTCCGTATAGTAGTTGTTAACGTGTTGGATTCGACAGGATAGTTAGCGAGTTTGCACTGTAGTTGTGCTATTACATTCATTTTAAGACTAATAATCGAGAGAAAGATATGAACAACCTTATCCCCCCCTAGCCATGGGTTAAATAGTATCACTACTGTCACTCTCAAAATATGGCTTTGGCATTAAATAACCCAGGAAGGTTGATATGTAATCAAACAAAGAAACAAGAAATGAACAACGCAAGGATTCTACCAAGAAAGACTTCTATCACCAAATTCATCTTGTTAAAGCTAAAAATTAACGAAATAGATTATGATAAGGATAATGACCATTAAAAAGCGTAGATTAATTGATTTGGTGAATTGAAAATTGCTATCTTCTTCATTATAAATCTCTAAGATCTAATTAATGTTACGTCGTGACCTACAAACACAAATATTCGAGTAACGATTTGAAGCTAGTATGGCGAAGGGGTAGTGGGTTATCAGTTCAGTTTTCTGGACAACACAAAATACCCTTCAATTGCTGGTTTCAGTCGAGAGTAGAATACACCTCTCTAACTTTCCTTATTTCACTCTTTGATGAATGAAAGACACGAAACTGAGAAACCTTATTCGGACTTTTTTCAACATATACGCGTTCTTAGTACATAAGAAATTATTTATAAGCATGAGCAAAGCAGTTTACGACAAAAGGCAGCGAGGAAAGGAATGTTCGCTACGATCTCTCCTATTGCTAGAAATTATTAGTCGTAGTCAGTCAATCAACATTTTATAAAGATTAAAACCTATTTAAAAGAACAAACAAACTTATCCAAGTTAAAAGCAACAGCAAAGTATTTATTCATATATTAAGTGGCCAGAAGGTTTACGTGAACGACGTAAAGAAGTTGCGATTTTATTTACTGGTGTAATGCTAACTGATTTAATCTTGTTAGGTATTGGAGCCTTGTGTTCGGGATCTAATGTACAGAGTTTTGAGTGGGTGAGTCAGAATCTTTTATTTGAATAGAACAGTTTTGCACCAAACAAGCAGAGGCAAGATTTCGGCGTGATACTGTGGTTTTCTTGTCGTTTTGAAAACGAATGTGAGTATCGCGAGGATTAGCTTCAATAAATACTGCCTCCTCCACAATAGAGTCGTACTTCAATTATCTTATATGTCGTTTTAGAAGAAACTTTTCAGGTGTTAACAGCCATGTTGGAACAGAACAGCCTCTCGAGAGTTGGCGGGGATTGTTGAATAGTTATTTATAAGGAGTAGCATTCGTGGGTGTTGAATGTAGCGTTGGAATTGAATATAATGCCGGTAGGTCTACATTCTCCCATTGATTTATTGGTAGGCGTTGTGTTTTGAAATTCTGTGCCCATGTAAAAAGGTTTTCACTTCAGATTATATGAAGCTGGAACATCTGTCCGAATGCACGCAGGTAGGCATATCGAAGATGACATAGAGTTGAGGGAGGCATATAGAAATTGTTTGTAACGGCATATCAGGACAATCAAAGGCAAAGGAGGAGCGAAACTATTCGTCTATTCAGTCAATAGAAGCCAATTACGAGAAGAAGATTGCAGGGGTCCTTTGAAATCAACGCTGAGCCTTTTAAAAGGCATGGTTGCTTTTATTAAGAGCAGTATGTTAGGTCGGTAAAATCGAGGCTTACCTTCAGTACATACAACGTAAGACGCAGATAATCTATTTACATCCTCCGCGGAGAAAAGAAGGTTCCTCGACGTAACAAAATGCATTGTTCATGTAACACTGGAGTGCCAAGAGAGTTGTGTAATTTCTCTAGGGTGTTCAAACCTACAGCAAAACAATAAGCTCTAGATAACGTATCCGAAGTAATATTATCTCTTCCCGGGTGGTATCTAATATCGAAAGGCAAGTTCAACCCATCACCTTTCGTTTTTATCGTTTTTTTATCTACCCAGGTTATTTCAAATCAAACATGAATACTACTGATCTCTGATCAGTAAGTATAGTGCAGTGACATTCAGTTAGTTAGTTCCTCCATTTACGTAAGGCTTCCTCTATGGCTTGAGCTTCCTCTTCAATAAAAGAGTGTTTTAGTTCGCTGGTACTTAAAGTCCTCGAAAGAAAGTTTTGTGGTCTACCAGATTGATTCAGTGAGGTTAAAATACTGTGGAATGATGAATTGGTCTCTACGGTGAAAAGAACAGATTCGTTAATAGAATACACCATTGTGTTTTCTCTTACAGCTCTTTGGTATTCGAAGGCTTTTTTCAGCAGTTTTGGGTCGTGGAAAACGATTGCTTGTGTGAGGGTAGTTCTTTTTTCAGGATAGTTGGCAATCCATTGGAAATAGAAAGAGAACCTTCCCAACGCAAGCTGATGAAAATGAATATCGAGGAAAGGGGATTTTTTAAGCGGTCGTAGTCTCTCGGGGTCTGATTTAATTGTACCCTCAATTATTGGATAGCCAAGAAGGTCCCCTGTAGAGTTGGAGAAAGAGATTTTATTATGATTGTAAAATAAATTAAACTCCTTTGTCGGTTCCGTAAATTTATTGAGGTTCTATATGGGCACTCGTTGGCTCTTATCACAGGTAGTAATATTGTGTAAGTTGGCAAATGTATGGAAGAGTGAATTGTCAGCAAAAAACTTACCAAATATCCTTTGAAAGTGAACTCCTCTGGTTACTCCAAACGGTGCCCTGTAGAATTGATATTGCTTGTCATCTGCTTTAGAGGCAGTAAAATTTTTTTTCGGATATTGGGACCTGGTGGTAAGCGGATTTCAAACGACGGTACTATAGATTTTCTATTGTACCACCTTGTTTACCACTTCATCGATCTTGGGTAAAGGGTTGGCATCTAGCTTAGTAAACATGTTAATTGTCTGAGAATTGTCGACCATCATTCTCTTTTTTATGTCATTCGTTTGTGGTCAGTAAAATCTGGGCTCGCCAAGGAGACGTGTTGGGTTCAATCATTCCTTTCGAAAGTATGTATTTACTTCAGAAGCAATGAGTTCTTTATCTTCCTGTGTTTTCGAGACTTTACAGCTATCAGTTAGCAAGATTAGCTAAGAGTAAGGATGGAAGAACAGAGAAAGAAGTCAGCCTACATACATTTTAGGAGAGGATTCTTTCCACCGAATTTCATACAAATATTTTCGTATTGTCCCGTTAAAATCTTTCCCAAGAATGACAGCACCACACAAATCAGGAGAGCACTGACCTCCTTCGCATTAGGTTCTATCGGGATAGTTTGCAGCCCACAAATATGTAAATGATGTTACCATTAACACAGTATTAGGAGAATAAAGAGTCGCGGAAGTCCTGAAACGATATATTTAAGCATAATTGGCGATTTTGCCATATCTTCGACGCAAGGCATTCTGAGCTGGACAGTCACAGCAAGGATGACTATTGTTTCCTCAGAAGAAACACTTTTGGGTTTTAGTAGCCATTGAGGATGTTATATTTTAATTCAGGTTACGAGGGTTACATTTAGAGGGAGCAGCAGCACTAAAGACTGTTTGAGAGATAGAGTTGGACTTTGAACATTTCTAAGCTTGTTCAGGTGCTCTGGCTTGGTTAAATGTTCCTCAGCACTGATTTCCTTATAGCTGGAAACCTTGGTTTAACTCCTCTGGTTTTGAATATATTTGTCTATGGTTTCTTCTAGTTGTTGACGGCGCGTCGATAGTATATACCCGGTATGGATTTCATTCTAAAGCTTATATGATTGCAGTAGTCTACTAACGGCCTTCTCGTAGTCTGGAAAGTCAGATATTTACTCGCACACTAAAGACCCTACAAAGTATAGGTGCATCGTTTGACGGTTGGGGGCGTATTGTTCTATACTTTGCGGAAATTTTTCAAAAGTAGCAAACCAGTACCACCAATCCTTTACAGCATTATTCGAACTAAGGTCGCAGAATTTTTCCCACATTTCATGAGAGAATATATATTGAATAAATTGGGATGAATAAAAAACACGAACCTAAGAGAACTTATTTAGGCTTTATTCAACATAAGGTATCTATCTAGTGCCTCACGAACACTAAAATGAGGCACAAAGCCTTTTTAACGTGGGATCCGGGCATAAGACAAAACACAGTCATTCCTGACTGCTCCAATAAGGCACTGGGCCCCGTGGGCATCCCATGAAAATCGGAGCCTCAGGCCTGCTGAATTGGGTAAGAGCCAAGGGAGAGGGCTCCTTGAGACCCAAAGAGTGTCGCTCGTAGCCTCAGGACACAAATGCTGAGACCTTCCTGGCACCCATGTCATGCGGCTTTGACTAACGAGTCGAACAAAGCAGACCAGAACCAATCTGGTCGGCTTTATTCCACATATATTAGTTGTTGGTATAACAGAAATTATTTATAAACATGAGCAGTCCTTTTTATAATGAAAGGCAGTGGAGGAAATGCATTTTCACAACAATGGATCACTATGGGTGCACTCCGGAATAAATCACATAACAGATGAAAGAGTACATCCTTATATGTGGAGAGATTTAGTACTTTTCGGCAATATCTTGAATGGAAAAGGAATTTTACCTCGTATAAATATAAAATAAATAAATAAATATAAAACATCTGCATTTTTATGAGGAATGTTTGAAAACGAATAAGAAAATTCTCTGCCGTATTTATTCTATTTTCTCAATCTTCTCTATTTTCTAAATGACCCCCATATATGCTTGTACATACTCTTTTTAACCCTCTACAGTATAAAGCAGCTACATTTGGTTCTTGGTTAACCTTCGGAGATAAACAGATAGGTTGATATGAACAGACGAATACACACATATATACACAAGCATTAATATATATATATATATATATATATATATATATGTGTGTGTGTGTGTGTGTGTGTTGGTGGGTGTTTAGTGAAAAAGTATGTATTCATTAAATAAAGCTTAGTTCTAAATATCTAATAAATTTGATATTTTTTTTTTGCTAAAATAAAAAGTTTGCTGACTCCCCACCAAAAAAAGGAAAAAAAATGTTCTCGTAAGAAAATGTATCATTTGTTAATGCGTAAATATGCCAATATCTCTGCTTCGTATCTTTTATTCATCGCAATTTATTCAACACATATTCTCTCTTAAAATATGGACAAAACTCTACGACCTTAGATATTTGAAAAGAAAAAGTTCATGCATTCATTGTTGCAGTTTTCTTTACCTTTAAACAGATAATATACTTTTGTGTGAATGAGGTGTATGAGGTCTTTCTATGTCTATATAACTATGTAGCGTGATAGTGACGTTTATGATGCTATTGTCTGTTTGTATGTTAAACAATAAAAATCAGCAGGCGAGGATTTTTTTATACTAGCGCAAAAAAAAAAAAAAAAAATCAGGAAAGGGGAAAATATATTGTTTGTCGAATTAGTTTAACAATATTTTATCAAAATCATTTTCGATGAATTAATATTTTAAATGTAGGAACATAACAAAAATTTATTCAAAATATGTTTGACGAAAGAATGATTAATCAATAAACACGTACCTTTTTAATATTTACTGAAAACTAAAGATATCGTATTTTATCGCTCTATTTATAAGAGTTAGGTAGGTTCCAAATTAGATAAAATATGGATTAATTTATTAAAAAATATTGGTTGGTTGAAAATATATTTGTAATAATAAAGGAGGGAAAATATTACCTAACTTATTTGGACTTTGATTTTTCGACATTTTTGCATGGCAATTCACTCATTATCGACTACCATCCCAAAGAATTTAAAAAACGGCGGCGTCTCAAACAAAGTGCTGATTGATCAATAAAATCAAAATACAGATGTAGAATTCTAAAGCCTCGCAAAGCCTCTTTTTACGCATAATAAACGGTTTTGTTGGTATGGAAATCGATTAATTTTCCATAAATACTACGTCCCCCGGATATATATATATATATATATATATATATATATAGAGAGAGAGAGAGAGAGAGAAAGAGAGTGGGATGAATAGACTGAGATAAATCGATGGATAGATATGAAAAGACTGAGATAGATAGATAGATAGATAGGAACAGGCAGCAATGGATAAATATGTCGGTAGAAAGATTGATAGATATGGAAAGGCTGAGAGAGATAAAAAGAAATTTATAAACAGACCGAAATACAAAAGGCAAATATGCAATATAAATCAACAGGAAATCAGCATCGCACTTACGGGAACAAAAACTCGACAAAGATGCTTGCAAAGTTTAAAAATTGACTTGAGGGATGTACAAGCTGTCATATTGTTGAGTAGAATGGTGACCTGCTTTGTATGAATTCAAAGGAAATAACTGCTACGCTGGATGAATCAGCTAAAAAGCTTCATTTAAGCTATCCTATCGTTGATGATCGTCCACAGCTGATGGGAAAGTTGCAGAGTATTTAAAAAATTTACCGGTAAGGATTGATAGAATCCAACAGTAAAACAAGAGTAAATATCTGCATTTATCTATTCTCTCGTGGAAATATCTCTGTATTTTTTTGCCAAATGAGTGATTTATTTAAAGAAAAGTGATATTATTGTACTGGAGGCTTGTTGGATAACGTCTATTTTAAAATGGACTTCTTTTCGGGAAGATTTTTCTAAATGCTTTGTGGGAATGCGTTGGTGCGTGACTCACTTAGTTGCTAACCAATGTTCTTAATCATTGTAGTGACCTATAATTGGCTATTTGTTCACTTAAATAGTGTTTTTATAGGTAACAAAGCTAGTTTCATCCAACGATAGCAAAGAGTGGCTGATTATGATACAGAGAATGATATACCGCAAAGATCCCGTCTGAAAGTTTTAGATATTTCATATGCTTCTACAGTTTTTTTTTTTTCGATGACACTAGCACGTTTTTATTTGAAGCTGATGTCATCGGAGCCAGTTCCAGGTCTTTGCACCATATACCAACTGAAAGTGGCAATAGCAGTTTTCGTCAACAGTCATACATATTTACCGACCCCTCCGCTCGGGTAGGATATGACACGAGGTCAATTTTTTAAGCAGAGTTTAACAGGTTTGATTTTAGAGTTTTCCTTCTCCTAGACTAGTTGCCTAACCAAGGCTGAAGAACCTAGTCTGTCCTACTATTTACCCATAGCTGGAGGGAGAATAATTGGATTGATACCTTTCCCAAGGGTATTAGTGCTATGTGAAATGCAATCAGTCTCGTCCAGGATTTGAGCTTGTGTCGTCGTGTCCATTTCCTACGACGATAACCATTACACTACGGGCACTTCCACTTTCGTCAACAGTCATATTACAGTTATAATTCCTTGAAAATCCATTGTTATTGTCAATAAGGTTTTCTTATACTGAAGTCACGTTAATCCCTGCTTAAATGTAACCATAATCTGATAATATTTGCTATGTTGAATAAAGTATTAAAACGAAAGTGAAAATTTCAGCCTGACGATTTCTGATTTATCCTGGATCCTATTTGTGCGCTGTTTTCATAGGATTTCGAAATATACGTTTTCTGTTAAAAAAAACAAGAACAAAGAACAATTATATTGTGTGCTTTAGCCTGTGACATTAGGCATCTTTTGAGTTAGAACTAGTATTTTGTAGAGAAGTGTTGCATTTGAGTTTTCGTGTAAAAAAGACCGATGAAAGCTAACAAATGGAGCCTCGAAAACATTATGCCAAAATAAACGTAGCCAGTCAACACATTTACGAACGTCAGAATCAAACGAATAGGAAAAAATCGAATCAAGTCGAATAAATACAAAAACATTTTTTATTGTTTTTTTATTTATTTTTGGTTCCATAACTAAAAATATATTGAATTTTCTGATACTGAAAATAATGGAAGCGACTTTATTTTGGTACAAAAGTTTGAGTCATAAAGCATTAGACAATTAGCGACAAAACAATTTCTCAGAATTCTACTGATGAAGATAAACGACCGTAAAAGCTCTTTACGTTTTTATTACTTGAAAGCAATGCCTTTGTTTATATCATTGAAAGAAAGAACTGACTGCACTTGCACACCTAAAACGTTAAGAAAACCTTTAAAATTAATAAATATGTAAATGTTCTCAAATCTAAGCTTCAGAAATACTAGCCATGCAAAGAAAAGTTGTCAAAAAGCATAAGAACAGGAGTAAAGTTTAGTAAATACACGCACTCGTATATGTATAATGGCTTTAAAATAGTATGGAAGAGATACTGATATCTCATTATAAAAAAAAAGCTTTTTAATGGAGATAAGTGTTCCCTGTCTACGAGTAAGGTATTAAGAGTCAATGTGTATTCTGATTCAAGCTCATATGTGCACATATTTTTTATCATGTTATTTTGGAAGAGTTTTCATATAGGAGTGTCATTAAATAAAAAAGATAAACTGTGCTGAAGGAGTTGGCAAAATGAAGCTCTGTTTATAACCGGACCTTTTTGAAGAAACTCAATAGTGGTGAGACCTTTCATATCCCAGAGGAATGTCAGCATTACCTTCTTTACTGATTTTTGTGTATAGAACTTTTTCTCGACCAGATAGTTAATGTGTATACATTCTATTTACTCTCTTTTCGACTTTGACACGTAGTGGAATACCTGTGTTTAGCCCATTTGTAAATATTGTTTTCAGTAAAGAATGATTCTTCCAAGACATTACACAATTTTCAGTAAATTTCTTATATTTAGCACATCAAAGCTAGCAAAAATTTGATGACAGGGCTCTGCTTAATCACGCACCGTGATTTGGCGCCATTCAGCTTTGGTGTTGCAACTAGTCTAGGAGAAGAAAAACTCTGAATTCAAACCTGTTAAACTCCGCTTAAAAACTGACCTTGCGCGAGCGGAAGGGTTGGTAAATATGATAACGTTTTGTATATGCGATATATATGAAATTTTAATCCTATCATCATCCTTTACTGTATATAAGCAAAATCTTCCTTTCTTTTGACCTTTGAATTTTTCTCTGCTCTTCTATCATTATTTATGTTTGCGTGCACTATATGATATATCTGTGAAAATGACAAAGGTTGATTTGATTTTTTTATTATCCGTTCAAATGAAATATAGAATAAAAAAAAAAAAAGAAGAAATTCTCTAAAGACAAACGATGCTATACAATAGATCAGGAAACCTTATAATTACAAAATCATTTTTGGTTAATCTTATTTATGGAAAGCATATTCATTAGGAAATATGCTGAAGAATTATGCAACAAAAATGATACGTAATCTAGCAAAATTGTTAAGGGCGTATCAATCAACTATTTTGAATGATATATTGCTTGACAAAATTACCTTTCTCGAGACGAGAATGACCCCTGTTGTTAATATTTTATTGCTACAGTCGTCTTCAATAACAAATGCAACACATAGATAAGCATAAAGCAAATACATTAAGTAATTGTTTATAAACCGGTCTTATAACATAAATTCATTCAATTCTCTAGCGATGTCAACCGCAGTTCTATTCTTAATTTATCTAATATTAACTTATTTGTTTAACCAGCAGATAAAAAGACTCCGTATTTTGTAAGTCTTCTTAAATATTAGTTGAATGAAGACTGGTGCATCATTTCATGGTTTAAAGCAAATTATTGTGTAAGGTTATTAATATTCAGTGAAATACTTAATAGGTTAAATGATAAGAATATCCAATTATTGAATTACCATTTTCTTTAAAAACACGAAGAAATTGTATTTCTATCTATCTATCTATCTATCTATCTATCTATCTGTTGTACTCCTTACTTAATGGACATGCTCTCCTCCAAAAATACACATCAACGAAGCGTCATAGGAGCTAACTAGACCCACGTGACACAATCACGTGGGATATCACTTGCATAGTGGACGGATAGCCACAACTCCACTGGACTCTCTGCTTCCTATCAACTAACTACTATTTAACCAGGTTCACTTGTATCTTGTTTCAGTTACTTGAAAATATATGTTTTTCTATCAACCTTTTTGTATTCCCCGTGTCTTTCTTTTGCCAGCACCGCCACACTATCTATCTATCTATCTATCTATTTATCTGCTAAGAATTAGATTATCATGCTCATATATTAAAAGGAGCCCGGCCTAGTATTATAATTATTGTAGGAAATGGATTTGGCGTATCGACTTGAAATGATGGATGAAATTGTTTCGGTTTAACTTTACGCTAATATCCTTGGAAACAGCATATATCCATAGATTACCCATTCCCAAATATAGGTAAAAAAAAAAGGCATATTGGTTGTTTTATTCTTAGGAAGGCAATGGGCACAGGAAAACACTGAATACAAAAATACAAATACACTCTTTACGAGTTTATCACACCAGTCATTTGTTGGAATGTGAGTGACAACAAGTCATCTCTGATCTCCAGGACCTTTCTCAGTATTTTAGTCGATCTCATCAATTCAGTAAACAAGATGGTTTCGATTTTCCGACTGATTTCTTATTCCTTTAGTCCCTTCTCCAAACACTTGGGGATTGTTCCGAGTGAACAAACTAGAAAATGGTATAACGTTGACCCTCCTGTACCACATCTCCATTAGTTCTTTGAAATGGTTCTCGTATTGTCTGTTTCCACTTTCTGTAATATTCACTCTGTTGTCCATTCGAACCCTAAAATCCACAAGACATCAAATTCTCTGTTTTTGCTAATTAACATTTGCTCTGGTAATCTGGTCAGGATTATGTAATCCGCCAGTATCACAAAATACCAGAAAATTTGCCTTCCATCGCAAAATCTGATACTGGTATGTGCATATACCGTTTTATAATATGATCAAATTTTACTCAATTACACAATACCTTTACCAGCAAGTTGTGACTGGTTTTGTTCTCCTAAGCTAGTTTTCTGCTTCTGCTTATTATGTGATTAACTGCTTCAACATTTTCCCACATTATCTACATACGATATTTTGTTGCATATCATCAATTTTCGCTTTAATATAATTGGTCATTCTGGCGTTGTTTCGTGCTGCTATTAGAAGAGATTTAGTTTTGCTCTTGATATTTCCCTCTTGTAGTCATGTTAAGGTTTGCTCATGAGGTAATTCCTTAATTTGTTGCTTGAAATCTCCATACATTTGTTTTTCTATTTAGTTCTGTTTCCTTGTTTTGTTACTTTTTCTGCCTGGTCTTATGTTGTGAATGCTGTTATTGGCTACTGGGATCAGTCTTTCTTTGCTCTTGTAGTCACCGAATTTTTGTATTGCTGATTCAACATAGTCTTCAATTATGAGTGTGTCATTCTACAGGACAGCAGCTGGATTGTGTATTATTATTATCATTTACTTTTTTAGAGTTTTTCACATCAGTATTAACTGATGGTTTTTCACTGGAGTTTGAGTGACAGCAAGTCTCCTCAAGTCTTCGGGACTATTCTCAGTATTCTGGCTGTTCTCAGTAATGCTTGCCGTTCTCAGTAATGCTGTCATTTGGATAGTCTCTACCCGTCCGCCAAATCCCAAGTTCTCCAGGTCTTTAATAATCCTTCAGTTATTGTGATAAAAGCACCAATCACAATTGGTACAATAGTCATTTTCATGTTCCACTATTATTATTATTATTATTATTATTATTATTATTATTATTATTATTATTATTATTATTATTACGCGTTTTCTTCATGTGAGACATCTTCTTAATGCTGTTTCTAAGAAATTGATATATACAGTAGCGTCCCAAACTAAGGGACAAAATTTTAAAACCTAATATTTGTTAGAAATAACATCTATGAAAAGCTGAAATTTTGACAACTGGTAGTCGTTATCATCCATACTAAAATTTGAATCATTTGCAAAGGATAGAAAAAGAATTATAATAATTATTTATTTATTTTCAAAATAGGATCGTCCAAAAGTAAGGGACAGAATTGAGAAAAACAATGTAAACAGTATGCTATATTCAATTTTTTTGATTTCCACTAAAGAATAAGTCTTACTTAGTCATTTGTAAACGTTGCATCAGCTGGCACCATGGCGAAACGCCAAAACCTTGACTACTCTGAGACAAACTATTGTGAAGCTACACAAAGAAAAGCACACCATTAGAGAGATTTCAGAGAAAGTGAAACGTTACAAGAGTGTTGTAGGCAGGGTTGTTAAATCCTACAATGATACTGGCAAAATAGTTAGTGCTTTTAAAACCGGCAGACCCCGCAAAACTTCGGCAAGAGAAGATCGAATAATGCAGCGTATGTCATTAAAGGACCGTTTTAAGTCTTGCACAGAAATTAAAAGGGTTATGAATTGTACCTCATGTGTTAATGTGTTAAGACAGAATGTTAGACGACTGTTTAATCGAACCCTTGTTAGTTCGAAGAATAAGAAGAAGAGATTAGAGTTTGCAAACAGGTATGTAATTTGGACATATGAAAATTGGGCAAAAGTATTTTTCAGTGATGAAAGCAAGTTTAATTTATTTGGAAATGATGGAAAAAACAATGTAAAGAGACGTATTGGGGAAAGATTTAGTGCAAAGTGTACTAAGAAAACTGTCAAGTTTGGGGGCGGAAGCGTCATGGTATTTGGAATGTTTTCTAGCCAAGGTACAACGCCTCTTGTCCGGTTACAAACTCGTGTAACCGCGCAGATCTATAAAAACATTGTTCAAGATCCTGTTGTGCCAATCATACAGAATTCAGGTTTCGATAGGGCCACCTTTATGCAAGATAATGCCCCATGTCACAAGGCAAAAGTGGTAATGAGTATCCTTAGCAAGCAAGATTTCGAAATTTTGGATTGGCCACCGCAAAGTCCTGACTTAAATCCAATAGAAAATCTTTGGAAGACCTTAGGAGTGAAAGTTATGGAAAGAAATCCCACTAACACGGAGGATTTGTGGGTGAAGCTTCAAGAAGAATGGTCTAAAATTAGTATCGAGGATTGTCAAGAACTGATTCGTTCTTATAGTCGAAGATGTGCAGCTGTCATTGAGAGCAAGGACTCATTTACTAAATATTGATTTTACATATATTTTTATTGTTTTTTTGGCTGTTTACATTGTTTTTCTCAATTTTGTCCCTTACTTTTGGACGTTCCAAATTTGAAAATAAATAAATAATTGTTATAATTTATTTTCTATCCTTTGCAAATGATTCCAATTTTAGTATGTTATTATGGATGATAACGACTGATCAGCTTTTCACAGTTGTTATTTCTAACTAATATTATGTTTTAAAATTTTGTCCCTTAGTTTTGGACGCTACTGTACATATATATATATATATATATATATATATATATATATGTGTGTGTGTGTGTGTGTGTGTGTGTGTGTGTGTGTGTGTGTGTTACTTAAATTTTGATGATTGAATCATACTAAAAAGCACACAGTTGATACGTAAGTTTTCAAACAGGATATATAAAATGATAATGAATCTAATGTTTCCATGGCTTTTCTACATTTATTGTTTAATACTACTGAAGTGAGCGAAGATAATCCTCATGTAACGCACGTTTGGCAGGCAGTGTTGTGTATGTCAACATGGAAAAAAGTAATATATTTCACAATAAAAAAGATATCGGGTTTCTACGATGAAAGAGATGTGAAACATGTAAGCAGCTGTTTGCTCACACGCAGCAGATATGCTGTATATCATCGCGATAAAATCGAGCATTTAAGTGCAATATTCTTCGAAGATATTCAATGTTGACGAAAACAGGGAACAGTATTATGTAACGCACAAACGCGTGTATCAGAAGATTCGCCCATCTGTATAGACGAGAATACATTCTTAGACAAAAATACGAAGAATATCAAGTAAATATGCTATATCTTTGTAAATTATTTAAAATTTTATATTAAAAAAAGACACAAAACAAAAAGCAATTAGAATGTAATGACACATTGTTATAATTTTGTTTTAGACTCTCATGGTGAATAGAGCGACAATACATTTCTGGGACATCATGGCGTCTGGAGCTTAAGTTTCTTGATATTTTTATGCACATGTATTTAGTTTGGGTGCTGTCTTGGCCTATTTTATTCAGAAAGACTTTAAACAAGTTTAGTGTAACTATTTGAGTGTCATATGTGAAATTTCTTGACCAAAAGTGATATTTTCAACAACCGACCCCTGAAAAAAAAAAAAAAAAAAAAAAAAAAATTAAAAAAATCAAAAACATAAAGAATGAATAAAAACTGTCATCTAATCTTCTACAGTATTTTGAGATGGTCTATGATGTACAATGAGAATTTTCTGATAAATGAAAATGATAAATAACAACGAGAGCTAATGCACTAGTTGTTACTTTCATCTTGACTGGCTATTTAAATCTTTATTATTATTCTTATATACTTCGCCCACCCACGTATATATATATATATATATATATATGTATATATATATATATATATATATATATATATATATAATGAATTGTTTTTTATACTGAAAAAACTTATTTTTGGGGAAAAAAAAACACTGCGAAGCTCTAATTTTTATACGTATTTTTTCTATTTTTTTGATCAATCGGCGCATGCACATTTATTTGAAAATATCTTTCAAATTCCGTATACAGCAATATTTGACTTGACACGCAAAATTTAGTTTAGTTCCTTTTGATCCATAGATAGAACCTTATTAGGTACCACCACTCCGTGCCAGAGCGAACCTGGGAGTGATGGCAATGGCGGGGAACTCCACATTCCCCAAAGTTCCTTCATTACTGGAACCTTACCATCAGATTGCTTTTAGTCATATCAGGACACTCATTGGGGTGTGTTTCAACCCCTCTACAGAGAAGCAGCCGGTGTATTCTACAGTCCCAGCCAACCGGGCAAGCACCGAATTTGTTAACTTAATGCACTTGCACATTTACTGCATTCATATAAGCAATGTACCCATGCAATCAATTAACTTATATATGCTCATGTGCACATGCACCCTCACGGAACTTATATAATCAATGTACTCTTTCACTCAGGCCACTTGCAAACTTACATAATTCATACGGCTGATGTAATTGCATAATAATTGCATTTATTCACGCACTGCAAACCTTGTACTTATTTCCGTTCCACTGCACTCCCACACTTACAAAACACATTAAAGCAGTGCATGAATACACTCACTGCACTCGCAGACGAACATAATTCGTACACACAGTGCAATCCCACATTCACTGCGCTTCAATACGCACAGATCTCGCGCACTTCCGGACCTCATACAGTCAATGCAGTCGTAAAATAACTGCACTCATAAGATCACGTTATTTGTATCCTTCCCAAAATAAAGCATACAATTTCAAAGTCAGATCAGCTAATATAAAACTTTCAGGTTGGTAAGTCCTATTTAAAAATTAACATTAATTAACAAATTTAAATCATTAAGATTACCAGAATATATGTACACTAACGTCATTGCTTATAATAAGTGACTAATAGATTTTTGAATAGTTTGGATCCCCTGATGAACCATTAACTTCATCTTTCGTACTTATAATCTCTGATACCATTTAAACATCCTTAAGGAAAATCAAGCCCAATAGGTCGCTTCCTGTTTAATTTAAAATTGCCGAAATTAGAAAATATCTCGATATTTTTGTACTTTTTATGATCTTTAGATGTTTTATATTCCCAAATGTGCAACGTTTTGAGATGTGCTTTCTCAACGAGCTTTTAACACATTTACATTCCTTAAAAGAAAAAAAAAACGAGCCCAGTAAACCCAGTGTTAGCCGTGACCTTTAACTCATTTTCCTCGTTTTCATCATTTTAAATTTTGCTTCTTGAAAAAGGAAATGCTAAAATCTTACTCTGAATTTTCTCAGGAAAGAAAACAGATAAAAACAAATTTCTGGTAAATATCGCTTTTTCCTCATTAACGAAAACTTTTAAGATAAAATGCCATCTTCAGGGTTTGAAGCTGACTGTAAAATGTGTTAGTTTTGTAAGAATCGTTGAAAATTTTCCATCGACTGATGACGTCCAAAGGACATCTTAATGAGGTAGATTTTTTTGCATAGGACCTAAGCCACGATTTAATCGATTATCCAAAAGATATTTTATCCTTTTTTTTCAATATACGTTCCATCAATTTGGACAAAATCTTTTTAAAATATCGGGTAATGATCATACGTCACTGTTCAATTGCTTCTTGGCATATGTTTGTGTGTGTGTGTGTGTGTGTGGTTCCCGCACAGGATAATGGCTAACATCAAAGGCAACAGAAATGGCGGAGACCCGAGTTCAAATTCTGGACGAAGCTGCTTGCCTTTCAGGTAACGCTTACACCCTTGGAAATATATACATCATCTTATTTCTCTCCTATGGGCAAATAAAAGGGCAAACTGGGTTCTTTAATTTTAGTTTTGCAACCAGTTTTGGCGAAGGAAAACTCTGAACTCAAACCTGTTAAACTCCTCTATAAAATTGAATTTCTGTCACATCCTGCTATTGCCAAAGGGTTAGTTAATATATTTAGTGCTCGAAAGATCAACATGCATTAAGTTAAAAATCATCACCATCATCATATCACGCTGCTTGCACGGATTTCCTTCACTCTCTCTTGACACCCGTCTCTATCGTCCATCGCTCCCGGGAGGTCTTGAACGCTATATCCTGTATCGACATAGAGCTGTGGTATATAGGTTTCAGCACGTCTTCCAATATTTGCTGGTCTTTGTGAAGGGGCACATTGGAGTACATTGCTTATGAGTTTGTCCTTACTTCTCCAGGAGTGTCCCGCATGTCTGATTCGTCTAACTTGGATAGTTTTCGTGATGGGTGGTTGGCAGCCGTACAGGAAGAGTGCAGTTGGTTAGATAGCAATACTTGGAGCCATTTAACTGTGTGCAATAAAACTATTAATATGAGAAATACTGGAAATTATTTATCTGTGTACTAACAATTAAATGATGTTAAATTCAATTGTTAATATTAAATAGCCATACTTGAAACTATTTTATTGCATGTAAAGTAATGAGTTATGGTTTGTTTAATAATGTTGCTAACAAACTATTCATTCAAATATCATTTTTTAATATATGTATAAAGAGAATTTAGCATTGAATAACCTACAAAGTCTAATATGCCAAAAAAAGCCAACCAAAGCAAATATTAAATATCTAATATCTGTATTAACAGGATGCAGAATTAAAAGCCCTACAATGGTTTGGTCTGTATTAACAGGATGCAGAATTAAAACCCCTACAATGGTTTGGTATGTCATAAAACCCAAATAGCCATTCCAAAAAATCCTTAAAAGTAATTGGAGAAAAATCTGGATGTTGAAATATATGCCTCAAATTTCGTAAAAAAATATGAATGTAAATAAAACGTAAACCAGAAGAATAAGTTTTCGTAGAAAAACAAACTTCTTTTCATATTTATCATGTTTTGATCAGGATTTTATTGGAAATAAGTTACAGTTGATTTTGTTACACAATATATAACATCTTACATTGTTGTATAACATAAAGTTCAGTCTTGCCGACATGATTTAGAATAGGCTGACTGTATCAGGAGAAGATTAACACAACCACACCTCAAAGAAGTGTCTTGGAAATAACAATAAGCTGCCTCTAGTAGTGAGACACCAGTTCCTTAAGTTCTGAGAAATGTTAAGTAACACTTCCTTACCACATTGGCAGAGTTATATCAATGGGTTACATAGATCTGCTTTTAAAACTATTGTTATTTGTTGATTTTTTTGGCTTAATGGCATATCAAACTTTCAGTGATATTTAAAGCCAAGGCCATCCTCGTAGTTGTACTATTTAACTAATATCTTTAGGGATAAGGCGCTTCATACTTTTCTTAATGGTATTATTTCGAAAGCAAATGCCATAGCGCGGTTGGAATTCGAAGTCGCATATACAATGCTATTTTTATATCACGTTAGTCACAACACAACGTAAACTTGCCTCAGTGTTCTTTTATAGGAGAAATTCATATCATAGAATTGTGAGCAAGCAAACGATCATAGACAAATGCTGAAGTGCAATTTTATAATAAAGCAATGGAAAATAGAAAATATATCTGTTGGTATAATCAAGCATTTAAAATTAACTAAATTTTGACATTTATGTGTTTTTATACTGTTATATAAAGAAATCAAATCAAACAATAAAACGACTTTCAAAATATGAATTCTTCATTTTTTATAACATTTCACTAGTGAACGTAGAACTCTGTGATAATGGAGGAAGATGTATCTCTCCAATGTCAAATGTCTATAAAATAATATCTTATCTCCTCAGTTCCTTGAGAAGAAAAAAAACAGGGTGTATACCAAGAAGATAAAGATATCTGTGCAGTTTGTTTCAAAGTTGGTTTAAAACAACTTTGCATATCCTAATGAGATTCCTCTTGGATTTTGTAATAAATGTTTGCTTCAGTTCTTATTTTTTTCAATACTAGACGGTTAATGATCTGTCTGGGGTTAGTTGAAGAACACTCAACGCTTATATATATATATATAAGCGTTGAGTCTTCTTTAACTGACCCCAGACAGATCATATATATATATATATATATATATATAATTTTTATTTTGTGCCGTAGAACTTTGGGTGAAAACCAGGAGAGCGAAAATGGATGCGTATATTCGTTACCTGCGCCGGAAAGAGAGCTCATAATTTCGATTCGTCCGTAACACTATCCCTGAAATTAATAGTGTGCGTCATTTCAATGCGTTCTCGTGTTATCATTTTTGACGAACTGTCAAGTATATCAACCTGTGAATCTTCGGTCTTCGCACATTGAATGTGCTCTCTAGTAAAATTCCGATCAATGTCTTTCGAATCTGCATTCCTTTAACCTGTTCTTAAGGTCAGCCTTCAGCTCCAAGTTTAGCAAAGGACCCACCGTTCCAATATCCTCTCTCATTTCATACATTGCATAACATATTTACCTTATTGCTTTTAAACAAGCAAATTCCATAGCATTTTTTCAAATATGAAAGTAGTTATTTCCTTTAAACCAATTACAACAGGATATTATTATGTCTATTGGAAAATTATGCAATTAAAATGAACGTTACTAGGTATTAATTATAATAATTAATAATTAATCAACTGTTTGACGATCACAGTTCTTTAACTTGGTTTGTCTTCTTTGCATGTCAGCCTTGGATGCCAAATTCATCTTTGTAAAAGAACAGAATAGGTACTACTTAATATATAGATGGAGGTATAAGACGTTTATGCCTTTCCAAAGAGTATTAGTTCAAAAGTTAACTCAGTAGTGAAACTGGACTTTTAAACCTGTTTACAACGATATTGCGGACCAGCTGATTAGCCATTACACAACAGCTTATTAGCCATTACACAATCATCACCATTACACAACAGCTGATTAGCCATTACACAATCATCACCATCATCATATCACGCTGCTAGCACGGATTTCCTTCACTCTCTCTTGACACCCGTCTCTATCGTTCATCGCTCCCGGGAGGTCTTCAACGCTATATCCTGTATCGGTATAGAACTGTGGTATATAGGTTTTAGCACGTCGTCCAATATTTGCTGGTCTATGTGAAGGGGCCCATTGAAGTACATCACGTATGAGTTTGTCCTTACTTCTCCAGGAGTGTCCCGCATGCCTGATTCGTCTAACTTGGATAGTTTTCGTGATGGGTGGTTGACAGCCGTACAGGAAGCGTGCAGTTGGTTAGATAGCAATACTTGAAGCCATTTAACTGTGTGCAATAAAACTATTAATATGAGAAATACTGGAAATTATTTATCTGTGTACTAACAATTAAATGATCTTGAATTCAATTGTTAATATTAAATAGCCATACTTGAAACTATTTTATTGCGTGTAAAGTAATGAGTTATGGTTTGTTTAATAATGTTGCTAACAAACTATTCATTCAAATATCATTTTTTAATATATGTATAAAGAGAATTTAGCATTGAATAGCCTACAAAGTCTAATATGCTTTTAACTCTATTTCTCTAAGTGAGAATACTATGCTTTTAACTCTATTCCTCTAAGTGAGAATAATATGCTTTTAACTCTATTTCTCTAAGTGAGAATAATATGCTTTTAACTCTATTTCTCTAAGTGAGAATAATATGCTTTTAACTCTATTTCTCTAAGTGAGAAAGTACAAAACTACACACTGTACTGTGGTCAGGAAATGTTTGGTTCTTCTGTTGTTTACGACTCTTCTTTTCCATTCTCACTTTTTACCCTCTTTTCAAACAACACTAAATAAAAGACATAAGCCTGAATAACGAAATATTTTTTCTATGAATTAGGAACTATAGTTGATATATTTGACAAAACAACCATGTTATCTATTACCTGATCATCAAATAGCAACGCTTTCATTATTCTTTTAATATATCAATAATTTTTTTCATAACATGCATTTCATCTCTATTGATACGAATGGGATTTCCTGTTGATTCAAACATTATAAAAAAACGGAAACATTATTCAAAGAATGTATGTATATGCAATAAATACATGAATAAAATGATATTTTGCTTATTTTCCACATTTGGATGGTTTGTTTGTTTGTTTGTTGGTTAGTTTTAACGACATGTTAATCAGCTGATGTTTTTTTTTATCTAGAAGTTAGAGAATAATCTGCTTTGTATGTCTAAATACATACTTTTGTTTTTAACGGTTTTTACCATGTGTCAACATAATCTGGAATTGAACTGAGCGGTTTACTTTGTGTGATATGAATCAGGTTTAAATTTTTTTTTTGTATGACTTTGTTTCTTTCAAAAGCCCAGCATATCATCGATGTTTATATTTTCAAATATTTATATTATTTTCGTTGAAAAACCTTTTCCTGATGAGAGCAAAAGCACCACATCCTATGAGAACCGATTTAACAGTACATGTTGTTTGACGTTATACTTTGTAGCTATCTTTGTTGGAGTATAAAGGGGTTCGTAAGTTTTGTGTGCCCGATGTGTTGTCGGCATATAGTGACTAATTCTTTTCTAGAGTTTCTGAAGGCTGATCTCCATTTTCCTATTGGATTTGATCTGGTAGAGGTTATTGTGGTACATTTTTGGTTTCAAATAAGTATATGGAATCTTGAGTTTGTCAGATCAAATCTAAAGCCGATTTAACTGCCGAATCAGCTTTTTCTTTTTCTTCGTGACAATTTGGCTTGACTATTGTAATGGTGAACCAATGCGTCTCGGGTTGATTTATGCCTAAACGTTAGGTAAGCGCCTTCATTACACGTTCATATTTTAATTTTGGGTAGTTGTTTATTGAGAGTTATTTTTAGCACACGGTCCTCTCAAATGCAAATGATTTTTAAGTAGATGCATCTGACACTTAGATAAGACCCTAAAAGGTACTAACATTCAGGATCAGTGTGAACCTTGGAATAATGACTATGAATGGGTAATATACCCCCCAAAGCTTCAGAGGTGGAGCCTCACTATTAGATACATTTTAGTATTTTCCATATTTGCAGTTACACCTATTAGATTGCTGACAGTCTTTTTACTTAAAACTTGTCGGGTTTTATTATGTTTTGTTCGATTTTCAACTTTACCAGAGTTATCCGAAATTTGAGAAACATCGCCCATCAATTTTGTCCTGATTTGAAAGTTCACGTGAACCCGACGCTGACATGTCGTTTTATTGTTTGTCATTCATTAAAGGAATACAAGGTTTTGATTTCAGGAAATCTAAAGAGCATTCTGGAATGTGAGATTCAGTTTCTATTCGTAATTGATTTATTGGAAGAGACAAGTTTTTTTCTTTCTTGCTATTGAATTAGTTCACGTTTCGTGTTTATTTCGCACAGTATATTGTTTATTCTATTTTCTGTAATTTATTTTATTCCTTTATTTCTTTATTAGAAGACACCAGAGGCAAAAGGGAAACATTCATTTAATCTCTTTATATATATATATATATATATATATATATATATATATATATATATATATATATATATATATATATATATATACGTTGTGCATTCAATAAGTTTCCAGACTTTTTTGGTAAGGCATTTAAAATTGTCGTAGACTCTTGAAAATTCACTATGTTATTGCTATACATGTTATGAGATGACTGACCAATTTTTATGATTTCAGGTTCAAATGAACGGTTACAGCAGGAATTGGAATACACCCTACTTTAACCTGATTGTCACAGCTGGTGAATTTCAAAAATGCAATCTGTACGTGAAGACACTTTAGAAGAACTATATGCAATAAAATTCTGTTTTAAACTTGGAAAAAATGCCATGCAGTGAAAGCTAGATCTACTACTATGACCCAGAGACTAAGAGACAGAGTTCCCAGGGGAGGCATGATGACTCTTCCAGACCCAAGAAGGCCAGACAGAGCAAATCCACCCACAAACTTTTGATGATCCCTTTTTTTGACGGCATGCACTGGGTTTCCACTGGACAGACAGTCAACAAGGAATACTATGTTGAGGTTTTAAGAGAGTTAAGGAAGAGATTCCGTCGGAAGAGGCCAGCACTCTTCAAATCGGGTCTGTGACATTTCCACCAGGACAATGCACCAGTCCACAACTCCATCTTTGTCACATACTATTTGACCAAGATGGGCATCAAGACAGTTCCTCACCCTCCCTATAGTCCATACCATTCCCCTAATGACTTTTACTTATTCCCTAGGCTCAAGGAAAAACTATTAGGGAGATGAAAGTGGCTGTTATGAAGGTCAGTGACACGCTCACAGAAGAGGGCTTCCATGGGGCCACCAGAAACTGTTGGAACAGTACAAGTGCATTGCAACTGGAGGAGATTACTACGAAGGGAACTAGAATTTCATGTGTGTACTATGAATAAAAGTGCCCATACGAAAAAAGTCTGGAAACTTATTTAATGATCCTCGTATATATATATATATATATTGTGTTTGGGGTATATGATCAAAAACATCTAGTTACTCCTATTATGCAACAACACAGAGAACACACACACATGCCCACATTTTTGTGTGGTTCGCAAAAACTAATGATAAAAATCATTGACACTGTAGATTAAAATGTACTGAAGATTGGAACAGACCAGTAGTAGCATGTATACTATAAACCCTTTATTATATTAAATTGATCGGAAATAATGTCCGATTTTAGAACAATCTTTTATTTCTGAATAAAGGAATTTAAACAGTGTTTTAATAATGTCAGAATATGATCTTTGAATATGTAAGCATTTCTGCCACCAATTAACTAGTTTTTTTAAGGCATGTACAATAAAATTCTTAGCAGTTTCTTCTTCTTTTTTGGAACAGAATGTTTTTGGCGTAAAAAAGTGTTCATTCAATGAACGCAACACCCGGAAAATATGTTGGATGGGGAAATGTCTCATATCCCAAGTCAGTAAGCTTTTGCAGTGCCAATGCGTCAACATGTGGCTAAGCATTGTCATGAAGTAAAATTGAATTCGTCGATTAACCAGTGGCGGTCGCAATTTGTTTAACTGAATATGGATTTCATCCAGTTGCTTTGCAGTAAAATTTCACAGTGATCCAATGGTTAAATTCAAGAAATCTTAAGTGGACAACGATTATGGTAGGCCATCAGACAGTCAGGATAATTTGTTCTGAAAATATCGATTTCGGAGAGTGTTTATGTGCTTATTTAAGATCAAGCCATTGAGCCAATGGTTTACTTTTGTAATAAAAGACCCTTTTTATGTCACAAGTCAATATTCGATCAAAATACGGACCATTTATTTTTTGCAGAAACGCCATCGAACTTACTTCAAAATTTCGAGCTGTTTGACATTCACAGTAGAACCAATTTGTCAAGTTTCTTCCCTTTGCCAATTTTCCTATAATGATTCGATATCATTAAAATGCTGACACCCATTACCTAAGACATTTTACTGATACTTTGGTAGAGTTTCGGTTCAACAAGTGTTTTAGGTGTTGGTCATCAATTACAGATGGACGCCCTCTACCCTCTTTATTTTCAAGATTCAATTCCTCCCTATGGACCTTCTGAAATCAGCACTGTATGCCTCGAGGACGAAGGAATCTTTCACGCTCTGTTGATATTGGTAGATGTATGAGAGGACATTTTCACGTTCATAATTATAAGCATGAAACGTTTAAAATAATTATTAGGAAGACGAATTTTTTGCACAACTTGTATTGATGTAATATTTTAGAGTTCAAATAAAATCGGTTTAGATATTTATAGTTCACACATGGTAGGTTCCTTGAGCTCTGTTTTTTGTTCACTCTGTCGGTGGAACGTAAACTATGCTGATTGTTTCCATTTCAAAGATATTAAACCCTGTCTATAGATGTCCTGCATATGAATCTAAATAGCATCTTAAAGTGGCGCTTCAATTTTCGAAATCCGATTGGGTAGAATGCTATTTAATTGTGATCACTGCCAGTGCTACTCTGTTTTGAAGATCTGGTACTTATGAAGGTCCAATGTATGTTTCAAATTCACCTGTTTAAAAAATTATTCGTACTTGATAAGACCGTGTGCAAAATACAATCAAGAACCTACTATACAAGAGGGCATTTGTGGTGTTATGGTTACCGTCGTAGGAAATGGACACGGTGACTCAAGTTCAAATCCAGTACGATGTTCTTAGCATTTCACGTAGCCCGATAACTATTAGAAAAGGTATTCTCCCTTCTGAAATCCTTGAATTCCTGGGTTCCTTAACTTAGGTATGGCAACCAATCTAGGAGAAGAAAAACTCAGGATTCAAACCAGCCAAACTCCGCTTAAAAATTTACCTTGTGTTACATCTTGCTTTTGCAGAGGTATTGGTAAATTCATTTAGAAAATGTAAATGTGAACATAAAATGAACACGATTCCTTAACCTTTTGGCATAAAATACCTGTGCACGGCTGGTCATATCGTTAAAATCAATCAATCTCTTCAGCAATCAATCGGGTCTTTGAATTATTCATGGGGGTTTTCGTCGATGGCTTATCTAAGTTGATTTTGAATTAATCCATCGGAAATCAACCCACGCAGCCAACGTATGAATTTTTATTGGGACGCTTTCTGGAAGGATCTCTTGACCATTTTCTAGTACTACGGGATAACAGAATCAATACTACTTCATAGCACAGAATAAGAACATATATCTTTTTCTTTAAATTCTACAGAGATTGTTAATAAATGTTGTCTAATAACTGGTTTGTAATTTGTTTTACGGTATATCAACCTCCTTGGTCATTTAATGCCGAAACAAGTTTAAAAAAGGGAGGAACGGAAAGGTCTGTTATGTTTGAATTTATTAATCGAGAAACAGTTTGTTGAAAAAAATTGGTTACGTTGAACATTTATTTATAGGGAATTTTATAGTAAAAAGGTTTCCCAGCTTGTGGAAAGGATCATATTTTGTTGAAGTATTTCTTGTAGAGAAGAAGTTTGTAGAAGAAATTTGGTCTTGTTGAAAATTCCTTTAGATTTTTCTGTACGAATGCACCGCTTTTAGAAATGGCATTATATTCATTTCAATTTTTCAGAAAATGTCCTTCATTTTGTTTCCTATCTAAAATGTTTCTCTTATATGGGCCAGGTTGGTACATTCAATAGGAATGTGTTTCAAAATGTATTCGGTCTGGCATGCATGACATGTTGGTTGCTGCTTTGCTTTGCTTTGCTTCAAGTAAGTAGGAATGCGTTGTACTTGTTTGACCTATACGAATGTTGAAATTAAATGCATTCATGAAGGAAAACAATGTTAGATTTTCACTTAAAAGAAAAAATTATTCAGATGGTTTTAATGGGCTTTTAGAATTGATCCGTAAATGTACCAGATAAGTATACATTTTTTCGCTTATTTGTAAGCACAAAATTAGAGGAAAAAAGTTGATGATTTATCTATGATAAGTTAAAAATGGATTTTGAATAATCCTCAAATTTTTCGTGGCAAGTCAAATAATATCATTTGGAAATCTCAAAAATATTTTAAAACGAGCACGTTAGCGGTGATTTTAGTGTTCGCCAATGGCCCAGGAGACCTCGGTTCAATCACAAGTCGAGTCATACCAAAGACTCAAAAAATGGTACTTGATGCTGCCTTGCTTAACACTCAGCATTATGAGGTAAGGATCAATGGTAAAGTGGAGGAAAGGAGTGACACACTCCCTTATACCTTAGTGTAGTAGCTATCGAAAAGGGAGCCTTCGGGTCACTCTCGACTACGGTTGCCAACTTTACTTTACTTTACAACTTAGTCAAGAAATACACACATTCAGATACAAAATGTCAGTTTCCCGAACCCATTTTTTTCGCAAAAATTAACAATTTCTTTTTACTATGGAAATTACTTAATTTTCCACTTAATATGATCTTAAAATATACTAAATCCATATTATCACCTGCAAAATACAAACGAAACCCATATAACATTTCCCCGACCCAAAATACCCAAATTCCATTTTTCAAAGCACACGAAAAGCATAATGGAACCAAAGTTATAAACGTGTAGATTTTACCTTAGATATTGCACACATAACATTAAAAGCAAAGTATATAAAAAGACAATCAGAAATTAAATTTTATTGCATTGTATTATTATATAGGGCTATTGGAATGCGAAAGATAAATTATTTGAGTCTAATTCATTTCAATGTAAAAACTTCGTCAGAGACTTTTTTAAATGAAAACGATGTTGGATGTTCAAATGTTTTTGGGACGTTGTAAACACGTTGTCGCGTGGGGTATTAGAACGCCATGATGGGCGTTGTAACCATGGTTCCACGTGGGATGTTTAAACATTATGCGGAATAGTCGTGACTGGTGCAATGCTTCAAGCAAATTACAAAATACAATAAAAATTTATTAAACAACAGAACATTTTGCAAATTAAATGAATGCTAAGTAGTTAACATCCTTTAATATTCATTTAAATGTTCTATCCTAAATTTATTGACAGATTATTAATTTATTTAAAGACATTGAATTGTCGTAAGTAATTATCTAAAAAAGGTGATGTTGAATATATTTCTTATGGTATTTTGTTATAATTTTTGTTATCCTCTTAAAATTAACCCTAATATTTTTCGGAAACTACTTATAACATGTACTACATGAGTTTCATTTCATGACAATCTTGGTAATATTTACGTTCAGTCAGATGGAGTATCTATGGGTTCTGTCTTGGGCCAGATCTTCAGTAATTCCTACATGTGCGACCTCGAAAATAAGATATTTAAAACCATTAAAAAACCTCCAATATATTTAAGATATGTTGACGATATACTTATTCTTGTTAATACTATTAACGAAATCAACAAGACACCCACCAAAAAAGTTCAGTTCCTAACTTTACTCATGAACTAAACAAAAATAATGAAATTTCTTTTTTAGATGTTCTCATTGATACTAACAATAATAATAATTTCACTACGTCTACTTGCAAAAAACCTCTAATAATAGCTCCTGTAACCTCAACTTTAAAAGTGAATACCCGTTCAGATATAAAAAAAAAGCAATTATTGATAACCTGATATCCCCTGCCAAACTGATCTCCTCATCCAAAACAATATCTAATAAAGTGGTAGAAAATATAAAACTGAATCTCATCAATTATTGGTGTCCTAACTATATTGTTGATGAACAAATTAAACGTATGATTAAAAATGTTAACCAATAAAATAAACACTGTACCACTCTACCCAGTCAACAAACATTTATCAAGCATTTTTACCGCAACCAAATGCTCTACAATTATAAATCAGATGAAAAAAATATTAAAAAGATTGATTCATAGAAACATGCTCCCCAGCGATCCAAATAAAAAAAATAAAACGTATTATATAGTATAATAATTTTAAAACCACCGACAAAGTCATTAAAAATATTTCATCTCCCTCGATTGGAGTTTTACAAAAAAAAGAAAACAACGTTATATATCGATTAAAATGTCCTTCAGGAGATTTTATCTCTGAAAATAATATATATGTCGGTTTAAACTCAACAACTCTATCGAGAAGACTTACAATGCACCTGTCTGATACAAGTTCCATAGCGCAGCATAAAAAAATCATTTATGCAAAACAACAGAATTACGGAAAGTTCTTACCGAAAAAACAACAATATTAGAACATCAAAATAACGAGCAATAACTACAGATTCTCGAGGCACTACATATTAGGAACATACAAACCAAACTTAATAGAATTAATTTTGAAACCAGTGCTAATGTACTTCAATGTCTTTAGCTACTGAGGCTAGTTATAGAAACAAATTCGAAAAGTAAACACTACACAATAAAACCGTACAAACGCTCATTCATACAAAGTAGTAATGTACATACAAAAGTTACATCGCTTTTGTAATTACTCCTCCCCTGATGATGGCCCAAAGTTTGGCAGAAATTACTTGGGAAGTAACTAATAACGGAAGGTTTATCAACCAAATCAGGCCGAATATTATAAGATCAATATGGCAACTTGAAGGGATTAACAAAAAATATGTAGACAAAAATGTCTATTATGTTCAATCAAATTATATATATATATATATATACATATATATATATATATGCTAGGTTCATTCGATGAATAAGTTGAATTGTGCAGAAAGAGTTGGCAATAGGCAATATTAACTACAGTTAAACCTTTTTCAATGTAATTAACTGTGATGGGATCATTTATGTCTCACAAGAGACAGCGCAACCTTTGTTGAACGCTGCACCAGGAAAAATTACGTTACGGGAGATTCAGTGTGGTTCCACTCAAAGAATTGCCTTTTTAGCTCAGGCTTTTTTTTGTAGAAAATGCATGTTTGGTCCAGTTGTAACATTTTTTGACTAAGACATGCATCTCTGTACGTATCACACGTTATGTAAATCTTACTTGATTTTCACTTCACAGTAACCAAAATATTAACGGCAGAGTGCTGTTCAAGCCTTAATCTTTCTGTTTGATTAACTACCATTTTGAATAGTTGCGAAACAAGTTATTTTGTGAGATTAAAATAATCTTTCAATAAATCGATTCCTAATAACGCAGAGTTTATATGTCAACAATACTGAAAAAATATTTCGGTCTTAAAAAAATTCCCCTTATATATTGAATGACACGTATTAATATATATATATATATATATATATATATAGTATACTGAAGCTGATCAACATCAACGTCTTAAATAAATGATGAAATTCGACTCATGTATAAAACATGACTCGAATTTACAACCAAATGTTTACGCTCTAGATAAAGTTTTTTTTTTTTAATTTTATTATCGATTCTTTTTACATCTCTTTTATTTGATTTCAACATATTTACAGAAGGAATATGACATTTATTGATTCCGTTTTTTTTATTTTTAGACACAATCGATTAAAATCTTTAGATGAATACATCCTGCGAAATAACAAAATGGTGTAAGATCAAATCATATAAATTAGTTTAGTTTGTTTGTTTGTTTAATTGCATATCAGCCTTTGTTGGTTATTTAGTTTCAAAGCCATCCCCATAGAAGTACAGCAGTCATACTATTTAACCCATAGCTGGGAGGATAAGGGAGTTCATACTTTGTAAGTGTATAAGTCTGAAAGTAACACGACTGGAGTTCGAAATAGCTTCCATCGAGCCAGCAGTCCACCATATAAACGATTATGCAATAGGGACTCAGTCTATTTCTTTCTCTCTCGCTTTCACTCGTTCTCTCTCTCTCTCTATATATATATATATATATATATATATATGTATATTGTATACAGAATTGTTTTCCATTGCAGATTTATTTCGTTTGTTAAAGCTCATCAAATGTAGTTAGACGAACCAGACATTCCGGACACAACTGGAGAAGCAGGGACGAGCTCATAAGTGATGTACTCCTATGGACCCCCACATGTGGCCGAGAAAAAGCAGGACGACCAGCTAAAACATACATTCAGCAGCTATGTGAAGATACGGGATGTAGACCTGAAGATCTGCCAGAGGCGATGAACGATAGGGAGAAGTGGCGAGAGAGGATCGGGAATATCCGTGCTAACGTTACCACATTATATATATATATATATATATAAGCAATGTTATATTTTACTTCAATTTAGGGGGCTTTAGAATTGTATGAGGAGTTTTTTGTTTCCCTCACTTTGTTAGCCATAACTTCAATCCACCTCAGTACATCTTCCCATGTCCGTCACTTCCAATCAAATTCAGTTATACACACATTATATATATATATATATATAGTTGGCTTTAAGCCAATTATACGGGTTGTTCAAATGTAAAAGAAAATTTGCAAATAAACAATTTGGTGATGCTATCTATAGATAATGACAAAAAACATTGACTTTGAAATGCTTTTGTTGGGTAGTGGTCACCACCAAAAATTTCCTTACTGGGCTACAAACTACATTTTTAGTAAGATAGAGGGTCCCATTAATAATTTTTTAATTTAACGCCCATTTTCTCGGCCATATATATGTGTGCGTGTGTGTGTGTGTGTGTGTGTGTGTGTGTATTGAAAATGTACAATATGAAACACACAAAAGCATTTCAAAGGATGGTTTTATAGATTGATTATTTGCCAACGTTCCATGTTTTGGTTTTAAGAAATAAAAAGCTACTAACGAAAGTTTCATTTAAAAATTCATATCCCTAGCTGAAGGTTAAAGAATCGAAGAGATTTATGTAGGTACATGATTCTAAGTTTAATCAGAATCATCCAATGATCTTGTGTTTTTTTTTTCATATTAGTATATTTTCATACATTCGGATTTATTTCCAGTTTTCATATATATATATATATATATATATATATATATACATTTTTCAATGGGTGCTTCAACCGTCGGATACGTTTACAGTGATCCTATTTACCCGACCCCTCCGCTCGGGCAGGATATGTCACAAAGTCAATTTTTTAAGCAGAGTTTAACAGGTTTGAATTCAGAGTTTTCCTTCTCCTAGACTAGTTGCCTCACCAAGGCTGAAGAACCTAGTCTACCCTACTATTTATCCATAGCTGGAGGGAGAATAATTGGATACATACCTTTCCCAAGGGTATTAGTGCTATGTGAAATGCAATCAGTCTTGTCCAGGAATTGAACTCGTATCGCCGTATCCATATACTGTGACGATAACCATTACGCCACTAGTGATGCTAGTAAAGAATACTGTATCAGATCCTGTTTACGAAAAGTCAAATTTGATGTATCGTTTTGTTTTTACTCTTCTCACTCTCACAAACTAAACTTGAAAACGTATTTCCTTGAGGATATATATTGTTACCTTCGTTCATAACCGATCTTATGCGTGTTCTGATTGATCAAACCATTGTTTTCTCTTTCCTTACGCTTTGTATATTTTATAGGGCTACGGATATTTGTTTTTTCATTTGCTTTAGGCTTAATTCTGAGATAACCCGGTTAAGGTACACACACACACACACACACACACACACACATTCAGACCCCCGCAAATCTCCCTATATATATATATATATATATGTGTGTGTGTGTGTGTGTGTGCGTGTGTGTTCTTCCCATATTACTTAATATTTTCAAGTCTTCTTGCTTATAACCAATAGTGTGTTTATCTTCAGAACTCGCCCGAAGGAATTTTGGGATATTAAGCAACTGATAGTCCCTTGAAATAAGTTTTTCAATATCTTCGACGAGTTAATACTGATTCTGTACGTCTTACGTATTTTAAGAATTCCCTGTAGCCAAGATAAGACAATTTCAAATATTTCGGTGTAAATTTGTACTCACAAACCGCCCTCATCTTCCGCAATATTACATTGTTTTTAAATAGCATTTCCTTTCGTTATGAAAGTAAAATTCGTTCATAGAGTTTGTCGTACAGTCTTCATGGCAGCATTTGACTTTGTTAAATATATTTTCGAATTTTTCTCTTCATTTTGTCGTATTTTAGAGAATATTTTTATTGACAGGTTATTTGGTGTTCCTCCATGAATTGATATTCATTGATAATTCTTTTTTTATTGTGTAATATAATATTCGAAATATAATATTCAAATTTATTGCTTTAGACATAATTGTTTTACAAATAAACATATTTTTCCGTTGTGTATTGTCTTAAAATCTGAGATATCTTCTTCATTGTTCTAAACCGTTTTGGACAATCGTCTTAATCCCTATTGTGGCTCTTCAAAACAATAAAAAAATGTTTGATAAATGAGCATTGAATTTGACGTATCTTAATTTATTATCAGTAATGAAACTACTTAAACTTTTTGGTAGGAATATTTAGTCAGTATGCCAATTTCCAAAAAGCCCAAACGGTGGTACTTAGAATATGCCTATTTACCAACCCCTCCGCTCGGGCAGGATATGACACAAGGTCAATTTTTAGGCGGAGTTTAACAGGTTTGAATTCAGAGTTTTCCTTTTCCTAGACTAGTTGCCTCACCAAGACTGAAGAACCTAATCTGCCCTACTATTTACCCACAGCTGGAGGGAGAATAATTGGATTCATACTTTTCCCAAGGGTATTAGTGCTATGTGAAATGCAATTAGCCTGGTCCAGGATTTGAACTCGTGTGGTCGTGTCCATTTCCTACGACGATAACTATTATACCACGGTACTTAGAATATGACGGCTGCATCTTTGATAGAAAGTTGAGACTCCTCCAAAATGGTGTGTTATGAGCAGAAACTATTGTTAGTCTCCAGTTATAGAGTTCTGGTGTGTGAGGAATACCCTTCTTTTGCCATTACTCGCAGCCTACTCTGAACCGGAGCAGCGGGAATTGTTAAGGTCTTTTATGCATCACACAGATCTGTTTTAGTATCATCTGTGTGGGTTAGGAATACGTGAAGTTATAAATGTGTACAATCAGATGATTATTATTATTATTAAGCATAATAATTAATGTCCGATAGCAATACATGGAAACATAATTGGATGCAAATGCTTTGAATGACAGTGGCATTATGGTTAGAGTGTTCACCAATGGCTGGGAGGCCGGGGTTCAATCCCAGGTCGAGTCATACCAAAGACTCTAAAAATGATACTTGATGCCGCCTTGCTTAACAATCAGCATTATAAGGTATGAATCAAGGGCAAAGTGGAAAAATCCAGGGAAAGGAGTAGCACCCTCCTCTATATCTCGGTGTTGTAGCTATCGAAAAAAGAGACTTCGGGTAACCCTAGACTACAGTCACCAACTTTACTTAACTGAAGCAAACGTTTTTTAGAAAGGATTATCATTAGTTACTTGAAACCATATGATTGAAGAAGAGTCCTTGTGATGTAATGGATAATGTCAAAAATTCAGATAGACAAGAATATATTGACAGCATCGTCTGTCCCTAAAAATTGTATATTGATATGACCACTGAACTACATTCAGTGATGAGGTTCCTGTTCAAAGCGCTGGAAAGTATGTAATCAGCTTTTCATTGTCATTACTTCCCAGTCAACACTAACTAAGAGAAGTAGGAAGTTTTAGGGACCGATTTGTAAGAGATTTGTCTGAACATTTTTTGTATTGTGACAATATCCCCTCGGCCCCCCGAATACGCCAACTTCTTCGAACCATTTTACAACTTGGCCGGTGATCAACTAGTGGTTCCGATAGGGACATCGCACATTTCTTCATAGCTACAAGAAATGCAATCAACTGAGTGGGAGGAAAAAGAACAAACGAACAATATAACAATAAGGCTCGGGTTAACTTCAAGTGTAAGAGAGGGAGTTATGTAACACTCTGCATTTCCTGTGTGCATATGTAGACTAACGCTAGCGTGGATTCTAGCGAAAATTCTACAACGCTACTATGAATGCCAACCCATCTTGACCGGTCTCCCTCGTTGCTCTGGGACTCTCTCTCATGCCGACTGGTCACTTCTGCTGTCCGGTGTCGACTGGCCACTCGCGTCACCCTTCGCCTGGTGTCTTCCCTGAGTTCCTTTGTCCAACTCCTCTGACTGGCGTTCCCTTCCTACTTCCGGTCACGTCGAAATCTTGAGTCCAAACCCTTTGTCTGGTTTCGTGCCAAAACAGACAAAGGGATCGTCTGCTTGGCGGACCATCTACATAGTTTTACAGTATTAGATAGAAATATTTGCTATCATACACCTTTGAGGAAACTATTTGAATTAATAATGGTTACTTGAATTGACTTGTTTACTATGAATAGTTTTTCTGTAATAGATAGGAATGCTTCTTATCATATAACAGTACGAACAAATGATTGTATACAAATAAAAAGTCTTATAAAAATTCTATGAAACATTGAATATATAATGTTGATTAATACCAAAAATTTATAAATAATGTACAATTTAGCATTAAATAACGTATAAGGTGTTGATATGTCGTCAAAAAAATCAACCAAGTACAGAATAAATAAATATATCAATAAATGAATAAATATGTTTTTTTACAATAAACAATGCACATTTTGTCATAGAGACATTTATTTCAATATGCACCAACAAAAATATCATGAACTATCTGAAATAAAAATCGCTTCCGTATAATACAGAGAATAATCAAGATTTCTTAATTTTTTTCTCGTCGTATTCGCTTTATTATTCCATCCTATATTCAAGAGAAGATTGTATCCATATTTAACAGCGTTCTTTTCCTCGTTCGCGTCTATACGCCTACTTTAATCTTTGGCTAAGTTTCCATTAAAAAAGACACAGAAGTTATATTCAGGCGACTTACCCGCCAGAGACTCCATAAAAATTTCTATCAATCGGCACATCAGGAAAACTTACATGCTTTAGAGTGTAACCTGCGGCAATCTTTTCAAAATTTTTGTGAACTATAGCATGAAGTCTACATACTTCCACCTTTTTTCTCAGATTTTTGCCTTTCAAAAACTTAACATGGGTCTCTAAAAGCGGTCCGAACACACGATTGATTATGGGAATTACATTCATTTCAGTGACAATTGCAGCTCTTGAGGAAGGTTAAAGTTATGTTATTCATTGACGTTTCGTTCTCTCACTATCTCTTACACTATTGCCCAGCACCTTATTCATTCTTACTTCCTGCTGTCACCGTGTCACTTCTCGAACGCCATATATGGTGCCACTCGTTTATTGTCACTTCTCTCGCAGTTTCATCTTATTGTTTTGTGCACAATAAGCACCCCACTATCACCAACCGTGAGACAGACTACTGTTCGTCTTCTTCTGCCCGGAAAACAAGCCAAACTAGCCGTCTCTGAAGGAACAAAAGCTGTTACTAAATACACCAGCGGAAAGTAAATTAAAAAGTCTATAACAAATATACTTGCTACGAATGGCCTTTTTAAGGGCCAACCACATTCTACTGAACGTGTATTCTTCACCCTGCAATGTTATGTTGGTGCCTTCGATTTTTTTCATTTTATGTTCATGTATTTCTCGCTATTTTTTTAATTGCATTTCTGCGCGTGTAGACCTTAAAGATTTTTAAGCAACCCTAATAAAGTAAATAAACAAAATCTTAAAATTAAAAACCCAGTAATGATAGATCTCCTACAGACAGAAATTGTGAATTTCATTGACGCTCCCGTATTTAGAATTCTTTTCAATATATTGAGCGTAACTTCAATGCTCGTCTCCTTCATTCGGCGATAGCAGACCGACCCTAAAATGCAATACATTGCAATTACTTTTACCCCTATACACGTCTTTGGTACACAATTACAATATAGACTTGCACTCTTAAAATTTGCGTTTTTATTTCAAAAACTGGTTTCGCTATTACTTCTTTATACTTTACAATAAATTAAAGTTAACTGTAGCACTGACCTGTTGTTTAATATTTTCACAAAAGTTTAATTCGACCAAGAGCAGTGAAAATTTTTTAATACTTTTACCGAAAGTTTTATTTTAAGAGTTAGCGTGAAAACTTAAATGCAGAAAGTACCAAATTAATTATATGTAATATTTCCCAGATATATCTTGCAACTTGCACATGAAATGAAATATATCTTGTCCTACTTTTTTCCTAGAATAGGAAAAGTTGTATACATACAATTAGCACCACTGGTTAAATCACCTGTGTCTAAGAACAACGACAGAAGCTTTGATAACAAGTTTAACACGTTTTAACATAACTATTCTCATTCATACAAATTTCCTTTTGTATATATATATATATATATATATATATATATATATATATATATATATATATATATATATATATCATACCACTAGGAGTTTATTGTACGGACACAAGGAAAGACATTTCAGTGAATTCCCAGAATTTGAGAAAAAACATATTGTTTTGACTCCACTCATTGAAGTACTGTGCAGGCTCATCGCTGCTTAACTTTGGAAATTTGGAGGGAATAATTTTTACATGTGTAACTTGTCATCCGATACAATTGTTTTGATCCTCGGACGAAAGAATGTGTTTTGAATCGTTCAATAAAGCTGTTTTTCTGTGAGACCTGTGCACTTCTTTTCATTCATGATGAATAACAACCATGTGCACATTTTTTTCTTTTGACAGAGTTTCATCTTAAAACCCTCATTTTGACAACGCGGAGATAGATGGAGAGAGTTGATACAATCAACGTTTCGCTTCACGATTCCTTTACGAACTAAAGATATATTATTCCAAACTTTTTAGAATCCTTTGATCACGCCAGTTTCTTGTCCTGTGGCAGCCAAGATCTCAAAGGACTTTAAGCTTTCACATGAACTTTGTGGTATGTTGGCAGTTAGAATCTATTCGAGATATCAACCCAGTCAGCTGAGTCGGTAGAATAAGCCAAATGCATCTTCGCAGAGGAGTAACCTCCGAAACGAGTATCCTGAATATTACACAAAGCCATCTGATGATGAGGCTTAAATTCTCGAGCTTTGGAGAATGTGGAATATCACTTCACTGCCATTACTCCCATGTCCACTCTGACCTAGAGTGTTAGTACCTGTTTGGCTTCCAGCTCTGGTTCAAATAGAATTATTTAACCATTTAATTGTGTGCAGAAATGACGGGTGTTGAACTGAACGGCTGGTGTTATATTGTAATACTTGAAACCATTTAAATGCATGCAAACAAGTAAGCACTGCCTTTCAAAATATGTTACCTATAAACTTTTGGTTTAAAAATCATATGACCACACACACACACACACACACACACGAGCGCACCTCACCCCGGGTATTAAGCATTCTGGCGAAGGAATATAACGTTTGCCACTCGCTTAAAGCAAAGGCCTTCTAACGAATTGACCATCCGAAAGCAAAACTGTAAACAAATGAAATTTGATACATAAGCGTTAATTCCCGAGCTGACGCTGATTCACAGGCTTAGCTTAGGAGTGTGTCATCAACCTGACATAAAGTAAGGCAGTTTTCGATCCCGGCTTGAGCGTCTTACGAGTCTCGCCACACTGAAGAATTGTTATATAAGAAAGCGTCAGTCTGTGAATGAAAAAAATATATAAATTGGCATTAAATAAGTCTCAAGAGTTGGTATGCCATGAAACCTCAAGAAGCAACCATCTATTCTAAATTTGCTTAATAATAGATTACGCAAACCTTTTATTTAACACTGGGTCTTCCTAACGGTACTCAGATTGTCTGATGCGAAACAGTAACAACTATTTTCAGTACCGCGTCTTCATAATTTGGTTTGGTTTGATTGGGTTTGGATTTATGGCATATCAACCATTTGTAGGCTATCTAATACCAAATCCACTTTTAAACATGTAAACTGCGATTTAAAATAATTCAGTTTAGCATAAGTACAGTTTTTCGTTTACACACAGTTAAATGTCAAAACAGTTCTATTTCAAACAATTCAGTTCAGCTCAAGAACACAGTTTAGTTCAATTTCACCCATAGGAACCTATCAGGTGCTACGACTCCGGGGCAGAGTGAACCTGGGAGCGATAGCAATGAAGGGGTACTCCGCATTCCCCCAAATTCCAGCATTACAGGAACCTCGCCAGCAGATTGTTTAGAATCATATCCGTTGCGGGGGTTCTTACCCCACTGCAGAGAAGCATTCTGTGTATTCTACAGCCCCAGTCAACTGGGCAACTGGACTTCTTAGTATTCTTTTAATTTTAGTGTTGATGCTTGTATTTTCATCTTTTCCAAAATTTTGCAGGGATCTTAAAAGAAGCGTCGGAATCTTCCATTGATTATGATAATTAAATTCACTCTGGCAGCATTTGAAGTTTCCGCTGAAGGTCTTCGTTATTATGCTAATTATTGTTTCTTCATATCAGTACAAAGATTCTCTGATGGGAAACCACAAACTAGTTAGTCTAGCGTAGTCACCGATCGTTGCTATGTTGGACATAGCTAATTGTAGAATGGATTTGGAAAAAATACAAAGCACAATTCATCCTAAGTGTTCTGACAGAGTTGCTTTAATCTTCCAGTTCATTTTCTGGGATCATGGAAGCAAAACGAATTGCATAACGCAAAACAAGCTTCTTTGGTCTTATAGGAACAGAACTTTTCTCGTATCTTTGATTCATATCACTTTCTCTGTCTACGTGTGCCACAACCAGCAAACGTGTGTGTGTGTGTGTGTGTGAGAGAGAGAGAGAGAGAGAGAGAATCACGCAACCCGTCGATTTCATTGAAGTTCACAGAACACTCTACTCCCATTTCCACTTTGGTAAGTCACCCAAACCGGCCTGACTTCGTCACCGTTTATCCATCACTCGTGACCTCGGCAAAACCAGGTTTGCAGGGCTATATCGCTTATTTTGTTACACCTCGCCCACTGGAAGAAATGTTCGTCACCTTGTCACTCTTCTGGCTGTTTGTTTTTTTAATAACTTATCTATTCTTGCCCCGGTACCATCTGCTTACAATGTTACACAACTACTTTCAATAAACACAGCCTCTCCGTTGTATTCTTTTTATTCTAGTGATCGTGTTGTATTTTAGTGATGCAGTGTGTGACTCCCAATGGTTTCAAGGTTACATATAATTAAGAATACAATTGTCACCATCATGCTTCACACTTATTTCATTTCTTTGCGCATATATTCTATGAAGTATTCATTCTATTGTGTGCTGGAATAACAATGTCAGTTATCTAAAATCTTTTCGCGTCGTATACATATCCACGTCAGTGATTGTTATCTGTGATATTTTATATCTGCTTTTGAAGTTTCTCGCTGCAGAGAGATTTATTTTCCCACTTTTCTTCTTTTGTTTCGCTGCACAAAATTAGCTGTACTTTCATCTAATGTTTCACTGCATTACAGCAGAATTCATATGGTTATATTGGTTGGATTAAAATGGCATTTCAAGCATTGCAGGTTATTTAATGCCAAATCCTGTTCACACACACACACACGCACGCACACACACACACACACACACACACACACACACACACACATATATATATATATATATATATATATGGGATTTGTAAACAAGACGTTTGTAGGTAAGATGCTAAACATCAAAATCTCAACTGTTTTATCACATTTAAATATTCCAAGTATTCCTTTTTAGCACAAATAGTTATTTTTAGTATTAACCATTCGTTTCCACGCAGTTGAATGTTTTCAAGTATTTATATAGAAAACTAACAATTTAACAAAAGTAATTTTCTGCACACAGTCAAATGGTTATACATTTCTATGCTGGATTTTTAATTTTTTTTTTCTTGGCAATTTTAATTTCAAAGGAGATAAGGCGAAATCGTTTGCACACAATTAATTATTGGTATTGTTTGCACACAGTTAAATGTTTATAACTATATAGATGATTCGTAAGTTAATAGTTTGTAGGTGATTTTATTTTCAAATGAGTTAAACCTAAATAATTTTCACACAGTTAAGTATTGATATTGTTTACACACAGTCAAGTGGTTTCAAGTATTATCTTACACTAACGATTATAGTTAATATTAAGCAATTGTTTACACATAGTTGTTTCAAGTACTCAAACTTATAGTTTTATTTGCCCACAGATGAAAGGATTCAAGTTTTGCTATTAAAGAAAAAATCATTCGTTTTTGCAAACTGGTAAATGGTTCAACGCATTGCTATGTAACACAACCAACTCAATTTAACACCAGTTATTTGTTTGTCCACAGATTGTCAAACAGTTCTATTTGACCCTTAGTTTGGACCCTCACAGGTTCTGCTCCTCTGGTTGAGGGGAGATCTGGGAATTATGGCAATGAAGGAGTACTTCATATTTCCAAAACCTGAGAATAATGGCTATGAAGTGGTACCTCATATTCCCATGATCTGGAAATAATGGCTATGAAGGGGTACTTCATATTTCCCAGACATGGGAATAATGGTGTAACGTACCCATGATGCGGCTATTGAAATAGACATAGAATGTTCATAACGCACATAGGAATCCCGAAACACGACAAACATTTACGACTTCTTAGTTCAGGTACAAAACTTTTTATTATCTTTGAGTTAAAAGATTTTTGACATAAAGAGAGTGATACACAATCTTTCTATGCTGACTTTTCCATCTGACCCCCACCACCACCACCACCACCACCACGCGAGACACCCGCCACAAGGACTCGGCGAGTCTCGAAAGTCGACCGTCTTCCTCAGACGCTAAAACTCAACTCATACTTTTTCTCAAATCCCCCCAAATCCCCAGGCCACGCTTCCGGTGCGTGACGTCATTCCCACTCCCTAGCCCTGTTTCCTATCTGGGGTTTCTATTGTGACATCTCTGAATGACACGTCTGCGCTCAAGTTTGCACCTAACCCATGAACTGAGACGAAAGTTTCTCATCCTAACTAAACCGAAAGGCAATATATATAAAACAAAATCCCTCGCCCATTATATTACAATGGCAGTGAAGAGGTACTTTATATTTCCAATATCTGGGAATAATGGCAATAAAGAGGTAATTCATATTTCTAGGATCTGGAGAAATGACATTGAAGAGGGACATCATATTTTCAAGATCTGGGAATAATGGCAATGAAGGGGTGCATCATATTTCCAAGATTTGGGAATAATAGCAGTGAAGGGGTACTTCATATTTCCAAGATCTGGAAAATATGGCAATGAAGGGATACTTCATATTTCTAAGATACTCAACATCAGATGATTTAGAGTCATATCCAGGAAACTCTTTGGGGATGTCTTAACCTTCTGCAGAGATACACTCAGTTTATTCTACAGCCCCAACCGACTGGGCTTGCTATATTCATTGTTTTACTGTATCCTTATTGATTATCATTAGTATTAGTGTTATCCTTCATCCTTTTAATTTTAGTTGATATTTATCACACTGCACTCAGATTGTTACTTCTACGATTGAATTTTACTGCGCATATCGGAAACAAGCAATAACGAATAGTCTCCTTGTGAGACTCGAACTCACATGGAACGTAGAGAGCGCATCCCAATACCAGTGAACCTGATGCCTGGTTGTTTGACCGAAAAAGACGGGGTCAATCAGGAGAACACTCGCGGTATGTGTGACAAGTAGTATCAAACGAAAGTTGTAGATTTTTGAAAAGCGTCTGTGTGTTAGTTAATAGCAGTACGACAAGGAACGACTTAAATTCCGTGGCTAGCGAAACCCGTGTGGAATTTTCTGTGATCTTGTGCCAAATTCTATTCTTTTTCTCGATGCAAACTTGTCATATCGTCATATCAACTTTGTCTACTGCAACGTTCTTCGAGACTTATCAAGGACACGTACGTCTATTTTTCCTCTGTAAATGTTATACCAACTTGATTGAAATAACATAGATAATATTAAAGAATTCCGAGTAACTTCTCGAAGACAACTCAATAATTTCCGATGGTTAGCACCATATTGTTTTAATTGATCTGCTCTCTAAACTTCTTTTTGCGTATTTATTTCTTTTCGTTAATCGAAAAAATAATTATGCTAATCTAAATTGTTAATGATAGTCATTCGAGTCTAAGATTAACTATATAATTACCGTATCAGCAATATAAATAAAATATACAGCTCTCTCTCTCTATATATATATATATATATATATATACATATATATATATATGTGTGTGTGTGTGTGTGTTGGTTTTGTTTTATATCTTCTTTAAGTGACGTACCAACCTTCGTAGACAAAGCTACCCTTTTTAGAAGAACAACAGGGATTCTTTTAGATCCATAGCTTGGGAGTTAAGGGGATTTATACTTTTGCCAACAATATTAGACCGAGTTCAAACTCGCTTACTTCGAGACATTGCCAGGATATATATATATATATATATATATAAACACACGCGATACTCGACAAAATGTTAAGAAAATTGAACAATTCTTTATTATTGCCACAAAGTTTAATGGAAATTCAATGGTTTAGACTCATATAGGAAGTGTTCATTTTCCTAGATTATCTTTGTCAATGTTCACTTTTTTGTAGTGAAAAGACAAACATTTTAAATAGACAATTCTCAGGCATCTAAAAATAGATTCTGATTTTTCCGAATTTTTGTTTCTCCGAACACACTACCAAATATGAAGTGGTAATGAATTTTAACTTTTCATTAAAAGAAACAAATGTCGTCAATTGTCTTAATGTATTGTATATGTTTTCGTTAACCTCGTTTCGATGTCCTTTTCGGTTGATTCGACGCAACGAAAGCATGGACAGCTATCAATAGGCTATCGACTATATGGAAATCAGACCTAACCGATAAAATGAAACGCAGTTTCTTCCAGGCAGCGGTCACATCGATACTGCTATATGGATGCACTACATGGACGCTAACAAAACGGCTGGAGAAGAAACTAGATGGCAATTACACAAGAATGCTGCGTGCAATCCTCAACAAGTCCTGGCAGCAACACCCCACAAGACACCAACTGTACGGCCACCTGCCCCCTATCACGAAAACTATTCAAGTTAGGTGAACCAGACATGCAGGACATTGCTGGAGAAGCAGAGATGAACTCATAAGAGATGTACTCTTATGGATCCCCACACACGGCCGCGCAAAAGCAGAACGACCAGCACGAACGTACATTCAGCAGCTATGTGAGGATACAGGTTGTTGTCCTGAAGACCTACCTAGGGCGATGAACGATAGGGAGGAGTGGCGAGAGAGGGTCAGGGATATCCGTGCTGCCAGCACGATAGGATGATGATGATGATGATTGTATATGTAAGTTGTATGTTTCTATAGAAATAATATATATATATATATATATATATATATATATATATATATATATATATATATATGTAGCCGGAAATTAAACAATATCAATAAAATACAAAAATACTATGGAGAAGTAGTGGGTAATAAAATAAATTGAATCCTCATGGGATCATAGGATCGTTATTATTTTAGTATTTTTTTTATTAATATCTATTCTTAACATTAAATATTTATCTAACATCTATAAGTAAAGACTATTAATTGTAATCATTGTCGAAATAAAATCTTTCTTATTGATTTTAGTCTACGAAAAAAGGATCGAATTTCAACGGTTAACGAATCGAATCTTTATCAGAAGAACACAAAGTCAATGTAGCCAATGAATTACTTGTGATCTTTCTCGCTGTTTCTCTTATCTGTAGCAAAATTAAAAGAAGCGGAAAAGCCAAAGATCACTCTAGTGTTTAGATGAGACGACATGATGCTGGCAGAAGAAAGAGAACTCAGATTTAATCCAGTTGTTATATTAACGAATCAGTCATTAATCTATGATGTAGTTGTATCATTTTCTTTAGAACCTATCCCGAATGATATCAGTAAGGTCATCTCAACTGACCTGTCACCAGAAACGACTTATCATTGCGGAATATTTTCAGCTACTATTCGTTTGGCGAAGGGTTGGGTTTGGTAGCAAGATTGAATGCCATCAAGAGAAAACAGTTTCTATCAGCGTACTTCACTTTGCTCGGTAGCTTAAGAATGGAACGGACCTGATGACTTCTCTATCGACGTAGGTCTTTTCAGACGGTCCGGTTAAGAGAGTATCAATTGTATCACTGGATCGATAAACCGAAATGAACTTCAAATGCCATTTTGGAATCTTATGACCAATATTATTTGCAGATCAAACAACGATAAACTGATCATGTGAACCCTAAGTGTGGACAAAATGTAACAATCACATTCACAAGATTTTAATCACATCAACGATCGATATATATATATATATATATATATATATATATATATATATATATATATATACTTACATAGATATATATGTATTAAGGTGAGGAGCTTAACGATAAGAAAGCATAATTTTGATTTGCAGACATAATACAATATGGTATATTAATAACATAGATTAATGAGGGCTGAGAGTAAATAAAATCAACAAATAATTTTTTCTGATAACCACCAGTCAGGTTATGGAAGAGCTTTATATATATATATATATATATATATATATATATATATATATATATATATATCGATCGTTGATATGATTAATATCTTGTGAATGTGTGTGTGTATATATATATATATTTGTTAATAACTAAAATCACCAACTGTATAAGTAAACCTTTTTCAAACCGAACGTTTTAACATCGTAACGTAGCGATTCAAAATATGGGAACCGTACATAGAATGTTCATAACATATATACATAGAACATAGGAATCCCAAAACACGAAAAACACTTACAACTTCTTAGATCAGATACGAAACTTTTTATTACCTTTGAGTTTAAAAGTTTTTCGACATAAGAAGAGAGATACACCTGAATTTTCCATCTGTCCCAAACCACGTGTGCACCCGAAACAAGGCCACGGTGGGCAAGCGAAAGTCAACCGTCTTCTTCCGAGCTAGGACTCAACTCTGACTTTTTTAAAATCCCCCCACATCCTCCGCGCACGCTTCCGGTGCATGACGTCATTCACATCCCCAAGTTCTATCTGGGATTTTTATTTTGACATCTCTGAATGACACATCCTAGCGTGCGCGTGAACACCTGCGCTCATTTTGCACCTAACTAACCCATGCACTGAGCCGGAAGGTTCTCAGCCTAACTAAACCCAAAGGCAAGATATATAAAACGAAATCCCTCGGCCATTACATTACAACCCAACCGTCAACTTCAAAATAAAGAGCGACAAAAAATTATAACAATCAAAAGTAAAGATGTCAAGTCAAACTACATTACCTCTGATGACGACAAAATGCATGGTCGAAAGTGCTTGGGGAGAAGATATGGGACAATTCCTTTACCAATTGGATCCCGGCATGAGGAAAATAACAAGGAAACTTGAAAAATTACAATGAAATAAATTAAACAATGTTCCATCGACTTTAATAAAACTTGCTAGAAAAATAACTTGCTGCCTAAATATACACTCTGAAATATATATATATATATCATCATGTCGTGCCCCCATCACGGATATTCCTGACCATCTCTCTCCACTTCTCCCTATCATTCATCGCCTCCGGCTGTTGTATGTAAGTTCGAGCTGGTCGTCCTGCTTTTGCTTGGCCATATGTGGGGGTCCATAGGAGTACATAACTTACGAGCTCGTCCTTGCTTCTCCAGCAGTGTCCTGCGTGTCTGGTTCGTCTAACTTGTATAGTTTTCGTGATGGGAGGCAAGTGGCCGTATAGTTGGTGTCTCGTGGGGTGTTGTCGCCAGGACTTGTTCAATATTGCTCTCAACATTCTTGTGTAGTTGCCGTCTAGCTTCTTCTCTAGCCGTTTAGTTAGCGTCCATGTAGTGCATCCATATAGCAGTATCGATACAACCGCTAAGGTCTTCAGAAAATGGATTACTCGCGTATAGAATATATGAGGAATTTCATACAAATCTATAGGAGTACACGATGTATGGCTATTGTTATATATTCATTATCCAGGTTTATATAATAAAACTAACATACGGAGCGTAGCAAAATCTCATACATGATTAGATTCTCATTATGAATTTATGTCGACTTCACACGTTTAATTTGAGGTTGAAAAACAGTAAATATGGATAACAGTCATAATATCATCATCATCATCATATCGTGCTGGTAGCACGGATATCCCTGACCCTCTCTCGCCACTCCTCCCTATCGTTCATCGCCCTAGGTAGGTCTTCAGGACAACATCCTGTATCCTCACATAGCTGCTGAATGTACGTTCGAGCTGGTCGTCCTGCTTTTGCGCGGCCATGTGTGGGGATCCATAAGAGTACATCTCTTATGAGTTCATGCTGGAGAAGCAGAGATGAACTATATAATATAAATGCACGAAAAAATATAAATTTAAATTCTCCAGCGAAAGTAATGGGTGTTAAAACAATGAAATATTAGAAAATTAAGAAACCAAGAAAACGGTGTTCTTGCAAATTAACCCATCCTAATTTTAACATACTCTAGATTTTTCGTTGTAAATGGACATTTTTCAATAATGTAAGCCAGTAAAGCAAGTTATTATCTTCAAAGATTTTTCTGTTAACTCTTACATTTAGCCAATTGGGCCATCATTTTCCTCCCCACAAAAACCCTTTTTTGCACCCATCAGGTGCCTTTAATTAACCCAAAATTGGTCAAAGAAAATTAACTACTTCAAAATGTTTAAAAAAAAAACTAATTGGGTAATGATAAATGTAAGAAAGGAAATTCTTGGAAATTTAGATATTAATTTTTACTTTCTGAAATTGTTAATTCCTTTTGATTAATTTTGGTCTAATTAAAGGCAGCTGGCGGGTGGCGAAATATTTTTTTTTGTGTGTATGATGATGTCAGACATGCAAACGAACGACACACACACACACACACACACACACACACACACACACACACACACACACACACACATACATATGTATATATATATATATATATATATATATTCAAAAGTAATCAGAAAAATAGTAATCTTTTATATGTTGTTTGCTTTTGATTGTTCTCTGTTTGTACAGAATAAAGTATTTTGCGGGAAAATGTTATTTCAGTAAGTTTTTTAAAGACAAGTTTCTAAATATGTTGATATACTATAAGAGAAGCGACGATGCATATCAACTTGTTGAATTAAATTCATTTTCTGTTATTTAAGTGTCTTACTGACCTTTTGTATGTCTGTCGTGAAGGCACCTTCCTAATGAGTTTTTCATTAGTTTTGGGAGAAGCTTTTCAAATTAGCCGTGACTTGACCAGCTAGCTTATTTGTTTATGTAGGTATTTGTGACGGCCAAATTTTATTTCAAGGCAGGGATAATAGAGTTTCATATTAAATCCAAATGTCGAATATGTTAGCAAGTATCTTATCGATTTTTCTTCTTGATTTTCTAATGTTGATTTGATGTCTGTAATTTTTTTCATTCTTTCTATAAGGGTGAATTTTGTATCTCTTTCGAAATCGTGATCGTTTGAGCGGAAATGGTGTTCCATAAGTGTTAATTTGCTGTACTCATATGTATATATATATATATATATATATATATATATTATCTCTCTAATCGAATGCACACACACACACACACACACACACACACACACACACACACACACGCACGCACACAACCACATATAGATAGATTGATAATCTCTCTTGTCGCATGAATACCCAAAATTTCAAGGATTCCATCATGATTATGTATTCAGAATCATTCAAAACAAGCCATTACCTTGCCAACAGACATTCTCTGCTAAAAATATTTCGTTAGTAAAGTATCAGAGTGTTACACTGTTTGCTTTGAACGTTTGATTCAGGTTCGAAGACATGAACCCAGATTTTATCTTGAATTGTTTATATGAGGTGGAATTTCGGCAGTTTAACCTGTAAGCTAGTTAAAAGGGCCCTGGAAATACTAATTTGTTTCATTTTGTGATTTGCCTTCAGAATTCTTGGGATCCATCTTGCTAACAGTTTGATCAACCTCGTGGTCTCTGTTAAAACAGAACTGACCGAATCAGAACTAATGCCTATAGTCTTACGAGGATCGTTGAAACAGTTCATAGTTTCCTCGGAGAAGAAGAGACATAGCTAAATATTTCTGGGGTATCACCACGCAACTGCTCCTTATAAAACAAAGAAAGCTAACTCAGATTTCTGTCTTAGTTTTGGTGTTGATGATACTCATACAAAATTCAAAGAGCCTAACCTTACTGTCAGCGTATTGTAAGCTATGCCAACAGGGTGAATAGGATCAGAGTATATCATATGGTGCTACAAAAATGTAATTACATGCATTCTAGTAAAGTGTTGCTTGGTTTTATTCATAGAAATAAATAAAGTATCGTCCATAAATAAATTTACCTCTAATATAAATTCCATAGAAAGTTAATTTCCTTAATAAAATAATAATATTTCTATTGAAACATTAGACACTCAAAACAAATAATCATTCGGAATTACCTATCATTATATAGTACAGAATTGGTAATACCTATGCCAAAATATGATTACGTAGAAATCCAAATATAAGTACCCAAGTTACAAATATCTGGCAGTAAATTTTTACGTGCTCTGGTATTGAAATTATAGTTTTTGGGTAGGATTTGAATGCTATACACTTTAAGAATGCATAATAACTTATAAAATCTGGTTTGGTTGTATATTGTTCAACTAGAAATAACAGAATCCTGTTTCTTTTGTTTTAAAGAAAATTAAAATTTGATAAAAATTTGGTGGGGTGTACCGTTAGAGGCGATACTGTATAATTAAACAAAAAAAGTTTTTTCTTTCTTTCTTTCTCTCTTTCTTTCTTTCTTTCTTTCTATTGATCTTTCAACAAGTTTTACATTTTCTTCTATTTGAAGTAATAAAAGGTTTCATCTGTATATTTTATAATTGTAATTCTTAGAATAACTGTGGGGTTTCCATCGAACGCTCTCATCCTAAGGGAAAATCCGGAGAATCGCGCATCGAGACATCTGTAAACAACACCTGTATTACATGTGAGTTTAAAGAAATAAAACAAGAATAATGGCAAATAATCTAAATACAAAACAGTAAATAATGTATGTGAATTTTGATATAAGATTTTCCCTGTGTGTTATTCCCTCGGCAAGGCTTAGAATAAGTTTACTGTATTCTTAGCAAAAAGATTAGAGCCTTCACCATAAAAGGGTATCTTGGGTAAGATTTTTAACTGCATCCGATTGTGATTCTCCAATTCTGTTGAGTTTTAGAGTGTGGAGTAAATCTCCATTGAATTACTCCCAGGTCAACTCTGACCTGTTTGGCTTACATTCCTGGGTGAAATATATCTATTTCAAAATTTTCGTATTTGATACAGAAAATATGTAAATGCAAATGTACAATAAAAGCGAATCCCTAAAATCTGGGTATAAAATAACTCTAGTCGGGTTGAAATGCCGTTAAAATAAATCATATATTCGCTGTTGAATTACGCTAAGTAGCAATATATACTCGGATAATTTCATACGAATTTCATTCGAATTAAGGTTCATTACATACTTTAACTTTAAAAAATATATCATTTATTTATGCGTAACAGGCATATCACTTTCAGAATGATGACAATACACCCGACACGGCCGGTCCCCACCATCTCAAATTCTTATATCAGCTCATGGCCATTCGATAGTCTAGTAGTTTCTCTCACCTCCGGTCAGGAGCATTTCACATGTTAAAAAATATACAACTGATATAACCTATATAACTGACAACCAATGTGTTATGTATGTCAGACCAAATTCACCGTGAAGCATATTCTCATCGAATGCACCGAATAACCGATATAAGAAAAACCTTCTATAGTGCAAACAATATGAAGGAACTGTTCCAAAACACTGAAATAAATAATGTGATATCATTTCTAAACACAGTGAAGTTATACACAAAAAATCTAAATAAATTTACAATGAGACCAAATTACTTCAATAAACCCTTTACTAGATATATTCTAACAAACTGATCCCTCCCCAATCTGTTTCACAATTTTTCTTGTTTTTTTTATGATCATGATTCCCTACAAATAAACCACGAATAAAAAACTACAAATAACCGACTAATTATCTAAAGTTTATCATTAATTCCTAAGACCTCTCCTTAGAATTTCTTTTCAGACTTATTTTCTTTAATTTGATTCGGCATTAAATGACCGATGAGGTTGATTTGCCGTAAAACAAAACAAGCAAAACAAACATATATAACTGAGAGTGGAAGATAGAACAACCAAGCCCAGACTTGGGTTAGCCCTACGCATAAGAAGGGAAAGGTTTTGGCACTTTTCCGGCATTCTGTAGCTATCACGAGCGTGTACCAGAACGATATTCGCACACAGCTACCAGGAACCCTGGCTGACCTGGCTTCTAGATATGACACTTTCATTTAAGTGTCAAGGAGTTGGCTGGCGAAATTAATTAAAGGAAATTAATTAATTTTATTAAATCATGATAATAAGTATTTTATTAAAGACGCAGGATTGACCCTGTTTAATTACCACGGCGGATCTCGTCGCATCTGTGCCTCAGAAACAAGAATCGACCCTGACTACGTTTGATGGTTCAAAACACAGGATCGACACCCAAATAATTCACCGGCACAACGAAACCTCACCCAGAAAACAGCCCAGGAAGACATCAGCTCAACTACAGTCACACAGCCACTCAAGGAAAAATCCACAGAGTCGGGGTAAGTGACTATTTTCCTTTGCTTCTCTACATTCATTGTGCAGATTTGATTCGTTTCTAAAAAGCTACTAAGTGTTTTTTTTAATACAATGGCTACTTCCCGTCCAAATATTTTCCCTATGTTGGTAACAGCTGGATCGAAGATCCCAATTTTTACTGGAAGGCCGACTGACCTGAAACCATGGCTAATGGCGTTAAAGAAAAAACAAAGGGTCCATGATCTAACGGACGCCGAATTGATTAACTTAGCCTATGACTATTCAGATGGGATCGTATCCGAATGGATTGGAAGCTATCTTGACGACCATCCAGACACTTCCAGTAAAACCTTATTCGATGAAATCACAGCACAGTATGGAGAATTTATAAACCCTGCTGATGCTGCTCGAGCGTTGATTAAGGTGACGCAAGAAAAAAATGAATCGCTTGCGGAGTTAGCGAGTCGAATGTCAAGTCTTGCGATGATGGCTTACAGAGACTCTGAGCTGAGAGAAGGGTCAGCCATACAAGTACAACTGGCCGAATTCTTCATTGATGGGATAAACAATTCCTTCATAAGGGAAGATGTGGCGAGAGCTAACCCGAAGACACTGTCGGAAGCCTTGTCATCAGCCAGAGAAAGCGAAAGGCTCTATGAGCGACTTCGGGGCTGCCGTGAAAAAGAAAAAACTAATAAATTTTCAGGTAGGAATTATTGGCGACAGGAGAGAATAGGCTCTTCTACAGTACTAAGGGAACCAAAGGCGGAGGGTTACCATAGAAAATGGGCTGGAGAGAGTCATGGTTGTTACAGCTGTAGACGACCAGTACAAAAAACAAAAAGGAATGCTCCAAGTCAGCAAGAACGCTGGAATTGTGACGAACAAAAGTGCCCGAGGTCCGAAGGCGGGAATACAAATTACTCGACTTCAGAAAAACGAAAAACCAAGGCGCCGGCACAAACTAAAAGTCACAAAACTAACCATATCTACTCATTAAAGAAAGAAAAGGGGGTAGAAATTCCCTTGGATAGTAAAACCAGTGGGGAAACTAAAATCTACACTGTTGATAGTGTAAAGTTACCCCCACGAACTGCTATTTCTTGCGCTGCCAAAGTAATCCCTTCAGAGCCAAATGAAGAAAACCTTTACCAGGTGATTTCAAAGGAGGCGAGTGGAATGCATGTAAATATGGAGGAAGAAGAAAAGCAGCGTATGGAGGATTTTGTTCGTGACTTGTTCTCGAAAACTGATGATTTCAATCTGTTAACCAAAAAGATTGTTGGGAAGAAGTATCTGCAGCATTCCCAGAAAGATAGCCTGAACCCTCAACAGAAATCTATTTTTGCTGATATTATTGTGAAGCTGCTTTTTGAATTTAATGTTGGTAATGAGGAATCTGTAAAAGCAAATAAAATTATCACTCCACCATCTGCTCAAGAGAAATCAGGAGTTCCTGAAGATGGCAATAGTAATTCTCCTAGTGAATTATCCAAGAGTGCTCAAGAGACACAACCCCAAACTCTATTATCTCGAACGGGTTCTTGTCCAAAAGTAGAGAATGAAACTTCACTTGATGCTTGTACCACTGAGGTCATAGAATTGGAAGAGAAGGAAGATGTTGAGGCTGTAGAGAAAAAATTGGAACTGTCCAAGAATGCAAAGAAGTCTACGATGGAAGATGTTAAAGATAAGCAATGGTCATTGCTTTCTCTGCGGCCATCAAAAAGGATTCTGTCAAGACAAATTTTAATAAATGACTTCCAGGACAAAGTTAAGAAGACTAGTCCTTATAAGTTTCCCAGTCCCTTTGCCAGTGCTACAATTCCTAAACATCCCTTAACAAATAGTTTCCAAAAGTTGACAAATGAAAAATCTATTCATGAAGAATCACAGGGTAAGACAACTTCCTTTGCTGATCAACCAACAGAGAAAAAACAAAAGGCAGTTACTAAAAGGCTGTCTGCTTTTGAGGTGCTGCAGTCTGTGCTCGAGGACAGTAATGATGGTAGTTTGCTCAGTAAGAGTGATTTAACAGATGATGATCGAGCATCGGCTCCTCGTTCATCTCCTGTCTGTGAAAACTTGCCTGATGAAGAGGACAGTCTTATCCCATTAGAAGAAATCTCTGACTCTACTCCTACTCGACGCCGTCTTGCCTCAGAAAAACTATTAGAATCTGATAGTGAAAGCATGGGGGGCTTTACACCTCCAACAAAGTTAAAAAAAGTAATTAGTAGTGATTCTGATTGCAAGAATAGTCCTATTCGTATGCGATTGTTTCATAATCGTATTGTTGATTATTCCCTTCATGTACCAAATACAGCAAAAAAAAAAAAAAAAAAAATTTAAGTGCCAACTGTAAAAAAAACAAAAAAAAAACAAAACAACAAAAACAATCTCTATAGCTGTTAATGGGCTTCAGCCTAAATTAAAAATCATTCATGAAAAATCTGCAATGGACTCTGATAGTGACTGCAATGCAAAGAAGCTACAATTATCTCCACGGGGCTCTAGTGTAGGTAAATTGAGAATCATCCGTGAAAATACTGTTGATTCGGAGAACGATTGTAAGCATGAATGAAGGTGTATAAAACAACATATATATATATATATATGGAGAGAGAGAGATTGAAAAGAGTTCGGTGTTAAAAGGTAACTGGATAATTTTAATAATAACCATCAACTTAATCATTTTATCAGTTTCCTAAACATTTAGCCTGATTATACGCCATTGTTTCAGTAAGCTTAAGAAAGATAGACGAACTAAGCTGCACAAGAATGTTGAGCGCTCAGGAATAGTTGTCACTGATCAAGAGAAGAGACCAGAACAACAAATCGAACTCAAACCAATCCTTTTATATATGTATGTGTATGTTACCGTTAAAATTTCTTACCGACATTTAACCCTTGGTTAAATGTCTGGGAAGATGGGGAAGTATGACACTTTCATTTAAGTGTCAAGGAGTTGGCTGGCGAAATTAATTAAAGGAAATTAATTAATTTTATTAAATCATGATAATAAGTATTTTATTAAAAATAAATTCATTTTGGGTGTCCAAGTATTTTTTGAGAACCGTGTATAAAATAAATATCAAGTGATTAAGTACGAAAAAGTTTGAGATCCGATCAGGGCTTGTTGACCTATAAATCTGTCACCAAAAAATAAACATCCGCACAACTGCAAAAAGCTGTCAAGACAGCCATCGGATTTCAAACTTTAAACAAAAAGATGTATTTTTAAAATAGCGGACAATTTGGGTTGGTGTCACCAAGTTTGGCACAAGGCCTTGAATCACTAAATCATTGGTCAGCTAGCCACGGGACTGCTCCTTGTGGCCCCTCCCAATGACTGTGGCTGATTGGCCAATTGTCTAAACCAATCAGGGGCAAACCGGGGGGATTGTTACGATGATAGCCATTGGTCGGCAGTCCCCATTGGCTGACCAATCAGAAACTGATTATTCGGGATTCGGGCCCATAAATGGAGGACACCCAAAGCGAAAAATTGAGTTGGTTCAGGAATTCGCCGCTAAAAGAACCAAATCCGTTGCCATTGCACTGCCTAATTGCAGTTAAAACTCCGCCAGTCAACTACTTTCACTCCCAGTTTGTGGTGTTTGACTAAAAATTATCTAAACAACTGTGTAAATAAACGTTTGTTACTGTTTATAACAAACGCCTTATTTTTGTCATTTTTAAAATTTGCTTGGCAACTTTTTCATCTCTCCAACACGAATTCCAACCTTCATCGACTGGACCTCAACCATCTTCTCTTTCCTCGGATCTGAAAGCAACGTGGGCGTGGAAAGAAACAGAGAAAGACCAGTCGACACATGTGGTAATCACGAAACCAGCGGCAAACTAGGTGTCGTGAAGCTATAGTACCACATAGATCCACAGGTCCCTACTAATCGCTTCAGCAGCCGCTTCTCTCTGACCGTCGCCATTCCCTGACTGTCGCTTACTCATATCTATTGACTCTCTGGGACCTTGCCTTTCCTCGTCTTCATAGGCAAACCGTTTTTGTGGGTTTCGCGCTAAAACAGACAAAGGAACCCTCTCACTGGCGCTCACCCACACCCACAAAACGAATGGCCACCATCGTGTCACAGAATTTTATATCACAAATATTTTCACTGTGAACCTCTGGATACAAAACATAAATAATGGAGTATTTATTCTCTTAGTTGTTTAACCTTTTGCAGCATTTTCGCAAACTCTCCAGTTTTTCAATCCTGCTCATGGCTACATCGAACTAGCTGAGCGAGAAATCAATTTATAAGCAGACCCCAATATAGGCTAGGTTTTATTCTTGTAAGTGTAAATTAAGTAAATTAGTTCTTTAATTAGAATGATTTTTAATATCTCATATTTTTAATTAAAAAAATATATAATATCTAACATTTTTAAAATTTATACACTGTTTATATTTAGCGACCGTAGTCGAAGGTGACCAGGAAGCTCCCCTTTCAATAGCTACTACACCAAGGTGTAGGGTAGGGTGCTACTCCTTTCCGTGGATTGCTCCACTTTACCCTTGATACATACCTCATATTGCTGACTGTTAAGCAAGGAGTTATCAAGGACCATTTTTTTAGTCTTTGGTATGACTCAACCTGAGATTGAAACCAGGTCTCACGAACTATTGGCGAACACTCCACATTAGGCCAATAACCCGGTCTAAGAGAAGTAAAACCGAGTTTAAATCATCTGTATCCTGCTTAGAAATTGACATTTTTGTAGCATATTGCTCATGTCTTTGGTATGACGTGACCTGGGATTGAACCCAGGTATCCTGGTTCATTGGCGCAAACTAATCCTATAAAAAAAATACGTTTTCCCTTATCCTACTCCTTCATCTGGGATTTCTTCCTCGGATTATATATATATAAAGAAAATGTTTTTTTTCAAAATTGTTCTGAAAGCAAATGAAACAGACTGAATGAAATGAATTAAAGAAAAAAAAAAAAAAAAAGAAAGATTTAGAAAAGAAAACTAAATGAATTATTTAGATTAGAAAACGAAAAGGTAACACTTAAAACAATAAAGGAAAATAAGTGAAAGAAAATTAAAAGTCGAGAAATCAAAGAGATATCAAAACGTAAACAATAAAAATTCTAACCTTTGAAAGATAAGAGGTAGAAAAGATTTTTAAAAAAGAGAATATGATCTGAGAATAATTTTTTTTTGTTCTTTGCGGACTTTTTGTCCTCACCTAGGTAGTTTTTTTTTTTTTTTTTTTTTTTGTGTTGTTTTCTTCTTTCTCTACATTTCGGCCAAATTTCACCTCTGGCCTTCTTTAGGCTATTGAAAAAAAAAAAAAAACTACCAAGATGAGGACAAAAAGTCCGCAATAAATAAGTAAAAAAAAAATTCTCAGATTAAGAAGCCTCATCTCAAAATGATTCCAATTAAAGACGATTATAAAGAATATGATATTCGGAAGAAAAAGTAAAAATGAAAAAAAAAACTTGATAAAGAATAAAGGACATCAAAGAACAACATCAGGGAAAATCAATTTGAACAGAAAAGAGAGAGGGGGTGTCCTCGTGGTGCAATGGTTAAAGCAATGGACTGCGGAATCGGGGTAAGCGAGTTCGTACTCCAGTCGCGCTATTACGTTCACTTCCGGGCAAATACCCTTGGGAATGGTATGAATCCCCTTATCCTCCCAGCTATGGGTTAAATAGTACAACTACTGTTCTTCTATGAGAATGGCTTTGGCATTAAATAACCTACAAAGATTGATATGCCATTAAACAAAGAAACCAAAACAGAAAAGAGAGAAGGAGAAATTTAAGACAAAAATAAAAGAGAATAGAAAAGAGGATTAAATAGGATTGAATGAAAGAAAGAAAAAAATTAAAAGAAAGAATGTATAATTAATTTAGGTAAGAAAAAAAATTGACATGCTACCAGTATACGTGGACCAATGGTAAAACATCAACAACTATTGAATTATAAAATCCACATGTATCACCGGTTTGCTGTTACACGTCACTTGAATAACCCATCTTTTTTTGACATTTTGTAAGCTTACAGACAGTTTGAGATTTCAGGGAATGTTTATGCATTGATAAATTTATAGCATGGCTTTATCTATCCTAACTATGATACGATTTAAATAAGCCCAGTATTTTGTTTAATAGCCACACCTTGTATAAGTGAGTGTACTTATATGCACATGAGAAGTGCTTAAGAATTCTTAGACCATGATAAAGATAAAGAAATACATGAGTGCATGGGTGCAGTGTGTTAAATTCTATCTTATGTAGACTGAATAGTATGGTTGGTTGGTTGGATTTTATGACAAATCAACGTTTGTAGGTTATTTGATGCCAAAACCATTTTTATGCAAATAGTCAATTCTATTTCAAACAATTCAGTTTAGCATGAGTCCACAGTTTAAGTGTTAAAAAACATCTCCACTTCAAGCCATTCAGTTTATTCAAACAGTTCTAATTCAACCAATTCAGTTTAGTATAAGAATAGATTTTTTTACACACTCAAATTTCAAAAGAGTTTTATATTAAAAAATTCTGTTTAGCATTAGTCCTGTTACATTGTCAAAAGCAGTTCGGACGATTCAGTTTAGTATAAGTACGCAGTTTAGTTCTTTTTAACCCATAGATAGGGCCCTATCAGGTGCTACCATTCCGGGCAAGAGTGGACCTGGGAACAAAGGCAATGAAGGAGTGCACTCCAACCGAGGAGGCAATACACTGAGTTAATGTCAAAACAGTTTTATTTCAGATAATTCGGTTTAGCATAAGTACAGAGTTTAGATGTCAAAACAGTTCTATACAGAGCAATCTAGTTTAAATACGCACTTTAACGTCAGAACAGTTTTACTTTAAACAATTAAATTTAGCATAAATATGCAGTTTAAATGCCCCCCCCCAAAAAAAAAGCAGTAAACTCAAACCACGGATTAGTTTTATTTAAGCCATAGATAGGACTCTTAACAGGTGCCACCACCCCAGGTCACAGTTTCAATCTAATAAATAATTCCATTTCAGACAATTCAGTTTAGCATAATCCTGCAGTTTAGTTCTATCTAACCCATAGATAGTGTCCTATCAAGTGCAACCATTCCGGGCCAGATGCGACCTAGATGCGACCAGATGGCATTACTGGAGCCTCATCATCAGATTATTTAGTGCCATAATCAGGACACTCGTTGGGGAAGTCTTACCTCTCTGCAGAAGCGCAGTCGGTGTATTCTACCGTCCCAGTCGACGAACAGCAAAAAATGACATTCATCAGTTCTTGGCGTCATGGAAAGCTCTTACCAGGTGCGATGTCAGGTAGGGAAAGATGGCAAGTGAGAGTCAAAGGAATCCGTACTGTCGGCACGCCTTGATGATGAAGCTTTTATTCTCTGGGTTAAAATGTGAGCTTTTCAGCACCGTCTTATAAGTATACTTCCCGCCTTACACTCATACAATGAAAGGAAGTCAGTTTAAGAAAAATGATAGTCAGAAAACCAAAGACAAACCAAAACATAAACAATTAAAAATTTTAATTTTCCAAAGTAGAAAGAAAATGGTAAAATCAAGAAAGAAAGAAAGAAAGAAAGAAAGAAAGGCATATTTAGGAGAAAGACAGAAAAAATATTTAGAAGAAAGAAAGAAAGATATTTAGGAGAAAGAAAGAAAGAAGTATTTGGAAGAAAGAAAGAAAGAAAGAAAGAAAGAAAGAAAGAAAGAAAGAAAGAAAGAGAGTGAACTATTCAGAAGAAAGAATGACAAAAAAATATTTAGAAAAAAAAAGAATATTTAAATGAAAGAAAGAAAGAAAGAAAGAAAGAAATATTCAGTTGAAAGAAAGAAAGAAAGAAAGATAGAAAGGAAGAAAGAAACAGTGAAATATTTAGATGAAAGAAAGAAAGAAAGAAAGAAAGAAATATTCAGTTGAAAGAAAGAAAGAAAGAAAGGAAGAAAGAAACCGTTAAATATTTAGATGAAAGAAAGAAAGAAAGAAATATTCAGTTGAAAGAAAGAAAGAAAGAAAGGAAGAAAGAAACGGTAAAATATTTAGATGAAAGAAAGAAAGAAAGAAAGAAAGAAAGAATGAAATATTCAGTTGAAAGAAAGAAAGAAAGAAAGAAAGAAAGAAAGAAAGAAAGAAAGTCTTCCTGAGTAGAGTTACATGTGGTTGCTCAGTTGCAAAGAAACTGCCACACGAGTTACATTTGTTTCTTCTATTCATCACTCAATATACTGAAACTCGTGATAAATGAAAACTTACGAAAGGGCTGAATAAAATAATCATGAATTTATAAGAGTGATCGGCAGATTATAAAGCCCGAATCACATAGCCTTGACAATCTTCTCGTAAATCTTTCGGACATGGATCAACAATTCACCACAAATTCTCAGGATATAGCAGCTTATTTATGGGTCAAAACCTGTGGTTACTATCGTTACACACGGCAATAAAACCGCATGAAAAATAGACCAAAATCAGACGAGTGTCACACACACATATACAAATAATGAAACAAGGAAAAAATGTATCCATTATACACACATGGAAAAAATAGGTGGCTAAGTAAATAGTATCGAAATTAATATAAACATTAATATTTCCCGTACAAAAATTAATTACATTCAAAATGGCACATAAAACTTATTTATCGAACTTGACAAGAAATGAAAATAAATAAAATAAAATAAATAAAAAAGTTAAATTAACATAATTATAACTGACGGATGAATTTTGAAAATAAAATAAATAGGTAAATAAAAAAACGGAAATTCAATAAAACGAGGAGGTAACTCCTTAATCTCTTCCCCCTCCCCACCACGTGTCTATTCTGTTTTATTTATCCATTGGATCTGAAGAAGTCCTGTTATATTTTTCTTCGTGTTTTTGGTTTACACCAGAAACGCAAAACAGGATGGAAATAAATTTATAATCCTAAAATAACCGGTCTTTGTTTTTTTCTTTAAAGAAAGTATATATATATATATATATATCATACTCACACAGACATATATATATATATGTATATATATATATATATATATATGCATATCAAACTCACACATCAGGTATATATATATATATATATATATATATATATATATATATATATATATATATATATATATATATATATATATATATATAAACGGATGTATGTAAACAATAGTAATTGTGATTCATAACCGTTTAAAATTTACTTCGCAGTTAATGTCTCCTCATGGCTGAATGTTTAGAAGCTTTGGCTTGGCGTTTGAGACAACCGGGTTTCGATCTCAGCTACGGGAAGATACTGTCTAGCCACACTGATGAGTTCTGATAGAACGATACAGATCTGTCAGTGGATGACTATATATATCAAACTCACACATCAGATATATATATATATATATTACAGTCATAACGTAGATCAGTAACCTTTGTAAAAACAAAGTTTCATATCTATTAATAGATCTATTAGTAAAGTAAAAACGTATTTCATGTGACTAGCAATTCATTCAGTTGTCTTCTCTGAAGTGGGAAAATTTTAGCTGCAAGTCCATTTTTGCTTAATATATATATAGTTTTTAGCATAAAATAACCCTAGACGAGATTTCATGTCGTTATAACCAACTAATCAATCCATCCCACTCCATGTGGGCCGGTAGAAAGCCCGGTAGCTACATTTTAATTCGAGGGAGAGCTTACTGATACTGTTCCTTGATCCTATTTGAAGACAGACGAAAATAACCCCCCAAAACTAGCATTGTTCATTGGTCCACTCTGACTTACATTTGAAAGAAAGATTCAAACTCACCCGGTCAGCGAGATTTATATTTCACCCTGCACTGAAGCAAGCCTCCCCTCCCCGCAAAGGACTTTTCTGAGTATGACACTAAATGTACTCTGATGGTGAGGTTCCAGTTCTGGAGATTTCTGGTGCTAGAAAGTTGCTCTTCATTGCCGTAAATCCCACGTCCACTATACCTCAGATTAGTAGTTCCTAATAAGTACTCATTTCTGTGTTAAATATATATACTGGAACAATTTTTCCTATATTCTTGGACCGTGTGCCAAAAACAAAACCTAACTTTTAAGAATCAATTATATAAGACTATGCATATAAAATTACAATGAACACGATTTTATAACATTTATGTGTTAAATAACCCTTTACGTGTTGACACGCCATTACAAAAAGTGAATGAATCAGTAAAAGTTTCGAACGTTTGGTGTAGCACCATCTTCCACTATTTTGCGTCAGAGTCAGTTTAGTCAAAATTAAACATATATATATTCATTTTATTTTACTTGCATAGAGCGGTCATTGCATAAAATAAAACTATGAAATTACGCCAATATATTTACTGTTAAGAAAAGTGTCTTTACAATCGAATGGACTGTTTATTTTATTTCATTTTATTTTATTATACAATAAAATGTTGTTGTAGTTGTTGTTGTTTTTGTTATAGTTGTTACAGTCCAAACCTTCTTATTGCAACTGAAGCCTCAAAATAAAAGTGTAAATATAACTGCATAAATACGAGGCCACAAAGAGGCAAGCGGGATGAAGAAAGATAAAATGAGAGTGACGGAAAAAAATGAATCAAAATAAAACAAATAATGTCTAACTGCAGAAAAATGGCTGATGTAAAACTATCAATCACGGATCCTGCAAATATTCGAAGAAAAATAACATTTGTTGCGACATTTTGGGAGTGTATAGAAAGAAACAAAAAGTTACGAGAAACAAAGACAAGCTAAGGTAACTCGAAAAAAAACAAAACAAAAAAAATCAACAGCAAAAATAAAGGTTCTTTGTCTAGCTTGTCGAAGAATAAGGAAAAAAAATTAAATTCTACAAAAATATCCAAGTTCTAGAAGACACCTTATCTTTGGTTATTATTTGATATATTCGTTCTCCGTAGAAAATTGTCAGGGAAAAAACGAGAAGAAAGATTGATAAATATGGCTAAAAAAACATGGAAGCCGAGAAAAGGTCCTTTTGAGGTAGTGGAGAGACGATATCATTTTTTTTCTCGGAAGAATGATTAGAAGAAGAGAAATAATGCAGCTTTGGGAATGGGTTAAAATGAAGCAGTAAGAATACATAAAAAAGCGTCTATCTCTCTTTCTACTCCCCACCCCCAGTCTAAAAAGCAGGAAGTAAGAGTCTGTGTACAATATTTACTGCATAACAAAAATACCGTTTTGTTTTGCAAACAAGTCGAATTTTGTCGCTTCATAAATACAATTTGCCTGAACGGCATCAATTGGCTTGCAAATGGAGAAAGTGCTATGGAGTCAATAAAATACATTTATTGTCGCTTGAAAAGCTGTCTGGCAATTTATCTCAACAGAAGAAGGACTGATATCCAGTGGCAATACAAACTGGTCAATGATCTATGGAAACTGAAGTACGTTTTACACAAGTACATAAGGCAATGTAGAGTGATATTCAGATGATAATATTCTAAATCTTGTGCCATAATCGCTCGTATTAGAGGGAAAATTCAAATAATAGATTAAAAACGAGTAAATAAAGGAAACTAAATAAAAAAAAATAATAGCACCATAATACACAGGGGCAAACATGAAGAAAAATAACAGAAACTAAGTAACGTCAGAAATAGAAAGAATGGCAAGTTTTAAACAGCATGGCATACACAGAAATAAACAAAAGTTTATTTTTTGCTTTATGTATTTGGTATGGGTGTGACTCCGTGGCGTAGTGGCTAAAGTGCTAGACTGTTACATCGTACTAAGTGAGTTCGATACGCAGTTCACTTTCGAACTAATATGATTGGGAAAGGAAATGAAAACTATTTTCTCAGCTAATGGTTAAATAGTACCACTACTGTTCTTCTGTGAGGATGTTTTTGTCATTAAATAACTCATGACGGTTGATACGCCTTAAGCGAAGAAACTAAACCTTATTACATATTTCATTTATATGATAAAAGATACATATTTACCCGCTCAAGGACACACGCATACATATATATGTATATGATAATTTGAATATTTTGTGTGTGTGTGTGGATGTTTGAGTACACCTACATTTGTTTGATCACACTCAGAACAAAGTGTTTCATGTAAACACGAGGAATACCCCTCTAAAAAAAGATAGAATGTAGAACCCGGACTGGACATAGTGGCACGAATTGACATTATTGAAAAACACCTACCGTGGTTCAAGAGTTATTTATGTGTGATATTGGGTATACAAGTACGTACATACATAACACAACACACTATAGGTCCCGGACCTGACATATACATGACAAAAAGTCGATATATTTTTTTATAAAGTACTACCTTCAAATGACATGTGTCAAAATTTCAGCCCAATCGGATTATTAGTTTACAAATTACAGTTATTTCATTGAAGCCACTTTTGCAAATTTTCACAACAATGGACAAATCTGAATTTCGTGTCTCGATTAAGCATTGTTTTCTGAATATTACTGTTCAAGCAAAGCAATGGCTTGATAAGTGTTAATAGGACTCTGTTCCATCATAAGCAACGGTTAAGAGGTAGTATGCTGACTTAAAACGTGGTTGAACTGATATAAATGATGCTGATCGCTCAGGTTGGCCAAATTTTGCAGTTATCCTGGAACCCCCCCCAAAAAAAAAACAAACAAAAAAAACCCTCCATAAACTTGATATGGCCGATCATAAATTGAAATTTCATGAGATAGCAGAGGAGCTGACGATATCAGAAGGCACTGTATTCACCATTTTGCATGAAATTTGTCAATGAGAAACCTGTGTTCAAAGTGGGTACCGCATTTGCTCAGAGTCGACCAAAAACAAGTTGTTTTATTAGTTGGGCCTGGGACTCATTCAGTGATGTATTAATTATTCTTATTTTTAAAGCTATAACCTCCAAGAAATACGACCCTAGGAAGAAAACTGTAGATTTTGTAAAAGCTAATGAGGATTCACATTCGTTGCAAGAAAATGTTTGTCTTACTTTTCACAGCTTGAGACTATTAATTGACAGAGAATCTGACACCTTCATAAATTAATGTCTGTGCCAAAAATTTTTAAAAGAAAAAAAAAAAAACAACTGTAATAAAAGATAAACATGTTAAATGCTATAAACGTAAAATTAGCAACCATAATCGACATGATGGCTCCCCCTTTCGTTAGCTACTACACCAATATGCAGGGGAGGGCACGACTCTTTTTCCTGGATTGCTCCGCTCTACTCTTGATACTTACCTTATAATACTGAGTGTTCAGCAAGATGGCATCAAATACCATTTTTTGAGTCTTTGATATGACTCGACCTGGGAACGAACACCGGTGTCCAGGCCCATTGACGATCACTCCACTAGGTCATACATAAACGGTATTGATTATAATTGAATTATTGTCCAGTTCAGGTAAAGATTCTTTCGTATCTACAGCGAACTGATCAAGGTAGATACAGCTATCTTTGACTTCATCGTAGAAATAAAAAAAAAAATTAAATAAACAAGAACAAACTAAAAATGAATAACTACACCAAAGTTTTCAGTTTGATGAGAACGAGAATATAGAAGATATTTTACAATCTTACCGCAGAATTTGATTGATTGATTGAAAGGCCGCCTTAGATATGTGACATGTGTTTCAAGAATATATTTAATTGCCAAAGCTTTCAAAATAAAACTTGGGTGAATGGACAGAAAAATGAATGAAATATGATTCCTTGGAGTACGTCAATATTTGATTTGTAAAAAAAGATAAAATAAATATATTTTCCGGTAAATTTATAGCAAATCCAGGATATTTTTATACTATATATTTCATTCATATTTTTGCTGCGTTAACATTATGGTATACAAGACACAGAAATTAAAAACATCACGTGGGTGTATGACATTAAATGTGCATATCATGACAGTTGTAGAAAATTAGAACGTCAATAGCTATCTCGTATTAGGGTTTTGTCGGAAGCTAAACGATTTTAGGAAACAATAAGAATTAACAAAAACAAAAAATCGAAGCAAATAAAAACAAAACCCAAACCAAAAACAAAAACAAAAGAAAATAAAAGTAGCAGAAAAAATTGTGGTGTATGCAGGCTAAAACCTCCAACTGGATTTTCTTTTTTTTTTTTTTTTTTTTTTTTTCATCATACAACGTGTGGAAGCACGTGCGATACCCTAGCCTCATCAGCCGCCATCCAGGGTGATAACACAGTTTCGGTAGCTTAAGGCGGTACTGCCACTCCTGGCGCTACTGAGCAGCTTTTGCCACCGGATAGGGTATTTAAAAAAAAAAACCTATGTATACGTAAGATCAACTAAAAGTGGACATTACATTAGACGTTCGTTCATCTTCATTTTGGTGCAGTTTGTGATTTAAAAAAGCGTTTACTTATGGCCGTTAGATGTCATAGCAACCGTTTCTTGATTTTGCGTAATTACACGAGAATGGTGGTTACACGTGTATAACATTCGTGTTGAAATCCTTTCTATATCCGTTATCTTTTCGATTCGTTTTCTTTCATTTATGCATTACTGCCCAAAAGATTATAGGTCTGCAGTAAGAAGTCATAGAACAAGATTTTGTGTTGTGCAATCGTCGTATTCTCAGTGAATAAGCATCTCATTTCGTTTGAAACTTAACATAAATCCTTTGATATAACATAATTTACAAACATTTTTGTTGTTTTAAAATTATGGTTGGTAGGCTACAAAAAATGAATGTAGATGCCTGACAATAAATCTACAGATTATGAATTTTGCATAAAATTAAGATCATGAAGAGCTACCCTCGAACATCAACCTCATACGAAACTAAGCTTCTTAAAGATAAAAAAAAAAAACAGAACAGAACAGAACAGGCGAGTGCCCCGGGGCCTGTTCTGGACTTCGGTCCGGAGCGTGGCCCTGGAAAAGGAACAATGGCAGACTTGGGGCCTTTAATTAGGCACCTAGTTTCGACTAGGCTACCTTCGGGTGGGCGAGCTGCATTTTTGTCTCCTTTGTCCCCCTTGTACGGCACTAGACCATGCGTCTAGTTTAAGCCGTTTACTGGCATACGTGCCCGGACCCACATTTGGGTTCGTGAAACCGCTTGCCTCATCAGGCTCACATTGCACTAAGTGAGCCGATGAGCAGCACTGACAAGCAGGGTTCGAGTCTCGGCTCCTTCCCGACCTTCCCCTCCCCTTTATCCCCACTTTAATTGGCCTTCGGGCTTTTGACCTTGTGTCAAGTCGTGTCTGGTGGGAGGCAGCGACAAATACTACAGGACAGAACAGAACAAACAAAAAATACAACAAAAATCACCCAAACTCTGTCCAGCTCGTAACTATCTATTGACTTATTCAGTCTGCTGTAAGCGGTTATTAAATAAAATCCTATAGTAATTTACAAAGCTTTTTGCATAAATTTGGCACAAGATCAAATAAATGGAGTATCCGTTGAGACTTTAAATCTCTCGTGAATGCATGCTAGTCTAGTTTAGTAACTATTACCCCACCTGAGGTGCCCTTTACAAGATCTTATATAGTGTGGGAGAGACGGTCGCATTCAAAATAATTATTTTAAAGATTTTGCTTGAAACATGGAAATTTACCCTTTCATTTCATATATCATATTTATAGTATTGTTGCTTTAAAATCATGGTCACAAGAAATTAGAAGGAAAGTCTTGTGGGCACCTAACAATAGTACCTCTGATCCTGTCTCCTGTACCAAATTAGACCATCAATAACTACTCTTGATTTATGGTCTTTTACGAGACAAAACTATTTTAAGACAAAACTCAAAATAAAAAAGGGGTCTATCTGCACAGTAAATATAAACTGAATCATTTGATCTGCACTGACAAATCATTAAACTAGATTCTGTGCAGTGTCGTATTAATAGCAAAATTAAATAAAGATTTTATTTGAAACTTTGACATTAATCGTTTGATATTATGAATTTAATTGGAATTTTTGTTGCTTTGAAATTATAGTTCGTGAACCACAGAAAAAAAGATCTGCACGTGATGGCCTGTCAATAGTTCAGCAGATTATGACAACTGTATGGAATCTGATTGTCAATCACTACCCAACAAGTATATCTTGCTTGAAACAAATATATTTTAAGAAGACAAAGGAAAAAAGAAAAAAAATGAGGTGTGCTTGGACCAAAACCAACTTGCAGAGTCATTAAACAAGATTCTATATCGTATAGCTTACACATTTGCAGCAAATATATATCAGATTTGGTTTGAAACTTTAATATAATATATTTTATTCATGTTTTTTACTGGTTCAAAATTATGTCGCTTGATCACAAAAAAAGAAAAAAAAACATGTAAAAACGTGTGGGCGCCTGATAAAGATCATGTCAACTTTAAATTAGACCGTCAATAGCTACCCAAGATTTAGTCCGAAACTAAGCTGTATTTGTAAAAAAAAAAACGAATTTCGTTCGGATAGTAATTACCTACTGGTTTATTTGATCTGCACTGAGAAGTTATTAAACAAAATTCTGTATCATGAAGTAGTCGTATTCATAGCAAATATACAAAACAATTTTGTCGGAAACCTAAACTTTTATTAATTAAGTAATAATAAGTCGTGTGAGAATAATCGAAATATGGATAGGATTCGGTATAGCTGCTTCAAAATTGGCAGGAATCTCTTGAAAGCAATTTAGGTTTTGTTTAGTCCTTGCGACAATTAGAAGGTCCGAGGATGCTACACACTGCCTGGAAAATATCTCACCATTAGGAATATCTTCCCAGCCAATCCTTTTCGTCCCGTGCAGAAAGTCTGGATAAAAATTGCATCAACCAAATCTGCCAGCTTTAATTATCGTCCAGATGAAAAACCATGCTACCAAATATGTCAAGTGAAAACAATCTTGTGACTAAGTTTAGTTTAGTCTGATACCAGACAGCAATCCAGCAACAGTCAATGAATATACTTTTTGATATCCATTTGCTTGTAAAAGGATTTTGATATGGATTATGCGAATCACCCCACGAGACACCAACTGTACGGCCACCTGCCCCCTATCACGAAATCTATTCAAGTTAGGCGAACCAGACATGCTGGACATTGCTGGAGAAGCAGAGATGAACTCATAAGAGATGTACTCTTATGGATCCCCACACACGGCCGCGCAAAAGCAGGACGACCAGCACGAACGTACATTCAGCAGCTGTGTGAGGATACAGGATGTTGTCCTGAAGACCTGCCTAGGGCGATGGACGATAGGGAGGAGTGGCGAGAGAGGGTCAGGGATATCCGTGCTGCCAGCACGATATGATGATGATGATGATGCGTAGAATGATACCCTAATTTCATCTGTTTATACTTTATTTTATATTATTTGGTACTTTAAAGAACTGTTTATATATTACAATATAATTTAGGCTTCTGTTTGCTAGAAATCATTTTATCAAAACATTGCTATACTCTATTATTTTTGTCTGGCAAAAATTATGGAATTAGCACTCTTAAATGTTTATTGCTTATTGTTTATTTGGGTTTATGGCATATCAACCTTTGCAGGTTACTTAATGCCAAATCCATTCTTATACAAATAGACAGTTCTTTTTGAAACAATTCAGTTGAGCATCCGTAAATAGTTTGATTTTCAAACTGTTCTATTTCAAGCAATTTAGTTTAGCATAAGTATGCAATTAAAATGTTAAAACAGTTCCATTTTATACAATTCAGTTTAGCATGAATACGTAGTTTAAATGCAAAAACAGTCCCCTCTCCACCAGCACAGTCTAGTTCTACTTGACCCATAGATAAGACCCTATCAGGTCCTGCTACTCCGAGTCAGAGTGAACCTGGGAGCGATTGCCATGAAGGGGTACTCCGCATTTCCCAAAGCTCCAGCATTACTGGAATCTCACTATCAGACTGTTTAGTTTGTTATCCAGGAGAGAGAAGCTGAGAAGCTGTCCGCGAATTCTCCAGCATCAGCTGACTGGGCAACACACTTAAATAATGCTCTCTTATACAATACCAGATTAGACGCATAACATCTTTCCTTTCATAAACGAATAACATATTTCCTTTAATAGATAAACCTCAGGCCTTTATAGAATATTCCTAAACAAACTAGAATTGATTAATTATATTAATGCTATGTTTTCCAACTCATGAAGAAAATATGCAATAAACACTTTGGAATTATTAAAAAACAAAACAAAACAAAAAAAAAAGACGAAGAATTAATACTTAGTTATCCTCCTCCATTTTTAATGACAACCTTATTTCTTCCGGGCATGTTTTTCATTAATTAAAAACATGAATATCAAATAGCTTATAACTTACCTGAATGGCAGTTTATAGATTTTTCTTGCTGAATGCAGTCTTCACATGTACCGATTTAAAAAAAAATTCAACCAGTAATTTTCAATTCGATGTTGATCCTGGCTGTTCGCTGGCCATGTTAATTATTTTACATATCTTTCCTGAAGGAAAACTTTAATATCCTGGCCTCTGTTGTAGAATACACTGACTGCTTCTCTGCAGAGGTGAAAGACTCACACGCAACGAGTATCCCGCATATGACACTAAACAATCTGATGGTAAGGTTTCAGTAATGCTGGAGCTTTGGGGAATGTGGAAACCCTTTCATTGCATAGCTCTCAGGTCCACTCTGACCGGGTGTGGTATCACCTGATGAATTCATATCTATGGGTCAAATAGACCTAAACTGTTTACTAATGGTAACTGAATTGTTTGAAATAAAACTGTTTTAATATTTAGTTGTTTGTAACCTAAAAAAACTATTCTTATACTAAATTATATTTTTGGAAATTTAATTCAGCATTGAAAACGGGTTGATACGCTGTAAAAAAAACAAAACAAAAAAAACAGCCCCGTAAATCCTTGGCTCTGAGACAAGATCAATTATTGTACTGAAAAACTACTTCATAATCTGCCAACCACTTTTGTAACGATGAAATGTGAAAATTATCCATTATTTCAATGTACCCATCAGGAATAATTTTTGAGGTAACGATTGCTATCTGCCTTGGTTTTTTAAGTGAGAAGCCACAACCTTTCATAAATAAGTTGGAAAATGTATTTGTTTCATTCAGGCAGATTTTATTTGTTTCCTTCGAACGTTAGCAGAAAGAAATCTCAGGCTAATCACTTTTCCCCATGTGTATTACCGATTCATGAAAAACATATTCTGACAATGGTAATTACATAAATTTTAACCAGAGATAGTAAAAATATATAATGGTTGGAACTGAGTTGAAAATGGTCGTCAAAATATAAACATTCACTTGGTTTGTACCTATAATAATTGAAGAGAATGCGAGTTATCTTTCTTTTTTGTCTTAAGTTCTCCGTTATTTCCCAGCGACCCAACTAAGATTTGCAAAAGATTGTAGGTCAACGTAGCTTGATAAAATAATATTTTTTACGGTAAGTCATCATCATCATCATCATGTCACGCTGTTTGAATAGATCTCCCAGACCCTCTCTCGCTACTTTTCTCAATCATCCATCGCTCCCAGATCTTCTTCAAGGCTATAACCTGTATTGGCACAGAGCTCTTGTATATATTTTCTATCTGGTTGTCCTGCCCTTGCTCGTTCATGTGGGGGAGTCCACAGGAGTATGTCACATGAGTTCGTCCTTATTTCTCCAGCAGTTTTCCCATGTCTGGTTCATCTAACTTTGATAGTTTACGGGATGGGTGGTAGGTGGGCGTAAAGCTGCTGTTTTATGGAGTGTTGTCTTCAGGACTTGTTCAATATTGCTTGCAGCATTCTTGTGTAATTGCCGTCAAGCTTTTTCTCCATACGTCCATGGAGTGTATCCGTAAATCAGTATCCACACGATCGCTGCTTGGAAAAAAATGTTTTTCTACAAGGATGATTTAGCATTAAATAATTCACGAGGGTTTTAATGTCATTCAATAAGGACCGCAAACTAAATCAATATTCACCTGTTGTCCTGAGATTTCTTGCCATACATCTGTGTGTCAATCAATTTCTACTTTATCACCCAACTACTTTTTCTGTTAAATTACAATTAACAGAACAATATTAAAAATTTAACACTATGTCAACCCGTCTAGGGTTATTTTATGCTCAGGAGTTAGGGAATCACATTTATTGTAAGTTTTTATGGAAATCAGACCTAACCGATAAAATGAAACGCAGTTTCTTCCAGGCAGCGGTCACATCGATACTGCTATATGGACGCTTAAAAAAACGTCTGGAAAAGAAGCTAGACGGCAATTACACTAGAATGCTACGTGCAATCTTAAACAAGACACCAACTGTTCGGCCACCTGCCCCCTATCACGAAAACTATTCAAGTTAGACGAACCAGACATGCAGGACACTGCTGGAGAAGCAGGGACGAACTCATAAGAGATGTACTCTTATGGACCCCCACACATGGCCGTGCAAAATTAGGACGACCAGCACGAACATACATTCAGCAGCTATGTGAGGATACGGGATGTTGTCCTGAAGACCTACCTAGGGCGATGAACAATAGGGAGGAGTGGCGAGAGAGGGTCAGGGATATCCGTGCTACCAGCGCGATATGATGATGATAATATATATATTGAAGGTTTGTTATCCCTAAATGAAAAATATTTTTAAAAAATTACCACTGTATATAATAATAAAATCCTCAATACTAATAACAACAGCGAACCTGTGCTTTGTTACAAGTTTTGGATTTTCTTGTTCAATCTTATTAACGAGAGTTCCTATCATAGTTTTGGTTGTGTTGTTAAGATGCTGAATAGATCGTAGCAATATTGAGGGATATAATTGAAGAGAATATAAATAAGGGTTTCCCCCACAATTTCAGTGGGGTGTCTTCGTGGTGTAATGGTTAAAGCGATGGACTGCAGAATCGTAGTACGCGAGTTCGTACTCCATTCGCGCTATTACGTTCACTTTCGGGCAAATACCCTTGGGAAAGGTGTGAACCCCCTTATCCTCCCAGCTATGGGTTAAATAGTACCACTACTGTTCTTCTAGGAGGATAGCATTGGCATTAAATAACCTACGAAGGTTGATATGCCATTAAACATAGAAAACAAACCAAACCAAACAATTTCAGTTCCACAACGGTGGAGTATTGTGTATTTATATCTCTCCTCCTCCGTTCTTTTTTGCTGACCTCATCTAACGATTGTAGCTTTGATAGTTATTTGAAACACAAAGTAATGTTTCAAGGAAGGTTAGGTGGACCTCGATTATGTATTTTTATATTTTGAAGTATTGTTTTTGTGTACGCTTCTTATTTAAATTTGTTAAAAACGGCACGGCCTTTTTATGGAAATAACGCTATTAACTCAGAAAATACGATAAAAACATTGTGCATTTACACCCAAGGCCGTTGACATAGAAACGTTCAAAAATAAACATATTTTTACTATATTTCTGTACATATACAAATGCTTTCAAGTATTTTGTTTGATTAGAGATGGTCAGAATCAGATGAATTAACAAATTCATGACACCGACCGACCCCAAAACTGATTTTCATCATTCAGTGTTTCTGGATTTTAGTTTTCATTGCAATATTCTTAATGTTTCGGCCGATGAGGCTACCTCCCTTTTTCAGGTGTTTCTTCTCGAACTTAGGGAACCTACACGTAACTTCGAACCTCATTCTTTATTTAATCCACGGGGGAAGGGAGTCGTTTACTCTAATTCCGTTAACCCTAAACAGGTACAAGGTTTAAGTATACCTGCAATATTGCTTGCTGTGATGACTGAACCTGCAAATGATAGTCACTTATAGGCTTAGGTAGCCAATGACCATAACCGTTAGGCCACGTGTTCTGTTGGGAAGTTTATAGTGAATTTTGGGGAGTTATAAACTAAATGTTCTTACATCACTATTAATTACTACTATTACGTATGATCTTTTTTCACCTGAGCTCATATTACGATTTTTCTAACTTTTATGATAATTGGTTCCCATAGTGTATTAATCTCTCTACCTGGTAAAGTCAACAGGTCACAGTAGCCTAACATGTGCTGATTCCTTAAGGTGTTTAATTCTCCAATATTCTTCTGTATCAATTATTTTCACTTCATTCAATATATCTTGGCTCCAGAGATCGACTAGAAACACTTGAAGATGCCCGGAGGACTGATCGGATGAAACGTTGTGAATATGGAAATAAAGATGAAAACAAGAGTCCGAAAACTCTGAATGATAAAAATCATAAAACTTCGTCTCAGAAATTCTGACAACTAAAACCTGATTTGTTTTTAAAATTCTATTGTCGTCATAAGTCATCTCAAAAAGTATTTCAATTTTTAGTCTAAATCGCATTAATAATAATATAAAATTCATCTCCACATTTTAGAAGTAAATAAAAACAATTACAAGTTTCCTCTACTATTCATCATTCGGCCATTATGCTCAAAACTTTGTATGAGTTTCAATTAACTGTTAAAAATCCTCGTTGATTGGACTTAGTAAGATGACCTTTCCTGAGTTAAATACGTACTTTTGTTATATCTGTGT
>OY757904.1:63711202-63721202 GCA_963585895.1 Sepioteuthis lessoniana
ATGTAGCCGACACTAAATAGAATTAATTTTCAAACCAGTGATAATGTACTTAAATGTCTTTAGCTACTGACGCTAATTATAGAAACCCATTTAAAAGCAAACGCCATAATCTTCAACGGTAAAGACGCTCTTACATAGTAGTAATATGCAAAAAACAAAAGTTACATCACTTTTGTAATAGATCATCCCCTTTGATGGCCCAAAGTCGGACAGAAAATACTAGGGATACATACAACTATGGACAATACATAAATCATTTCCCCCTGAATACGATAAACGTAATACGGGAATTCTAATAGATCCAGAAGAAAATATATAGGCATAAAATGTCTATTATGTTTAATGAAATTTGTATTAACGAAGAAATGCTGCCAAAATATACATATTTTAAACTCCATGATCCTGCAGCTCATAAATATAACAGCACTTTGGAATACAGACGTGATCTCGTGAAGAGATAAATTACACTCTGTGTAATAGATCCTTCCCTGATGATGGCCCAAAGTAAGGCAGAAAGTACTTGGGATACATACAACTATGGACAATACATAAATCAATTCCCCCCGAATACGATAAAAGTAATACGGGAATTCGAACAGATCCAGAAGAAAATATGTAAAAATAAAATGTCTGTTATGTTTAATGAAATTTGTATTAACGAAGAAATGCTGCCAATATATATATATATATATATATATATATATATATATATATATATATATATATATATATATATATATATATATAAATTGGTATGGTTTGGTTTCTTTGTTTAATGGCTTATCAACTTTCGTGGTTATTGGATGCCAAAGTCATCGTAGTAAATGAACAAAAATGGTACGATTTAACACATATCTTGAGGGATGAGGGGAGACATAGCTTTTCCAAATATATTAGATAATGATGGTTAAAGCTTGACTGGAGTTTAACTTGTTTGCAACGATGTCGAAGTTCGGTACGTTAACAACGACGTCACGGAGACTTATAAAAAAATATGAAAATACTGTTATATGCAACGTAAAATTAATGTTTAACAAAAAACATAAGAACATTTTTGAGCAGAATAATTTTATTTCGTTTGAAATAGTGTTCTATTTCCTCATGTTGTTTTCACACATTCCGTGTAGTACAAACAATGATGTTACGCGTAGATTCTCGTTTTTCAGACATTTAATCGAAATATCTTTTTAATAAGTATCAAATAGATATAAAATTGTAGCCGAAGGCAAATAAGCAGTAAACAGAAGTTCTATCTCAGCTGCTTATTATTCTGTTTTGCTTACCATTCTTTAGTGATGATTGTTAGACTTAGAAATTGACTCTTAAGAAAGACTGTCATTATTAATTTATGACTTGAATTTCTTTCATCGAAGTTCAAGGCGTTTTTCATGAAATCATTTAAATAAGTATCAAATAGATATAAAATTGAAGCCGAAGGCAAGTAACCCGTAAACTGAAGTTCTTTCTCAGTAGATTAATATTCTGTTTTACTTATCACACTTTAGTGGTGATTACGAGACTTAAATATTTGACTTTAAGGAAAAATTGTCAATATTAATTCTTGACTAGAATTTCTTTCATCTGAATTCCATTCATTTTTTCGAAAACATTCAGGTTGGCATTTAACGACCATTAGAATCTAAAAAGATATACTTCATATAAAAGGCGATTGAAATTAAGTGGAAAGAGATTGTGTCAGACAATAATTTCCGGTTGTTTTTTTAAACTAAGGTGTCTTTCACACGGTCAACATAAAGGATAAACGAGTGATATTTTTTCTGTCATGTTTGCTTTGTTCTAGTAGAAGAATGAAATAATTGTTATTTACAGTATCACAATATTTCTGCTCAATCTATTTCCTCATATCAAAATATACCTATAGAATGTGCTGTTTTAAAACTTGATACAATTGAATAGAACTGAAAAAAACAAAACAGTCCGAAGCAAAGATACTAAATAACGCGTAGCAAGGATGACGAGAAGGCTCATTCTTTCTAATGGTTATTAGTTCGACATTTTCCGACTAAATCCGGAATATGTTGACGTAATACAAAGCACGGAACCCATGAAAACTTTTGAATCGTATAGTTTTCTAACTCGATCTTGCCATCGCCCATCTTCAACATTGACAGTTATGTAATTTGGATATTTAGACATTGGTTACCTTTGTTATTTATTTAGCTGTAAATAAGCAAACAACAGATACCATTCTTTTATTTAATAGATGAACATTTTGGATTCATAGAATATATGTAAAACAAATGAGATTAACATATTTAATGTAATCGTATGCATTTTCCAATCCCTGAAGAGGAAAATATGGAATACTTGATTTGATAAAAGAATTAAAGAATTCTTTGGAAAAAATGAATTGATTCTTAGTTTCCTGTCTTCGTGCTTTTATGACTACCTCATTTCCTTCAGGCTTGGATGTCATTAATTTAAAGAATATTGTAATCAAAGTGGTTCAAACTTTCCCGAGTGGTAGGTAATAAATCTTTTTTGGTGAATGAATTTTTTTCTTTGTCTACTTAAAAAAATCTAACTCCAATTCCGAGCCGAATTTAGATCCCCACTGTTCAAAGCAATGTCCTTGATTTAATATTGATTTTCTTAAGAACAGGTTTAATTCCCTTGGCATTATTGTCCCGAAAAATTACTCAACCACTAAACCAATTTTCTATCGAAGGATTGTGAAAATTATCCAGGAATCCAATATATACATGTTCGTTGTGTGCTGAAGCAATACTAGCTATTTACCCCGGTCTTTTAAATGGTATTTATCCCCATATTATGAAGGAATCGGGAAATTTACTTAGGTTCTCCAGTCATCTGAATATGTTTCTTTTGAATGGCACCAGATAAAAGTTTCAGTATCATCGCTTTGGCCAATGTAGATTCTCGATTCATTATTGAATATCACTTTCATCTGAATATCACTTTCATCATTGCATGTAGAGAATTTCATTGTCTGTACGCCATGATAGTTTCTTTTTAACCCAGTTTAACCTCAATTTATTTTGTTTGTGTGTAAGTGAAGGTTTTCGTTTGGTTTTCTTCACTTAAATCTCATTTCATACGGCCGATTTCTTACTGTTCTCTCACAAGTATTAACTTCTATTTCGATCCATTTTTTTTCATTTGTTTCGTTTTATATCTTCCATATTCAATTTTGAGTTTTCTATCTTCGCATTTTGATGTCTTTTATGATTTACCAGAATGCTTTTCTATTTTGACTAATTGAATTCAAACATTTTTTCATCAAATTTTGCAGACACTTACAGCGAACGACAAATATCAATCAGTGCACTTCATTATGTATTGCCTTCTTGAATTTCATTATTCCAATTGACAGTTAAATTGTTTTAAACCATGTTTCTTTTCAACCACCTCTCTGTAAGAACTGTCTGTAAACGAGTTGGTTGGTTCGGTTTCTTTTTTAAGTCATGTCAATCTTCATGATTTATTTGATGCCAAAATGTTCCTTGTAAAAGAAAAGCAATTCTACTCATAGCTGGGGATATGAGAGGAATCATATATTTCCTATGGCAATAGATTGGAAAGTGAACGGAATAGCAAGACTAGAATTCGAACTTGCTTACTTCGAGACTGCAAACTAGCACTTTAATCATTACACATCGGTTCTCCTCGCCCATTTTTCCCACTCGGCTGGGGCTGTAGGATACACCAACTGCTTCTCTGCAGAGGAGTAAGACTCCACCAACGAGTGTCCTAGATATGACACAAAATAATCTGAGGTTCCAGAAATGCTGCAGCTTTGGAGAATGCAGAGTACCCTCTCATTGCCATCGCTCCCAGATCCTATTTTTTCGTCGTTAGGCTACTGATACATTGACTTTGTATAGGACTTCGAAGTCGATCCAAAACATGTTCTTTGATATAAGTACAATATATATCAAGCTTACTAATTAACATGCTGAACATTATATATATATATATATATATATAAGCAAACACACTCACAATATATATGTTAATGTGTGTGTCTGAATAAGATGATCGAATTTCGGTTTTCTGTAAATCTTTTTCACAATATTTTTTGCCCTGTCGGCTGAGGCTGTAGAATGCTCCGACTTCACCTCTGCTCAGGGGTATAACCCGTCCAATGAGTGTCCGAGATAGGACACAAAACTATCTGATTGTGAGGTTCCAGTAATGCTGGAACTTTGGGTAATGCGGAGTACCCCCTCATTGGCATCGCTCCCAGGTTCACTCTGGCCCGGAGTAGTAGTACCTGATAGAGTCCGACCTCTGGGTCAAATTGAGCGAAATTGCGTACTTATGCTAATCTGGATTGTTTTTAATAGTACTGTTTTTGACACTGAAACTATTCTTATCGTAAATTGAATTTTTTGAATGAAAACTGTTGGACTGAACGGAAAAACTTGAAATAGACATTTTTTGACAATTGAACTCAATTGTTTGAAATAGAACTGATTATTTGTATAAAAATGGATTTGGCGTTAAATAACCTACAAAGGTTGATATGCCATAAAACCCAACCAACCAACTAACCTCAGCCTTGTCTTTTAAGTGTAGGCTGATTTGCATGTCTATGCTTCTGTTTGTATTTGTTTTAAGGAAAGCAAATTACAACGTCATTCCATAACTTTTTCAACATTGCGTTATTCCATGATATTTTTCTCTGCATTGCTTAAAAAATGTTATACCATTAATTTTGATAATTTTGTTTGTTTTATTCAGGGAATATTTAATGAGACCAGAATGTTCTGCTCTCAAAGAAAAATGATTTGCATCCTATCTGTCATGAGTTTATTTACTGCTTAAAAAATCGTGACTGAACATATTCAAATTGTGCTAATTCAATATTTGCCTGGCATATTATTCTGACAGAAGAGGCATATGAAGCAACATGTAGTATTTCTCGAACTCATCTAATCAAATTTACTTCAGAATGTCGCAAACACACTCTTATTTAAATATCTGCCACACATATGTAACAACTTGGAGCAAGCGTTTGTTACTTGGGTTCGGAATTCAATCAGCTATAACCAGTTCATCAAACTGGGCATAGGTTGACAGATTTGTGCATGATATACAACTAAATATGATATTTAACCTTGTCAAGGAATGCGAATCGCAGTAATCTAGGAGCACGCACGCATCTAGTGAGTGAAAATAAAATGACCAAATTAGACATATATCAAATATTTTAGCGAAATTTAATATATAAACCATATTTACGAGTCTTGTTGAGAGAGAGAGAGGGGTGTGTGAAATATATGCGTTAGTTATGATCAGTACGACTTTGCTGAAAACTTCTACGAATGGTTACCAGCAGTAGAAGAACGCTTGATAATTTGTTATTGCATTTTCAGGTAGAGACTTGTCAAGATTCCATGTGACGATTGCATTCCTGAATCAATTATTATTTTGCACTGGAAATTTCGTTTTCTGTTATTTATTTAATTACAACATCAGTGCAGCAAGAATGAGGAATTTCAAGTTAAGTAAAATACTTACAGCTTGAATTTAAATCTATGTGATCATTAAAATCATTCTTACGCACTTCTGTTAAACACAAAATTAGATGCCCCAAGACCTCAATATCTATTCATATTTTCGTTGGAATTTGTTTATTCTGAAGGCCAATAAAAAAGGTTTTTTGATTCTTGATTTGTTATATATGCATTTTCCTTTATCATAGTTTGTAATTGGTCATATCATAGTAAATATTGTATCAATATTTACAATTTTATCTTGAAATAATATTTTGAAATGTTTTTGTTGAGTCATAGCCAAAAAAAAAAAAAACAAACATTTTTACAAATGCTTAATACATTGGAAATTTGAATATCTTTTTTTTTTTTACAACAATTCAACCCTTTAGCGTACGACCACCAGTTTCTAACGCAGATATTAGTTTTTTTTATAGAAAAATAAAATAAAATAAATCCTTTATTTCACCAACTGAAGGGAAATAATAAAGTGTAAATGTATATGGTTAGAATGTATTATCTCTCCGATCTAAGAACTATTGGGGCTCTCTACGATACGTGGTTTATGTTTTGATAAATTGCGATGAAAGTTACTAAAAATGAAGAAGATGAGACAAACACTAGACAAACATTATTACTGGTTGAGATTGAAATGAAATAACTGAGAGTAATTTACAAAGCTCTTTGCTTCGATGTGGCACAAGGCCGAATGAATGGGGCACCCAATTGTTACATACCCATACATGAATATGGGAAACGTACATAGAATGTTCATAACCTATATACATAGAACATAGGAATCCCGAAACACGAAGGGGGATGTCCTCGTGGTGTAATGGTTAAAGAGATGGACTGCAGAATCGTAGTACGCGAGTTCGTTCTCCAGTCGTGCTATTATGTTCACTTTCGGGCAAATACCCTTGGGAAAGGTATGAACCCCCTTATCCTCCCAGCTATGGGTTAAATAGTACTGTTCTTCTAGGAGAATGGCTTTGACATTAAATAACCTAAAATGAGTTGATATGCCATTAAACAAAGAAACCAAACCAAACCAAACTAAACCAAACCGAAACACGAAAAACACATAACGACTTCTTACTTCAGGTGCGAAACCTTTTATTACCTTTGAGGAAGAGAGATGCAGAATCTTTCTATGATGACTTTTCCATCTGTCATGTGCGGCGCCCGTAGCGTGCAAATTCGTCTGGCCTCTGCGAGCCCTGAAAGTCGACCCTTCTCTTTTGATGTCTAGTTCTCAACTACTGACTTTTTCAAATCTCCCCAAATCCTCCGCGCATGCTTCCGGTGCATGGCGTCATTCACACCCCCTCTTTGGGATTTTTATTTTGACATCTATTTACGACACATCGTCCTCGCGCGCGCGTCAACACTTGAGCTCAAGTTTGCACCTAACTAACCCATGTGTTGAGCTGAAAGGTTCTCAGCCTAACTAAACCCAAAGGCAAGATATATAAAACGAAATCCCTCGGCCATTATATTACATAATGAGACTTGAACTCACTCGTGTAGGCTTGCTGGTCTAGCTTGCTAACCGTTACACCACCAGAGGTGCTCAATGAAATAACTGATATCAAATATTAGAAAATATTCTGCGTTTGAAAATTTCTCACTTTTCATCTTGAATTATAATTACTAAATACATTATAAATCCATTCCTTTTTTTTTATCAATTATACTAATAACTTTCCCCTATTAAACATCAATTTCAAAAATAAAATATGTAAAGTCACAAATGGTTTGTCAATATCCCGAGTCAATATAAAGCTTTCAGCATTTATCGACTGTCATAAGATAGGCGTTTCCGGCGGGCAAATACTTCAAATTTAATGACTGACATAGCCTTAGAAAATGATATACCATTAATTTGGATAATTTTTTTCGATCAAATAAAAGTGCTATTGGAGCTACCGGCAAAGTGGATGCTTTAAAAAGACGAAGTTCGATTAAAAAACAGGTGGCCTGGTGAAAATGGCCTTCCACTCAACAAGATTTTTTTCATCACCACTTAAATTCATATCAATATTGCCGTCGTTAAACTGTTTCCATTAACTCCAGTGGATCTTTCTAAATAAAAACATTTTTTAATAATAGGAAGATTCATTTTTTCCAATAATGCAATGTCAAATTGCAATATATTTTATGTCTATGTTAATCGTTAAAAAATAAGATATGATTGAATGATCGATTGATTATTTTAACCGCTTTGCAACCCATCTGGGGTTATTTTATGACTTGACGTTATGTAACTACATTTATTGTACATTTATATTTAATTATGGGTTTATCTCTGAATAGATTTGAACCAATTTAAATGATATCAAGTTTTCCTATCTAATTTATTTTATTTACACACAATTGCATGGTTTCAAGCATTCTAATCTAATACTAATAATCATTAAGTTTCAAGAAATTATCACTATTTGATAGTAATCATTTTTTTGCACATGGTTTCAAGTAACTAATAATAATCCTTAGTTAACATTAATACATTCAAGTAACTATAGTTAATAAAATACTTTGCAGTTATATGATGCCAAGAATTCCAAATACAAATAATTTGGATACATTATGCTTTCAAGTATATGTAATACTACTAAAGGGAGACTTTGAGGTGTTGTGACTAACTTGCTGGTTTGCGACATCATAGTATATGAGTTTGTACTCCAGTCATGCTACAGCATTCCCTTTTGGATTAATACACTTGAGAAATATATGGGCCGTCTCCTATTCCCTACTATACGAGGTGCATATGATAAGTTTCCAGACTTTTTCTTATGGGCATTGAAAATTGGCGTAGACACTTGAAAATTCAGTATGTTATTGCTATATCTCTTATGCGATGACTGATCAATTTTTATGATTTCAGGTTCAAATGAACTGCTACAGCAGCAATTGGAATACACCCTACTAAAGTCTGATTGTCACAGCTGGTGAATTTCAAAATTGCAATCTGACACTTTAAAAGAACGATATGCTATAAAATTCTGTTTTAAACTTGGAAAAAAGTCACAGAAACGTATAGAATGCTTCAGATTACTTTTGGAGCATCTTGCATAAACCAAGCATCAGTTTTTAGGTGGCATAAGAGATTCAAGGAAGGCAGAAAGTCTTTGAGGGATGATGAAAGGTGTGGAAGGAGTAAGGAAGTCAATAAACCACAGCTGATTGGCCAAAGGGTTAGGATTATGGTTACAATGTTGAGGTTTTAAGGGAGTTTAGGAAGAGATTTATTGGGAAGAGGTCAGCACTCTTCAAATCGGGCCAGTGGCATTTCCACCAGGACAATACACCAGTCTACAACTCCATCCATGTCACAGACTATTTAAGCAAGATGGGAATCAAGACAGTTCCTCAGCCTTCCTATTGTCCAGACTTGCTCCCTGTGACTTTTGCTTATTCCCAAAGCTCAGAGGCCGTCGTTATGAGACAATTAAAGGGATGAAGGAGGCTGTGACGAAGGTTATTGACACGCAAACACAAGAGGACTTCCATGGGGCCTTGCAGAAGTTGTTGGAACGGTACAACAAGTTCATTGAAGCCGGAGGAGATTACTTCGAAGGGGACTAGTGTTTCATGTGTGTACTATCTATAAAAGTTCCCATACGAAAAAAAGTCTGGAAACTTATCGTATGCTCCTCGTATGTCGAGTAGCACCGCTATTGATTTTTTTTAATACAAAGAGGGCTTTGACATTGAATAAGCCAGGAATGTTGATATGACATAAAGCAAAGAAACCAAACCTTATTTCTATATGATAACTGTCTTCATGCAATCGAAACATTACCATTACTACTTCAATGATTCATAAAATAAATTCCGGTGTTCATAAATAAGTCAGAGTTAAATCAGTTCAAATGCATAAAACTCTTGTCCTTAAAATTGCGTAGATAGCCAGCATGTCATAAGTTTTCAAAGAAGTTTTGTCCTTTTCACTTTTTTATGCAATACCAAGACGCCAAAAATGATTATAAAAATGTACCAATGTTGCTAAAAAGAATTATAACAGTACAAATGACTCTGCATTGCTAAGTAGCGCAAAAAGTAATTATTTTTACAATTCTGAGAAAAATAAAAGAGATGAAAAAGTTGTTCAGGGAAGAGTTTTTTTTTCACCTGGGAAATTATGACTGTCTATCAATACGCTCAATTACCTCGTCAAGAGCAGGTCAGCTTTTTGTTTCTGCTTTTCTTTTTATTTTGGGTGTTGTTTTTGTTTTTACTTTTGCTTTTATTTTTATTTTTCCCCAAAATATCATTATAGATTACATCTCGTTCTTTCGTTATTTTCAATTTAAAATCAAATATTTATTTCACAGTCGTCCGTCGTAAGACAAAACCAATTCTCTAACTGAAAATGGTATTTTTTTTTGTTTCACTTTCAATAGAATTGGTGACAGGAAAAAGAAGAATGAAAAACACACTTTGTTCATTAACTCGTTAGCTAAAAAATTATCTTAATTAATCATAGTTGTTTGACGTTCTCGAAATTTAATATTTCC
>OY757904.1:63723702-63826202 GCA_963585895.1 Sepioteuthis lessoniana
AATCTATCTATCTATCTATCTCATTAAGCAACAAGAAAATCAGCATATTCTATTATAAATTTATTTCATCCGTCATTGACGGAATCTTCTGATATATAAACACAAACTGATATGGCTTCAAGAGCGATCAAAAAACGTATTTATGAACACATGAGATATTTCAGAATAGGAGATGGCAGAAATGCGTCATAGACACAAATTATAAATCAAACATAATTATTATTTTGAAGATTTAAAAATTTCAGTTGATATATATATATATATATATGTGTGTGTGTGTGTGTGTGGTGGCCGTATATGAAAGAAAAATTCAATACTCTTGCAGAAAAAAATAAAATAGATAATTTCACAAATATTGATAAGAAAGATAATTTTATAGGGCGTCTTTGTGAAATATCGGATGAATTACTTTAAAATATTTGAGGAGCTGTATATAAATCTAGTATTAATATTGTATATGGCCCCTGCATATTTTTTAAAAAGAGTTTGATATGAAATAAGTGTAACACGGGACGATTTCCAAAGTGACTTGACGAATAATAGTAATAATAATAACAATAATAATAACAATAATGAAGATTTGTTTAAATTTACCGCACCAAACTCAGTAATTTAGCTGCATATAAGATTGACTTTTGATTTTGCCCCCTACCCCTCTTCAAGAACTTCCGACTCTATCACAAAAAACAAAAAAACAAAAACAAATCAAAAACAGAAAACTTTTGAATGGAATCTTCTGGAATCAGACGTCATGTAATTCTTAGGAAAGATATAAAAGAAACCACCATCTTCTTTTACTTAGTAGCTAGCAAAATTCTGACTGTGAACACAGCCTGAATAAGTCTTCTAAAATGCTCGTTGGGAAACAGGTTAGTAAAAATGCCTCTTTTTTTAAAAAAAGCATTTGATTTTTGGGGACTTGTAATTCCTTTTAGTGAATTGTGATTTTTAACTGAAGGGTGTTACTAATCGGCTAAATTATTTTACCAGGTGCAATTTTCTCGCGCTAACTGAAGATTTGTTTAAATTTACCTCGTTACCCTCGATATTATCCATCGACTTTCTCAATCGATTGACGTTTTTGCCCCGTATTTCACCAGAAAATCATCAGAAATCTTATGTAAAAGAATATTATCAGCCCATTTAGAACTAGTTTAAATATAAGACAGATATAACCATGAAGGTGACAATGGAAAACCTGAAAGTAGCCCACTGTTTTAGTTTGGGAAGTAAAATATAAAAATAGCTGGACAACGGACTTTAACTGAGTTATACTTCCCTTTTTGTTTCCCGGTGACCTGCTGATTATGAACAGTCAATATGACTGTTCTTGGTCACATCTGTGTCAGGCGCGCAGATCATAAACAACACCTGGGTTTGGTATAGCCACAATATATCACCCATGATAAAAATGTCCAATCTCAATATTACAAAACGTAGAACACAGGCAACTGGCTTGGGTGTCAAGATCGGCAGGTGTTCTATTGATAGCTAACATGGGAGACATGATCGTCATCCTGTGAATGTTGGCTGCTCTTTTTCAGTTATATGAATGACGACATTAGCAACTACAACGATCAGGGACCAAAACGCAAAACGTGGACCAGGGAAGACAATCAACTTGCACGAGACTGTTATTTTAGAAAGCAACCCTTCACAAAGAGGGTATAGGAAAAGAATGATAGAGATCTGGCAAGAATGTGCTAGTTTTCACACTACAAGCCAATCAAGTTAGAATAATAACAAAAAAGGGATGGTTTTCTGACCTTGAAATAGTAAAAATACACCAGAAAACACAGAAACAAGACAATACAATTCCAAAACCCATCAAGTGGCGCCAACCAAAAACAACAGACCAGAAATGAACTGCCAACTGTTAAAAAGGAAAATGCCACAGTACCAAGTAACCCTAAAGAAAGACTATCACAAGAACAGCAGACAAATCTAGAAAATGTAAAGAGAATTATCAATAATAAGAAGACTAATCTACCATCATTAAGAAACATAGAATGGAGAACACTTAAAACAGAAACAAACAAAACAAATCAAATACTACCTTACATATCAACGAATAATATAACAGAGTTAAATGAACTAATCTATGCAGGGGCGAAATTAGTGTTTGAGAAAATTGGGATCCCCTCAAAAAGCACGAAGTAACAGTCAAAACCAGGATGGAAAATTCGGCTGGAAACGCAGATAAAAAAAAATCTACGAAAACAGGCCAAAATGGTAAAACAAAAAGATCCTGGAATATGTAGGAACAGAACAGAAAAGACAATTCGAGAAAAAACAGTTCAACTTGAGGAAATAAACCAGAAAGTTCTGGCGAAAGAAGGGAGATTAAAGAGATATCGACAAAGAGTGAAACAATACAGACAAAACAGGACATTCCAAAACAACGAAAGAAAATTCTATCAACAACTGGAAGGGCATGACACAAAAACATACCAACAACCAGACGCCAAAGAGACCGAACAATTTTGGACGAAAATATGGCAACCGAAAAAGCATAGCGAAAAGACTGAATGGATAAACATGACAAGAGAACTAGAAGGACTCGAAGTAGGCCCGAAAGCGGAAATACACATCGAATTACTAAAAAAAAAAAAAAAAAACTAAAAAAGATATCAAACCGGAAAATTCCTGGCCATGATAGAATACATGGATTCTGGTTCAAGTAATTCACATCCATTCATGACAGACTAACACTAGAAACGAACAGATGCTTACAAGATTCACAAGTACCTGACTGGATGACCAAAGGAATGCCACATTAATCCAAAAGAACCCAAGAATGGAACTGCTCCAAACAATTATTGAACCATAACTCGCTAACTGATGATGTGGAAAATATTAACTGCACAAATAAGAGAAGTGATATACTACTCGTTAACAAGCCGCGGGTTGTTCCCTTACGAATAGGAAGGATGCCGCAAAGGATCAAGAGGCACAGCACAGTTACTCTACATAGATCAACACATCCTAAATGAAAGCAAGACTAGACGGAAAAAACTAGCTATGGCCTGGATTGTCTACAAAAAAGCATATGATATGGTTCGGCAAAGCTGAATAATAAACTGTCTCAAAATGTACAAAATATCACACGAAGTCATAAACTTCATCGAAAAAACCATGAAAACCTGGAGAGTTGAATTGACAGCAGGAGAAAAAGCTTGGCCGAAACAAAGATCCAAATAGGTATTTCCCAAGGAGATGCACTATCACCCTTACAATTCATAATTGTCATGGTGCCACTGAACCACGAACTCAGAAAATGCACAGCCGAATAAATTAGTAAATTGCAAAAGATCAATCACGTAATGTACATGGATGACATAAAACTATTTGCAAAAAATGAAAAAAACTAGAAACCCTAATACACACAGTTAGAATATACAATCAAGACTTAGGAATGGAATTTGACATAGAAAAATGTGCCAGGCTCGTATTGAAAGGTGGCAAACGAGATAGGACTGACAGTATGGAACTACCAAATCAAGACAAGATTAGAACTCTCCCAGAAAACGAGACCTACAAATACTTAGGAATCTTGGAAGTAGACACCATCAAACCAGTGGAAATGACAGACAAAATTCAAAAGCAATATCACAGGAGAACTTGAAAACTACTTGAAACAAAACTCTCTAGCAGAAACCTTATCAAAGGAATAAATACTTGGGCGGTACCCCTCGTTAGATAACAGAATGACAATAACTAAGAAACAAAAATGGGAAGGAAAACAACTCTATGGGCATTTAAACGACTAATAAACAACATGTCACACGACAAAACCTGGACATGTTGAGAAAAGGAAACTTTAAGAAAGAAACTTAATCTCTCCTAATGACAGCACAAAACAGCGCCATGAGAACCAATCATATCAAGGCGAGGATAGATAAGACGCAACAAAATAGCAAATGTAGGTTATGCGGTGACTAATATGAAACCATCAATCGCATAATAAGCGAATGCAGCAAATTGGCAAGGAAGGAGTACAAGGCTAGACATGATTGGGTGGGCAAAGTGATCCACTGGGAAATGTGCAAGAAATTTAAATCTGACTATGCCAACAAATGGTATATGCACAACCCAGCACCTGTTCTAGAAAATGACACACATAAATTCCTATGGGACTTTGAAATATAAACGAATCGCCTAATATTGGCCAGAAGACCAGACCTTATAACAATCAACAAAAAAAAAAAAAAAAAGAAAAAAGAAAATGTGCAAAATTGTCGACTTTGCTGTCCCGGCTGACAACAGACTAAAATTGAAAGAATGTGATAAGAGAGATAAGTACCTCGACCTTGCTAGAGAATTGAAAAAAAAATATGGAAAATGAAGGTGACAATTATACCAATTGTGATTGGTGCTTTTGATACGGTAACTAAAGGTTTATTAAAGAGCCTGGAGGATTTGGATGTTAGCGGGCGTGTGGGGACCATCCAAACAACAGCTTTATTAAAGACAGCCAAAATACTGAGAAGAGTCCTGGAGACTTGAGGAGACTTGGTGTCACTCAATCTCTAGTAAAAGACCATCAGCTAACGCTGATGTGAAAAACTCTAATGAGTAAATAATAATAATAATAATAAAGAAAACGAAAAGGAAGTTAAGTGCCAGGACCAAAAACGAAAAGAAAGATAAGTTCCTGGACTTTGTTACGGGAATTGAAAAAACTGATGTCCATGAAAATGACGGTTATACTAATTGTAATTGGTGCCCTCAGTACAGTCACCAAGCGACTGGTTCAAGAATTTGAGGTGCCCGTGGTGTAATGGTTATCGACATAGGAAATGGACACAGCGACACGAGTCCAAATCCTGGACGAGACTGATTGCATTTCACATTGCACTAATATCCTTGGGAAAGGTATGAATCCAATAATTCTCCCTCTAGAGATGGGTAAATAGTAGGGCAGACTAGGTTCTTCAGCCTTGGTGAGGCAACTAGTCTAAGAGAAGGAAAACTCTGAATTCAAACCTGTTAAACTCCGCTTAAAAACTGACCTTGTGTCATATCTTGCCCTAGCGGAGGGGTTGGTAAATATGGTACAATGATTGGAGGGCTTGGAAATCAAAGGATGAGTGAAAAACCATCCAAACTACAGTATTATTGAGATCGGCTAGTATACTATGGAGAGTCCTGGAAACTTGAAGATACTTTCTATGACTCCAGGGAAAATCTGTCGGCTAACGCTGGTGCGAAAAACTCAAAAAGGAGTAAATAATTATGATAAAACTTTCTTGTAGGTTGAAAAACTAGAAATCACCGTGTCGTTTCCCGTTCCGTCTTGTGGGTGGTGTAATAGTTATTATCAGATAAGATTAGCGCAGCGAACCAAGTTCAAATCGTGAACGAAGCTTTTTATGTTTCATTTTACGATAATGCTCGAAAGAGATCAAGCCATTTCTTATCCCTTCAACTATGAGATGTTAAAAGAGCAGATAAAACTCTCGAGATTAATCGGTCTACGATAAGTAAAAATTTCAGAATTCAAAGTGGAAATTATAACGTGGAAGATGTAGTAATTTGTATAACCATCGCCTCTTCCCAAATGAACGAACGGTCTTACACAACTAGACATCGGGGCGGATAGACGACTATATCATTATCTTGATATTTGATGGGATGTTTTGCCATGTTGGATGGTTAGTAAGGTAGTTTTGTTTATCATTATTACAGATTCGATATATGAATCATTATTTGAGAAACTTTTCAACGAGGACTACATTACCAGCAGATGTGTAAGACCCCCTCACAAATGATTTGCTGGTTATAAAACTAAACTTGAAGATCTTGGGGCTTATAGTCACTGTTACGGGTACTTCTAGCTCCACTTTAGTGGTGCGTGGTTTGAATTATCCCTATTTAATATTTATAATATTCAGTCAGATATATTTGACTAATAGATTTATTAATCAAATATATCTGATTGAATATTATAAATATTAAATAGGGATAATTCAAACCACGCACCACTGTACACAGTCTAAACGCCAAGATTACCGTTTACTCTCGTCGTCATTAAGTCGTACAGATGAGACATACAGATCTTGAATATCTCCCGGTCTACTATCGTCGTCATGTTTGATTCTTGTAGATACGCCATCCAGATCTTGACTATCTCCCTGTCTGTTCTTTGTCCATTACCCTGTCGTAAGTCTTCTAGACCGCATCCACTGACTGCAGTGAGATAATCGATACAAGTCTTTGATGTTTGCCAACTCTGGTGTGTCCATGTTTACCAGTACATAAAAAAAAACCGTGACTATAAATCTGTCTTTACATATTCAGCAGTGCCCAGCACGTACTGTTTGGCTTACCTGTATGGTTTGTAAGATAGGAGGGCAGTGGCCTCATAGCTAAGGGTTTTTTTTTTCGTGAGGTGAGGCTTCTTGTCCTTTTTCAAAACAGCACAAAAATTATTGTGTATTTCCTGTCTAGCTTTTAGGCAATGCATTTCCTAAGAGTCCAGGTGGTGCATCCATACTGTAGTATTGGCACAGATGCCACTTGGAATAAATCCTGTTTTTCTAGTCAATGCCAATTTGAATAAAAACCATAAAACCAATCCGATACCTTTTAAAACATACATATTGAACATCTTAGAATATTGTAAATTATTTTGAATTCGGAAAAGTGTAAAATCTTTTGTTTCATCAATGTCAATTCAGACAAAGCTTTAGAATATCTGAATTCTCGAATATTCTTATCTTTCTCATATTGTAATTTAATTCCGAGGATATCTTTCCATATATCTTTGAATTTAATCAGTTAGAAACTCATAATGTCATCCAATATAAGATGTCGTGTAAAAAATTAAAAGTCTTATAAGATGTATTCGGTCTATCTTTTGTAGTCTTCAGATTGGATGATCAGTAGATAAGTATATTTTAATATCGGGAAATTTGCTCTCATTATGAATATATAAGATATATATATATATATATATAGAGAGAGAGAGAGAGAGAGAGGGAGAGAGAGAGAGAGAGAATTTGGCTTGAGGATTTTTTCATTTTCGAACATAAAAAATGCAATATAAATCCTATTAGATTTGCTATGTAACAGTTAAAACAGAAAATTTCCTGAAGTATGAGCGTATTTTTCTAAATCGACATAAAATAGCATATACCTTGTCATCTTTTATTTCTGAATGAGAAATTTCAGCAAACCGTTTTTTTTTTTTGGCTTTTTACTTTTTAATAAGATTAAATTTCTAAAAGATAAAATTGTACATTTTTTTTTTTATCCGCATGAATCTTGGACAAAATCAATGAAATAAATAAAAAAAAGGACCTAACGTTTTTATCTGGAAGAAATGCCAAACTAGTCAGATAATTTAGATCTTTTCCAGCTCAAAATTCCTAATCTCATTAATGTGATTAATATTCATGAGTGAATTAAGCGCATTGACAGAGAATAGGATTATGCTAAACAATCATTAACTCTTATGTAAATACAAAGAATTTTCATCATGATTCCATTGGGCTCCTGTTATAAAAGGTGTTCATGATGATACTGATTGGAAGATCCGAAAAAATTCTAATTAGTATTTAATAGTTATCTTTATTTTATCAGACATTTTGATATTAAGATGTGACAATTCAGTACGATCAAAATTCATATTCATTCGAAAATGTGCCTGGAAATTGTTTTTCTTCTTTAGATTCGGACATCTAAGGGCATTGCTCAATTGAAATATTACTATTTTGAGCTGTTTTTGGTGAGTTACGATTGCGTTAATTAAAAGAGTTTTGTGGCAAACTTAACATTTTTAAAGTCAGTACATGCAAAATAAGAATCATAATCACAGGACAGTGTTTTAGTGACATGTGAATGACATTAAACTGCGTCATTAATACCTACATCGTCATTATTTGCTAGTACACTCTAGCCCGGTGTAATGATACCTGTGAGGGTATCATCTATGGGTCAAATATAAGATTTTAGTTCAGCAATCTGCCAAGAGAGTAAAGTCCACTATTCGACTGGTTCTCTTTATTTTTAATCAATACTAGGTCTGCTTTTATTGATGGGTTTAGGTGATATGTTTGTACAAAATACGATACTATTCGGGACAAAGAATTTTTTTATTTCATAGAAATTATTACTTGAAAACATATAATTTGGGTTAAGATATTAGAATTTGATAGGATTACTTAAACTCCTGTAAATGCGTGAAAATCATTTGTATAAGAGAAGAGAATACATGATATCATACATCTGTGAGGAAATAACAAATCTTTAGAAACAACACTAAAATTATAAATAAATTTATTAAATTATTATTATTATCATTAATAATTAAATTATTAAATAAGAGAAATGAACTAAAAGCTAGGTGTAGACATAGGGCTAAATTTAAACTATAAATAATTAACCAAATTTTTCTATAACAAAATAGAGCTAATTTTGGGAATAAATAAAATAAATTGTTAGAAAATTGTGAAAAAGAATATAATACATACGTACTACGCATAAAAAGTGGAACAAATTAATGCTTTCTAAATATTTTTGAAATGTTAAAATATAGTAAATAAATTAAAAATCTGTAAGTTAGGTCTAAATATAAATTTAAAAAAAACTTTTATAAAAAAACAATATTTACTACATTGCTAACCGAAAGTTAAATTTAAAACGGAAGGGGGCTTAGTGAAGAGGTAACTCCTCACCCCTCTTCGACTCCCTCCCACCTCTTCGACTCCCTCGCACTATCCCCTCCCACTACCATGTGTCTATTCAATTTTTTTATCCAAAAGATCTGAAGAAGTCCTGTTACTTTTTTCGTGTTTTTGAAAACTTCAAAAATGCGTAACAGGATTGAAATAAATTTATAATCCTATGTGACCGGTTTCGTTGTTTTTCTTAAAGAATTTATTGCTCTGTATTATTGGTACATTGAGCTCTTTACCAGGAAAATTTTATATATTCATGCTTGAATAACTTCTTGTCCTGATGGAATTACTCCCGACTCCGGTTTAAGTGGACCAAAAATATATATATATATATATATATATATATATATATATATATATACACCCACACCCACACCCACACACATATATATATATATATATATATATATATATATATACATTGGTGAATATATATTAGTGCATATGGATGTGGATGTATTTATGCAACCCCTTCTCCAGTGGTAGGAAGCGACATAATTTCTGAGCATGTAAGGAAAGCCGCTTTGAATTCAGGGCTTTGCTTTTCTAATACTGATTACCGAACTATGTCAGAGAAAAACGTAGTCTGACCTGCTACTTAACCATCGTTGGGGGTGGGAAACTGATTGATTCCTGAGAACATTTATAAAAAGACAAACTGTCTCGTCCGGGATATAAACACGTATCACATCCATTTTCTACTTCAATACCCGTTACATCACACAAAATTATGTGTATACGTTATTAAATTGATTATATGTAAATGCACTTTCTGTTCGCAGATTACGATATTTACAAGTTACTCTGCTTACCAATCTAAACTTCTTGTATTTATGAATAAAATCCATATTTAGGCGATGAATTAACTGAAGTTCAGCCTTCATTGATCGCATATCTCGAAACAGGAATAATAAAAGTTAACTTACGTATGCATATATTATATACAGAACATTAGCACAGCAACGTTGAAGAAGTTTGAATAAAGATCTGATACGGTATCATTTATGTGTGAAGTTAATGCGTTTACGTTCTGTTTTTGAAGATAGCATGATGTTTCTCTTGAATGGCTGCCTTCGTTTGGCATTCTGTTAGAGCTTATACTTAAAGAATTATCTCAAAGGAAAGCTAATCAACTCTTCCAAGTGATAACTGAATAACACGACTGGGATAAATGGCGCTGAACATCAACATTGTTCCTCTTCAGAAGCTCTGGCATTTAAAAGCAAACACTGAGTGACACCTTGTGGGGACAATATGAATAGATTTCGGAAGGTGTAATATATCATTATATCCGGTTTTTGCTCTCTGTCTCGAGTTTGTGCAAAGGCCGAGGAAGTGAATAGAATTAGGAATGGCCTTGAATGCGTCTGTCTTTCGCCGACTTTAAGAAGCCTTTTATCATTCACACTCAAAGGTCAGTATCGAGTTAGATTAAACGGTGTGAAGATAAGATATCTCTCCCTAAACCGATCAATTTTAGCGCTTCTTTCTATATTTATTTAGTGCAGCCAAGGAGGAAGTGAAAGCACAAATTTATTAAAAAATTAAACTTGTTATACCACAGGGGGTTAGTTTTTAAGTTACGTGTTGCAATGACACACATGAAACATTATCAGCAAAAACGGAGAAACGGAAATTGATTTAATTTTAGAAAATCGTCACAAATAATACGGCAAATGTAGGAATGGTATGATGATTTGGTTTGGTGTATAAAAAAACATCTAGTCAATTTATAACGTAACGGTTATCATCGTAGCAAATAGAATCGGTGAGCAGTGTTCAAATCCTAGACGAGGTTGCTGCATTTTTCTGAGCGCTGATGCTCTTGAGAATCCAACTATTCTACCCCTCCAAAAATTCTGGAAAAAGAATCCTATAAAAAAGCAACTGTACGGCCTCTTACCTCCAATTTCAAAAAACAACTAAGAAGAGCAAAGATGCTAGTAATGTTGATGAAGTTGCGACAAATTTATAACTGAAGTTATCCAGTGGAATATTATATATAGTCTCAGTTTATTTTCTCTTGGATTTTATGACATATCAACCATTGAAGGTTATTTGATATCAAATCCTGTTCATTTATATATATATATATATAATTTGTAAACTCATTTTGTAGATAAAATTTTAAACGAGCCTGAGATCATTATTTTTTCACACAGTCAAATGGTTTCAAGCATATCTAAAAGTAAGAAAGGTTGGCGACTGTAGTCGAGGGTGACTCGAAGGCTCCCTTTTCGATAGCTACTGCACCAAAGTGTATGGAAGGGCACTACGAATTTCCCTGGATGCATACCTTTTTAACTCGAATAATTCGATTCATTATTAATCATTTTTTGCACTCAATTAAAAGGTCTCAATTATTGCTATTTAACATCTCTTCAAAATTAACCTTTTGTTTGCAGACTGAGAAGTGCTTACAAGTATTACTATTTAGGACTAATTAGTCCATTCAACACCATGAATTTGCCCTCAGTCAGATGTTTCCTACTATTGCCATGTAGTAGCGATTATATAATTTAGGCATACACTTAAAGAATTTCAAGTATTCCTATTTAAAACTAACAATTCTATTTGACGTCACTCATTCGTTTGCTCACAGTTAAACGTTTTCAAGTCGCGGTAAATCACCTGAAGAAGGCCAGAGGTGAAATTTGGCCGAAACGTAGAGAAAGATGAAAAAAAAACAAAAACTACCAAGATGAGGAAAAAAAAAGTCCGCAATAAATAAAAATCAATTCTCAGATTAAGAAGCCTCATCTCAAAAATGATTCCAATTAAAGACAAGTACAAACGTTTTCAAATATTGTTATGTATCACTAACAATCTAATAAAACTTATCCTTGCTTACTCACAGTTAAATGGTCAAACAGTTCTATTTCTAACAATTCAGTTTAACACATGTTATTTGGACACAGTTTAAATGAGAGTTCTATTTAATCTACCAGGTGATACTACTCTAGTCAGAGTGGATTGGAGAGCAATGCCAATAGAGAGCGAATCCACGTTTCTTAAAGTTCTAAGACGGAAGCCATACCATAAGACTGCTTAGTGTCACATCAAGGACACGCATTGGGGTAGGGGTTACCCCAGTGCAGATATTTAGTCGGTGTATTCTATTGTCCCTGCTGACTGGATTAACATGGACTCATACTTGACCGACAAGCAAAAACTTACTGACACTGAATGTCGTCTTGAGGATCAACCAGGAGTGATGACAGATAGGAATGGTGTAAAGTCAGTGACTCAAGAGAATCGAAGCTATCGGCATGCCTTATGGATGATGATTCTACTGCCTGAAGTGGGTTAAGTGGTACGATTGACAAGGCTCTTTGATATTGGTATAGTAAACTGTTTAGAACTTAAACTAGCTGTATTCTGCCTAAATTTTGTCACATCCTACTTGTGTTGGAGATGTTGGGTCAATACATGCAGATGGAAAATAATCTGTGAAAAAAATTAGAGTTAGAAATAACAGAAATTATCTAATGACATGAGAGAAGGTATGAATACATATCTTCTCTGGTTAACAAACCAGTAGAAAATAGTTTTTTAGTCTCAGTATGAAAACCAGTCTCGAAGAAAGAGCAATCTAACTTTGAAATTTCTGCCAACACGTCACGCGTTGGTTTTGCAGGTTAAAAATGGATTTGGCATTAAATAACCTACAAAGACTGATATGCCATAAAACCCAATTAACCAACCTATGAATAGTTGAAGTCCGTTAGTTGATTTTCTATGTGGTGTATACATAGATCAGTTGGAGATGTGAGAAAAGTGATTAATCCACCGTATCATAGGGCGAGATGTGTTCGCATGGTAACACGTAAGTACAATCGCCACTATATATATATATATATATAATGATGGCTAGCTAAAGAAAGGGTTAATATGGATTTAAGTGAAGAATGAAGGGATAATTACACCCTCTTAGAGCACATGAGACAGAGTTTTGTGTCAAACTCATGACAAACTTTAGTAAATATACCGAGCATGGATGCCAGTTGTGTTAATGGAAACCGACCAGGTAATTATGGATCCACAATTGTGTCACACATGCATGATGAGCGGAAGTGGAATAATAGCATCGAAGGTTTGACTCTAAATCTCCAGAAGTCTGAAATTGGAGTTTCTTCACTGGATAGTGTTTTGTTTAGAATTATTATTACGTTTTATTTGGAGAGTGAGGGTCTTACAGAGGATATGCATTCACTGTATTAAAAACCCCACCCTCTGTGGGAAAACAAAAAAGTGTGCACCTGACTATATTCTGTCAGATATTTTTTCTCTAAGTTACTAAACTCTTATATCTTTAAGGCAAGTTTATTTTATTATGAAAAACAGGTCATGTAATAAATGTTCAGTTGTACACCTGTTCAGTTTCCCAAAGTTTTTTTGGTAAACTTCCAAGCATTGTACAATGAAAAAGAAAGACCTACGGCACCAATATATATATATATATATATATATATATATATATATATATATATATATATAGAAACAATAGAATTTGAAGCAAAACATCGATTCAGTAAATGTCTTTAAACTAAAAGTGATTAATTGAAGATACTTTCTCAGAGCTGCTTTTGAAATGTTTTTATATAATCATAAAAATTCACTCGCTCAGAACATAAGCTATACCTTTTTGGGCTTTATTGAACATCACATTGGCTATTAAACTATAGTTGCATTTGTTTCTTTGTTTAATGGCTTATCAGGCTTCCTTGGTGATTTGATATCAGACATCGTGTATAAGGGCACTAGTATTTAACCTATATCAGGGAGGAGAGAGACGTTCATATTTTTCCAACAGTATTAGCCCGAAAGTGAATGAAATAGCACGACTGGCGTTTGGAGTTGTTTCCTATGTTGCCGCAGTCCTGTAGGTTAGCCATCACGGTGGGGGAAATATTGATGTAGTTTTTTTTAAATCTGTGTGAATATAAAACATGATTATTTTAATGCAGTCTTCATACAATAAGAAATATGATACCAGCAAAAAAGCATGAACGGAAAAAAACATATATCAATAGCATATTGATAATCAAGGTTATTCATAATAAGTATGCATCTGCACGTTGATCAGTATATTATTTATAATCACAATAATATATATATATATATATATATATATATATATATATATATATATATAATTAACGGCTACCACTCGCGTAATGCAAAGCTCTTCATATGAATTGAGCACTCTGGTATCCGGCAAGGAAAAATGTAAAAAAAAAAGGAAAGCTACAACATAATGCCTTATATTTCCCGAGCTGACGTATATAGACTGATGGCTGAACAGTATGATGCTAAGTCTAACGAAAGCGTCCGACGTGTCAGGTCACACTGAAGAGTTGAGATACAACGAAACTGTCTGTCTGTGGATGACAACATATATATATGTGTGTGTGTGTGTGTGTGTGTGTGTGTGTGAGTGTGTGTGTGAGTGTGCGTATCTATGCGTATATATATATATATATATATATATAAATTAAACACAGCAAATTTTAACAAACACACAATCATATGCATATATTTATATATAATATGTTTGCCTGTACATGTATAGAAAACTGATATATATATATATATATATATATATATATATATATATATATATATATATATATATAAACTTGAAAATTCTCGAGCTTGATGTAAAAAATAATATTAATATTTAGTATTTGCCACTAGTGAGATGAATGCCAGTTTCCAAAAGCTTTGTTGAACCGTTGATTAATCTTTGCATTTACTGTTGGATATTCCATCAGGAGTCGCTTTACAATTTCTGCAATGTTTGAGGATCTAACTTGCAACTAACGGCTGGTAATGTCCGAAAAATTCTCGATGGGTTTAGGATCAGAGCTGCATGTAGACCACTGAAGACTGTCAATGGTATTACGCAGCAAATATTTCTCGCCTGAGGGATAAACTCATAGCAGTAAGCGCCGTTGAATCTGTGTCTACGCTGTCTTAAAATAGATATAGACATATATGATTTATCAACAATACTGAGTACTCTTTATTTATAAATATATCAAATTAAGTTATATATATTCCGGAATTAAATATAACTGATATAACGGATGCTCACTTCACTTACTATAGTTATGTGTTAATGTTCCATTAGTTCATGCCGAGCAATTTCCCAACATGCCATTTTCCATTGTTATGGGAATTTTACCAGGCAGTTTCCAATGCCATGTAATTGGTGACAAGTTGTAACAGATTGTACCCTATCCGTAGTAAGGTACTAAATATACCTACATCGGAATCAGGTTTATTTTTCAAAATTGATTTTAAATGTCGAAGTTATTTAGCAGAATAAATTTCGTCTTTAGAATCTGATTAAAAACTATCTGGTACAATATTTTTTGATCTTGAAATAATTTGTTTTTTTTTCTTTTTTTTGAAATTTAGACTTTTTTCATGTCATATATCTCTCTAAAAAGCAGCCTTTTCCCTTTTATAATACGTCATAATCTCCCCAGTTCTGGAGTGACAAGTAAAGAAATATATTGTTATATGTAATCAATTACAACTACTGAGGTAAAAGTTGACAATATTCTATTCATTGGATAGAAATTTGGAGGCGGGCTTTTAAAGTATCATCGAGATGAACGTTTTACGGCTTTGACTTCTCTAAAAAAATAATCCGATCTTCCGGTAGATGACGAGGTCAAGGTGTCGTAAGTGCGTTACAAGTAGAGAAGGTTATATAACCCATCAACCAACCAACCTATAATCAAAGAAACACGCACACTCAGGCACGCACATACATATTGTCTAAATAGACTATCAAAAGAAATTAACAGCTTAAAATTTTATTAAGAAAAACTATTGTAAAATCTATTTAACATCTATATTTAGCATACTAACCCCTACCCCACCAAAAACACACGCTTCATTTAAAGTGTTTGAAAATATCATTATTCAGTGAAGGTACTAAAAATAAGATTTTCGTATATAGAGAATGTACTGTAAATGAATGAATATATCAATAGGATTTGCAATGTTTCTTGCCATAGATTTCTCACTGATGTGTGCCCTTGGGTCAAGCTGACAAATTGAAGCTGATAGTGATCAAATCATGACATTACTTAAGAATAATCAAGACAAGGTGATGCATAAGATAACCACCATGAACAAAATCTCAAAATCAAATGTAAAATATCATTTGTGTCATTTTGCTATGTTAATTGATTTGATATATAGATTCAACGTAAAAAAGAAACGAACAAAAATAGATCAATAAAAATAAATGCTACTTAAGTGCAATTAAATTTTATGTTTTACTCAAAATTTAAAGACGAGAAATTGTGGATATTTTACAGGGTGGGAAGGAATAATATGGAATAATTCTAAAAAAAAATTTTGAGTTTGATTTATCTAATTTTCGAAAACAAAACAAACAAAATCTAGATTTTTATGATTACCTTTAATATTAAAACCCATTTTCATTAAAATCCTCCCCAATATGAGTGAGCAAGAAAAGAAACGAAAAAGAACATATGATTTACTTATCGCCGAAACCAAGCCCCTAAATTGCCGAAATTACTAGAGTTTCTTTATGGCGTCCATCAAGCCCAGACTTTATGGTGTCCATCATGCCCAGACTTTATGGCGTCCATCAAGCCCAGACTTTATGGTGTCCATCAAGCCCAGACTTTATGGCGTCCATCAAGCCCAGACTTTAAGACCCTTGATTAAGCTATATAGGGTGTTTTAGATAACAAAACAAATGCACCTTCCCATCGAAATATTGATTAGCTAATGACTGTTACTAAAGAGGATTGGAATAAAATGTCTGAATAATTTATTTTAAAGGCATGCAAATCCTTTCGAAGTCGTGTTGATACAATAATTGAAAAAATAGCCTCTATATGAGTATATATACTGTTTTGCATTTATCTTATTTTTTTATCTTTAAAATTGAAATTAATCTTGTTTTATAATCGAGTCATTTATCATTTTACTTGGATATTCCTGATTTTGCTTCTGCACCAGGTACAAAAATATGGAATTGAATATTTTATAGACCGAACAAAATGAACCGAGACTTAACTTATTACAGATCAGCACCGAAAACTGATGCTGTGATGATGGTACGTGAACCAAGTAAAACTATTTTGATTTCTGTCATATAAGGTTATTTAATAAAATATTTTGGGGAACCTGTGACAAAAAAATTATCCATATACTTTTAATAGAGTAATTCTGAAATATTTGGGTATTTGCGCAAAGGTAAAATCCTGGTTGATTATCTTCATCCATAAAACAATTAAAGCGTGTTCATGCTATTTCTACATAAATCCAAAAAAAAAGGAATAAAACTTACAGAATTCATATCAAACTTTTTTTTAAAAAGGTTACAGAAACAGATATGTTAATTTACTAACTGATGTCACTGGAAATTCTTTGTGATGAGGATAAAACCACAGGTGATGGTTTCTTCATAGAAATGCCAGAAAATTTCTAGTAGAATATAATATAGAATTTCCGGAAAATAACGATGTTGAAAATAGCAAATAACTATTTCTTATAAACATTATTTTGCTGGATTATCTTTAAAATGCAAGGCAGGCTACTTGTATAAAAGTCGCAGAAAAAGATAAACTGTCATATCATCATCATCATATCGTGCTGGCAGCACGGATATCCCTGACCCTCTTTCGCCACTCCTCCCTATCGTTCATCGCCCTAGGTAGGTCTTCAGGACAACAACCTGTATCCTCACATAGCTGCTGAATGTACGTTCGTGCTGGTCGTCCTGCTTTTGCGCGGCCGTGTGTGGGGATCCATAAGAGTACATCTCTTATGAGTTCATCTCTGCTTCTCCAGCAATGTCCTGCATGTCTGGTTCGTCTAACTTGAATAGTTTTCGTGATAGGGGGCAGGTGGCCATACAGTTGGTGTCTTGTTGGGTGTTGCCGCCAGGACTTGTTGAGGATTGCACGCAGCATTCTTGTGTAATTGCCATCTAGTTTCTTCTCCAGCCGTTTTGTTAGCGTCCATGTAGTGCATCCATATAGCAGTATCGATGTGACCGCTGCCTGGAAGAAACTGCGTTTCATTTTATCGGTTAGGTCTGATTTCCATATAGTCGATAGCCTATTGATAGCTGTCCATGCTTTCGTTAACCTCGTTTCGATGTCCTTTTCGGTTGATTCGACGCTGCTTCCTAGGTACGTGAATTTGTCTACTAGTTTAAGAGGGGTTCCTTCTAGAGTGGAGATGTCCCCCGTTTGGTTATAGCACATATATTCCGTTTTATGTGCATTAACATGGAGGCCTATGCTTGCTGCTGTTCGTTCCAAACTATGCAGAAGTGTTTCGGCTTGGTCAGGTGTATTTGCCAGTATCGCTATGTCATCGGCGTAGTCGGCGTCGGTAATTGTTGTTGCGGGGTATCTTCTGCTTCTTTTCTTCGTCAGTTCGAAGCCATTCTCTTTGATTTTGTCAATCGATGTTCTAAGTACGTAGTCTAGACAAATGATAAAGAGATACGGAGCCAGCGTGTCTCCTTGTAGTACTCCTGCTACTATGTCGAAGTATTCTGTGTCTCCATCTGGTGATCGTACTTTTACTTTAGTGTTTCTATAGAGAATCGTTATTGCCGCTACGGTTTCTTTAGGTATGCCGTACGCTAGTAGGATTTGTTCCATCTTTCCTCTGTGAATGGAGTCGAAAGCCTTGGTAAAGTCGACAAATATTAATGTCGCTTGTAGGTTCTTTGCCCGTACACCTTCAAGGATTCTGCGGATGGTTAATATTTGTGAGGTCGTAGATCTATTTCTTCGGAAGCCATTTTGGTTTTTTCTAAGTATGTTGTCGATTTTGGGTTCTATTCTGTTTCGTAGTAGGGCATTGTAGATTTTGGCAGCTATGGATGTAAGTGTTATGCCTCGGTAGTTTTTGGCTAATCCGAGGTCCCCCTTTTTAGGGAAGGGGAGTATGCATCCCTTCGTCCATCTATCTATCGGATTTTGATTGTATACTGCGTTGCAGTGTCGGAGCAGTATGTCGTCGAATTGTCTGGTCTTCCATACTTCCGGGGGAATTTCGTCCAGTCCTGCAGCTTTTCTATTTTTAATTTTTCTGAGAACCGAGTCGAGTTCTTCTTGTGTGAACGGTCCAAGTTTAATGTCTAATTGTTTGCTAATTATTCTGGTGATTGGTTCAGGCGTTATTTTTGGTGGGTTTCCAAGTAAGTTTTCGAAGTGCTGTTTCCACAGTTTTATTCTTTCTTGTTGGTTTGCTGCTTTAAGTTTTGCTTTGGCCGTGTTCTTTCTTCTGCTCACTTCGTTTATTGTTTGCCAGGCAATTCTAGATTGTCTATCTTCCACCGAGTCTCTAATCTTATCTATCTGATTTTGAATGTATTCTGTCTGTTCCTTTATATATATGCCTGTTAATTGATATTGTGCCGTTTTTAGTTTTAAGGCATTTGTGTTTGTTGGGTTTTTTCGATAGTTTTTGGAGGCTGTTTTCACTAGTGCACGTTTTTCTCTCACCGCTAAAGTTTCCCATGGGACTCTATATTTAGTTTTAATTTTTGTTGGAATGTATTTTGCTGCTGCCTCGAGGTGTGCATTGACGAAATTTTCGTATTCGTCGTTTGGTGTACTTTTTTCCGTCTTTTCTTGTAGTGTTTCGAATCTGTTTCTTAATTCTAATACGTATTTAAACTGTCATATATATGAAGGATATTAAGGTATTTATTTGGAACGAAACGAACTAAAAGCCCTTAAGCAAATCTCCTGGCATTCCAGAGCTTTCTTAGCTGCACTCAGGCTGAATGTTTAAGAGTTCATCGACTGGTACCAAGAGGTCTTTCTCTCAGGCAATATCTGCTTATCTGGGTTAAGTTGGCTACTCGACGTCAGAAACTCTCCTCTAGAAAAATGCCAAGAGGACCAACCATTTTTTAAAAGAATCGTCACGCATGAATCTCGATTGGTGCATACTTGGAAAAAATGGAAACAACTGACCGAAGAGAACCCACCCCAACATTTAGTGTTTTTGAAATCATCTTATTTTCATCGTTGAGAACGAGTTTTCTGTAATTATTTTTAATGCTTTTCCACGTAACTGGGCACCTTGAGTGTCAATATATTAAATCGTTGATTTCACCAAATTTTACAACGGTTTCTTTTGTGTATATACTCTATCTAGGAATTTGTGTGCCACGCTCTCTACCTCAACACACACACACACACACAAACACACACATGCACAGAGGGAGTAACATAGATGAACGTGTGTACGTTAATAGTTGACGTTGAGTTATACGTATATTTAGTTGAAAGAATTTCCGCCAATTTATGTATTCCTTTCACTATCTTTGAGGTTTTTCGCTCATTTCAATTGTTATTCTGTCTAAATTTGCCAGAAACCATTGCACTTAATTCTGCACTAAATGAGACTCGGGTAATCACCGTTTTAATTTTGTTCATGCAATAGAACAAATTGATTTTCCTCCATTTTACCACTAGGTAGTATATATATATATATATATATAATCAGATTGCGGTATTTTTCTTCTATTTACCTGACACGCGTACTGGTAACTTTTGTTGTTATAAATGCAATGCCTATATGTACATACACACTTCTAAAGTGTTCGATGGAAAAGGAAAGAAAGAAAGAAAGAAAGAAAGAAAGAAAGAATGGAATGATACAAAATAAGACAGATTCTCTTGAGAACAATATTTTACAATCTTAAATTGCCCGTTAATCAAACATGCGAATCTAAGTTTTGTCTGCGTATATAGAATTTATAGGTTAGTTAAGATAAACAGCAAAGCAAATTTCAATTCAATTAATTCCAAAATTTTCTGGTTATATTGCATAGATTTGTATATTTCACCCAAATCTTTCCCTTCACACTGTTGCTCTTTTTTGTCTCTCTCTTTATATATATATATATATATATATATATATATATATATACCGCAAATTACAAGAGTGCTCAACACGAATGGAGCCAATTACAAAATTAACTTAAATCGCGAGTCGGAATTCTCCAACTAAAAGTTTCACCTTAACGGATCATCAAGGAGTCTCATACCGACCGGTATACCGCAAGGCTTGTATTTCTCAACCCCCTCAAATACCGATCGGCAAAGCTCTTTGAAAGAATTGAGCACTCTGGTAGCCGATAGGGTATAAAAATGTAAACAAACAGACGCTGCTGCTGCTGTTGCTACATTAATACCTCAAAATTCCCTTAGCCAACGTGGTACGCTTGTTGGATGGTTTTCGATCCCGGCTTCGGGCGTCATACGTGTCTAGCCACACTGAATATATATACAGTGGCTTCAACTTTTTTGATGAAGCTCGCCTCAAACTTACTAAAAACAATCCCAGGAATGCATGAGACACACCAGGTTAAATTTAGACATTGTGAGCTCTGCTTCATATGTAACAAGCTAAAGAACTCTCCTGGTGGCGACATTATTCCATGCATTCTCATATGGATTCGAAGACCAGCAGCAGACATACATTATTGACAAGAAGTACCGGCAAGTTATTACGGAAAGACGTGTATAAATATAGTGTGTGATTGTGTACTATCATTAGATTTCATATGACTAGCAAATATTACGTACTGCAGTTTTTACAAACATGTTCTGGATGAAAAGTGTCTAGGACCGAGGTCAAGATTTGTTTCTTAAGAATTCATTTCAAAATGAAGTATTCGTCTCTTTTGAATTCAAAAAATATATACGAGGGTTATTCAGTAAATAAGGGTCATTTTGCCTCAATAGTCGAAATAGGAAGCTGTGTTTATAGTTGCAACTTTTTAAAGGAAATCAATAGTGAGGGATAAGTCTCTTTATGTTCCTGAAAACTGTCAGCAATACCTTCAATACGGTAAGTCAGTATGTTTCTACTCCATGGACTGTTTTTTTCGATTCAGGCTCACAGTGAGAAAACCAGGTTTACGTAATTTTTAATGTATTTTTTACTAAAACATGCTTCTCCGCAGATATTATTCAGTAAATTTCGCAAGGCTTGTATTTCTCAACCACCTCAAATTTGATGCCAGAGCTCTGTTCGAAACAGGACTCTGTTTAATTTAAATAGACTCAAAACTAATATTTGTATGCGATAATCTTTTTTCTATAAACCAATTGTAAATAATTCAGAAATTACTCATATGGAAAAAATCGGAAAATAAACTTAATCCAATGAATCACACACACACACACACACACACACACACACACATATATATATATATATATATATATATATATATTAAATATTAAGCGTTATCAGTCTAATAAAAAATGGAAAAAAGGAGTGGAAAATAATGTGTGTACGTAGTAGTAGTAGTAGTAGAGGAAGAAGTAATTGTATTTTCTCCGAAACAAAAATTGTTGTCATCGCTCGTGGTTCAAGATAAATCAAAGTCATATTAGCATTCTCCGAATTTTACTTGGCAGTTTATTATCTCTAGTTTGAATCCTTACATTACTGATAAATCTTCTATATCAGCATTTGTTTATTCATCCTGAGAGATATGTGACTAGAATCCTCAATGCTACAGCAGTGTTTGTGTATTATTTCTTATTTCAAAATGATACTGCGTCAAACATATTATTGTAAACGAATTCTTATTATGTTCTTTGTTCACACACATATATATATATATATATATATATATATATATATATATATATATATATATATATACTTCTAATGACAATAATTAGGAGCCATGGAATTTCAGTACATAATTCAAAATATTTCCTGAAAAAAAATGTATCAAAGAAACTTTGGTCAATTTTCAGTTCATAGGTTGTGAAGTTTGACTAATTTGGTTTTATTCCGTTTATTTCTAAAGATATAGCAAAAAAAAAAACAAAAAAAAAACAAACAAACAAACAAAAAAAAAACAATGAAAAGGTGCTAATAATGGTTACGAGGACCATATGTCTAGTTAAAAGATATGCCGACAGAAAGAAAGGAAATGATGGTGTTGGATAGAACGATCGTAAAATCTGCTTTCAGAGCTGATGATTCATGAGATGATACGAAGTTTTCCTTTTAAAAATTATAATGCAGATTCTTGACTTAATTCTCTGTCATGTGGAGTCAAACTACTGCCTTGTTAACATTGTTATTCTGTTGTAAGTTGAACTCTGTATATTCATAGGACTTTCTTAGCAGATTTGCAACATTTTTATGTCATAGCCAGACTGGGGTTATTTCTTATTTGCTAACTTTGCTATATGATATCCTATCGTTACTCCTGTTGTTATTTCTCTGGATCAAAAAATCTATACAAACTGACATTGCAAATTACATCCTGAACAGCTGAAGATAAGAAATTTTTTTGGTATACTATTCTTATTATTTCTATCCTTTGAGTTCTTTCTTTCTTCCTTTCTTTGTTCTTTCTTTCTTTCATTCATTTTTGTTCTTTCTCTTCTTTTTTATTTCCTTTTTTTTTCTTTTCTCTTCTCTTCTCTTTTTGTGTGTTCTTTTCTTTGCATTTTCTGGTTCTTTGTTTCCTTCGTGTTAATTTAAAAACTTTTGTTTTCTATTTTCCTACTGTATATTTCTTAAGCACATTGTCAAATATCATTATCCAAAATATTCATTCATTATATATATATTTTTCTTTCTCACCTTCCGCTCCTATGTCATGCAAACATTTTTTGCATTCTGCAAGGAATATTCTGTATTTATTAGTTCTTTTTCATCTATTTTGCTCGCATGATTCATCGGAATATTGTATTTCAAAAAATACTTGAACCTTTAGTAATGAAGTCGACAGGTTGCAGTTAGATAAGTGAGTTTCTTTTAGGCTTCATCCTGCTCTACTGGCTAGTATTTAAGTATTTTTAAAAGAAAATTAATACACACTGACACACACACACACAGACAGACAGACAGAAAGACACACACACACACACACACACACACACACACACATATATATATATATATATATATATATATATATATATATATACTGTTGGAGTGTTGCTGTTTGACCTTTTTTGTTCATCTATGACTTCATCGATGACTTTTTTGCATGCAACCTCCAAACCAAGAAATTTTCACGTAACTTTCTCATTATATAATTATATTGATTTCTTACAATGATAATCATTGCTATGTTCCCCTGTATCTTACCCACTACTTAATAAGTGATGAAGATGTGTGTATTCATGTGGCAGTATTTATATAACATCTATAAAATTACCTTGCTGACGTAAGGTAATCACTCTCTAATTCTGACCGTATATATATATATATATATATATATATATATATATATATATATATATATATATATATATATATATATATATATCAGAGTGTTTTTTAAACCCTGATCGATGCTATAAATAAAACTAGATGTCTATCACATTTTTGTTTGCTTTAACTTCTCAGTTCAATAGCATAGTAACATTTAAACCTTGTTTAATGCCAAAGCCATCCATGTGGAAGAGCGATGATGCATCTATCTAACCCATTGCTTCAAGGATAAGTGGGTTCATACCTTTTCCAAGAGAGTGAATATTAGAGCTCGAATGGTGTTCAAACTCAAAAAATACGATATCGTATTCTAATACATTCACCAAGGCACCATAGTGACTCCCTTCGTTTTGATTTAAGCAACATTCTCTTAGGTAGATGATAGATAAAAAAAAATTAGGGTCTCTCAAACATAGTATTTGAATGACAACACCACGAGTCAATGAATTGATAACGTTATAGCACTTGAAATTATGTGTGCGCAAGATTACCGGTGAACTCTTAAGAAGTCTCATCTGCTTTTTAACGTGTTTTACCTTTCATACAGCTTGATTTCTAGCCACCCACTCGTGTAAGTGAAGCTGATGAGAGAACCAGTTTAGTTACCGATCAATCGGCCATGCGACAGATTGTACATGGTTGAATAGTACTCATTCCCATCTTTACCGGACATTGGCCTAGAGGTTAGAGTGTTCGCCAATGGCCCGGGAGACCTGGGTTCAATCCCAGGTCGAGTCATACCAAAGACTCAAAAAATGGTACTTGATGCCTCCTTGCTTAACACTCAGCATTATAAGGTACGGATCAAGGGTAAAGTGGAGCAATCCAGGGAAAGGAGTAGCGCCCTCCCCTACACCTTGGTGTAGTAAGCTATCGAAAAGGCAGCCTTCGGGTCACCCTCGACTATGGTCGCCAACTTTACTTTTATATATATATATATATATATATATATAGTGAAACAATATAGACATCCTTTGTCTATATATTTTTGTATTTTTCCTTTCGAGTCGCCATATAAATTTGATGGTATCTGGCAGGAATTGGTCAATAAACCTCCCATAATTAATTGGTTTCTTGATACTTTCTATCTGATCTTGGAGCATCATCAGGGGTGTATATTGCAAAACTGATGTGATCTTTGCATGTACATTAATTACTAAGTTGTATATATATATATATATATATTGAGAGAGAGAGAGAGAGAGGAGAGAGAGAGAGAGAGTGAGAGAGAGAGAGAAAGAGAGAGAGAGATGGACAGTATGACAGGTAAACGTAGAAAATATTTACCTAACATGAGAGTGAAATTACACAAAATGTATTGGTTTGCTAATCCTTTTATCTTATTGCATGTACCCCCTGCAAATTCTGATTTGATAAAATTAAACCTATCATTTATCCTGTTTTACAGCATGTATACCATCACTCATAAGTGTAATTCCACGACAACAAAAATACTTTTGAGCTACTACGGAACCCAGATAAACATTTGTACTACAACGCTTCTACTGGGTCTATTCGTATAGTACTACGCCTAAAGTTCCAGTCAGACTCCCGTAGAACGTTTCTGCGAGAAAAAAGAGACGAATAAACAAAACTCCGTTTGTTGGTTCGCTGACACAAAAATTTATTAGCTACTACCTTTCTTGGTATCGTTTAGAGTGGAAACAGTGTATGGACTGAATCAACTCCTTCAGCTAGATTGAGAAAAAGAAACCGTCCCGAGACGAGAGAGGCAGACACAGACCTTGATATTATCTTACTGATTTTCTCTTGTAGTTCTTGTACGTGACTTCTCAGTATACTGTCTATATATCTTCGCGGGGCATGTGAGACCCCTTCGTAGAGTTCACCCAAAATGGCTGCCGAAATTTTCGGCCTGTCTTCACACCTTTGTGGCAGATCTCCAAGAAATGTTTTTGTTTTTGTTTTTTATCCCACGTCCACCCTAATAGCTTTTTCGTTTAAGTTGTTTCTTTTTTTTTTGCTAATCGCAGCCCATTGGCTGATTGCTCCAGAAACATTTCTATTTTGATTTTTGACATTTGTTGCAATCACGACCTGGATTTCCGGAATCCACCATTTACTTTCCTATTCGTTTCTCCCTCGTTATAGTGCCTCCCCTTATTTCTCTTACTGCATCGAATCTCTTTCTCATGCTACTATGTCCCTCTTTTTTGACTCTTGTTTGGTTGACCTCAATTCTTGCGGGGAAACAATTTTCTACTAAAACAATCAACCGGGGCCCCTAATTATATTACAATAATTGCACACACACATACACGCATACACACACATTCACACACACACGCTCTTATATATATATATATATATATATATATAGATTGATTGATTGATAGATTGACGAATATACCTAAGTATATTATCAATATTTAGTATAAAAAATATTTAGAAATAATTGGAAATGAATGCCAACGTGTGTAATTAATATATATATATATATATATATGAGATAAAATGAGCAGTACAAAGCGAAAAAGGATATATATATAAAAAAATGGAAATCGAAGATTAGACAAAGAGAGAGAGAGAGAGAGAGAGAGAGAGAGAGAGAGAGAGAGAGTGATTTTGTTTTTTTTCCTGCCCAAAATAGTAGGCTTTATGATGACGTAGCATGCGTGTAAATGGTACAAATCCGAAGGAAGAGAAGAAATTAGTCAGTTGTGCGACAAAAGATTTCGTGATGCGACGGATGTGATCAGAAAGGGAGACAAAAATCATATTTCCCACTGTGAATTACGCTGTGGGCAGGGCGAATCGTGAGGGCGGCAAACTGTATTCACCTTTCGACATTTCGTTTTATATTTATCATTCTTCAGCTGTCTTCGATTTTGCATCAGGCATTGTTTGTCGAAGACGTTTTCCGTTCTTATTGTGGAAATGACTTTTCATAGATAACACACGTGTCATCACTCAGTCATTGACAATTTTCAATGGATCCCTTTGAAATGTTTTTTCTTGTTATATAAAGGAAATAAAAAGCAAAAAAAAAAAAACCCAAAAAACTCAAAACATCTTTGCGTCAAACTTAAATGCTAAAGTCACACAACTACGGAAAGCAGAATACTTGTCTTTGGAATTTATTAAACATTCGTTTCTGTTGCATAAAGGATTTCTTAATTCTCATCATACTATTCACACTTGTATGTTGTTTATTATTTATTTTTAGTGGGGCTGATAAAAATGTGGAAACTACAAAGGCGTGCGTAACGTAACGGTTATCGTTGTAGGAAATGTAATCAGCGACCTGGTTTCAAATCTTGGATGAGGATATTTACGTTTCACTTCGAACAAATGCTATTTAGAAAAACTTGAATAAATCCTCCAGCTATGGTTTGTGTAGTATCACTGACGTTCTTCTTCAAAGATGGCTTTTGCATTAAATGGCCATCGAAGGTCGATATGATATTAAACAAAGAAACCGAACAGAACTGAATCGAACCAAACCTATGAATCGTTCTCTTTTTCTTCCTAGATATAATGATAGGGTTAAAAAAAGAAAAAAAATTTAGTAAGGAAACCAATCCAGCAAAAAAAAAAACAAAAAAAAAAACAGTGAATTCAACCCAATGGTACTTACTTTAGAATTGCCTTTGTGTAACACATTCCCGTGGCCGAAAGTTTGGATGAATACTTCCAACCGCAAAATTAAAATTCTGAGAATAATATCTGTATTGATCAATAACTCCTACCACAAGGATGTTAATATTTATAAAACGGAGAATTATATGTAATTCCGGTCTGACAGTATCTACATTTATTTTAATAAGAATATTCAAATGGCGATTTAAAAAAATTATTAGCTAATCGTTCCGGTGTGTGAATAGATAAGTTATCAAAAAGTCAGCAGTGGGAAGAAAGGTAAGTTGACAAAGCATAACACTTCTTCCAGTGGTTGAGGTCAAACAAGATATGTTTTATCTAGCACCACGGACCTGGTCTTGCAGAGGCCACCGGCGATCGGCCTTTTAAGTAGTAGTGCTAAGGCTGAGTGAATGATGGCATCCATTAGAGGCGAAAGTGAGGGTGGGGTGTCTCGTGAACCCTAATGTAAGACAGCAATTTTCTTGATTCGTCTCCTCTTTTATGGTGGCTTGGAGACAAACTTTCGGGTGAACAAAGAACCAATAAAAAATTCGTGAACTATCGGTTTCAGTTAGAACGAATGAACTAACCGGTGCAATGTGTTCCGTTAGCCATTTCTACTGAGTTTGACGGCCTCGAAGATAAAACGGATAGAATAAAGAAACGAGTTCCAAAAACATAGGCACAATATTGCCGCTTCTTAATGGGGGAAGTCAATAAAAACTGTTGAATGAATGGATTGTGAACTAGATTTAAATTGCTGTAGCTACATACTTGTTTGTTGCAACAGAAACGATTGCACAGAAGAATATCTGGTTTTGATAACAGGTATAATCCTATTTACCAACTCCTCCGCTCGGGCAGGATATGACACAAGGCCAATTTTTAAGCGGAGTTTAACAGGTTTGAATTCAGAGTTTTTCTTCTCCGAGACTAGTTGCCTCATCAAGGCTGAAGAACCCAGTCTGTCCTACTATTTACTCATAGCGGGAAGAAGAAGAATTGGATTAATACCTTTCCCAAGGGTATTAGAGCTATGTGAAATGCAATCAGTCTCGCGCAGGATTTGAACTCGAATTGCCGTGTCCATTTCTTATGACGATAATCATTACACCATGGGCATATCCTAAATAAAAGGTATAATTTTTTTTTAATGTTTATAAAAGTTAGAGGTTATTATAGTGCATTTTTAGTAAATAAGTATACGCTTTTACACAAAACCTCCACTGCGGGCACGTTGCAAAATTTATATTTTTAAATTGAGTACAGTTGCTTGGAATCTATATTTGCCCGTCTCCTTTAGCCGTTACCGTAAGAGTGAGATTCCGAGCCTTAATGACAAACATGCTGCACTATGGCCTCGAAATAAGCTAGTTCGAACGTTAGCCACAGTATTTCTTTCGGCTCTGGACTTATACTTTAGGGAAAGGTACGAACCTACTTATCCCCCTAGTAAGGGCATAATGTATATCACTGCAGTTCTTCTGAAAGGATTGCTTTGGCATTAAATAACCCATGAAAGATGATATGCCATTAAACAAAGCTACCGTGAAAGGCTATAGAGTTCAGTCTTCCCTACAATTAACCAACTGCTAAGAAAAGGTAGATTCATGACTATCCGACGAGAATTAGTGCGAAATGAAAAAAAATCTATGTGGTGTAATGGTTATCGTCGCAGGATATGGACACGGCGACACGAGTTCAAATCCTGGACCTGACTGATTGCATTCACATAGCACTAATACCCTTGGGAAAGGTATGAATCAAAATATTCTCCCTCCAGCTATGGGTAAATAGTAGGGCAGACTAGGTTCTTCAGCCTTGGTGAGGCAACTAGTCTAGGAGAAGGAAAACTCTGAATTCAAACCTGTTAAACTCCGCTTAAAAATTGACCTTGTGTCACATCCTGCCCTAGCGGAGGGGTTGGTAAATATGGTAAGAAAAAAATCAAACTGAATTAAATACATTTTTTGTGACTTACTAAGCCGATATCTCATTTCAAGAGCACTTAATATGAATATAATATCTCATAATAAAATATTATTGTGAAAATATCCTTTCCCGTTTATAAAGTTATTTCATTAGATTAATTCATTATGTTATAATTTGATTAATAATCCTATCAAACTTTAATTGCTCGATCAGAAGGATTTTATTGCCTACAAGACGTAAAGATTTTCACCATTAACACTAAGAAATAATCGTATCCTTAATTTATAATGATAACGAAAACCTATGCACTTCCTTCAACCGACTTACCTAGCAAAATGCTAAAGTAATTTATCACACATTACAATTGGAGCATATTTCTCATCCTATTTTGCTTATGATTGAGTGAGTGATTCCTTTTTAACTTGATGCCAACACCTCTATGCTTCTTTTATGCATAGAGATTAGAAAAATGCGTTCATTGAAGATTTATATTCAATTTTTTTGTGTAGCTATTCCTCCATGTCGCCTATCGTGTGGAATTTGACGAGTTCACCTACCTAGGAAGCAGTGTATTATCAACCGAGACTGACATCGACACGCTACTAGCAAAGGCATGGACAGTTAACGATAGTCTATCAGTCATATGGAAGTCAGACCTGACCGATAAAATGAAACGCAGTTTCGTCCAAGCAGCGGTTGTGTCGATACTGCTATATGGATGCACTACGTGGACGTTACCTAAACGGATGGAGAAAAAGCTTGACGGCAACTACACTAGAATGTTGCGAGCAATATTTAGCAAGTTTTGGAGGCAACACCCCACAAAGCAGCAACTATACGGTCACCAAGCACCCATCCCAAAAACTATGAAATTTAGACGAACCAGACATGCAGGACACTGCTGGAGAAGCAGGGACGAGCTCATAATTGATATTCTCCTATGGACCCGCTCTCATGGCTGAGCAAAAGCAGGGCGACCAGCTCTAACCTACGGCAGCTCAGTAAGGATGCAGAATGTAGCCCTGAGGACCTGGCTAAAGCGATGAACGATATGGGGGAGTGGCAAGAGAGGGTCAGGGATATCAGTGCTGGTGGCACGACAAGATGATGATGATGATGATTCCTCCATGGTCTTTTGTACTCAGTTACAGTATGCAGAATATGATATGGTATAATTTTTAAAAGGATTTTTTAGTTTGATGAGTCCAATTTTTGAAAAAAAAAAACGCAGTGAATATCAATTTTCTTTATAAGCTTCACAATTTAAGCACTTTTCATTAAAATTCAGCCCTATGTGAGTGACCAAGAAAAGTAAAAACAAAGAATCTATGATTTGCTTACCGCTGACCCCGCCAAATCCGAAATAATTGAAGTTTCTTTATGGCCTCCATCAAGCCGAGACCTTTACCCCCAATAAATATAAACCGTACATACGTGTAAACAGGCTTTGGCATTAAATAACCTATAGAGGTTTATATGCCATTAAACCCAATCAACCAACCAACCAACCCCAATAAATACGCTCTACTGGGTAATTTAGAAAACAAAACTAATGCAACTTCCCATTCAAATATTGGCTCGCTTATGACTGCTATTGAGGAGGAATGAAATAAAATATCCGAAGATTTTATTTTGGAGGCGTGCAAATCGTCTCGAAGCTGTGTTGATACAATTGACAAAAAAAGCCGCCATATTGGGTAGATTTACTGTTTCGTGTTTATTTTCTTATTTTGCTGTTTATATTTTGAATTAAAATTAATCTTGTTTTATAATAGAGTCGATTATTATCATACTATGCTGCGAGCAATATTGAACATGTCCTGGCGACAACACCCCACAAGGTAACAACTATAAGGCCACCTGCCTCCCGTCATGAAAACTATACAAGTTAGACAAACCAGACATGTAGGACACTGCTGGAGAAGCAGGGACGATCTCATAAGTGATGTACTCCTATGGACCCCAACATATGGCCGGGCAAAAGCAGGATAATCAGCTCGAACATACATTCAGCAGCTATATGAGGATACGGGATGTAGCCCTGAAGACCTACCAGAGGCGATGAACAATAGGGAGAAGTTGCGAGAGAAGGTCAGGGATATCTGTGCCTGCGGCACGACATGATGATTATTATACTAGAATATTCCTAATTTTTCTTCCTTATCATCCATATGATATGAAATAGTCCCATCTAATACGAACAATTTACAGTTGTACGTTTTCAAATATTTTCATCTAATATTAATAACACTGTTTTCAAGTAATAATAATCAAATACAAATAGTAATATAATCATAGTCATTTGTTTGCACACAGTTATGTGGTTTCTAGTAACAAATAATCTTTAGTATACATTTACAGCTTTTGATTACTATTTTAATGAAATTAATTTACAATTTAATAGCATCAGGTATTTGTACTGATTACGAGTAAATTTGAAGCATGACTATTTGACATTTAGATGAGAACCCTAACAGTTACTACCTCTCCAGGTCAGAGTGGACTTGGGACTATCCACACGCTTCAGATTTCTTGTTCTGGAGCTTCAGCATAAGGCGTATTTATATGTCTTATCCAGAGCACCCGTTTCTTTTAGGGGGTGTATTACCCTCCTGCAGAGAATACAAAAAGCATATTTTAAACCACACCGTCATTTTGCTTTTGTATTTTGTGTTAATAGTATGAGATGTAAAGAAAATTCTTAACTTTTTATGCAGTTTCTATTGGGACAATTCAATTCAATGTTTTCTCCTCATCCCAATAGGCAATAAACCAGCAACTGTTGAGTGTTTGCAATGTTGCTAGGGCAAATGAATCTGTCTTGTCATAGAACGGCCAACATGGCATTGTATACGTTGAGTGCGATAGCACTTATATAAAACGTAAGTATCCGTGAATGGTTCCTGAAGTGATTTTATGTGCCATAAATTATGTTGCATTATTAACCTAATTACTTTTCAATGAGTAAAAACTGATGTCGATTTCTGCTTATTGTGTATAGTAAGAATGATTTATTGGTCAAAATAAACGGCCAGTTTCAACACAGCTTACTGAAGTATAACTTGAGTGCTAATTTCTAGAATCCCTCATTTTTAACGCTGGGACGCATTTTGATTTTGGAGTTTAACTGTATAAAGAAATAATCAAGACAAGAAGCTTAGCCTGAGCGGTTAATATTACGGGGTTCTAGCAGGTGGATATCTATCTATCAATCTCTCTCTCTCTCTCTCTCTCTCTCTCTCTCTATCTATCTATCTATCTATATATATATATATATATATATATTCGTGTTATATTCGTATTTATTCGAAACAAAAATTGATAATTTACATTTCTGGTTATAAAAAAAAACTCCTATATTGTATTTATCAATCTGAACTTTACCAAAAACCGAAAAAATGTGTGGTGAAAAACGTAACCATAGTGTATAAAATACTAACGCATAATTTTCGCATTAAGCATGCTAAAATTCGCTCTCAGAAGATACTGTTTATATGACAAGCTGTATATTCTGAAATAGTCTCGTCTATTTATGCTATGACTTAATTGTAACATTACGACGCGTTTTTGAATACTAAGATATTGATTTCATACTGAGCGCCTAATTAGATTGTTGATTAATAAGCTTGTCTGGTAGACTATTAGCAAAAGCAGGGAAATCGGTCTTCACAGTTCCCCATTAATGTGGCCTCGTGTTTTACGCAAGTAAGCTTAGTAAATATCAATAATACACTTAAGTTTTTATTATTCTAATTGTTTGAGAGTTTTTCACACCAGCGTTAACTGATAGTTTCTATTGGAGTTTGAGTGACAGTAAATTTTCTCAAGTCTCCAGTACTCTTCATAAAATTCTGGCCGATCTCAATAATGTTGCAGTTTAAATGGGAACCACTCGTCCTCTTATTTTCAAGTATTCTAATCACTTTGCCAGTGTTGTGGTGATTGTAACGAGCGCACCAGTTACAATTGGTACCCCAATCACTTTCATGTTCTACAACTTTTCCGTTCTTTCACACACACACACACACACACACAAAAGAACCATTACACGTAACTTTAGAATAATACAATTTTTAGCAATATGGACGATACTAACTTCACACATTACAGAATTTAAATATTTCCCGCTTGAATGCTCTTTTTAATACAAGGAGAAAAATGTTCCCTGAGAATGGATAAACTATAAAAAGACATATTACATAATCCCATGAACATAGATAAGAAAATTTTCGATCATGTTAAAGAAATCAGAGCAAGTAAACCTTATCACGATAGCTATTCAAAACCAAAAAGAAATAGCAGGAAGAAGACACATAGCACAGGTAAAATATAAAAAAAATCTTCCAGGGAGATATAATTCTCATTACAATTTTTTATGTGAATGATGCTATTAGATTGTATAAGTAAATATAAAAGAGGCTTCAGATTTATAAAAGAAAGCGAATGTTAAATCCTCTCAGGCAGAGATTTTTTTATCTTCCGATCAAGTTGGATTTGACATGAATTCACTTCATAGAGGCAAACTCGGTTCGAGTCACTTGTGTGATTATTTACAAAAAAATGCTTGTTTTTTTTTCCCCAGCATTTCCTTGAGGAGTGCCTCAGGCACCGACCAGTAAACTCAGCCCTGCCTTTTTTAGAGAAAGAGGCCTGTGCTGCCTGGAAGAAGACCTCCAGGGACAAGACGATTAGCATTCAACTATCCACCCGGTGCACACAGTTATATGTAAGATGTTAAGTATATTTGCCCAGAATGAAAACCAACTAGAAAGTCTCATTCAGGCTATTAGAATATCCAACTATGATATAAGTAAGTAAAGTTTGCAATTGTAGTCGAGGACGGCCCGAAGGCCCTCTTTTCATTAGCTACTACACCGGGGTGTACATGAGAGTGGCATTCTTTTCCCTGGATTGCTCCTACTTACAGTTGATCTGTTCCTTATAATGCTGAGTGTTAAGCAAGGAGGCATTAAGTACCATTTTTTAGTCTATAGTATGACTCGATTTCCCGGGCCATTGATAAACACTCTACATACATGAAAATGCGTCTTGCTGATCATTAAAAATGGCAAAAGAAAACACCTGAAGAAATAGAATCGCTATATCAGAAAAAACATAAAAATTCTTAGTGAAAAATAAAACAGCAAATCAATTAGAAATGGATAGCATCAAGCAAACAGAGATGAAAGAAACAGTAAAATTGGCATACCTCAGGTTAAAAAGAAAAGTTCTTGAAATCAATCTCTGCTACGGAAATATAAGCAAAGAAAAAATACCTGGGCAGTCAACCTTGTAAAATACACTGGATCATTCACAAATGGATAAGTGATGAAACTCAGACATGCACCATTGAACTATGAAATTGGGGACAATGCAATGCACATAGTCTTACTCTCAAGGGATGACATACAGAGATAAGGAAAGAAGAAGAAAAGCACTCATCAGCATAGAGGTTTCCGTGGTTAAAACAATTCTGGGACGTAAAGAATATATAAAAAAAGACTAAAGAAAGGCTGATTACAGGAGCAAAGTGTCCGTGTAAGCTGTCATTAACAATTGAAATACGAGAACTTCACGATTAGTAGACAGGAACTTTTGAACATAATTTTCATCCATTTGCAATCTCTGTTGATATCATCGATTGAGGAAAACATTTATTATTGCTATCAAAGATGATTACCTTTAATTTTTGCTCGCCCATTACACAAGTGGGTAGAGTGTTGGCCGATTGCCCAGGAGACCTGCATTCGATCCCTGGTGTTATATTTTGACCTTCGCCCCGGCCCAAAAAATACTATTCCAAGGTGATACACCGGAAGGAAGTGACACATTCCAATGGCCAGTAATCGAAAGAGATCGCGTGGGCGAATTAAGGCTTATGATATGGGACAAGGTGAAGGTCCCATAGTACCACTACAGTGATGCACCGGAAGAGAGTAACCTCTGAACTGCATGACAGTTATTTCCGCTTGATGACGATTAAACATTCGATTTCAAAGATCCAGCGGGCGATCGTGTGGGCGTTGAGTTATTATTTAACTCAGTTGAGTTTGGGTCCCAGAGCAGTTGCCAGCAGACTTCCAGAGAGTTAGAGACCAGATGTGGTAGAGAAAGCCACACCCGACCGAGGGGGCCCTCGGAAACCCCCGATTGAGTTTGGGGTCCAGAGAAGATGCTAATAAGATGCCATAAAGGAAGCCAGCATCCAGCAGTGGACCCCAAGACCTTTAGTTGAGTATCTAAGAGAACAAGAAAGACACAACGTGACTGTCATAACAGTGGGGTCAAAATATGAAGTTTATGTTCAGTCTCCAGCACCCTCTCACATGCAAATTTTGAACAACCCTTTTGAACCCTTGCACTAAAGTGAGAGAGGTAAAAATATTGTTAAAGAAGTCTTCTTGCGTCTTTATCATGCGTCCTTTATTCATGCGTCTGTTTTTGATGTTGTGTCGTTGTGATGCTGAATGATGATGTAGATGACTATATAACACCTGGTAGAGTCATACCAAAGACTCAAAAATGCAAATTGATGCCGCCTTTGTTAACAATCAGCATTATAAGGATGAATACAAGAGTAAAGAGGAGTCATCCTGGAAAAGTAGGAGTACTCTTCCCTACACCTCGGTGTAGTAGCTATGGAAAATGGAGCCTTCGGGTTGCACTTGACTATTGTCAGCAACTAAACATGCCCTTTTCAGTTTGTTTGAAGAGTTTTACCGAACACCAACCTTTGCTGGGTTATTTAAATCCAAAGCGAGTTTAACGATTTGGATTTTTCATTGGATATTTGAACAAATATGTATCTTCATTTGAAGCAGCTAAAATATATTATTTATCTATCTTAACGGCTTGGCAAACCGTCTACGGTAATTTTACACTTACAGGTTAGGGAATCATGTTCATTGTACATTCATATTTACATTTTTGCATAGTTGTTTCAACAGGTTTATTTTTTGCGTTGTCTATTCGAGTATAAATCATTTTTTGAAAGGTTCAATTTGACGCATAGATGGGATCTTAACATATACATAACATAACTACAACACCAGGTAAGACTGGACCTAGAAGTAAAAAAAAAGATACCATATTCCACATGACTCCTGAACTGGAGCCTCAACATCCGATCAAGTTTAGAATCATAATCAGCGTACACTTTTATGTGGCGACGGCTCTTACCCCTTACAGGGATACAATTGGGGGTATTTTAAGCCCTGCTTGTAGGGTGGCGTAATAAGCTTATTTAAGTATCATTCTATATAAGTCAATATATTAATGTTGCCGAAAACAATTTTAAACATTTTTCAAATATTTCTTTCACCCATAGATTGAAGCTAAACAAGCACTTTCACTCTAGCCGTTAATGTACAAGGTAAAAGTTTTGAAAGGAGGAATCCAAATTTATCATAGCTCCAGAAGTGGAGCTACACCACCAGATGCATTTCAGTATCATAAGCTGGGAATCTTTTAGTTAGGGAGAGTCTAAACAATCAGTTGTTTTTCTTCGCAGTTAACTCGAGTCGCCAGTCTTCGACTGCCCAGACAATATGAAAACATGAAATAACCAAAGATAGACAAAATATTATGGCAAAAAAACCTATTGAAACAACTATACAATAATGTAAATAGGAATGTACAATGAACATGATTCCCTAACTTGTAAGTGTAAAATTACCGTAGACGGTTTGCCATGCCATTAAGATAGATAAATTATATATTATAGCTGCTTCTAATGAAGATACATATTTGTACAGATATCCAATGAAAAACCCAAATCGTTAAGCTGAAATGAAAAAAAAAAATGTAGTCAAAATTATTAATGATAATAATTGATGACATCATACTTAAAGAATTAAGACATATAAGATATTGAACACAAAGTAAATATGTCAGCAGCTGGTTTCGTGTGATGTTACGAACGCAATCTCGACAATCATTATTAGTAGTATCAACCTTTAAATGTTCTTCACAATTGGAGTGCCAGGATATATTTATTAACATCATTTTATAAAATTAATCTAGGTTCTTAATTATAATAAATTGAAATCTTATTGTAATTTGAGGAGTCTCTCTCTGCCTAATGGTTAAAGAATTGAACTTGGTGGACATAGTTGGAGAGTATGACACTCAGGTGCTTTATTACATTCAATTTCGGACAAATGCCCTTAATAGAGGTGTGAATCACTTGTACCTCGAACTATGGGTTAAATCGTACCACTACTATTCTTCGAGATGGATGGCTTTGGCAGTAAATAGTTCACAAATGTTGAACTTCAATGAAACCAATGTATTCGTTTTGTAATTACATGTAATAAGTGTAGGTTAACAGGCCCAGTGAGTTTTATGTTCATTATTCGTAATCTTATAATTCAATACAAATAAACAAACCAAGACTTGACGAAACTCACTTGATTGTGTTTTGCGGTAACGAATTCTAAAAATGAGTAGGAATGAATTTCTGTCAAAAATACCCAAGGCAGCTGATAAAAATTACTTTCTCACTTTCGAACTAATAATTAAGTACGTGACCTTTTCCCAAGTGCATAGATGAAAGAAAAAAGCATCGAATATTTAAAACAAAAGTGTTACAGTTTATTCAGGCTAACACGATGAAAGAACCCAAATCATTAAATAAATAAAAAAGTTTGAAAACCAACTCTTATGAATGAATACATTTATCTTTCTTATTGCAGTATAAAAAAACAAAAAACAAAATCATTCCTTGTCCTGTTATAGGTGTGAAATTTTACTGCCTCTTTATGTGAGGCCCAATTCTTCGAATTTCAGTGATATAGAGTACACCTTCATTATCATTATTCTCCGGTCCTTTCTAAATCAGTGTGGTAATATCTGTTTGGCTAACATCTATGAGTCAAATAGAACTGTTTAATCAATCACTATACTTGAATCAAATTAACTGTGTGCTAAGAAAAGGCTAGTATTAAATATGGTAGAAATACTTGCTGAATAAATTACTATTGTTAAATAATAATAGATGAAGCCATTTAACTGTCTGCTCTGAATAAATAGCAATAACTGAAACAATTTAACTCTGGGCAAAGAAATTTGTTTTACCTAGTTTAACCTACAAACTGTTCACTTAAAGATTATATATATATATATAGGTTCAGGATTTGGCGTTAAATAACCATCCAGGGTCGATATGCCATTAAACGAAATAACCTTATCTTCCTAGTTTAAACTCAAACCCAGACAAAAAATATTAGATGCAAAAATACAGTACGCTTAGCGACACTTAACGTTTGCATTTTAAAACCAATAGGCCCGCTATCGGAGCGGTGTGGGTGGAAGAGCATGATAGAGACATAGTATGGTAGATACTACTATAGCAAATTAGAGAAAAAATACCACTATACTGGCAGTGGATAGACGTTAATTTCAGCCTTTTCATTGTAAAAGGTATGTCAATGTGACCATAGGAAGTATCGGAATGATTCTCACTCCTCGTGCTCTAAAATCACTAAATTGCATCCTGAAAATACAGCCGTGAGTGATGTTAACTACATTAACGGCAACCCCAGCACAACAAACCTCTCCTACTACTGTCCCACGAATGCTAGTGCTGAAACGGACCTCAGTACTTTATACACGGAGCTATCTTCCCTTGTCCGTACTATTCCCAAACACAACGTTCAAATCATCAGTGGAGACACGAATGCTCACATAATAAAGATAGAAACAACAAGTTCTGCTAAAGCAACTCGTCTAACAGAAATAAGGATTATCTTACTGAATTTTCGCTCGAAGAAAGACTTATATGCCTTAATATTAAATTCCAGGAAAGGGAGGGAAAATAATGTACCTACATCAACCCAAATAATGCTAAATCACAGGTAGATTACACATTCATAAATAAGTAATGGATTAATAGCGTTCTGAACTGTAAGGCATATTTCTCTTTCAAATGTGTATCTTCCAATCACAGAATTTCACCGCAAAGATACGCCTGAACCTCCGGAGGAATATGATACAAACAGCGAAAATGATTCATTATGACTGGTCCTCACTTAACTATAAAGATATTAGCAATAAATATACAATAACAGTGAGAAATAAATTCGATAATCTTTAGAAACTATTTGAAACACTTAATCCGAATGACGAATTCGAAAACTTTGTATACGTCCACAAGGAAGCAGATACAGAATGCATTCTAACCAAACCGATAAAACACAGAATTCCATGGGTGACAATATCTGTTGGGAAAAAGCGACAACAGCATTCCTATGTAATCAGAGAAACGCAACTAATGCCAACGCACAAAAACCTAAGAAGACAATACATAAACTAACTAACGCATGTAAAAAAGAGCAAACAGATGAATAAAATAAGAAACTCGATAAAAAATGGACAATCTCGAATAGCATGGAAGGCAGTAAATGAAGGAAGTAAAATGAATAGTATTTCGAACGCTAAACTAAAACCTGCTAGTCAAGAAGATCGGACACAGAAATGGAAATAACATTTAAAGAATCTGCTTGGAAACTCAGCTAAAGTCACAGAAAACTGTCACGGAAATTATAAATGAGCAACTAGATTTTGAGCTAGGTCTGTTTACACAAGAAGAACTCGACATAGTACTAACAAAAATTAAAAAAATTGAAAAACTACCTGCCTCGATGAAATAACTCACGAAGTATGGAAGACAAGGAAATTCGATGACTTACATCACCAATTCTGCAACGCAGTATATAACCAAAACACAGTTGAGAGAGGAAAAAAAACTGCATATTTCACTTAAACAAGAAAGGTGACCTCAGAATCATCAAGAACTAGCGAAGCGTAAATCTTACTTGAAAGGTTACTCTTATTCAAGGTTTAAAATGCTCTGCTTCTCAACTGAATCGATTTAGACATTGAGATAATTCTTAGAAAGAATCAAAATGGTTTTCGGAGAAATCGATCCACAACATCAGAGATCCTGACAATTCATCGAATCATAGAAGGAGTTCGTACAAAAAAAAAAAAAAAAATTCAAGCCAGCGCTCTTGTTTGTAGATTTCTCCAAGGCATTTGATTCCATTTACAGAATGAAGATGGAGTAAAAATCTTCTAGCTTGTGGTCTCCCCAAAGAAACCATGACAGCCATAATGATGCTCTATAGTTACAAGAAAACCAATGTTCACTCACTGGATGGAAACATACTTTTAGGACATTATTGCTGAAGTTCTGTAAGAAGATTCATTAGCATCATATCTATACATATTCTCTCGAGACTACGTACTTCGAACGTCGACAGATCTAATAAATGAAAATGGCTTTACACTAAAAAGGAAAGAAGCTGACGATGCCATGCAGAGGCTATTACGGACGCAGACTACGCAGACGATATAGCACTTCTTGCAAATACAACCGCACTGGCCGAATCCCGGCTGCACAGCCTGGGCAGGCAGCAGGAGAAATCGGTCTCTTTGTGAAGGCAGACAAAAAGTGATACATGTATTTTACTCAAGAAAATGACATCTCCACTGTAAATGGCGGTTCTCTGGAATTGATGTAAAATTTCACGTACCTCATGAGCATCCACTGAAAATGACTACAATATGCTCTAGCGAAGACGTGGACTGCTATAGATGAACTATCGATCATATAAAAGTCTGACCTGTCCGATAAAAGTGGTTGAGTCAGTACTGCTTTACAGATTAATGACATGGACGCTGACAAGACGTATAGAGAAAAAGCTAAACGGGAATTGCACAAGAATGCTATGGGCTCTATGGAACAAATCCTGGAAGCAACACCCCGTGAAACAGTAGCTGTACAGTCACTGATCACTTATATTTAAAACCATTCAAATAACACGAACAACGGACGCGGGACACTGATGGAGAAGGAAGGAAGAACCCATAAGTGACGTTCTCTCATGGACCTCTTAACAGGTGTTGGGCGACCGACAGGAACCTATCTTAAATATTTGTGTACCGCCATAGGATGTTGTCGGGAAGACCAGCTTGGATCAATGGATTATAGGGACGAATGGCGAGAGATTGTCTGAGAAATCTGTACTAGCAGCGCAACCTGGGGATGATGATGATGACATATATGTATATATGTATTACGAGAGAGAGAGAGAGAGAGAGAGAGAGAGAGAGAGAGAGAGAGAGAGAGAGAAATTTAGTTGCATGATTATGAGCACATCTTCACAAAAAAATTTCTAAAAAAGTTGTGAAATCTGATGAATATTTCTTCAATAAACACAGAAGTGTTTGAAGAATATCAAATACCAATGCTATTTACAAAATATTTCATTAAAAAAAAAGAGACAAATAATTAAATGCTTCAAAATTAGTTGTATCATTACAATGATACATGACGACCAATCAATATAGTATTATTTATACAAAATAATTTTTTTCACTCAATGAGAGAAGTTTTAATGAGTTTTATCATCAATCGGGAAGTATTTTTGCTCAATCATATGTTGCAAATTACTAACTCAGTTGGTGAGTTAATGGAGGACCAAATGTAGCATTATTGTTAAATAGCGTTCAATACCAATTATATATATATATATATATATATATATATATATATATATATATATATATATATATATATTACATGGTACAGTCTGTGACCCTGGGTTTCATGCAATAAGCAATTATCGGACTGAGTAAAGATCAGTCGTACACAAACACACGTACATATGTACACGAGAACAACAACACATACACAAACAAATTAACTAACCATATTAATTGCCTTCACTCTGTCAGATGATCACTAATTGCATGAAACCCAAGGTCACCAACTTTAACGTATATATATATATATATATATATATATATATGTTTGTGTGTGTGTGTGTGTGTGTGTGTAAATGCCCCATCTTTGATATTGAGCACTATTTAACAATACTCCATTAACCTCATATATATATATATATATATATATATATATATATATATATATATATATATATATATATAATTATCTCTTTTGCTGAGTAATGCTTTTTGCTTCAGATTTTATCACAATGATTCACATTGATATTTAACAATTTTACAGTTCCTCACAGATTTGGAAATCGAAAAGAAATGAAAAGCTGCTTTCTACATAATGAGATTATTGTTTTGTCCTTTTGTGTTAAGTTTTTGATTATGTAGACTGTTATTTCTCATTTTGAATGCTCGAAAATTCAAGGCAATGCTAAAACTCGCTAATAATCGTCGAAATGTTTCAGTGTCAGTAGTATTGAATGTATACCAACAGCAACCGTGTGTTAAATCCTAATGTTTCTCTTTATTTTCTGCAATTACGTTCAACGTTGTATTGTATTTTATGTTTCTCAACAATGCTGATGCATATTTTAAGCAAAGTAGAACGTTCATGCTTTTCCGCAAGTCATTTTCTTCGCTTTTCATGTGTTTTCTATTTGATTGACACATTCCTCTTTTACCCGTTTCTCATTTTTCTGCTATAATTATTTTTTATTGCTTCTTTTTTCTATTTTAACTCTATTCATTTTTTTATCATTTTCGTACATTTATATTTTCTCTTATTGTTTTCATTAGTTTTCTTTTCGGTCTTTTTTTTGCAGTGCTTACCTCCCTTTGTATAGTCTTCTTATTCACTATTTTTATTGTTTGTTTCATTCTCTATTCATTCTTTCCATTTTTGTTTTTTGCTTCCTGGCTTTCTTTCACTTTCAGTTTTATTCTTTCTTGCTGCCTTTCATTTTGATTTATATCATTCATTTTCTCTTAAATTTCTCTTTTGAAATTCTGTCTTTCCTTCGTTAGTCTTTTATTTCTGTTTTCGATTTCTGTTGCACTTACAATTTTTCATTTGTCCGTTTGTTTGTTTGAATGTTTGTTTTTTTTTTTCTATTGCAGTTTTCTTTCTTACTTTTCGCCATTTCTTTTTCAACTCTTTAATTCCTTTTTCTTTAACTTTATCATTTATAATTCTTTTTCTTTTCTTTTTTTTTTTTTAATTACAGTTCTCTTTCTCTATCGAGCTATTTATTTTCACCATATTTTTTTAGAATTTTTTCATATATTTCTGCTTCCGTATAACTTTTTATGTCTTTTTTTCTTTCATTTCATTTATTCATACTTTTAAATATTCTTTCTTTCTTTCTTTCTTTCTTTCTTTCTTTCTTTCTTTACAATTCAAATCTTTTCTTTTATATACAACATTTATTTCTTAAATTTCTGTACCTCGTATCTTTATTTACTCCTTTATTTATTCATTTAGTCCTTTATTTATTTTCGCAATTTTTTCTATTCTCTCAATATATATTCTTTCTTTCTTTTTTTCAACTTTCTTTCTTTCTTTCTTTCTTTTATATATGTTATTTTGTAATTTCTCTCAAATTCACTTTAGGCAGAGTTGAATATTTTTAGATGCAATTGCATTTTTTATCTTCATATTAAACATCTTGGTTTTGTTTACAAACAAAAATAAAAATATCTTATATTCTTAAAATCTTCCATTCTCTCTTTTTTTGTGAATCATCCGGAGACATTACAAGCTTTTTTTTTTCTTTATTATTCTTCTTTGTATTTATTTTGTCTGCTTCGTCAATCAGTTTTTGGGCCTCAGAGAACGGATATGACTCACTGATGTACTGGAATTGTCTCAGTGGTTCATGCTGTCTATCAAGAATATAGTTTTACCATCAATGCCTTAAACTATTTTTTGCGATCAGAAAAAAAATATTGAATGAAAGAAAATTAAGTACCAAGAATATTTTGAGAGAAATATAAAAAAAAAACAAAAAAAAAAAAGAAAAATGAAAAGAAAAAAAAAACAATAAAAAAACAAAACTCCCCGGAAAAAAACAATTGAATTTTTTTTATAATATCAAATTGAAAATATTTATATGCCGAATACAGTTATAGAAACCCTTTAACTGTTCGAAAACACACACACACACACACACACACACACACACACACACACACACACATATATATATATATATATATATATATATATATATATATATATATATCTGTATGTCTGTATGTGCCTGTGTGTGTGTAGGTATGAATATATAAACATATACATATATGAATTAGCAACTTATTCATTCTCTACTAGAACCAGTTTTAATAAGTATAAATGCGAGTATATCATTCTCTGTGTATATACACTGCATATATATATATATATATATATGTGTGTATGTGTGTGTGTGTGTTTGTGTACGTGTGTGTGTGTGTGTGTGTGTGTGTGTGTGTGTGTGTGTGTGTGTGTGTGTGTGTGTGTCTTTTAGTTACACAGTGTATATAGACTGATATGTAATTAAATAAATGTGCAGTAGTCTTTTTGTGTGAATAATTTGATCTCACGCCGAGGCTTAAAATACCCTAAGTAAAGAGGAGAAAGACCCTTACAAAGGGGTTTCCAGAGTAGGACAATAAACTCTATCTTATAGTGATGCTCGATTCCTGGAGAATTGGGTAGTGTATTCTATCTCTTCATTGCCATAATCCCGGGTCTATTCTGTCACTGAGTGTTAGAACCTGTAAGGATCCTGTCTATGTGTTTCCATAGATCTATTTAAACATTACTTGAATGTGATAAGATCATATGCAAAAACAATATTAACTGACAACACAAAAAATGTAACCATGAATGTACAATGGATATCGGCAAGGAATAAAATAACTGTGAATGCGTTGATGTGCCATTTAAAGAAATAAACTGATCTAGTCAGGTGGATGGTTTAAAAAATGGAATGTTCTAATGTATTTATTTTTTCTCATTGCACAATGATACAAGTAGAGTGTGCAGAGATAGGAAACCGACAACGTTACAACAGTCACACACATTAACATACGCACGTGCGTGTACATCCACGTGTATCATAGTTTTAAAAACGTTGATATATAGAACTACTGAACTAAAACTCGTGTAAAAAACTGAACATGTATTCTGACTTATATATCCTCGACCAATGAGCTTTGACCGTGAGAGTATCAATTTGTTACTGTCCTTAAAATAATGACTGACGTATGCAGATCTCATTGTTGGACATTTGAATTCTTTTCGTATTCACCACATGTCCGAGGTGAGATATTGTTCTAGTAAGATAACACAACCCATTTTGTGCTGATCATGCAACATTGGCTCTTGTAAAAGTCGTCAGCTTTACAACTATTTCAATCTCTCCCAAGTTTGGAGGATGAAAAATACCATTGAGCGTGTATGGGATATATTGCAAATTTTACTCAATTCTATGTAGCCACATGCAACGAATGCATCTCAATGATTGCAGGTCTTGAAGGGGACTATATAAACATATATATATATATATATATATATATATATATATATATATATATATATTCATGTGACCGCATGAACAGGTCTTAAACTCTATTCCACATAGTGTAGCAACCATTATGAAGGATAAAGAAAAATAGTAAATTATTGGGCAACCCAATCGAATTCTTTGAATCTTAAGTAAGCTTACATATATCATTTAATATATATATATATATATATATATTCGGAATTTGAAAAAGTTCCCGCTGTTTTCCAACATATGGCATTCCCTGAACTGCGTGTAGTTTTAGATGGTAACGCATCTATTAGAAAGTACTATAAGCAAGATTGAAATTCACTGAATGCTATTTCGCCGAAGTTTAAACAGATTTATTTTTCATATATTTCATATTCCAAAGAAAGTGTATTTGCGGGAAATTTTATTGCACTTTTTTACCGGCTCACTGGCCTTTTGGGTACAGTCTTCGCTAATGGTCCGGGAGACCTGGGTTCAATCTCAGATCGAGTCATACCAAAGACTTTAAAAATGACACTTGATACCTCTTTGCTTAACACTCAGTAATATAAGGTACGTATCAAGGGTAAAGTGGAGCAATCCAGAGAATGGAGTAGCGCTCTCCCCTACACCTCGGTGAGGTAGCTATTGAAAAGGGAGCCTTCTGGTCACCCTTGACTAAGGTAGCCAACTTTACTTACTGTTATTGTACTACTTTATTCAAAAGAAGTCTGCTGCAGAAGAACATAGAATTCTGGTTGCGACTTAAGGCAACCATACTCTGTCGGAAATAACATGCAGAGATTTAGTTAGACTCATCAAAAATTATGATTTTGATGTTGAAGATAATAACGCTCTGGCACACCAAAAAAGTTTGAAAACTAAGAATTGGAGACATAAGTTCATAAAGACTCATGTCAGGCACAAGCTAAACTTGAAAAATCATTAGGAGTTAATAATACAACAGTTTTGAAACGTTTGAAATCATTAGGAATGATGATTCAAAAGCAAGGGCATTGGGTACCATATGAATTGAAGCAAAGAGATGTCAAACGTCGTCTTGTCAAGTATAAACAGTTGCTTAAACGGCAGAAAAAGAAAGTTTCTTTGCATCGTATCGTTGTAACACACCCATACAAGAATACGTGAAATGGACATATATATACCAGTACGCAAAACTTTCATAATGTTCGTATATATATATATACATATATATTTATATACATACATACTTCACATAGAACATAGGAATCTCGAAATTCGAAAAACATGTAACGACTTCTCGGTTCAGGTACGAAACTTTTTATTACCTTTGAGTTTAAAGGTTCTTCGACATAAGGAGTGAGATACTCATTCTTTCTATTCAGGCTTTGTCATCTGCACCCCATCTCGTGCAGCGCCCGTAGCGAGTAAATTCGTTTGGCCTCTGCGAGCCACAAAAGTCGACCTTTCTCATCCGGTGTCTAGTCTCAACTCTGCTAAATGACTTTTTCAAAATCCCCCAAATCCTCCGCGCGCTCTTCCGGTGTTTGACATCATTCGCACTCTCTATCCCACATTTTCCAACTGGGCTAATGTGACATCTCTGAGTAACACGTCCGCTCTGCGCGCTCGCGCGTGAACACATGTGTTAATGTTGCACCTAAGTAACCCATGCACTGAGCCGAAAGGTTCTTAGCCTAACTAAACCCAAAGGCATAAAACGAAATCCCTCGGCCATTATATTACCTGGTAACCGACTATGAATTGTGGATAAAACACGATAACCTTAAGTGTAGAAGATCTTTGGGTTAGCCCGGCCATGCATCAACATCGGCAGCAAAGCCAAATATCCATGCTTTGAAACTTCTGCTCTGCATTTCGTGGCATCAGCAGAGTGTAATTTATTATGACCTTCTCAAACTGATGGACACCATCACGTGCGATCGCTATCGACTACAAGTGATGTATTTGAAGCAAGTATTGAAGAAAAATGGCCGCTATATGAGCAGAGACAAAACAAAGGGATTTTGCAACAGGACAACGCTATGCCACTTGTTTCAAAACTGGTGAAAACCTGCATGAAAACGCTTAAATGTGAAGTCCTGCCCCTAACACCGTATTCACCAGACATCGCCCCGTCCGATTATCCCTCGCTCCAATCGATGGTATAAGGCCTGCTTGGTCATCTCTGTCTTGTGAGGCTGCAAAAAAATGAGTCGACTCGTTATTAGTCTTAAAAGACCTGTCGTTTTTTTGACATGGAATTCAAATGCTGCCTGAAAGATGGGAAAAATAGTAGCTAGCAATGGACAATACTTTCAGTGAATTGTTTCTTTCTAATTCTTGGAAAATAAATCATTAAATTTTAGGAAAACCAGCGACAACTTATTCATGGTCATTTATATATATATAGAGAGAGAGAAAGAGAGGTTTTCATGATGTAAAGATTACAATCCTAAGAAATGGAACCGTGTACCCGAGTTCAAATCCTCATCGAGACAGCTTACATTTCACATAGCACTAATACTATTCCGAAATATATGAATCCAGCAATTAACTAAACAGTTATGAGTAAATAATACGACAGATTGTATTCCTTAATCTTGGTATGGCTACTGATTTTGGAGAAAGATAACACCGTTAAATTCCACTTAAAAAATCACCCTGTGTCGCATCCTGCACGTGCATGAGGTTTATATATATATATATATATATATATATATATATATATATATATATATATATATATAAGATAGTCTACACAGATGATTGAGTTCTTCTCGCAAATGTATCTGCCCGAATAGAATCCCTGATGACTGAACTGAAGGAAGGAACAAGAATTATTTGCCTCTACTTGAAAACAGAAAAAACACGTGTTTAAAACCAAGATGGAGTGGTATGCAAATTAAATCGTAAGCCTCTGAAATTAGAAAACACTCTATATATCTCGGTAGCTATATTTCTTTTACATAAAGCGAAGTCAACATTCACATTGGGAAGACAAGAAATAGGATTAACAGGCAGTCGATATCTGATATCACTGATAACTGAAAGAAAGGATTTTCTTTGCTGGCGCCGTGTCGGTACTACTATAGGATTTCACCACTTGGACTCCTGGAAAGGCTTAGAGAGAAATTTAGGTGAAAACTACAGAACTGTCTTGAACAAATCCTGACAGCAGCACTCCACAAAGTTTTAGCTGTATGTATGGTTACTTGTTTGCTATCTCACTGACCCGCCAAATAAGAACAAATGCTGGGAAGTGCAGAAGAGGCAGAGCCAAACTCAAAATTTCTGTTCCCTGATAAACACCTTCACATGAACACCCCAGCATTAGCCTTCCAGCAAATACATGCGGCAGTTACATTCGGACAACTGATGCAGTCTTGAAGACTTGCCAAGACCGAAAAATGATAAGGGTAAGAAAGAGAGAGAATCATGGACTCCGTAACACCAGAATGCCTTGATGGTGGTGATGATGATGTCTATAACGCAAGCGTTTGTGCATACGAGCACACGCTTGCCTGAGTGTATGTGAACGAAATACTCGACACCATTGGCTGGTATTGTTTGTTTAAACTTGGTTATTTAATGCCAAAACTCTCCTTGTAGAACAGTAATAGTGGTACAATTTAACCCATTGCAATGTGGATACGGAGCTTCTTATATTTCTGAATGTAAGAAAAGAAAAATCCTTTTTTCAGTTATCAAAGATACCAGAGATCGACTGCTTGTTAATCCTATTTCTTGTCTTCCCTATGTGAATGTTGACTTCGCTTTATATAAGGAAAATATAGCTACCGAGATATATAGACTGGTTTCTAATATTAGAGGCTTACGATTTAATTTGCATACCACTCTATCTTGGTTTAAAACACGCGTTTTTCTGTTTAAGAGTGAACGTAACAGCACGACTGAAGTGCAAACTCACTTTCTTCTATGTCACATTTTAGCCAATGAGCAATGTGGACTCCACTCTTGTCAATCATTCCGACTGGTTTCGGCCTTAGATCATAATCAAGGAATGTTTATTTCAAGACTGTTTACATTTCAAGACCGACGCTTAAAAAACTTAGAGTGTGTTTTTTACAAAAGTCGAATGCTATTGACGAAATTTTATTCGATAATGAATTAAACCCTTTTTTGTGTTCCAAAACTGATTTTTCACGTAGTAATAATGTCTCACTTAGAATATAACTGTATGCAAATTATTTCTATCAAAATTTGGGATTAAATAACCCATAATTAGTTTATATGCCAGTAAAAAGATTAAACCAACCGACCAAAATTTTAGTTGCTGGTGTGTCTGTGCTATTCAATAGAAAGAAAGAAAAAAACAAACAGTAAATAGTTTGACAGCAACCACTTCCAGTACATTACTAATACAAAGTACTTAGCAATGTTTGATTGGCTTTGATTTTGCATTTGGGTTCGACTTCAAAGAAACCCGGTGCCATCAGCGAATGAAAGGAATCTAAGCAGCGGAAACAGTAGGAGGTCTGGATACGAGACGAAACAACGTCTTCTGGATTTCTTGCACAAATTCTTAGCGAATGTAGCAATCGGTAAATAAAAGCCGCAAGTGAATAGCTTAAATTTCGCTCGCCAGATGATTGGATGAAATTGACAAGGAGCAGTTGACCTAATGACAAATAAACTTTATGTTATTTCCACAACGAGAAGCTAAAACGAGAATGGGTGTTACTCGTGACAAAGTCGACATAGTTGTTTTTCATGTTTCCCATCAGGGGCAAGGAAGAGACCCTTCTATTTTAAGATATTTCTATTATCTTTTGAGAGAGTTTGTGTTGACACGCAGAGATGCATATATGTGTGTTTGCGTTTGAGTGTTTGTGTGTGTGCTTATGTGTAAATATTTTCGTATCAATCAGTGTAGATTTTATTTGTCTTTTGATACATCGATTTGCATATATATATATATATATATATATATATATATATATATATATATATATTTGAGAATAACCAGACAAACCCATATGTATGTGTGATGTGTATATACGCCCGTGCATAATTTTCGTATTACACAGTAATTATTCTATTTGTCCTTTGATTTTATCACACACACACACACACACACACACACACACACACACACACACACACACACACACACACACACACGCACACACACACACACAAATATATGTATAAGAGATGATTTGTAATGATCACTTAGGTGAGAAACTGACAGACGTTGGCTCTATGTATAAGGTATCCAAACTTGATTATATATATATATATATATATATATATATATATATATATGCTCTATCATCAATATTAATCGCTCTCTATCATCAATATCCATCGCTCTTTATTGCAAACTATATTTAACTGTGGTAAGAGAGAGAGAGAGAGAGAGAGAGAAAGAGAGAGAGAGAGAGAGAGCGGGAAACGAGAGAGAAGGGTAAGAGGAAAAGTGAAAGAGAAACAGGAATATGAATGGCCTTGAATTTTGTTCATATAAAATACGTGTTTTTCCAAAATGAATCAATCTCTCTCTCTCTCTCTCTATATATATATATATATATATATATATACTCGAATTATCAGGATGAGCAGCATGCAACATAAAGCCATTTTAAATCAGTTTAACAAGTTTAATTTAGACTTTTCCTTCTCCTAAACAGGTTGCAATTCCAAGGTTAAAGATACAAATCTGTCATCTTATTTACCCTTGGCTGGAGGGAGAATAACATGATTCATACCTTTTTAAATGGTATTAGATCTATAGGAAATGCAAACACAGTCGTCCAGAATTTGAACTCGGATCCCAATGTCCATTTTCTACGACGGTAACCATTGCGCTATGGGTGCTGCCAATAAATGCATATATAACTATATATTTTTGTATTCTTTTCTAATTTTTATATATTTAATATTACTAATTTTTCTTCTTAGTTTTACTGAGACAGATGCACAAAATTGTGTTGCGTTCTCTTGGTAAACTCCGGTCAAACAATCTGTTGATTGATCGTCTGGTTAACTCGAGTAACTGGGAGACAGACACAAGGGAAATATATATAATAATAAAGCAAACAAGAAAAGTAAAAAAGGAAAAAACATCGTTCTTTAATTCATTGCACATGATCTCTAGTGGGGCCACTTTTCTTTTACTGCCACAGTAGCATATCCTCTATTTGCTAGGGGAATGGCCAACAGTTAATGGTGTCAGTCTGTATTGTTGTATGTTTAGATACTAGTAAAGGAATCAATATCGGAGCCATGATGGACGCCTCAGGTAATGTAACGGTTAGCAAGGTAGACGAGCAAACCTACAAGAATGAGTTTGAATCTCATTGGGTGCCCCATTAGTATGGCCTTGTACCACATCTAAGTAAAAAAGCTTTGTAAATTGCGATATCATAGCCATGTTATAAGTTGTGGACAAGAAATTCGGTTTGTATCTTGAACGTCATTTCTCACGTTCTGTTTCTGGGGTCTAAAGATCAAAATCGTTCCTTGCTTCGGTCGGAGTTGATATTTCTTCAACTCTCTCTTCACAGATGTTTTCTTGGTTTGTAGAATCCGTTTGTTCACCTTTATTTCTTCACTGTTCTTTCCCAATCCTCTCAGTGGGGCTTTGAATACACTGGCTACATCCCCTGCAGAGGGGTAAAGCATCCTAGGAAATGGTGCCCGGGGCATCACACTAAACTCAATCGGATCTTGTCTCCAGTTTTAAGGTTCTGGGGAATGTAGTGAAACCTTTCATTACCATTACTCTTGGGTTTATTTTGACACATTGTAGGAATACCTGGGGCGGGGCGACATCTATGTGTCAGATAAATCTGTTCCTAGATTATTTGTATTAAATAGGGGTATTTGATACCATATAACTACGTGTAAATTGCAAAATTAATACTTACTTGAAGCTAAAATTCTTTACAAAGGGTCCTTATCATTAATTACTCTAGACTGCAGAAATAACTTAATTACTAAATAGTATTGGAACCACAGTCAACTCAGATCGGGATTCTCTGGTATCAGTTTTTCACGATCACTGATGTCATCTGCAAAGAGCATTTTCGAGACCATTCTGTGTGCCGTTTCAAAAATATTTTCTGACTGCTGCATATCATCATCATCATCATCATTATCATATCTAGCAGCTAGTACGGATTTCCCAGACTCTCTCTCTCTCTCTCTCTCTCTTTCTCTCTCTCAACATTCGTCTCTATCATCCTTCACTTCCGGCAGGTCCACTAGACTACATCCGGCGTCCGTATAGAGTTATTGAAGATATGTTCTAGTTGGTCGTCCAACACTTGCAGGTCCATGTAAAGTAGTCAGCTGTCACCTCTATTGTCACCTGTGATTTCTTTCTTTCTTTTAGAGCAATGACCTGCATGTCTTGTCCGTCTTATTAGGATTGTTTTAAAGATGGGAGGTAGGTGGACGTAGAGCCACTGCTTTGCAGGGAAGTTGATTCCAGGATATTTTAAATATCACTCCTAGCATTCATGAGCAATGTCCATTTAGCTTTTTTTTTCACGAGATGCATCTATATAGTCGAATCAACACGACTGCTGCCTGGAAACAAAATTGAGTTTTATTTTCACTTTCACATTATCGACAACCAATCGATAGCTCTTCATGACTTCGCTAATCACACATTCATATCATTTTCAGTAGATGAGACAGTACTTCCGAGGTAGTTGAACTTGTTCACTAATTTAAGAGAGCCACCATTAAACGTGAATATGTCAAACTTCTTCTGATCATATAATGACCAGTTTTATTATACAACAGAAATTATAGAGAAGTATAACTGCCAACATCTGCAGTGTTCAAATTCGATGGAGACACCACCAGAAAGAGAAGTATTCCTGTAAAAATCTGGAGTATTCGAAGTTGGCGGAGAAATTCCTGCCAAGATTTGAAGTGTTCGATTTCGGTCGAGAAACGATCATCTTCACTATTTAATCAACAGTCAAAGACGCAAGTAACAGTTGGTTTGTGGTCATGCGCTGATACGAAAATATTATAGTGGGTTGCTCACTTTGACTGTTCCCTTCAGTGGAATGACCTACCGAGTTCCTGACAACCAAACGCTACCGCCTTGGTTTCTGAGTAACAACAAGTGAAGTCAACAGTCCAGATATCTTTAACTGACCTTCTGAACCAAGCAGCTCAGTTACTTAAAACCGCACTTTTCAGAGCAAGAAAATATTTCTTTTCAATCAGGCTCAGAGGAACAGCTAGTTCCGGGCCAGCCCGCTCATTGAAGCCACCACTTGCTTAAGCAAACCAACCTGTCCGATGCAGCGACCACCCGGTGTAACAGACCGATCAGCACAGCGTAACGACGGCTGACTACTCAGATCTTATTCCTACCCTACGAATCGTTAACCTTATGCACTGACCAAGGACAACCTCATTTTCTCACTCGCAGCTTATGTAGACCAAACCACGGGTTAACTGTCGATTCAATCAGTGCGACGAAGATTAGGTTTCCTCAGCAATTCGACACATATGATCCTGGTCCCATACCTACACTAGCGACCTCTTTAAGCATCATACTAGTTCAATGTTATCAAAAACTTTGGGACGCTTTCGACAGCAACGAGAATTTCCTTTAAACACTTTTCTTGATATTTTTTGCCTAATAAAAATTCGCTCTTTTAACCAAATCATTTCGCTTTTTGTTAAACTTACCATTCTTGAGTAACATTTTAAAAATGTTTTAAAGTCGGCTACCGTAGACAGCACTGAAACAATAGAAATAGTTACTTTCAACCATATGATCGTGTCAAAAGATAGAATTCAATAAGAATTCTTGAATTCATATAACTATATGTAAATTACATTTGTACTAGATATTGATACATGATATAACTACATGATAATGTAAATGCAATTTCACAAAAATATAAAGTACAATATACATGATACTTTAATAAATTCTATAAGCATAATTTAAACTTAGATGAGGTAACATGCCATTAAAATCAATCAATGGATCCCGCAATCAAACTAATTCTTCTTTTTCGAAATTTAATCCTTATATTGAGAGCTCACTGTGCATTCTTTACCATGTTATTTCTTGTTGGAATGTATCATATATATTCGTGCAATAACCGATTTTTACGACCAATTTTCTCAAAATCTAGGGGTTGTTTTTTTACATGAAATTTGTTTTTGAACATGTTTAAGATTACCGACGTTCATTACACTCAATAGGTAATAGAAACACCCTTTTCGTAGTTAATATTTAGAGGTCGTTCAGTATGCTAGGACGCTTTTTTACTAGATTATATACGGAGACCGTTTTCTAACTATTGACGTAATCCTCATTGATATTCGTTTTAGTTTGATGTTTTTATCATGCTATTGTTTTTATATTGCCTTTTGATCAATTCTGATCATTCACTGGTCATCAGTTTGAATGGATTATCATCTTTCTTGGTTTATCTTGTTTCTTTCCGATATTTGTTTTCGTCGATAATACATTACTTAATATCGCAATTATTTTTTAGTATTTTTCTTAAATGATTTTTTAAAAAAATCAACCATCGATGATTTGCCAGTACGCTAACGAAAATCACGTCTAGGCTAAATCAGAAGGACTCTACGACACTCAGTCTAATACAATATAAGAATGCTAATTGTGTTCATAAATCAATTTAATTGTCGTTTCCTTGAATTAAATGCATAATTTTACACGTATATATTTGCGTCTGGTAGAAATGGAGACAATTTTCTGTTTCCAATTTTAAAGGAGCAATGATTCGAATTTATTCATCGGGGAAATTATTTCAGTATATTTAAAGATGAACAATCTTTTTCTATTTGATGATTTTATAATCCATTTATTGGAAGAAGAGATGGAATTAATTGAAAATACCGAAATAAAAGAATTCGTTTTAGCTAAGTTATTTCTGGAAGTGCGTCGAATTCTTGTGATTAACTAAGAATTCGTATGTGGGAGAGATATTTCGTCTTTGTATTTTCCGTCTTGCTATTTTTGAATAACCTACGTTATTTAAAAATACTCTGAGAATAAACCCTAAGAGTAAAAGAATGCAATACATATATATTTACACGCACTAAATCTATCATTAATTCTTATTAAATTGTCAGTTTTTAAATAATAATTATCAGTATTACTGTTTTGTAAGCAACATTTAGATTTCAATAAAATATCTAGGTGTCAGTGATCTGTAAAATATATGAAATTTAGCGGACACTTTCGGAAAGTTTGGGAATAACCTAAACAGAAGTCAGCTCGACTGCTACCACCTATATAGCAATACGGACAAAAATTCAGTTGGTTCCATGATTCAACTTCTGGGACAAATGTGAAAAAATATAATAAAGGTTCATAAAATAACTTCCGAATAATCAGAAACCAAGTTATGCGACTCTAAGCAAATCGATTTTGAGTTGATCCAAGCTATTTGTGTCATATATAAGAAAGAATATTTTAACCCAGCAACCGAAAGAATCCCAACAGCAGAAAAGGGAACGCATCTATCAAGCGACTCAACCATCTGTGATTTTTAACAGCATTTTGATTTATTTTATGCCCTGGGAGTATGGATCTGTGTTCATACTAAGAATTATTTTTGCTTATTTTTTTTTATTTGCTCAAGATACTGTCCTACCGAATACCAATAATTTGTAAACAGACCGATTTAACACAGAGATAGATCCCTAACAGCTGCTACCATATTGAGTCCGAGTGGACCTGAAAGTAATGGCAATGAAGGGTAAAAATACGTCCCCGAGATTTCCAGAAGTAGAACTTACCTGCCTGATGCATTTCCTTATAAACTCAAGATACATCTTCTTTTGGGGGAGCGGGCATCTGCCGGGGATACAGTCAGTATATTCTCAGTCCCGCTGAAAGGACTATATCCACTTTTATGTTATAATTTTTTTCCGAATGTCAACAACACTAACAATACAGAAATATGTTGCTTGAGTAAATGCAGAACTGAAAAAAAAAAAAAAATACTACCAAAATACATAAACGTTTCCTGACGATTCTTTTTAAACTTTTAGATATTAACATTTTCATTATATTGTTCTGAAATCAATAATGGTCCGTCCACTCTGCTGGGGCTGTAGAATACACCGTCTGCGTCTCTGCTTCTCTCTTAACAAGTGTCTCTGATATGACATTAAACCATCTGATGGTGAGGCTCTAGCTTGGAGATTTGGAGAATATAGAGTACCCTTTTCATTACCATTGCTCCCAGGTCCACTTAGACAAAGGTAGTAGCAGCTGACAGGTCCTATGTATGGGTTTGATAGAAATGTCAGACATTTAAAATAGAAATGTTTGAAATTTAAACTGAGTGTGAACAAATGACCTATGCTAAATCTAATTTTTAGAAATAGAATTGTTTGATGATTTCACGCTGAACAAACGACTGAAGTTTAATTGAAATGTTAGTTATACATAATAATACTTGAAAATGTTTAACTGAATGCAAAAAACGAGCCCAAGTTCGTTTTAAATCATCCGCAAACGTATTTACCATATTTACCCAACCCCTCCGCTCGGGCAGGATATGACACAAGGTCAATTTTTTTAAGCGGAGTTTAAGAGGTTTGAATTCAGAGTTTTCCTTTTCCTAGGCTTGTTGCCTCACCAAGGCTGAAGAACCTAGTCTGCCCTACTATTTATCCATAGCTGGAGGGAGAATAATTGGATTCATACCTTTCCCAAGGGTATTAGTGCTATGTGAAATGCAATCAGTCTTGTCCAGGAACTGAACTCGTATCGCCGTGTTCATATCCTGTGACGATAGCCATTACACCACGAGCACCTCCAAAAACACCACGGGCACCTCCAAACGTATTTACAAATCATATAAAACTGATATATATGTATTAACATGATTGGTATTTATTAACCAACTATAGTTGATATGCCATTAAACCTAACCGAACCAAACATTGTTTTCTTGTTACATATGGTAAACATTTAACGTACTTGTTTAGATAACTGTGATCTTTATAACCTTGTAGCGTTGCAAGGTGTCTCTACGAAAGTTGGTGGAGACAAAACTAGAAATTTGAGATGAAGAGATGACACCGACATATGGTTCGAAAGGAAGAGTCAGACACGTGGCCAAAGAAAAAAATCACTGTCACTCTATTCTTCATAACACAGCCTCCCACACCATTATTTTCAAAAAAGGGAAGATTTAAAGTAGAATTGAAATGATGAGCTATTTGTACACAAAAAGTCGCGTTCATGATTTGATTTCGAGTCACTGGGTCCATTTAAAACGACAATAGTGATTACACGGCAAGTAAAGTAGGCGTAGTGTTGCAGACGTCTTGAAAAAATTTAGTGGGAGACGAAGAGGGTAAGGTGGAATGAAGAAATGATGCTGAATGTAGTTGCAAAATAAAAGCCAAATAATGAGGTCAAAGAAAAAATCCAACTCCCTTTATTGTTGATGTTACAACTGCATACTGAACAGATCTGAAAAAGATGAGGACACAACTTGTTATTTCAATGCAGATCAAGGTAGATCAGTTCTTTGACAAATCGTAGCCGACCCAAATTGGAGTATGGTGATTTTGCACAGCCCTAAAATTTATGTTGTTACTTGTCACTCTCTCAGTAACAAAATGGTTGCTCTTTTTTAAAAATGTCCATCTCTCGAACCTGGCCACTCCATTAAAATCTCTCATTTTTAATAGTCTTCAAACTGCGGTTTATAAGTCAAAGAAAAACCTTATCTCTTCAATCAGGTTGTTTTCAATTATATGTACATATTGAGTAAGAAACATGGGTCTATGGTCCTGTTTAAAATTTACATTTGGGTGCCAGTCCACCAAATAGAATTGGTTTCACTGACACCCTCATGCTCAACATTTTTTCTGAGTTCTCTCGCTAGGTGTAAGTTTTGGTTAAAATTTTTGCTTCCTTAGAATTAGCCACGATCCAAATTCTACGCTCGGTCAATTCGAATGAAGTGATGTGCAGGCATAGCCCGTTTTAGCCTCCCAATATTTCACCAACCTCCAGTCTCTCTTCAGTATCTCTTATTTAAGAATATTTTGTCTTATGTTTCTTTCAATCAGATTTCCTTGTTTGAACGCTTTAGACATCTCTTCTGAGAAATAGCATGGTTTCTTTGTATAATAGTTTATTAATCTTCATGGATTATTTAATACCAAAGCCATCCAAGTAGAAGGAAAATAGTGATATTATTCAACCCAATACTAAGAGGATAAAGAGTTTAATAACGTTCTTCATGGCAGCCCGAAAGAGAACGTCATAGAGCAACTGGAATTCGAACGCACTCACAACGACGTAATAGTCTATCATCTTAGCCACTGCATCAAGAGGACTTGCTCCGTAAACAATTTTTTCATCATAGTTTTCTGCAGTATTTCTTTTTAGAAGTGACATGAAATTTATGAGGATATCAATTACTGTTATAGATGTTTGTATTTTTGTTTTTTTTACCGAAGCCGTGGCTGTGCTCCAGAAGATTTATTTATAACAACAATTTACATTTAATTTTCACTGTATGATAACAATTTACATTTAATTTTCACTGTATGATAACAATTTACATTTAATTTTCACTGTATGAAAAAATAAAGTCAAGATGGTTTTCGGGGAAAATATAATATACGCACACTACACAATTTTCTGTAAGGTACCCAGACCCTCCGCCGATTTTAATATCCGATAATATTTCTAAATCAAATCCTTCTACCGGATACCAAGGGATAACTTCACTTTTTCCTGTAATAAAACACACTGATAGATTTATATATATGTATATTTTTGACAGAGATTTTATATAGTTATATTTTTGGGGGAAGCAATCATGGTGTTAAGGTGACAAGTTATTTTTGCGATCCAACAATGATAATGTTCAATTAAAAAATGTACAAAATAATAATAATAATAATAATAATAATAATAATAATAATAATAATAATAATAATAATAATTTCTGAAACGTTTTATCTATTACTTCAAATCCTATTAGACGATATTTTCTCGGCGTTGAGGTACAAACGACAGAGCTGTTTGCCTTTTGAGAGAAATGCCATAATAGAATCATAGAACTGCATCTCCCTCGATAATTTCCCAATATATACTGAAAAGATAATTTAGATTATTAAACAATATTTTGCACTCTTATCAGTAATCCTTAAACTTATGTCAAGTGTCAATCTCTCCGTCCAAGAAAAAAATATTCTGTAAATGGAACTGTCAACTCCACAGTTCAATTGACGGTGCATTTTTACTGAGTGCATGCCAAAGACGCAAGCGATCCTAAGGTAGTTAGGGCACTATCGCTTATGCATTACCAATCTGCTAATGCGTTTAACAGGTGGTGTTTACATGCAATCATGTGTCTGATATTTAGGTCTTGTTTGCAATAGTATTAAAATCCCTGAATATGATAGATTTTAGATGAAATATTCAGTATTCTTAATTTTGTTCCTGAAACTTTATTGTGTTGAAAAATTTGGTTTGGTTTGGTTTGGTTTGGTTTTTTTATGGCATATCAACAATTGCGGAGGTGCCCGTGGTGTAATGGTTATCGTCGTAGGAAATGGACATGGCGACTCGAGTTCAAATCCTGGACGAGAATGATTGCATTTCACATGGCACTAATACCCTTGGGAAAGGTATGAATTCAATTATTCTCCCTCCGGGGTAAATAGAAGGACAGACTGGGTTCTTCAGCCTTGGTGAGGCTACTAGTCTAGGAGAAGGAAAACTCTGAATTCAAACCTGTTGAACTCCGCTTAAAAAATGACCTTGTGTCATATCCTGCCCGAGCGGAGGGGTTGGTAAATAGGATCAACAATTGCAGATTATATCATGTCAAATCAATTTTTATACATATAACCTGTTATATTTTAAAAAATTCAATTTTGCATAAGTACGAAGCATAAATGTCAAAACAGTTCTATTTCAAATAATTTAGTTTAGCATAAGCACACAATTTAGTTCTATTAGACCCATAGAATGGACTCAATCAGGACCATCATGGAACTGGGAGTGATAGAAATAAAGGGGTACTCCCCATTCCCTAAAGCTCCAGCATTACTGAAACCTCACCATCATAATGTTTCATGTCATTTCCTGAATACGCGTTGGGAGGAGTCTTACCTTGGTGCAGAGATGTGATCGGTCTTTTCTACAGCCCCTCAGACCGGGCCTGGAAATTTGAATTCATGAAATTTTATATATATATATATATATATATATATATATATATATGTATATATATATATATTTGTGTGTGTGTGTGAGAGAGAGAGAGAGAGAGAGAGAGAGTGTGTGTGTGTGTGTGTGTTTACACAACATTAATATAATTTCTTACATCCTCTGTAGCAGTAGCCTCACAAATTAATGTCATGAGCCGCCACTGCAAGAAATACTTCAAATAAATGGTATTAACTTGTAATATTGATATATATCCCAAACAATCTGTTATTCATAAACGTTGCTTCTTGCTTACAGGCAAGAAATCAACTAGAAATAGCTAAGCTCTTGAATCAGACAAATCTACAAGACCAATAAAACTCCAGCCTGTGATTAAGATTAGCTTAAAGGATAAATAGAATAATCTTGATATCCGGATCAACGGATGACTTTCTGTTTGTGCCATAGAAAAGAGGATGACCTAAACAGAAACGCGACATAGTTATTAAGAATGAATTAATCAGGCAAGAGTTTGGCTGAAAATTGAATCATAAAAACAAGCAAACACTTTTCATATTATCCCTACCCGCGCAGCCGGTGAAACACACACACACACACACACACACACACACACACACACACACACACACACATGCTCCCACAAATGCACACCGAAAAATACGTACATAAACTCAGCTATGCAAAAGTCATAAACGTCAACACATACATGCACCAAAGACATTTACGACCACCACACACACTCACTCACATACACACACATACCTACAAGAGTATGCAAACGTGAAAAAGGCCATTAAAAACAGACGTACTTAAAAAAAACATACACAAACCATATACATTTACTACAACTTACACATAGACATAAAGACACACATACACTCCGACCACACAAATAACTACATTCAGTGGATTCTGCTTAAGTGGTAAAGATCGGGACCACCGAATCAGATCACCAAAAGCAGTGACTTTTAATGTATATATATATATATATATATATATATATATATATATATATATATATATATATATATATATATATATGTGTGTGTGTGTGTGTGTGTGTGCTTTGTGTATATTTGTGTACACTGACACACACACGCCACACACACCACACACATTTTTGCGTGTTTTTGTGTGTATTCACTCAAACATACACAGACGCAGACACGTACACGCGAACTCATACACATACATACAGAGACAAACACACTTCGACATATTTTCTTAAAGGTTGAGTGTTATAAGTATATTTCATCTTTCGTCATTTTCTACATATGCTTCTCATACTCTTTGCTAAATTTATGTCTCACCTTCAGTTAAAAATCACTATTACTGTTTTTCTACATTGATGGATTTGCTATTAAATAACCCGAAATGATTGATATGGAATTAACCAAAGAAACCAAACAAAACCAACACTTATAAATCTTTTTCTCTCTTTCATTCTTTGTATCTTTGTTTCTTTTTGGTGGGTAATAATTTTCTCTTTCACTAACTGGTCAAGAAATGCAATTAGGAAAATAGATTTTCGTTGATGACTCACTCCAAGTTATTTCTATGATCGTTCAATTATAATGTTCAATAAAAGAAAAGATGGGTAAAAGTGATCTGATATTGGGTGACATAGACCTTTCCTGTCCTCGTGGTGTAATTCAGGGGTGTCCTTGTGGTGTAATGGTTAAAGCGATGAACTGCGGAATCGTAGTACGCGAGTTCGTACTCCAGTCGCGCTATTATGTTCACTTTCGGGCAAATACCCTTGGGAAAGGTATGAACCCCCTTATTCTCCCTCCAGCTATGGGTAAATAGTAGGACGGACTAGGTTCTTCAGCCTTGTTGAGGCAACTAGTCTAGGAGAAGGAAAACTCTGAATTCAAACCTGTTAAACTCCGCTTAAAAAAATTGACCTTGTGTCATATCCTGCCCGAGCGGAGGGGTTGGTAAATAGTACCTTTCCTAAATGCATCAGACCGACTTACGTAGAGGAAATCTCAGCCGAAATTTGGACCGTGTGTCCCGATTGAATTTGCGCAACAACCAGATTCGTATGCAATAATTCAGGCTTAAATTGACTTGTAAAACTGCTGCAATGATCTTCCAAATGATAATAAGCACATGAATCAACAAAATGCGAATATTTTTGGCTTCGGACATTTTTTGCCACACAAATAATCATATTTACACTCTTACTCAGAAGGAATAAAAATATTCGCAAAGCCCACCACTAATTAAACAGGTTTTAATTCAGACCTTTCCTTCTCCGAGGTTTAAAAGCCCATTCTGTCCAATAGTTACCATAGCCGGAGAGAATAGTTAGACACATGTCCTTACCAACGGTATTAACGCTATGTGAAATGCTAACAACCTCGTCTAGGATTTGAACTCTGGTGGCCGTGTCCATTTCCTAGGAAGAAAATCATTCCACAAAAAGCTCCTCTCCCTCTCTCTCTCTCTCTCTCGCTCTCTCCCTCTCTCAATATATATATAAATATGATGATCACATTGGTGAAAAAGTGACTGTCACCAAGCAAAATTGACATGGGGTCTACACTATCCTGAGTTAAAATATATATACTATCATCAATATATATATATATATATATATATATATACGCAGGCAGAGGAATGAAGATGATGTTGAAAATGTTTTTTATGTTTTATGTAAATTAAATATCTATCAAAATTATCCAACATATATATGTGTGTGTGTGAATATATCCGTGTGTGTGTGCGAATATATCCATGTGTGTGTGCGTGGAAAGTTCTGGTTAATATGTGCGGATTTAATATTACTGTTTTTCTTCTTAGTTTTGCTTAAACAGACCGACGAAATAGTGTCGCATTATCATATTAAACACCGGTCAAACAATTCATGGGTGATCGCCTGGTTGCCTCGAATGGCTTGAAGATTGGCCTTGTGAAGCATATTTTAAAAATAAAGCAGAAAAGGAAAAGTTGTTTTTTTAAATAAAATGAGCGTGATCTGTGATAAAGCAATTTTCCTTTTCATGTAACAGTAGCGTATCTTCAAGTTGCGCAAGGAATAATCAAAATAATTTTATGGTGTCTGTCTCAAGGATTGTTCATACGGATACCTGTGAAAAAGTCGATATAATGGCCATATTTTTCTCGGTCTCTTCCTCAGTGTCTCGCAACTCTCTGTCTCTCTTTCATGATAATCTGAATAAATCATTTTACGTGAAAAATACATTCTAAATTCTATTTTTTTTAATTCGAATAATTTCGTTTATGTACTGATTTTCATTAGAACGTTTTCAGTCGACATATAATATTTTCTTAAAAATCTATTTTCGCTAATTTTGCCAAAACATATCTTTTCTAAACAAATAAAATCAGCATCCCATTATTTACTATTCAAACCAAGTAAAATGCATGTGTAAAATCTCCTAGATATTTATTTATTTTTCCGTGACTCCAAACAGGCAGGATTTGATACAATGTCTTTTTATTGTAGGGATTTAGATTTTTATTGTTTTTGGCACATCAACCATTGGAGGTTATTAATGCCAAATCCATTTTTATACATATAAAAAAGTTCTATTTCAAACAATGCAATTTAGCAAAAGTACATAGTTTAGTTCTATTTGACCCATAGATACGACCCTATCAGGTGCTACCACTCAGAGCCAGGGTCGATCTGGGAACAATGGCAATTACTCTGGAATTACTGGAGCCTCACCATCAGATTATTTAGCATCATATCCAGGACACTCGTTCCGGAGGTCCTACCGCTGTACAGAAAAGCAGTCGATATACTCTTCAGCCTGAGCCGAGACTCGCCTGCTGATGGTCAATGCTCGTCATAGGATTCTTAGGTGCAATGTGAATTGTGCTAGTCTTTGCTTATTCTCGAGGCATGAATGCCAGCTGATCTTGCTGCCCATAGATTCACTAGACCCGAAAGTCTAGCGCAATTTGATTATAGGCTTGTCCTTGTTTGGCCTATCTGTATAGAGACTTTAAATTTACCTTTAATTCCGGAGAAAATGAATTTAAACTGTTCATTATCAGTAAAAATATGATTCCGGAATATCTATACATTTTAGCTGTCGATCGTCAATGTTATTTATATTTTGCACAATAAAGATTTAAAGATTTTGAAGCTTAGAAATCTTTAAATGAAGTTTCTGTTTTTATTTTTGAACGGAATATTTTTTGGCGTAAAAATGTGTCGAGATGCTTTCTAAAAATGGTTGTCGTTGGGCGAGAAATCACTAAAATATGGTGGATGTGGGAAAGTATCATGTCCCAATCCAATGAACCACTGTAATGTCATCGTGACAACATGTAACCAAACATTGTGATGAAAGTAAAGTAGGAATTATAAGTATTAACCAGTATCAGTTGCAATTTATTCAACTAAACATGAAATTTTACCTTCTAGATTTTCAAGTTTCGTATCCTCACTTCGGAACTTGTTAAACCAGCGTCGTACAGTCCAATCTCAAGTTGATCCTCCACTCCATACTCAATTGATATTGGCTGCTGTTTAAACTCGTCCCAAAAATTAAGCATATTTCTTTCATCCTATTCATGATTAGAAGCATATAAACTTCGAAATTAAATTCTGAAAGAAATAGAAAAATAACGTTGAGGATTCTTTAGGAATATGAATTAACTACTCTAAAAATAATATGTTAGAACGGAATTTAAGGAGTTTATACTAAACTCGGTGAGTATTTTTCGGAAAAACATAAATTTAAACCTTGTCTAAATCCAACATTAAACATTTCCATTTTTCACGTGTGGTTACTTACAACGAATGTTCCTTTTGTGTTGTATTTATTTCAAAGTGTTAATATGAAGTAGAGAGTAAACTTAGCTTAGTTTGGAACGTAATAATGGTTGTAAAAAACTCAGTGAAAATCGAAGTCTCTTGTACTGGGGGTGTAATGGTTAAAGAGCTAGCCTGTGTAATCGTAGCACGTGAGTTCGAACTCAAGTCGGGCTATTATGTTGACTTTCGGACAAATACCCTGGGGAAAGGTATGCACTCCCTTATCCTCCCATCTATGGGTTAAATAATACCACTATTGTCATTCTAAAAAAAAAAAGGGATAAATTTGGTATTGAATCACCCGAGAAGGTTGATATGCAATTAAATAACAAACAAACAAACTAGGTACTGATAATTACTGTAATAGGTGTCTACAAATATAGCTAAATAATATATCAATTTTGATAGAAGGGAAGTTGATTAAAAAAGTTAATCATTAGATAACGAATTATCAGATGTAATTTTGAGTCGTACCAAGGGCATCCATTTTTGTGGAGGTGGATTTTTACCTCTCTGAAGGGGAGACAATCAGCATATTATAAGTTCCGATGACACAGAACTGAAATTAAGTTGCTTTGAAAGCATTGGGAGGAGACCGTAATTTCTGCATTCCAATTGAAGCTTATATACATTGGTCTTTTCTTTTACATTTTTTCGTTTCCATAATGTCTACATTATAGGGAGATACTCCTTTGGTGTTGTGGCTATCGGGCTGGACTGTGACATCATTGTAACTGAAGTCGAACTCCAGTCACGCTATTACGTTCATTTTCAGACTATTACTCTTGGTAAATAAAGAACTCCCCTTTCTCCCCTGCAATTGTAGGGTAAATAATACCACTACTGTTCTTCTACAAGTATAACTTTGGCTTTAGATAGCTCATGAAGGTTGATATGCCATTTAACAAAGAACATCTATGAAATCTATATAGTTGGTAATTCCTTAAATAAGACACCTTAATCAGATTCTTATACTCAACTTTTGGTTTAAATGCAACACTTTCATTAATGTAACGTATTTCTTAGCTTGCCTTTTTTATGTCTGTTTAAAGATTATCTTTTCTTCTTTAAATGCCATTTGGCCTTTGTTTTCAGTTTATTCGTAGATGGAATGTTTGCTTGAATTCCACAGAAGATCATTTGTTATTTCGCCTTCTGTTTCTGCTTGTCTGCAAGAAGTATGCCTGTCAGTGTCTCTTTGAAAATGATTTATCACTTGGGCTTCACACGCATTATGCCTTCATGTTTGATTACTTTCCCACATCGATTCAATATGATATGTTCTTCTGTCATCGGATTCTAACTTCCTTCTCATTGATTTCTCTTTCCGATTCATTGCAAGTCTTTTCAGATGATATTTTGTGAGTCGGGTAGCATGGCATTGTTTACATCTCGGAACTTTGAAGAATAAATATGATCTGTCTAGAAAAACAAAACAAAAACAATGATATCTGGCCACGTAGAGTTTATTGAATAAATAGGGAACTAATTTTCATCTATTTACCAAAACATAATGATATATGCGACACTCCGTTCTAATAGGCAAATAAAAAAAAAGGAGTAGATATACAGCAACAATATAGATTCTATTCAAATACACATGGATTTCAGTACCCTCCAGCGAAGAGAGGCATACAAAGATTTACTGCTGGTGAAAACGAATATTCTGAGTTAATATATATAATATCTATAAACGTAATCCTTCAAGTTTTGAATGTTATGACGACTTGAAATAAAGATGTGTTTTTGTGCACACTATCTTTCTCTCTGTCCATCTTTCTATCTCTTCCTCTGTCTGTCCGTCTTTGGTTGGTTGGCTGTTTGGGTTTTAGGGCATATTAACCTTTGTAGGTTATTTAACGCCAAATCCATTTTTATGAAACTAGTTCTATTTCAAACTATTCAGTTTAGCATAAGTACGCAGTTTAAATGTAAGTACAGTTTGATTGTGAAAAACATTTCTATTTCAAGCTATTCAGTTAAGTCAAACAGTTCTAATTCAGGTTATTCAGTTTAGTATAAGTACAGATTTTGTTTACACACAGTTCAATGTCAAAACAGTTCTATATTAAGCAATTCAGTTTAGTGTAAGTACCGTTTCAATGTAAAAAAACACTTCCATTTAAAATAAATTCAGTGTAGCCTAAGCACGCAGTTTAAATGTATGTACGGTTTAATTGCCAAAAACATTTCTATATCAAGCTATTCGGTTTATTCAAACAGAGTTCTATTTCACCCATAGATAGGACTCTTACCAGGTGCTACCACTTCAGGCCAGAGTGGACCTGGGAGCAATGGCAGTGAAAGGGTACCCCGCATACCAAAAAGCTTTAGAATTACTGGAACCTCACCATCAGATTGTTTAATGTCATATCTAGAACGCTCGATGAGAAGGAGGTTTTTACCCCTCTGCGAAGAAGCAGTTGGTGTATTCTACATCCCCAGCCGTATGGGCAATATAAACTGTTGATTGAATTTAAAGTTTCCCAACAACAAAGGACATCTAAATCAGACCTGTGGGTAAAACGGTTGAAACCATAATAGCACAGTGCCAAACATCTTCTAGATAGCTATTTAGGTAGATTTGAAAATAACATAAATACACACACACACACACACACACATGTATATATATATATATATATATAGGTATATGCATATATATTCATATATACATATACGTATATACATAATTCTTTCTCTCTATCTTTCTCTCTCTCTCTCTTATATATATATATATATATATATATAGAGAGAGAGAGGGCAGAGAGGAGGAGATAGACATATAAATATTAGATGTAGTTTGACATATAAACCAATCAGAATATATAGGGGCAGAATAAGCACAAGTTAGTCTGCCATATATTTGAGTAACTGGTAAATGTTTAGCAAGCTGGAGGTTTATAGAATTTTTTCGTCGATTCTCGTTGACTCCAGGTGTTATATCTGTGGCTGTCCTATTAGTATAAATTGTCCGTGAAAATTTTCGACTCATTTGCTTATAGTCTTTTTGCCCTTTCCCCTTTTTCAATTTGAACTATGATATCTACTATGTACATGTGCGTGTGAGCTTTTCTTTTTATTATTTAATGCATTTGTGTGTTTACATGTATGTATTCTGTGTATATAAGATATTCATATAGATATGAATATTTTTTGTATTAGTATGTGTTTTGGCTAACGGTGTGTCTATATGCACTCCTGTATGAGTGTGTGCGAGTGTGTGTTTGTACACTTATGAATGCATACGCTCATGGACACAAATAAATATTCGAGGGTATTAAGCGGATTTATTGTGAATTCATTCATCCACATATATAGATATGTTTTCAGTTAATCAGAATGTGTACATGTATTTATGTGATCTTGTGTACGTGTGTTGTTATTTGTACGTGTGTGTGCATATGAATATGCGTGTTCACATGTTGAGTATGCTCTGTTTAATGAGGGTTTAAATCTCTGATGTTTTTCTTTTATTTGAAGTAATGAGTTGTCATTGATCTGGTAAACTGGAATTATTTAAAATTTTTTGTTGTAAAGGTGTTCTCATACATAATGTTTTCCATTATCTGATAAATTAATCTTCCTTCAGGATGTCGCCCAGTCGGCTGAGGTTGTAGAATACACAAACTGCTCCTCTGCAGAGGGGTAAGACCACCCCGATGAATGTCCTCTTTATGACACTAAACAATCAGATGGTGACGTTCCATTGATGCTTGGGCTTTGGGGAATGCAGAGCACCCCTTCATTGGCATTGCTCCCAGGTCCACACTGACCCGGGATGATAGCACCTGATAGAACCCTATCTATGGGTTAAATAGAACTAACGGCATACTTATGCTAAACTGAATTGTTTGACTAAACTGAAGAGCTTGAAATAGAAATTTTTTTTTGACAATTAAACCGTACATACATTTAAACTGCGTGCTTATGCAGAACTGAATTATTTGAAATGTAACTGTTTTTGACATTTAACTGTGTGTAAACAAAATCTGTACTTATACTAAACTGAATTACCTGAATTAGAACTGCTTGACTAAACTGAATAGCTTGAAATAGAAATGTTTTTCACAATTAAACTGTACTTACATTTAAACTGTGTACTTATCCTAAACTTAATTGTTTGAAATAAAACTATTTTCATAAACTGTACTTACATTTAAACTGCATGCTTTTGTTAAACTGAATATTTTGAAATTGAACGGTTTTTGACATTGGAAGTGTACTCGCACTAAACTGAATTGTTTAATATGGAACAGTTTTGACTGCGTAAATAAAATCTATACTCATACTGAACTTAATTAGCTGAATTAGAACTGTTTGACGAAGCTGAATAGATTAAAATAGAAATATTTTTGACAATTTAACTGTGTACTAATGCTATTTAATAAAAATGTCTATTTTCATAAAAATAGATTTGGCATTAAATAACCTACAAAGGCTGATATGCCATAAAAACCAAACAACCAACTAAACTTTTATTTAGAAAGATTCCATTGTTCAGTGATTAAGTGCGTCCAATGTAGAATTGGTTGACGTTTCTGCATTGGACGATGTAGACTGCAGTTTTCAGATCACAGTTTAGATTTTATTTATTATACATGTTGTTTTGGAGTTTAATTCTATATATTCTATACTCTACTGACTGACAGACAGACAGACAGACAGACACACACACACACACACACACACATATATATATATATATATATATATATATTGGGAACTATATAGCTGATCATTATATATAGGATTAATTATTCGGATGACTGTTTCTCTGTCTTGTACATGGCTAGTTCTATACAACGTCTTGCTTTTGTCGACGCTATCCCTATTACACTAGAGTGCGTTATTTTGTACAGGCAGAGAAGACAATTCGATATATTTTGTCTCTTTAAGGAATTAGATAGAAATCGATGGGCTATTTTACCCACCACAGCTGTAATTTAAAACTTTACCCTCTAAAAGATTCGGGTGTTTTTGTAGAAAACGCGCCGAACAAAAAGGGTCCCTCCCATTTGTTTTTTTTATTACTTTAATAAATAAATAAATATGATTCCTTTACTCATCGTAAAGATAAAATTTACCCACACACACACTCACACACATGACTTTGAAACCGTCGTGTATTCTTGGAAATGAACAGTGATCCTGAAATCGAGGAGTCTTTTTGCGCTCACTCTGTATATAATTACGTTTATAAATACATCGATAGAAAAAAACTCATCGGCAAGTAGTTAAGAAAGTAAATATAAAACGAAAATCGGATGCGAACGTATTAACATTTCTCACAAGCCACTAGAGATGAAAATATATTTATCCATTAAAATCTAAAGTATGTACTTTTGTATATTTTTATATTCTCTCTATCATAGAGAAGAATTAAGGAAAAAAAAATCTATGGATTAAAAATGCTCAGAAACGTAAACATATAGCGTAAATATATTTAAAAAAAAAACGTAAATTGCATCTCTATTTTAAAATAAAACATGTACTCATCAACCCCTAGACCCTCATGCATATATGTATTTGCACACACACACACACACACACAGACACACATATATATATATATATATATATATATATATGTGTGTGTGTGTGTGTGTGTGCATCTATATATATATATATATATACATGAGAAATATTAAAAAGTATCTTAAGTTGATAATCTTAAAAATAAGAAATATCAACTCAAAATATGAAATAAGGGGAGTTCTTACGTTCATATTTACATACATTATTTAATGATAAAATTCTGGTACAAGACTCAGGTAAATTACACGTTGCAAGAGCTTCATAAAATGTATTTTTAGAATCCATGAAAATAAAAAGTAAATATAAGAACACATCTATTCATATAAATGAATTTTTTAAATAGATGTACTGTTGACAAGGAAAGAAACAATATGGTACAAAATCATGCCAGCATTTGCAAGGCTTGGTCTTTGTATATTGTTGATTCTCATTGTTGTAGAATCATTCACAAGAAACCCATGTACAAATGGAAAGGGCACATATCATGAGGGATATATATATATATATATATATATATATATATATATATATATATATATAACCAAAGGAGATGAGTTGGGAACGACTATATTTTAGAATATATAAGAGTATTCTTATAAATCTGCAGGATATGACAATTAATAAATAAATTTGTAAATTTCCTTCAGAAAAAATTCATATAACTGGAAAAAAAATCAACAAACCACGATTTTGCTATATAAATTTATTTCAGTTAGCCATTCTATAAGAGAAACCAACCTCTTCAGATAGCCATCAGACAATGAAAAGAAAAACATTTTTTGATTTATAAAAATATTCTTTCAACGGATTGTTACTCGTTTGAAAAATGAATAAATAGATAAATAAATAGGGTGACGACAAAATATATAGGCCACAAAACCGGATGTAATACCATCGCCTGATGTCCTGTGACCTTATGTATCTAAAATAAAATTAACACGACTCAGAAAACCTTCAGTAACTAAAATCTTGTCAATGAACTAACTTACTTCATTTTAAGAAAAAAATCTATTTATTTGCTTATCTAATTATTAAATTATTTATGGCAGAAAACGTAGCGATAAATAGTATTACTAATATCAACCTTACCTTGTTTAGTTTTAAAGAATATAGGTTTATTTGATTTCCCTTTAAGATAACAATTTAGTCTTTATTCACCTCTTTAATATTTTTATATATTTCTATCCTGAATACTGCCATTCTAATCATCATAATCATGTTGCGCTCCTAGCACGGATCTCTTTCACCCTCTCTCACCACTCGTCTCTACCTACCATCATTCCCAGGAGATCTTCCTGGCTACATCCTGTATCGACACAGAGCTGTTGCACATAGGTTCTATCTGGTCGTCCAAACTTTGCTCGTCCATATGCAGGGGTCCCCTGGAGTATATCGCTTATTAGTTAGCCCTTACTTCTCAAGCAGTGTCGCGCATGTCTGGTTCGCCTAATTAGGAAAGTTTTCGTGATGGGTGGTAGGTGGCCGTACAGCTGCTGTTTTGTAGGGTGTTGCCTCCGGGACTTGTTCAATACAGGTAACATTATTCTTGTGTAATTACCGTTTAGCTTTTTCTTTATGCGTTTAATTAGTATCCATGTAGTGCATACATATAACAGTATTGACACGTCCTCTGCTTTTAAAAAGACTGCGTTTTATTCTATAGGTCATGTCTCAATTCCATATGACCGAGAGCCTATCGATGGCTTTTCATGCATTTGCTAGTCACTTGTTGATGTAATTCTCAGTTGATGAGACGCTGCTTCCTCGGTAGTTTAACTTGTCCACTAGTTTCAGAGGGCCGCCCTTTAGTGTGGATATGTGTCCTCTTTGATTAAAGCACCTGTCTTGAGTGGGAGGTCAATGCCACCTGCTGCACGTTCCAGACATTGTAGCAGGGATTCGACTTGGGCGGGTGAATTTGCTAGAAGCGGTTTTCTTTCATTAAATCTGTAGACGTTTTAAGCACATTGTTTAGGCAGGTAATAAACAGGTATGGGACTAATGTATCTCCTTGTAGTATAGCTGCTACAATGTCGAAGTAGTCTGCGTCTCCATCAGGTAAAGGGACTTTTACTTTCGTGTTTTTATATTGCATCATTATGGTTGCGACGGTCTCTTTTGGGAGACCGTAGGCGAGAAGTATTTGTTCCATCTTCCTCCTGTGTATGGAGTCAAATGCCGTGGATAAGTCGTGAAATAATAGGGTTAATTCGAGTTTTTTTGCCCGAACACCATCTAGAATTCGATAGTCAAAATTTGTGATGTCATGGATTGATTCCCCCGAAAGCAATTTTGTTCTTCCTCAGTTTTTTCTCGATTTTCAGTTCAATGTGATTGCGTATTAGAGCATTGTAGATCTTAGCAACCATGGACGTAAGGGTTATACCTCGGTAGTTCTTGGTAATTCAAAGGTCACCCTTCTTTGGGAAATGGAGGAAGCATCCCTTTGTCCATTTGTCTTTTGTGTTCTCGTTATATACGGTGTTACAGTATCGATGCCGTATGTCGTCGAATTCCTTTGTCTTCCATACTTCTGAGGGTATTTCGTCAAGTCCTGCTGCTTTCCTATTTTTAATCTTCCTTAGTACTGAGTCGAGTCGTTCTTGCGTAAACTGTCCTAGTTTGTTATCTAGTTAGCGTTAAAATTATTAATATCATTATAATAGTTAATTATCATTAATAATTATATCACTACAAATAAAATATAACACCCACGTCCTGTTCACTATAAAAACTATGTTCATCTCTAGTTATTTTTGTTCCCAATGTCCGACTTCCGCAGCCGCATCAACATGTCAAAGTGACTTTTAAGTCAATATCCCAATATCCTGCCTGTATCCGAATAACAATTAGAGAATGTCCGTCATATAAGGTACGCAACGTAAAGAGATAGTGAGTCACTTTTTTAACTTTTTTGAAAATCGTTAGAAATTAATCCTTACACACGATTAATCCTTTCATATCAACTAATATCCTCTGTTTATATTGGTAAATGCTGCCGTTATTTATGCGTTCATTTCATCTTTGAATCTCTTCTCAAAATGAGACCGAAACAATTTGAAATCTTCGTATTGAAGCTTCCTCCCTGAATGCCAGCAGTACAACATGCCGTTTGCAAATTTATGGGTGAGTGAATTGCGACAGGGTGCTGTTCTTCTAACAGACTCTGTCCAAGTTACTCTAGTTTGCTGTAAATTAGAAAACAATCTGAAACACAAAGCACATGCTCGAAATCAATAATTTGAAATGGCGACAATTTACCCTACTTACACTCTACATACTAAATTTTATTGGAGTGTTTTATTATAGGGGTGCACAATCCAGTTACAAACACACCTTGCTAATTGAATTAAAAGGATGGCAGAGTTTTATAATTGTAAAACAATTTACTTATAATACACTATAAGACCACTTCAAAAATTAAACTTTTGCTGCTTGGATCTTTAGGCCTTAAAAACAGTTCAATGGTCCGACTCTTCAGTTCACCCAAGCCTTTTGGCAGCAAAGGTTGAAGGCATATGATTATTTCCTTTGCTTTTCGCTATTCTTCGTTTTTGCATGTCGGATACCCAAATATACATCGTTCTTGCATCTGTGATATTTCCATGCTAATCAGTCTTCCACTTGGCAAATCATCACCCCAATCATAAGAAGGAGGTCTCCGAGAAAATCAAAACAAAAAAACAAACTATAAATAAAGCAGAAATCCAGTTTAATATTTTGGAATTATGTATTGCTCTAATTTTCTTGTGTTTTGGTGTTGTTTAATCTATTTATTTAATTGGTTTGGTTTATTTATGTAACTGAATATCAACTGCTTATAGTTATTTTAATGAAGGGATTTTATTCACTTACATTTATTTTATCGTAATCATAACTAAATTTTCGATGGCCCATTATATATTTTTCATCAGTCTAATCATTTGTTTGTAAATATCAATATGATATTTACTATTCTCGTCACATACAAATAATTTGCAGGCAAGGGAAAGGAGTAGTGACCTTCCCTACACCTAGGTGTAGTAGCTATTGAAAAGGGAGCCTTCAGGTCACCCTAGATTACTGTCGCCATGTAGCAGGAGTACTACAAGGGGACACGCTGGCACCGTATCTCTTTATCATTTGTCTAGACTACGTACTTAGAACATTGATTGACAAAATCAAAGAGAATGGCTTCGAACTGACGAAGAAAAGAAGCAGAAGATACCCCGCAACAACAATTACCGACGCCGACTACGCCGATGACATAGCGATACTGGCAAATACACCTGACCAAGCCGAAACACTACTGCATAGTTTGGAACGAGCAGCAGCAAGCATAGGCCTCCATGTTAATGCACACAAAACGGAATATATGTGCTATAACCAAACGGGGGACATCTCCACTCTAAAAGGAACCCCTCTTAAACTAGTAGACAAATTCACGTACCTAGGAAGCAGCGTCGAATCAACCGAAAAGGACATCGAAACGAGGTTAACGAAAGCATGGACAGCTATCAATAGGCTATCGACTATATGGAAATCAGACCTAACCGATAAAATGAAACGCAGTTTCTTCCAGGCAGCGGTCACATCGATACTGCTATATGGATGCACTACATGGACGCTAACAAAACGGCTGGAGAAGAAACTAGATGGCAATTACACAAGAATGCTGCGTGCAATCCTGAACAAGTCCTGGCAGCAACACCCCACAAGACACCAACTGTACGGCCACCTGCCCCCTATCACGAAAACTATTCAAGTTAGGCGAACCAGACATGCAGGACATTGCTGGAGAAGCAGAGATGAACTCATAAGAGATGTACTCTTATGGATCCCCACACATGGCCGCGCAAAAGCAGGACGACCAGCACGAACGTACATTCAGCAGCTATGTGAGGATACAGGTTGTTGTCCTGAAGACCTACCTCGGGCGATGAACGATAGGGAGGAGTGGCGAGAGAGGGTCAGGGATATCCGTGCTGCCAGCACGATATGATGATGATGAATGATAATGATGATTTTTGACCAATTATAGCTTCTACTACATATTGATTGATTGTATGATTGATTTTAACAGCATATAAAGCCATCTAAGTTTATTTCATGCCAATGTTTAAATAACTGAGTTCATGGTACGTTTGTATTTACATAATCTACGTGGTTGTTTCCTTTAAAGTTATTTTTTTTCTCATGGTCCTATCGAAACAAATAATTTTAAACAGTAGTTTTTGACTCACACTTTGCATTCTAAATTGTATCAGCACTCTAAATCAGACTGAACCTGTGAGTAATGACAACTGGAGCCTCGCAATAAGAAGCAGTTTACACATAAAATTACCCCTGCCTGGTTGATATTCTGATAAAATCAATCAATAGATCTATCACCCAATCAATCACACTATTTCTAATTATCTTATGTCAACTTTTATCAAGTAACAAGTTGCACTTAAGAGATTCTCATTGCAAGACTCGTTTCATTTTAATCTTCAAAAACTTGTATTACGGCACTCAGTAATATGATAACAAATATTCCTATCTGATCCCCCACAAAAAGATTTACACACAGCTATATGGTTTAAAATAAGTAATAATAATAATAATAATAATAATAATAATAATAATAATAATAATGATCTGGAGTTATGTAAATATTCCTATTCCTATTCCTATTTCATCGTTACGTGGATTCACGTAGCTAAAAGTAACACTTCAAGTAACTTTTCTTATTGCAAATAATATACATTTTTATGACAGAAAGAAGTCAAATACAATATGAACCATTTTTAAAGAGGTCTTTTGACACAAAGATTATACCCCAAATTTAGACATCAGGTTAATATGTTGTGTAACTATCCACTAGCTATGTGAGATACATTGTACAAGTTTGTAAGATTCATTGTTGAAGTTAATTGATTTGAAATTAAAAGAACGGATGATATTTTTTAAGCAACAGCAGCGTATCTGCAGTATGAGTTAGATAATAAAGTTGCAGTTGAACAAAATACTGAAAGTTGCATTTAAGAAGTTAGGGGACAATGCTTTTACTTTGTAACTGTAAACCAGATGTCGTGATGGTTAATAATTTTATCATCTGGTTCGGTTTGGTTTGGTTTGGCCGTGAGTTTTTCAGCTTGCTGTCAAGCTGTCAAGTTGGGTAAAATATTTGGGCGGAAATATGAGTCAAATAGAAAAGTTTAATCGAGTACGACAATGATCTGCACAGGATGACCAAAATGTAAACAAAATGGTTCTTGTCTGTCACAGTTTTGATTGGGGAAATGAAAACAGTAAATTTGGGATACGTGAGAGATGACGCAATAATTTAGCACGATGACATCACTCTACCGATATCCTGATTTTAGATATATAAGAATTAGCGAATTTTTTAAAAGTTGTCAGCAGGTGAGTTTTCAATGAGAGGTTTGCATTCAGAGATTTCGGTCGGACTGGGGGTGGGGGCGTGTCTTTGTGTATCTGTTCATAGAACCTTACATATTTCTCCCTCTTTTTCTTTCTCTTTCTTTCTTACTCTCTCTCTCTCTCTTTCTCTCTCTCTCTCTTGTGCTACTGTATGCAGTCTGAACATCGAAGAATAAATGATTGTTAATTGTTGACGGAAAGTTGTTGTTGTCTTTGAGTCACCAACATCCGGGTATCTTTGTTCCAACGGATCCCCTCGACCGTCAATAGAAGTTCCGGATGGATTGTGTCATTCCATATCTGTGTACCTTTAAAACACTGCGTGGGCAGAGAAAAGACTGATAAACAAACTGGAAATGCATTTGGCATTGTTACCAGGATAAGACCAAAGTAAAAGTACGGTAACAACTATTGTACCGCATTTGGCGCCGTTTCCCGGATAAGACATACCATTATCATTATATTTGGTACAACAAGTGTTGATGTGCACAATGGTATTACATTTGTCACTGGTGTCAGCGTTGGTAGTCGTGACCTCGATATTGTGAAAGTGGTGCCGTGAAAAGATAATGTTACAGTTAGTACCATACCCAAAACGCTAGCGTTACAAATGGTAACCTGCTCAAGAACATAGTATCACATTTGATAGTGATATTATTATAATTGGTGCCGGGCCAAACCATAGTACTTTACTTAGTATAGTGCCCAACATAAGGGCCGAGGCGGTGCAGACTATAGTTATAGTTTTTTCTCTTTGCTGAAGTCAGATGAATTGTTGTTGAGGAAAGTGGCTATAAAAACTGTCCATTTGGTGAGCAAACATTTATTCATTCTTAATTATCTAATACGAACCCATTTTCAGTGAAAAAAATATTTATTTTTGTTTGTGAAGTAGCAAAACACTAAAGAAGAAACTAAAATAAAATATGACACCTATTAACTTTGAAGCTGCATACTGGTCAAATTAAATTAACCTCTAACAAAATGGAGTTTGGAAACCTGCTTTTGCAGAGGTTTTTCCATATAATAAACTACTACATTATTTATTGGATGAAATGGTATTAGAGTTTCATACTATACCTGTACATTCACTGGTGAAGAAATAGTAGTAAACTTAACAACTGAAGCTTCTCAAACTTTTAATAAAAAAAAAGCTTGACACTAGCACATTTCTACCAAATCATTGTACCATCAAATAACACCTTAATTTACTTCAAAGGCAAATTATACAGAGCAATTAACAAAAATTTTGATGCAATATGTGCAGTAGTTTTTCGTGTGATGTTCAATGAACAATACAAATTTCAAACATTCTGTCCTATGATTGATGCCCATCAGTATTATGGTGTTTTACACTTTTATCTAAGTCAGACGAACCAGACACGCGGGACACTGCTGGAGAAGCAAGGACGAGCTCATAAGCGATGTACTCCTGTGGACCCCCTTATATGGATGTGCAAAAGTAGGACGACCAGCACGAACTTACATACAGCAACTATGTGAGGACACGGGATGTAACCCTGAAGACCTGCCGGCGGCCATGAATGATAGGGAGAAATGGCGAGAGAGGGTCAGGGATATCCGCGCTGGCGGCGCGACATGATGATGATGATGATTATGACGCAACAAAATGTGTTAAATTTATTCTGCGATTAGCATTTTTTATGGTATTTCACGTTTATAGTTATCATTTATTGAATGCAAGAAAAAATACATATTTAGCAAGTGGTGATTAATACTAAGAATTCTGATTTGCCTATATTTTTTATTTGTTGTCTCTAATATACATAATATAAATTTTATCTGGATTTTTTATTGAAATATTAGATTTTTATTAAATCAGTTTTAAACAGAAACCAGAGGAAATGAAGTATTTCTGGAGGTTTTTCAGACAACGATTCAAAGTAAAGATACAAAAATTGCAAAAAAATTGGAATCTAATTTTTGGTGCCAGTTCTAATCAAATCAAAGAAAGACTCTTAGATGAATGTTAATTTTCTTTAAAAACGTAAAAAAAATCCACTTGTCCTATCGTAAATGTACATCAAAATCCTAATCCATCTATTTATTTGAGTCCATCTTTTGTCCAGCCAAAGAAATCTTATTTACATAACTCATTATGCAGTTTTAAAAAGCCACTTGCAGATTTGGGATTTGATATAGTCGGATAAAAATAAAAAAAAATATCTTGCTATCGCTACTCTTCACATATTCATTAATTTTATGAAAGTCTTATTTTCAATTTTGCTATCCGATATGTTTTTTCCTCTTTAGATTCTGATTTATTTTATTTTCCTTGATTTCTTTCTGTTTCCTTGAATCACATACTTCAGACTATGAATGGTGTTATGGTTAGCAAGCTAGACTGGCAAACCTACACAAGTGGGTTCGAGTCACATTGGGTGCCCCATTAATATGGACTTGTGCCATATCTAAACAAAAAGCTTTGTAATTACTACTTCAGATCTATGGATTTCAGGCGTGGACAAAAGTGTACAAACGAAGAGCTTCTCCAAAATGATAAACCATAAAACAATTATTAACGACTTGCTGAAAACAAATAAAGTTTTGTAAAAACTCTAAAAGGTAATATAACTGGTGGACAAAATAATTTAAATTATAAGAAAAAAACAACAAAAAATTTAATAAAATAGAAAATTGTACACCATTTAAGAAAGTTTTATCAATGTTCTTGTATAAACGTGAAAGTTATGATTGAGCCACAGGAAACTTCTCTCAAGAGATACTATCTACTAAGCGGAGTAATATATATGCGTTGGGCTTTATGAAAATAATGTTCAGTATAAAAAAACAAAACAAAACAACGAGTCTGTGTTTAGAAACCTAAATCCTTATCTACAGAGATAAAGTTACGTCCTTACCTCAACAGCGACCTACAGGTAAAGGGAAGCGTGCAAAATTTACCACTTAATTTGTGAAAGGGTTCGCTGACTCTGCAGGAGCGTTATTGTGTCTTTTTATTGGTTGATTATTTTTAAGAATAGTTATGAAGCGATAACTCTGCACCAAGACATTTTTTTGTTAATGAATTATTTGTTACGAGATAGATTGCACCATTTGTTGTCACGGATAAACATAAGTGCATTTCTAGTTCAATACTGAACTCTAATCTTTTATCATCGTTTTAGTTTGTCATCTTTGTCATTAACCATTTCAGCTATTATTCTCCACTGACAACTTGTAGAAATAGTCTTTGTATGTAACCTCCTTAAATACTAAAATCATATTCTTTATTTAGAACCATCATTTACTATTTACAATAGCTGTTGTAGGTAAGTCTTTCTGGTCGGCAAACACTTGCACATCCATTTGAAGGGGTCCATAGGATATATATATATATATATATATATATATATATATATATATATATATATATATATATATATATATATATAACAATCATGCAACTGAAACTATTCTCTGAAATACATTTCGAGGACAAAAAGAAATTATATATATATATATATATATATATATATATATATATAGTATTATTTGGTCAACCCTCGACTATGGTCTCCAACTTTACTTACATACTTAAACCGGAGTTGGGAGTAATTCCATCAGGACAAGAAAACTATTCAAGAGTGAACATTTAAATTTTCCTGGTAAATAGCTCAATGTAACAGACAATTCAGAGCAGCTTTTTTCAAAAACGCGTAACAGGATAGAAATAAATTTATAATCTTAATGTGACCGGTTTGTTGTTTTTCTTAATATATATATATATATATATATATATATATATATAATGTGGTTTAGAAGACAAGCTGGGAGGGATGAATAATAAGGACAGATGGAGAGATTCGGGTTATTCCGTGCAAGAATCGTGACTTTATGATGACAATGCTGATGATGATGATGAAAAGGATGATGATGATATATATATACATATATGTATGTATTTTAATCCTTATATCTAATCTATAACTCTGTCGGTGTGAAAAAAAAACAGATTATACAATTAGCACCATCTACAAACTGATATATGGGGAAAAATTCAATGAAAAACGAAAAGATGAAAAAAATACGTGCTACTTGAAAATAATCCAGCAGCACGTATATCACCTGGAGAATTACCTAAGCTAAAACATAATAAAGTGCTCAATACACGAGATAGAGATGTGTGTATGTATGTATGTAAAAACTTATGACTGTGTTTAAAGTGGATGATTTTCAACTGGACGTAACCATATGAACTGAAGATCGACCATGTAACACACGGAGGCGAAAATTTTTACCCTTCGTTAATTTATTTTATAGTTGGAAGATAATGATATTGCTCTGCGTTCATTGTGTACAGAACATTGTATTTTATTAATTTAAAACGCTTTAAACGGTAAATCACACACACACACACACACACACACACACACATATATATATATATATATATATATATATATATATATATATATATATATTCCTTTGCATTTGACAGTCAAGCGTTTCAAAATTAAAACCAACGTACTGCAAGAATGGAATAAAATGAAGACGATGCTATTTGATTTCATTTGTAGCGATCTTTCTAAATCATTTCATTAAATTTCCCAAATAGGTTTGTATTTTGATTTGATTATCTCGATTTAATGTGTAATTCTTCATACTCTCGAGTTCGATTTTATATCTGAATGTTTTGTGCTCGAATTATATTACAAATGTGTGCTTGGCGAACGAGAATTTAAAAAAAATATGCGACTGCTTGCACGTAATACGATCTACGAGCCCTGAAGTATCAACTGTCTAATTAATGATTTAATTATATTCATAAAAATGATAAAATTATATTTCTTGTTTTGCATTTGTCCATTAGACTCTACAATCAAATCATGTGCAGCAAAGTAATTAACCCTATTGCTGATTTTGCTTATAGCTTAATGGTTTGTTTGAACATTTCTGTAAAAGATGTTTGGGATATATATCCCGTGATTTGTTTTGCAAATCTCATTAAGGCTGAAACAAAATTACTTAAAAATAGAAATATGGGCCATTCTCAAATGATCATTCTTGCTTTGCATTGCGTGACCCTAAAAGGTCTTTCGGTTTATTGAATTAAAAAGAAATCATTTTTTTTCAACATAAACATTATTTAGGATATGTATTTTTTTTTGTTTTTCTCTAACTTAAAAAAGATTCTTTCACAAAATTTTAATTCTTCCATAACGTCTGCTATATTTCGCAGTCTTGCAAAGATTTTAATATTTTTATGTATATATTTACTCGATTCCTCCGGTAGGAACAGTGTCTTACACAGGGTAATTTTTTAACCGGGTTAAGCTTGTTTGAAATCTGAATTTTTCTTTTAAATTGCTTGCCTAACCAAGTAAAAAAAATAGCTGAATTTGCCCTATTATTTACCCATAGTTGAGTGATACTTTTTCTAATAGGCATTGGCACCATATGAAACGCAAAACGTCCCGGTAATACTTTTTAGGTAAAATATGATTGTAAAATATCTACTGAATGAAATGGATGAGCGAAAACTTTGAAAGTAAACTGAAGTAATGAGAATATTTTGTCTTGCGTTAACTTATGGGACACTACACCCTGAGTATTGTAGTTTTATCAAAGATGGCTCATATTCAGATAGGGAAAGAGATATACACAACTGCAACTCACTTTAAGTATTAAGACCTCGTAGTCATAATTAGTATAAACGCATTTCATCAATTCTAACGAAATAAAACAAAACTGGATATATATTTGGGTAAAGCAATGAATGATATGATCCCCAATATTACTACTAGATATAAAGCACTGTCTTTATAAATGCCTTGCTGATGCTTTTTAAACAGTAGATAAGATTATGTTGCGCCAATTTTTTGGAGAAGGGACAACTTACATCTGAAATCAAGTATTTGAAATCATGATTCGAAAGAAGAGTTAATGTATGTTTTCCATCCCCGATTGTTTGGTTATTCCATCGGCGGTTCTTTATCCCCTTCAGAAGAATAAGACAAAAAGAGAGGTGTATTCGGTTTGACTCTACAATATATTATGTCTATTTGAGAAACCTATATGAGAAGCCTACATATTACCCTTAGGTCTCATTAATAAGCATACCTGTTAATAAGGTATTATGGTTAATCTGAATGAAAGAATATTAGATTTGCAAAACCACAATACGTAGTGTTTTCATCCACAATTGTACAAAAAATAAGTATTATCGTGTGTTCTTATATTAAATCCCTCAGTTTCCCAGAATTAACGTAACATGTCAGCTTTATATTAACTGAAACGACTAATTACAGTTACTAGAAATTTGCATGGGAAATTTATAAACAAACTCTTAATTTTAGGTCCTCAGTGTCTTAGTAATTCAGATTATTCAATTAAATCGATTTTCTTGCAACCCATTCTTGTTTCTCACAAGGCGCGGGTAATTTGGATTTTGGATACCAGGTTTCGTCTTTTATTTCTCATTTGTTTTGAAGATGTGTTAATCTTCGTCACCAGACAGATAAAGTGATGTGTAAAAGTATTCATCATCTTTTCAACAAACACCTGTGGGGTTTTTGGTTCTTAAAAATAAAGGCCAGTCATTTATTTGACACATGGACAAAATCTATTGAATGAAATCTCTGATGGTATGAAAAAGACCATCCTCATTGGACTGTAAGTTACTTTCTAATCCATAGTTATTGACTTTGAAGGTTTTGCAATTCTCCAGTTTGAACCTCATCTAGCAGAAGGTATTCTCCTACATTTTGATAGCTCAGTCTCTGTCACATAGAGATCCTTTTTATAAACAGATATCCTGCCATTAACTCCCTTTTTAGAAATCTTTGGTTGCATTGCTATTTGTTTAATTGACAATTCATTTATCAAGGCAGAGAGTATCTCATATTTCTGAGATTATTATAACATACGTGGCGAAAATTTGGTGATACTCAAAAATGTCATGAGGTGTTAATTTAACAGTACCAAACTATTCAAGCATTCTGCAAACATTTCCAGGGTTTCAGTTTTACGTTTAGACATTCGCGTTTTCAGCTTTTTCGTTTTCGTATGTATTAAAACGTGCAACAACCATTTGTAGTTTTATCAACTCAGATCAAGTGGATTATTTTTATTGCCCGTTAGAGAATAATCGGTCACTTTCTTTCAGATTCTGCGTTTAATATACGCAGACTTACAGATCAAGTGTCTAATATGGTTGTCGATATCTTTAATCTAACTGCAGCCTAAGGCAATTTTTGGAAGGCGGGTAGAAAACTGCTCAAAACTTTCTGTTAACTGGGGTTTCACCTCGTGAAAATTAGTCTGAGAGAGAAATATCTACTAAATCGGGAAGTAGTGTTTGAGCGCTCTCATCACCGCTGCATAATTTGTTCCGTTCAGAGGTGGGACTACATTTTCAGATCCTAAAGCTTCACCTTTTATGATGGGTGGGGCTTCGTAACCTGCAGCAATTGGAAAATGCCTATTGTGAAAAACATACAATTAAAGAAACATTTGGAGACTATATGAAAAGGGTATCTGAGCATATTCAATATTCAGTATTAAATATTAACACATAAAATCATGATCTCTAATTAAAATAACCTTATTTTGATATCCAACACTCAAAAACTCTTCCTCAATTTTGCTGAAAATTTCATGTATTAAAAATGTTGCTTCCGAGGCCCATCCGGTATAAGGCGCTCTGTGATAAGGGGCCTCACCTGACCCTGAAACCTAAGCTTTATTAGTTTCACATTTGATCTGCCACTGCCACCATTGAGGTTTCTGGCAACACTGAGATGTTGTCTTCCACTGCAAATTCTGCTAAATGCTATTGATTCGGTTCGATTTCTTTTTTTAATGGCATATCAACATTTGTAGGTTATTTAATGCCAAAACTATTCTCCAAGAAGAACAGTAGTGGTACTATTTAACCCATAGCTTGGAGGATTAGGGGGTTTATACCTTTCCCAAGGGTATTTGCCCGAAAGTGAACGTAATAGCACGACTGGAGTTACGAACTCGTGTACTACGATTCCGCAGTCCATCACTTTAACCAGTACACAATGAGGACACACCCTAAATGCTATTGAAGAGCGTGCCGTCTTTGGCTTGCTCTTCGTTGTGCCGTTTTGACTTATTTGTCATTATCAATGGATTCTTCAACAATTAATCTTTATCTGTAGTCATAAAATGCGAACGTTTTCAGCAACAGGATAGATTTTGGGTCTTTCGTCGCCGTATCGTTGTGGTAGAGAAGTTTCCTAATTTTCTTCCGTCATACCATATTTTCTGCTAATTTTTTGTTCTTCGTTCTTCTTGCAGTGTAATATCTTATGTCTATATCAAGAATAACTATAAATTATTATTAGGGCTCATCAATAAGAATACCTGATAACAAGGTACCATGGGGGATCAGTTAGAAAAAATTCTTTATTTATAACAACGTCATTAGAGACGGTTTTATCCAACGGTTTATATAAAATGTGTTCACAATAGATATTAGAATCCTACAAACACTAAACTGCATATGTAGTACCACTTCATATGAAGAACCACTTCCTTGTAATTACTTCCAGTTTCATTCTGACTTGAAATGGCAGTACATTTTTGACTTATATCTGGGTTAAATAAATCTGCTTGAATAGTATTCGTTTTCGGTAGGAATACTTGATACCGTGTAACTGTAAATTATTTGTATTAAGATTAGTTACTTGACACGATAATTGTTTACTAAGAATAATAATTACTTACTTTAAACCATATAAATATGCAAATAAATAACTATTATTAATTAGAAATAATTGTTTAAACTAGGTAATTACTATTATTAGATAGGAATACTTGATATCGTATAACTGTGCTTAAAAAGCTCTTTAGAAATAATTTCACCAAAAAACTAAATTAGATGTTCAATTCCATTCGATCTACTACCCTCTAGGTAAAAAAATAACCGTATATGAGTTGGCGTGCTTTTAAATCAATCAATCAATCAATCTCTTAAACTATATGCGTAACATAATCTTCGTAGCCCCTTCTCAAAATTGTCATTTTATCAAAATAAGCAATAATTTCATATACAAATAATGTCTGCCAAGGTGTATACGCTTCGTCTATCCATTGTCACGAAAGACTGGAATGGAGATACAAATTATATTTCTCAGACAAAGAATAGTTGGGACTTGAAACTTTTCTTGAAATTGTCTTAAACATAAATATTTGCTTTTTGGGAAAGCAGAGAGAAACTGACCATTCGATTTGATATATTGTCATTTATGGGAGACGAAATACACAAAGGAACAAATTGAAGAGACGACAGACATTGAATGGTCGATAGAGTATCTGCTTGAGTGAAAATAAAGGAAAAAAATATTTACAATAGTAACAAATAGCATGACCAAAATCTATCCGGAACTAGTGAGTGAGGGGCATGACCCGACGTAGGTTGCACGTTGATATTCCATAGCGTCATTGTTTAGCTTAGCAATGCAGTCTCCACATAATAAGAGGAGTTAGAGACGCAGGCTCAGAACAAGAATAGACGCAGAGAGATAACAGGAAGAGAAATAAACACAGAACAAGAACTTTCGTGGCACGAACAAGAAGCTAGCACACGAACTGCAGATGCTAAGTAGATCGAACGAAACAAACGGAGGAGGATGAGGAGGAGATTCGAGATTAGAACGTGCTAAACATCCAGCATCGCCATTCAAGTTGAATCTACCATCTTAAGGCCCAGAGAATATGACCTTATTGGACACCAATAGATTAGCTCTTTGTGCTTCTTAAACGACACAGCTCAATTTTCATCTGAAATTTTCTCTGTAAATTATCAAAACTATATGCTTAACGTTCATTACTAAAGTAATTGCTCCAATGTTTTTGTCGTCTTTGGGCCAAAAATTTTGTTGTACTTTAATATCTTTTATTGATTACTAGTGTTACTATTGTACTGTTGACGGCGTTTAGAATACACTGATAGTATCCACTAAAGAGGGGTAAGAGCCCTCTCCCCCGCAAAAAAAAGAAGTGACCATAAAGGGCAACTGGTATTGGGACTCCAGTTCTGGAAATAAAGGGAATGTGAAATAACCTCTGATAGACGTTTATCAAAGATTTACCCTGACCCAAACTGGTAGTACTTATTTGGGTTACGTCTTTGAGCCGTTTCCAAATTATATGTATTTGGTAGGACCATGTTAAAAACAAAAATGTCTCAAGAAACAATAGCACAGAAACTGTAAATATAAAATGGAAAAAGGATATTCGCTAAACTTTCGGAATAAGTAATTGTTGACAAGTTGACATGCTATTAAATTTAATCAATTAATCAGCTAAATAATTTTTAGTCGAGGAATATTTGTTGTACCAACAGAATTGTATTGCTTATTGGATTACTATTTAGGATCGGCCAAATTAACACGTTTCATATGCGGTTAAGGTCGTGGGAAATGGAATCGGTGACGCGGATTCACATCCTGTACGAGATTGCTTCAGATCACTAATGCCCATGGAACAAGCACGAATCTTTCTCTGTCGGTTTGTCTGTCTGTCAATATATATAAATATATATATAGTACAATTTAATGGAAACTCAAACTTACATGCTTTTCTCTCGTCGCAGAGTAGCGAAGCAACGAGAGAGAAGCATGTAAAGAGTCATCTGACCTGACGGAGAGTATGGCAATAATATTCTCCGCCGAAATAAATTTATTATGAGGACTTGACCGAATTTGAGTCTCTATTAAATTGTACTATATACGCTCTGAATTTGAATTTTGTTATACCCTAGAGAATAAATAGGGAACTAACAATTGCCATGCATTGAGCACTCTCATAGATTTATAAGATTACCCTCACATATTCTATGTAAAGAATAATCCACACCTACAGTCCTTGGACACTGACTGGATATTTTATATATATATATATATATATATATATATATGAAAGGTAAATAAAGGATTGAAATCCGACAATATGTAGAAAAATTGATAACAACGATCCAAATGGAAGGGGAGATTTATTGAGGTCGACACTGTAGCATTTCGGTTCTCCTGAATCATCATCTGGACCATGAGGGTGATATTAGCGATTTTAAGTCAACGATGGATGTTTAAAATGCCAAATACAAAAACCTAGGGGAAAATTTGTATAATAAGAAAAAGTTGGCCGTTTAATTAGTGAATCAGCGTTTGTTGATTTAAACAATCCGTATATTTGATTATTTTTTCGTTTTATTCCTCTTTTAATATGCACTCCTCTGGAACAATAAAATTCACCAAGTGATAAGTTTGGTATTCTGGCTGGGATTGAGTGATCCGTTTGTATCTTAAAATCCAACAAAAAAAAAAAAAAAATCGTTTTCTACGAAATAGCCTATTTTATGCGAATACAATTTATTTATAAGATCAAATTTCAATCTCCTGCACAATTTCCAGTGGATCACCTGTCCCACGTTGTCCTGCCAAGTAGAGTACTACTTTCTCTCCAATTTGCTGCATTCACTTATATTATGATTAAGTGTTTAATCTTTCTCACCTCATTGCCAACACATGCCATTCTGTTGCGAATTATCAACTGTTAACTTGATTTTGCCAATTATTTTTTGCTACTATTAAATGAAATTTATTTACCCGCTAAAGACTTCTTCATTTTATGCAAGTCTTGTTTATATCGTATGCAAACACTCCAGTTTTTCGCTAGGTGTGTCCATACAGTTATTTTTGTTTTTCTTGATTTTGACATTTTCCTTTTTTCGTATATTACCATTGGTGATACTTGTTGCCGAAATGTGTCTTTTTTATGTATTTGTCGTGTCTTTTGATTGTGGCATCTAAACAAACTTAAATGCTGATGAGACTTCTTTTTTTCTTTTCATGATACATAGAGTTTGTCTATATCATCTCTCGGGTATAAAACTTTGAAGTTCGACATCAATTTACTTGTTTTTTGGCGCATTGGTCTGTTTTTGTCCTTTGTTTATTTAACGTATTGTTCACAGTAAATTGCACGTGGTGCTGCTCCGGTGTTTCTTGCTTTGATGAAATTTCGGCTGTATGGTTTGGTTACGAGATGTTTTCATGTTCTTCTGGGGTACACTTTATTTTTCTTTTATTTCATCTCGCTTCCAATATTCTCAGGCTGGTGTAATTTTCTTTCTCCACAAGTCTTCTAATGCTTTCCTTTTTTTTTTGCAGTCCTATTCCTTCTGGTGCTTCACTTCTATTTCCATTACTATTATTATTTTACTATGTGAGAGTTTTTCACATCAACGTTAGCTGATGGTTTTTCACTTGAGTTTGACTGACAGAAAGACTCCTCAAGTCTCCAGGACTATTCTTAATATTCTGGCTGATCTCAACAATCCTGTAGTTTGGACAGTCTCTACCCTTCCCACCTTTCCAAGTCCTCAGTTCTTTTACCAGTCTTTTCACATTCTTTCAATTTACTCTGTGGTCTGCTCGGACTGCAAAGTCTACAATTCTGCAAGTCCTATCTTTTTCTTGTGGATTATTATGAGGTCTGGTCGTCTGGCCAACATTAAGTGATTCGGCTGTATCTTAAAATCCCAAAAGAAGTTTATGAGTCTCCTTCTCCAGGACAGTTTCTGGATTGTATATATACCATTTGTTCGTATGTTCAAACATCAATTTCTTGCACAATTCCCAGTTAATCACTCAGTCGTGGCTAGTCTTATACTCTTTCTGAGCTAATTTGCTACATTCGCTTATCCTGTGATTGATCGTTCCGTCTCCATCTCCATATAACCTACATCTGCTGTTGTGTTGCATCTTACCTATTCTCGTTTTAATATGGTTAGTTCTTATGGCGTTGTTGTTTTGTGCTTCTATTCGATAAGATTCACTTTCTCTCTTAAGGTTTTCTTTTCTTAGCCACATCTACGTTTTCTCGAGTGAGATGTCGCTAATTATTATTATTATTATTATTATTATTATTATTATTATTATTATTATCATTATTATTATTATTAATATTATTATTATCAAATATTCAACTTTGCTTTTGTCTTTTTTCCAATCCTTTAAAGAAGATCTTGGGTTAGGAAAGGTAGTGATTACATGAAGTTTTTGTATTTATGTTTTTTACTTTTTATTTTTGGTGTTTTTTCAATCACATTGATAACATTCTCCCAAAGAAATCAGCAGTAACACAAGGTGCACATTTTTAAAAATCAAGTGTATACATGTAATTACCTCACACCATTGCACCAGCTTGGTAAGACGACCAGGTATCTTAAAAATGTGTTTATCTGTACCACTATTACTGCCACGGTGTTAGTTTCCTCAATCTCTATTTTCAAGTCTTTTTATTTACTTATATTCTTTGATATGTCATTATGTGATGTCTTTGACATATCGATTAGAAATCATGTTTTTTGTTTTATAGTCCTTAACCACTTTTATGATTGTTATTATTATTATTAACAAACTATGTGGCAAAAAATTCTATAAAATTGTACAAAAACTTGTAAGATGACAGGGAAAATAAAAAGTAAATGTTAAGAGATTTCTTGGAGGTATTAACGAATCATATTAAAGAGAAAAATATTGTCTTAATATAATTCACACTCACCTACACATAACCACAGACATACAAACACACATGCATATATATATATAAATACTCTTTAAGAAAAACGACAAAACCGGTCACTTAGGATTATAAATTTATTTCCATCCTGTTACGCATTTTTGAAATTTCCAAAAACACGAAAAAAAATTAACAGGGCTTCTTAAGATCTTTTAGATAATAAAACTAAAATAAACACAGAAAAGTGGGAGGGGATAGAAGAGGGATGAAGAGTTATCTCCTCATTAAGCCCACTTCTGTTTTAAATTTTAATTTCGGTTAGAAATGTAGTAAATTTATTTTTAAGAAAAATTATTTTTTAATTTTTTAATTACATTTTGACCTAAATTTCAGATTTCATATTGAATTAGATTTAAAATTTAATTAAAAACCTTACGTAATGATACAGTAATAGATATATTAAACTAAAACAAATATTTAATTTATCTAAAATATTTTAAAATTTCAAAACTATTTAGAAACCATTAATCAGTTACACTTTTTATGAGTTGTACGTATGTATTATATACTTTTTCACAATTTTCTATCTAACATTTTATTTTATTTATTCAATTACATTAATTATCAATTTAACTCTATGCTTTAAAAAAATTGTTAATTCATTATAGTTTGAATTTAGCCCTATGTCTACACCTATATATATATATATATATAGTCATCCACATTCAGACTGTTTCGTTGGATAACAACGCTTATGAGTGGCTAGACACGTAGGGCGCTTCAAGCGGGATTGAAACCCATATAACTTTACGTTAGACTTAGTATCATAGCGCTCAGCCAACAGTCGATATACGTCAGCCTGGGAATTATAAGGCATTATGTCGTAGCTTTTGTTTGTTTTCATTTTGCCTTACTGGATACTAGAGTACTCACTTCATTTGAAGAGCTTTGCATTTTGCAAGTGGCAGCCGTTAATTCCTTCACGAGAGTGATCATCCTCGTTAGGGTGGAGCGTTTATATTGTTATCCACATACAGACTGTTTCGTTGTATCACAGGTCTTCTGAGCTTCTACACACGTAGGACGCTTCAAACTGGGATTGAAACCCGCCTAACTTTACGTTAGACTTAGTATCATACCGCTATATATATTAGTGGCAAAGGGTCACATAGGAACCAGGGAATTCCGTCCACTATGCAGGTTAATTACCAATGTGGAGAGTGAATGGGAGATATTTTATCTGCCCTCCCGGAAAATTATGTCTCCCCAAACCATATGTGAATGGGATGTGAACTAATTTTACTGTTGTGAAATACACTTTCAGCAACAAGCCCTGCTTCGGACTTGATACCCCTCTCCATGGAACTAATTTTCTCTTTATTAGTAATGCCCTGGTGATAGTGATGACTGCAATTGGTTACGAGAGAAAATGATAAAATCTACATATAACAAGTTATTATTGAATTATTTTACTGATAAAATAATTCAATTCTTCGTTTCTTTTTTGGCAAACCTATCGATCACTCTGATATGAAAATCATCAGAACGACGCTCTACTTTTATTTTCTTCAAAACGTCTTTATCCACGGAAACGAACACCAAATGTCTTAATCATTTTTCACTTCGGGAACACATGATATAATTATTCATAAGCTTTAGCGAAGAAGACGATCTCTCACAGGAAGTAGATGTGGCAGGTCTGGTCACTATTAGTTGTAGTTATTTGGTTATTTCAGCCAGACTTTGGTTTAGTTCAAATTCGAGTATTATCTCAGTGACTTCTTTGATGTTCGATGATTGCTTTGTAAAATCTGCAACCAAAAACGGATTTCAGCCCGCATTTCAGTTCATGCAAAACCGAAAATTTTTTATGCACATCCAGAGTTTAGAAAGATTCCATCAGAAAAAAAATACGAGTGGAAAAAAGCTTCAGATTTAACAATTCAACAAATCTGAACTCTCCTTTTGTTTTTAATCTTTGCTCAATGTGAATTTCAGCCAAAATGTTGTTCAGAAGCGAATAATACAAATCTTTCATTTTTATCTGTCTGACTCTAAGTTCTTTCAATTGACAAGTCTTTGGTTTCGGCTGCGTAAGCAATAAATCATCATCACTTCAGTAGAGAATGGCTGCTGGTTTTATACGGCTGGGAAGATGACAAAAGAATTTCTCCTTTTCAGTGTCTTTCTCTCTGTGACTATTATTATGTCTCTCTTTTTCAGGTACCCAGGTTGAAGGGAATAATAAAACAACGAAGACTTAAGGCATGACCCTGCAATGCAAGCAAAATATTTTTACTTTTCTGTGTCTAGCTCCCTTTCACCCACTCAATAGAATATCCTGTCTCTTTTTCAGGCACCCAACTTGAAGGGAATAACAAAACAGGGAAGACTAAAGCCATGGCCTTTTTTGGTCAAAGCGAGAACGCAAGCGAAACTATTTTTGCTTTTCTGAAACTATCTTTCTCCCACTCAATCTTACGCTGTGTCTTTCATGCTCCTAAATAAAAAAAATGGACCTAGTAAATTCAATGCTTTTCCTTGCGTATTCTCTCGCTAAACCATCAGGCGTTTTCTCTTCTTACTCTCAATTATAAAATAAATAATATTACTTGCTATAATTATCTTCAGAAATGAAAAAAAAAGGAAATGCAAGATAATACAACTCAAAGAGCAGAGTGAAAATTATCCATTATGGATTTGATATTACACAATCTTATTTTTCCAGGAAAACTTAATATACCAATATATATATATATATATATATATATATAGAGAGAGAGAGAGAGAGGCTACCTCTAAAAATTGGTAAGTTACTGGGGATGAAAGATTTATTATAAACATTAATATGTATTTTTCAACATAATCTTCCTTTTTACTTAAGTAAAAAAAATTAAGTTGGATGGTACGTTATACAATGGTTCTCTAAGATCCACATGCTACAAATATCTATGTGTTTCCCAATGTATTTACTAATTCATTCTCTTACACACACACACACGCGCGCGCGCGCACACACACACATACATACATATATATATATATGTATATAAAGTTGGTGACCCTAGTCGAGGGCAACCGGAAGGCACCCTTTTCAATAGCTACTACACCGAGGCGCAGGCAAGGCCACTATTCATTTCCCTGAATTGCTCCACTTTACCCTTGATACATACCTTATATTACTGAGTGTGAAGCAAAGAGGTATCAAGTACCATTTTTAAAGTCTTTGGTATGACGCTACCTGAGATTTAACCCAGGTCACCCGGACCATTGGTGAACACTCTACCCACTTGGCCAATATATATATATATATATATATTAATGTTTTCGATTGTAGGACATGAGTACAATATCCGTTTCCATATTATGGACATGTCTATTTGCATTTCACATTGCGCTATTTACATTAGAAAAAGTATAAATCCAACAATTCTCTCATCAGCTATATGTGAATATCAGGGCAGACTGTTATCTTTAACCATAATATATCAACTACTCTTGAGAAGAAAAACTCTGAATTTAAGCCTGTTAAACGCCCCCAAACTTTGTCCTTGTGTCGCATCCTGCTCTAGCAGAGAACGCTAATGATATAGATGTATAGATATGCGTGCAATTAGAGAGGGGAAAACGTAAGAGGAAAATGGAGAGAGTGAAAAAGAGAGAGGGATCATATGTCACAATAACTGCGTAATTATGAAAAGAAATGATATCTTTGTAAACTGTAATCTGTAAGCGTTGAGAGGGATGTCTTTCCCGAGGGTCAGCTGAAAAGTTCATTGGCTGACTGAGATGTCCTCATAAAACGTAACTAAATGAGGTTTATTTTTCAACCTTGCGCCTATTGCAATCTACACACTTCTCTATTCGGTGTTGCAGTGCTTAGAAACCATTAGTTAAAAAACAGTATTCAACAACAGATACATCCTCATAAAATGAACTTTTCACCTTAAGACCTTCTCATCACACGCTTTTATATGAGATTATTCAGCATAATGAAAAACTCTTCAAAGACAGAAAAGTTATTTTCTATTACGTAACACGAGCTTGACAATGTTGTTTCTTATATAAATAGGAGTACGAGATAGAAGCAGCCTCTAGCAAAAAGAGCTTAGTTTTTGTGGATGTTTTAGCCAGAAGTGAAATTGTGAGACCGAAATGCAGAAAATATTCTGTCTCTTACCAGTGGCCACTGATTTTGTGCTATGATGAAATTGTCGCCTAATTGAAAGACATTAAAATTTAGAAATTATCGATATTTACCCTCACCGGATTTAGTATTTCAACATAGCGTCATTATAGTGTTAGGCGATTTCTACTAAAAACTTAAGAAAACTTAATTTGATCGATCGACAAAGCTCGAAAAAGAGCCGAGAGATAAGGAGACTTTTTTGTGTCTTTATAAAGATTGGTAGCATACCGCTGTAATAATTCAATAGATTGCCCTTTTTTGTCTAGAAAGAAAACGGAAGAAATTCCTGTGACATGAATCACAACCCATTGAAATGATCACGCCTCGTGAGACATTTTCACCTCTTCGACAGATTTTCCAAAGAAAGTTTAAGTTAAAAAAAAGAGGAATGTTTTTGCTAATTCCAATAGGTTGAAGGTTGATCATGTTCAGATAAAATGTAAAGCCTGGAAGCATAACTTGCAGACAGGAATTTGATGTTGTCAGAAACACGAGATTATTCAGCAATGAACCACTCAAAAATATGTTATGTTCAATATCTCTTGATGTGAATTGAAAATTACATTACTTTCACACCAGACAAAAAAGGAATTTTGAATATAAAGCTATATTCATGTAGCACCCACTTAAAAAGGAAATCACTGTCAATGAACTACGTGACTGCCGCCGTAACTCTTGCTAGCAATGTCCATGGACTTTTAAAATCTGGAAGGCCATGACAAAAATAATTTCGTATTAAAACTTTTTCTTGAAATTTATATTATCAAATAGAAAAAAAAAACAAAGTAGAAAATTTTGATATAAAAACTACTTAAAATCGTATAGAAGATTATTAGTTGATGAAATGTGTTTTCTTACAAGAATAAATTAAAGATCAATTACGTTTAATTAACAGCATGTTGTTGATGAGCAAACACAACAGAAAGAAAACATAAAGAGTGAATGAAGATATATATGTACAGATGCCTTTATAGTATGTAAGTGAATAGGGAGTTCTAAAATTGTCTGAGTTATCTATTCATAGATTTTAACGGCATATCAACTATTTAGGGTTATTTTATACTTTGGGGTAAGGGAATAGCATGCATTGTGTATTTGTATTAACATATTTTTATTTGTTTCTTAATAGCCTTGTTTTACATAGTCCTATCGAATACATTTAACCAATGTTAGATGTTTGATTTCGTGGGGCTATACAATACATGGACTGATGTTGTATACTCCTATGAATATGCATGCAGAACACAACGACAACACAATGAAGACGAGCGACACAGTTCTTTAGAAAAATATACCTTTCACTTTATTTGAAAGGGTTGTGTGTGAGAGGGAGTTGGAGGCCGAACACAACTGCAACATATTGACCCCCACTCTATTTGCCATAACCGCGTTTCTTTCCCGTTCTCCTGGGCTGCTCAACCGGGGGCCTGGGAGCCTGGGGGCCCAGCCTCTCTGGGACATGTTCCTCAATCCAGCATCTTTGCTGCAACTGTTCAATCGGGGTCCTGAGGGCCCACTCTGCTGAGTGCTGGCTTTCTCTACCACATCTTGTCTCCGACTCATCTGATCTCGAGCTGACTGAATTTCCTGTGCACTGAGTTATATAATAGTTCCACGTCCACCTTTTTCTTGTGAGCGTCACAATTTCGCACTCATTCAACCTGTCCACGGTCAAGGTTATAATATCCTGATATTTCTCGACCGGATGCACCTGTTATTTGCACAGGTGTATTTCCTATTTTGACAGCCTGACCGAGTCGGAGGTCAATATACAATACTGAATCTTTACAAAAAGAGTATACCCCCTAACAGCCAGTATGTTTTTCTGTATGTCCTAGAGATTACACTACCACCCCCTGTATGCCCTGAAGATGACACTAAATTACCTAATGGTGACGCTTCATTCAGGGAGTTTTGGAGAATGTGAAGAACTGACATTACTCCCAGGTCTACTATAACCTGGAGACGAAGTACCTGTTAGAGTTCCATCGGTGGATTAAATAGAACTGTTTAATTATTTACTTTACTTGAAATTGTTTTACGATGAGCAAAAAAAAAACCAAACTGATTTTAAAATTAATTATTACTATTAGATATATGAATGTTAGAAACCATTTAACTGTGTGCCAATATAACTATCGGTTTTAAATACCATAGAAATACTTGACGACATTTGACTCTATTCAAACAAATGATTGATATTAAATAGAATTGATAGTGTTATATAATACTACTTGAAATTATTTAACTGCCCGTAGACAAATGAGTGATACCGAATAGAATGATTAGTGTTAAAGAGCATTAGTCGAAAACATTTAATTGTAAGCAAAAAAAAAAAATGAGCTCTGGATTAATTAAAAATGTCACTTTGAAATTATTCACTTTCTAATTATATATATGCTGATTTTTCGGTTTTGAGTGTGATCACATATTGAGTTGTGACTACTTGCTCTCTCCTCCCTTTTTGTTTTTGGTTATTTGCACACGCAGATGACTTTTCAAGACTGCCAAATTACGTTAAATTTTACCACAGACTGTGCATTGTCGGTTCCTTTGTCTCACTTGAATGTCATGATGGGGAAAAGCAGGTTGGACATGTTTGCGCATATGGCTTTTAAGACCAGGACGTGAGAGATAGAGTTTTCTATATATTTCACAGTTGACGTGGTGACTTTGAAGATCTAGTGTGTGTCTTCGCCCTTGCGAACTGATCGTTTGCAAGCGACATTCTGAACATGGCTGTTCTCAAATGATTCATCCCTCAGTTTACGCCACTAACTTCTATCCAGTGCCATTTTTGGTTCACCGATATGCTGAATTGTCTTTGGTAAAATTTTATAGAGTTCTTAAAATTTTCTTTGGTTTTGATACCTTTCCCTTCCCTTTAAATATTATGCTGCTCCTTTGACATGCAACTGTTATCCATTCAAACTACACGAACAGTCCAACGAAGAGAATATTTTACTACCGTGGATTCAATGCTTGGTAATCCAACCCTCTCTAATACCTCAGTATCTGGGATATGTGATTACCATCCGATACAAAGTATTTGTCAAAGGCGCCGTTGATGGAAGCATTCAAGTGTCCTCAGGTGGTGCTTATTCAGCGTTCACGTTTCACTTCCCTACAAGAGGGACGTCAAAACACATTCTTTATAGACCATGACTTTTATTTTGAGTTTGATGCCATGCCGGGACCAAATTCGCTTTTCATACTCGAAAAGGGTACCAAAGCTTTTTCATTGCTCAAAGAAATGTTGTCAAAATTACACACATCAGCAAGCGTGCTGGCAAGAATTACAAAAGAGTGTACAACCTCTTGTTTTTTTTCCCTTCATCGTATATAACTTGTTCTATGTGGGGAAATCCAGACACTGGATCGTACATAATAAAGGTATTTTTCAGATTGATTTCTAAATCAAAAGATTTACATGCAAGCGCAAAACGGTTGATAATACGTTGCATTTCATCTTCAGAATGTGTGACAATGTCAAAGTCATCCACATAAAGCAGCTCCCTCACCGGAGAAAAGGAGACCTTTTTGTGTGCCGATAATCTACGGATATTGTATACTTTACAAGACGTTCGATATATGATATAGATAACATCCGGCTTTTCAGAGAAAGCCACAAGAAAAACTACAGCAAAGTAGATGGTAAACAGCGTGAGTGCAGAATTTTTACCCTGTTTGACCCCATTAATAATTGGTAGTTTGTCGGAGAGAGCTTCAATAATAGCCTTCATCCTGTCGTGAAGAGATCGAATTAAACGTACAAATTTCTCTGGACAACCCAACTTCAACAAAATCTTCCAGCGAGTCTATCTATTCATGGTATCAAATGCTTTTGACAAATCAATGAAACGGAGACAAATGAAGATTATGTTCTCTGCATTTCTCTAGCAGTTGCCAAGCACTGAAAATCATGTCATACTGTTCCACGATTGGCGCGAAAGGGCAGGATATGACACAACTTTTACGTGGAGTTTAAAAGGTTTGAATTCAGAGTTTTCCTTCTCCTCGACTAGTTACCTTACCAAGGCTGGAGAACCCAATCTGCCCTACCATTTACTCATAGATAGAGGCAGAATAATTGGATTCATCCCTTTCCTAACGGTATTAGTGCTATGTAATCAGCTTCGTCCAGGATTTGAACTCGTATCGCCGTGTCCATTTCCTACGACGATAACCATTTCACCACGGTCACTTCCATTGATTGAATACTTACAAGTTCTAACACTGGGTTAAGAATGGAACAGTGAACAATGGCGATGAAAGGTCACATGACACTTTCCAGATCAGAAGCGTCACAATTATTACACATCACTTAATAAGTCCCAACCTAACTAATAAAACAAAAACATTTAGGTAAAATTTGACTTTATTCATCAACATAGTCTCTCTCTAGGATGATACACTGATTCTAACGATTCTCTAATAATTCGATGGCATTTTTGATGAGTGCAAACAGTTAGTACAGGGTGGAACGATAAAATTGTCGCCCTAGAAAAGACGACATGATTCTATTTCCGTTTAATAAAAACCGGTTTTCTTTTTTTTGTTGCAGACCATCAACTAGTTGGCCAGTTGTGTACAATCCCGAGAGCGATAGCAGCCTTCTATCACGTCTGAAAGTGACACAATGTTCAACGAGTGAAATCGGAGATGTGCCGCTGTACAACTCGTGTTCTCTGCCGATCCAAGTTATAACAACAGGACCATTGCCAGCACTCTGAAAATTAAAATCTGGATTGCCACAAATAACAAGAACGTGCCCAGGGTGATGAAAACAAAGTTTCCGGCTACGGTTATTGTCTTTGGTGTGGTTTCAATGAAGGGCCACATCATGCCACCTCACATCTTAGAAGTTGGCTTGAAAGTCAACACCAAAGTTTACCTGGATGTGCTGAAGAGTGTGATGATCCCCTGATGCAATCAGGTGGCCGGTGGCAGACCTTTGGTATGGCAGCAGGACACAGCGCCGGCCCACAAGTCCAAAGAGACCCAGGCTTGGCTTCAGAAAGAATGCTATGACCTCCCACAACACTAAAGTCAGCCTGATCGCCGCCATCCGCCGAGTATTCGCCAAGCTCCCGCCGTCGCTGGACGAAAAGACATGCTCCCAGTTCCGGATCCGAATCCACGCGGTGATTGAGGCTGAAGGTGGCTACATTGAATAGATGTCAGCTCTACTACATAATCAAGCTACCTGGACTGTTTTTCTTTAGGACGATAATTTTATCGTTCCACTCTGTAGTTGCTGGGGGCCAAATCTGGAGAATTGGGTTGTTGCAGATGTAATTCGATGTGACATGGTGCATTGCCTTGGTGAAAGAGCATTTTTTTCCTCATTTATGACCGTTTTTTGGCGATTTCTCCCTTCAAACGCATCAATAATGCTATATAATATTCGCTATTGATTGTTCTTCCTTTCTCAAGGTAATCTATGAACAAAATACCTTACATATCCCCAAATACGGAGGACAAAACCTTGCTTGCTGATGTTTACGTCTTTGATCGCTTTGGATAGATTTCACCTAGTGCTATCCACTCAGCTGCCTGCCGATTTGACTCCTGAGTGAAGTGGTGGATACATGATTCATATATTGTCATATATTTATGCAAAAACTCTTTTTTATTGTGTTTAAACAGTTTCAAACCACGCTCAGAATCGTCTACACGCAGTTGTTTTTGATCGACTGTGAGCAAACACAGCATCCACTTTGAGCACAGCTTTCTCACTGACAAATTTTCATACCAAATGGTGAATCCACTGCCTTCTGATATCTTCAAATACTCTGCTTTCTCACGCAACTTCAATTGACGATCGACCCAAACGAGTTTATGGAGTTTTATGTTGTTTTCCGGGACAGCTTCGGAATTTGGGTGAGCTCAGCGTTCAGCATCATTCGTGTCCGTACGACCGCGTTTAAAATCAACTCACCTCGTCTTAATCATTGTTTCCGACGTAACAGAGTCCGAATAACACTTATCAAGTATTTGCTTTGCTTGAACAGAATTTTTTCCATCAGAAAGCAATGTTTTATCAATACACGAAATTCAGATTTCTCCATTGTTTTGAAAATTTGCGAGAGTAGCTTCACTAAAATAAATGAAATGTGTAAACTAACAATCCGAATGGGCTCAAATTTTTGCCACGTGCCATTTGAAGATTAGTACTTTATAAAAAAAAATTATAAGGGTGTTTTGATATAATGGTGCCATCTATGTGTCAGGCCTGAACTTATGGAGCCATGTGTCATGCAGGTGATATATTTAGCATATATTAAGTTCTAACGGGAACGTAAGTTTGTAAGAGAAACATTTGAGAAATGTTCCTTAATTGTTTGTAGAGTGGAAGTAAATATGCCAGTACGTTAGCAAGTAAGCTTAGGATATTGGATATTTGAACTATTTTGTGGGTCTGTGTTCAATGTTACACGATGTTTCGATGGGAAATATTCGTCACGAGGTTTTCTATTAGTAAAAATGGAATGTTTATGCACCCATCTTTTGTAATGGCTTGGCTCGGCCATCTACTGGCCATGATCAGATATCCATGCAGACTAATCACACAATCTCTTCAAAGAAACGGATAACTTTTCATATTTTAATATATCTTTGTTTGATGATTTTATTTTTCATAATGAAAAGTTCGCCAATTTAACGACAAACATTCTACATTTTCCCCGGTATCGAAACTATAAGTTTCTTTTCTATCATCACTTAATCACAGAAGGTAATTCTAAAAACTGTCAATGTGATTTGATAATAGATTAAAAAACGGAGTTGTTCAGGCGCACTGTAGTTAAATAGCTATTTTTATACAGTACATCTGATTTTGGCAAACGATAAAATTCATTACGTCAAAAACGAAAACAAAAAGCATTTCATTTGATTTAAGAAAGTTTTTAAAGTATTACTTAATGTAAGAACACACAGAAATACACACACACAAGCACACACGTATCCATACTGACATAGACACGGAGACGAGTGCATGCATACGCGCGCACACATACATACGCACAGTCATGCATTCACTCGTAGGTATATATGCACGCACGTACCAGCACACGAATGCACATATGAACGCATACTTACACACGAGCATGCTTACACACGCACACACGCA
>OY757904.1:63831202-63866202 GCA_963585895.1 Sepioteuthis lessoniana
TGTATGGCCACCTACTTCCAATCTCAAAACCATTCAAATTAGACGAACAAGACACATGGGTCATTGCTGGAGAAGCAAGAAGGAACTCATAAAAGACGTCCTCCTATGGACTCCTTCACATGGACGTGCAAGGTTTGAGCGACGACTTGAACCTATCTACAACCGCTCTGTACTGTCGGGAGCGATGAACGTTGAAACGGGTGGCGTGAGAGCGTCTGGGAAATCCATGCTAGGGGCACACCATGATGATGGTGAGGATGACATTTAACGATGTGATTAATAAGAAACTGAATAGTTTGAAATAGAACTGTTTGGGGCATTTAAACTCTGTACTTATGCTCAACTGAATTGTTTTAAATCATCATCATCATATCGTGCTGGTAGCACGGATATCCCTAACCCTCTCTCGCCACTCCTCCCTATCGTTCATCGCCCTAGGTAGGTCTTCAGGACAACATCCTGTATCCTCACATAGCTGCTGAATGTACGTTCGAGCTGGTCGCCCTGCTTTTGCGCGGCCATGTGTGGGGATCCATAAGAGTACATCTCTTATGAGTTCATCTCTGCTTCTCCAGCAGTGTCCTGCATGTCTGGTTCGTCTAACTTGAATAGTTTTCGTGATAGGGGGCAGGTGGCCGTACAGTTGGTGTCTTGTGGAGTGTTGCTGCCAGGACTTGTTCAGGATTACACGCAGCATTCTTGAGTAATTGCCATCTAGTTTCTTTTCCAGCCGTTTTGTTAGCGTCCATGTAGAGCATCCATATAACAGTATCGATGTGACCGCTGCCTGGAAGAAACTGCGTTTCATTTTATCAGTTAGGTCTGATTTCCATATAATAGATAGCCTATTGATAGCTGTCCATGCTTTCGTTAGCCTCGTTTCGATGTCCTTTTCGGTTGATTCGACGCTGCTTCCTAGGTACGTGAATTTGTCTACTAGTTTAAGTGGGGTTCCTTCTAGAGTGGAGATGTCCCCGTTTGGTTATAGCACATATATTCCGTTTTGTGTGCATTAACATAGAGGTCTATGCTTGCTGCTGCAAAAAAAAAAATTGTTTTAAGTAGAATTATTTATTTGTATAAAATAGATTTAGCATTGAATAACCTACAATGATTGAGGTGCCATAAAACCAAACCAAACCAAACGTATATCATCGATATTTTAATATAAAAGTTTGAGGAAAATGTTAGCACAAAGTATAATTGATTTTTTAAAAAGTGATCAATGCTCTTATATGCAGAGAGTTTAAGACTTAGAATTTTACAATCGTTACTATGCTAATTACTACCCATGACTCACATTTTCACGTACAATTGGTATGTAGTATAATCAATGGATAATTGAACTGAGTTACGCTTTTGCTCTTTACAGTATTTTCTTAACAAAGAGCATATGTGACACAAAAAGGAAATAAGCAGAGAAAGGAAAAATAAAAAAGAAAAAAAGTGAAATGGCTGTATATCTTCACAGTTTTATTCTTCTTGTGATTCTTCCATCCCTCTCATCTTTGCTTCATGACTGTAATACCCTAACTTGCGGAGTGTTATGTAAATACGTGTCATACGTGACACAACATATTTATTTGACAAAGTGTCTCAATAACTTTCTGACGACAGAGATAATTAGATATCCTTGACCGGAATATAGAAGTGGTGAAGCTCAGAGTTGTAAGTTCATCTTATCTCTTAGTAATTTTCATCATCATCATGTCGTGCCATCAGCACGGATATCCCTGACCCTCTCTCGCCACTTCTCCCTATCACTCGTCGCCTCCGGCAGGTCTTCAGAGTCACATCATGTGTCCTCACATAGTTGCTGTATGTAAGTTCGAGCCGGTCGTCCTGCTTTTGCACGGCCATATGTGGGGGTCCATGGGAGTACATCACTTATGAGCTCGCCCCTGCTTCTACAGCAGTGTCATGCGTGTCTGGTTCGTCTAACTTGTATAGTTTTCGTGATGGGGGGCAATTGTCCGTATGGTTGGTGTCTCGTGGGGTGTTGTCGCCAGGACTTGTTCAATACTGCTCTCAACAATACTGCAATATTTCTTTAAAGCTTTTGTTCATGTTACAACTTTCGTGTATTGAGCAGGGCAACTGTTTCGATAATTTTACTGATTTTTTAAAAACCTTTATTTGTCGTTGACTCACATTTTAATTGTGTACGTATATATATGCGCTAGTGGAGTAACGATTATCGTCGTAGAAAATGGATATCGTGACCCGAAGTCAAATCCTGGACGAGGTTGAAGGCATTTCAGATATCGCTGATAACCCTTGGAAAATTATTCATTCAACTATTTGCCCTCCAGTTATGAGTAAATAGAAATGTCAAATTGTGCTTTTTTGTATGGTCTCATAAACAGTCTAGAAGGGAAACTTTGAATTAAAACCTTGAAAAAAACAGTTGATAATTTATATCGTGTCACATCCTGCTCGTACAGAAGAGTTCCACACACACACACACACACACACACACACACACACACACACACACACACACACAGAATCAGTAAAATACAATGCTCTTTAAATGAAATAAAATAAAGGGCAATATCATTGTATTTCAACGACAAAACAAAATAAATAGGGTTAAAACCAACAAATGATTTTCACGTGGTCGATGATCAAATGACTTTGTATTTTCCCTGCTCGCTTTCAGAGGCGTCTTTGTTGGTGTAAAGGTTAGCAAACTCGATTAGTAAACCGAAAGGAATGAGTTCAAGTCTCATTGGGTTCCCTATTCATAAAGCCTTGTGCCATATTTAAGCCTTTTTTGTCTTAGTAAATTACCACATTGTCTGTTGATCCACTTCATCACTACAGTTTTCCCTTCTCGTCATTGGCATGTTTGCCTCCTTGAAACCTCTAAAAACTAGTCTGAAGACGCAAAATCTGTCCAGTATGGAAAATGTGGCAAAGTTATCCATTCACATAAGGTGATTGACACCCATTGACCTGATGTCAAGCATTTTCATGGGTTGAGTAACCATATGAATTCACTGAATTCTTGTCCTAAGCTTCGTCCTTCTCAATGTATGCTTCAGAGTTAATTATTTCTATTGGCAATAGATCACCCGGAAACAACAGTTACCAGAATGTTAGGAGGCAGGGATACATGCTCCCATTCGAAGTTAAAACATTGCATTTGAGACAAACAGTGACTATGTTGAGAAGGAGGGATGTGATTCACAGAGGACCAGTTTCAATTCTTTGTATGTTACATGTTCTTTTGTCGGTAATTTTTCTTTTCCTAAAGAAAAAGCCTTTACCTTTTGACTCACCTATATATATATATATATATATACATATAGATAGATAGATACACACACACACACACACACACACACACACACACACACACACACACACACACACATATATATATATATATATATAGCTGTAGACATTAGTAAAACTTCACTTAAGTTGCATGTGTTTTACACAAACTTCCGACGGAAGTGGCACTCCTTTTATTACACTCTTCTCTGAAGATTGTGTGAAAGACTTGAAACTTGAGTAACAGAAATATTCTGTCCATGATTTTAACACTGATACCTTCAACACCTGCTCTACTACAAAACTTTTTTATTTGCAGTTTATATATATATATATATATATATATATATATATATATATATATATATATATATATATGGATCTGTTCACTGAAGACTAAATGAAGATTCCCAATAAATATTCTGTAATATTCATTCAAAGCATTTTATATTCTTGAATGATTTTCAAATGTTGTCTGTGGATAATGACAATTGAAAAGATTGATGACAACATCTGAAAAGTAGAAATATGACAAAAGATTATAGTTCGGTGTAGCAAAATAAAAACTACTTGAAATGCATATATATAGAGCCGTGACAACAGGCGGAATCTAACTGCTACTCAACAAACAATGCCGTAACAAAGATCGCCTGGAGTATGTAATTCCATAAAGCAGAAGAGAATTTAGGAAAATAAAAGAAATCAGAATCTTACAATAAAAAACCTTATCGAAAAGAAAAGTTGAAAATTTGGCTTTCACAAAAGGGTCGAACACGTAAAGAGTATCGATAGTGAGTTAAATCTTTATTTTAGGTTGACCATATATCAAATCCCAACAAGGTGACAGATTGGTAAAGTTTCGGTTTTGGGTTACCCAAAAACATACATCATGTGGTTAGTGATGAGAATATATGTAGATCGGATGGAATTAACAACAAAATAAAAATAAATTAAAAATATTTTCCTAAAATACAACAAAACCTAAAACTAATTTTAAATTCAAAATAAAATAAAATGGAAAATAAATTACCCCCCTCCCTCCCAAAAAAAGAAAATAAGTTTAGAAACGAACATTTTAGAATGCCAAATGATGACCATTTTTTAAAAATATAAATATAAAACAAAAAAACCCGCAACTCCAAAACATTATGAAGGCTTAAACTAGAAGAACTGAACTAATCTGTTGCTGTGTGTGATGCTCTTAGAAATATGGGTTGGTTGACTCTGTCTTATGTTTAAAACATTGATTTTTCGTTTCTCGTAAAATCTTTTGGTTAACAGTTGTATTTAAATGAAGACGTGATAAATACCCAAATTCATTTCCTCTAAATAATTTTGATTTCACAAAATCATCATCATCATCATCATTATCATCATCATGTCGTGCTAGTAGCACGGATATCCCTGACCCTCTCTCGCCACTTTTCCCTATCGTTCATCGCCTCCGGCAGGTCTTCAGAGCTACATCCCGTATCCTTACATAGCTGTTGTATATATGTTCGAGCTGGTCGTCCTGCTTTTGTTCGGCCATATGTGGAGGTCCATAAGAGTATATCTCTTATGAGTTCGTCCCTGCATCTCCAGCAGTGTCCTGCACGTCTGGTTCGGTTAACTTGGATAGTTTTCGTGATAGGAGGCAGGTGGCCGTACAGTTGGTGTCTTTTGGGGTGTTGCCGCCAGGACTTGTTCAAGATTGCTCGCAGCATTCTTGTGGAATTGCCGGCTAGCTTCTTCTCCAGCCGTTTTGTTAGAGTCCATGTAGTGCATTCATATAGCAGTATCGATGCGACCGCAGCCTGGAAGAAACTGCGTTTCATTTTATCGTTTAGGTCTGATCTCCATATAATCGATAGCCTATTGATAGCTGTCCATGCCTTCGTTAACCTCGAGTCAATGTCCTTTTCGGTTGATGAGACGCTGCTTCCTAGGTAAGAGCGCTTATTATCTCTATAGCTCATTTGTGACTACACTCTATCTAAGCAAATATATATTTGATGTTGCCTGAAAGCATTAGAACTGTTTCCGTCCTCCAAAAAACGGAAAAAATATCAGGCGCTTAGTATTTATTCAAACATGACCATTTTAACGGAAATATTTTAAAATAGGGCAGTAAATACAAACCAAAAAGATAACACAGGAACACCTGAAGTTAGTTCAGATGCCTGTTAAGAAATACATCATAAGAATAAGTCCATGGACTTTAACTAAGTTAAAATTAAGTTGTTCTTTTTTGTGACCCGCTGTTAATGAACAGTCACTTTGACTGTCATCGGTCATATCTGTGTCAGGTGCGCAGATAATAAACAACCCCTGGGTCTGCTATAGCCACAATGTACCACCCATGATAAAATGTCAACTTCAAATATTACTCAGGTCTTGGTGTCATGATCGGCAGGTGCTCTCTTGATAGCCATCGTAGGAGACAAGAAGGCCATCCAGCGAATGTTGGCTGTTCTCTTTTCAGGTACACAAATGGCGATTTAAGGAACCACACCAACCAAAGACCTAAACGGAACGCGTGAACTAGGGAAGATAACAAACTTGCACTACACTCCTATTTTAGGAGTAAGCCTACACAAAGAGGATATGGGAAAAGAATAATGTAGATCAGCAATAATATTTTCAAACAACTAGTTAGAGTCTCGCTGACCCAGTCAGAACAGTAATAAAGAAGGGTTGGTTTTCTGACCTTGAAATAACAGAAATATGCTTGAAAATAAATGATGAACAAGGTAATAATACATTACTTGGCTCATCAAATATTAACAAACAAAAATAGCCTATCCCTAATAAACTACCAACTTCGGAAAATGGAAACCCTACTCTACCAAACACTGCACAACCAAACATCCAAGAACAAATACTATCAAAAGAATTAAAGTTAAATCTAGAAAATTTAAAGAGAATTTTAAACAGTAAAACGACCACCTTACAATAATTAAGAAATGGAGAATAGTTAAAGCAGAGAAAAATAAAGTGAATCACGTTCTGACATACGTGGTGCATTCAATGAGTTTCCAGGCTTTTTTTTGTACAGGCATTTAAAATTGTCATAGACACTTGGAAATTCAGTAGATTATTGCTATACATCTTGTGAGATGACAGACACATTTTTATGATTTCGGGTTCTAATGAACCGCTACTGCAGGAATTGGAATGCCTGATTGTCACTGCTTGTGAATTTCAAAAATGCAATCTGATACTTTACAAGAACGATATGCACTAAAATTCTGTTTTAAACTTGGAAAAAATGCCACAGAAACGTATGGAGTGCTTCAGACTGCTTTTGGACCATTTTGCATGAATCGAGCATCAGTTTTTGAGTGTCATAAGAGATTCAAGGAAGACAGGGAGTCTGTGAGGCATAATGAGAGATGTGGGAGGAGTACGGAAGTCAATACACCAGAGTTGATTGGCCAAAGGGTTACGGTTAGGGTTACTATGTTGAGGTTTTTTAAGGAAGTTCAGGGAGAGATTTTGTAGGAAGAGGCCTGCACTCTTAAAATCGGGTCAGTGACATTTCCACCAGGACTATGCACCAGTCCACAACTCTGTCCTTGTCTCAAAATATTTGACGAAGATTAGCATCAAGACAGTTCCTCAGCCTCCCTATTGTCCAGACGTTGCTCCATGTGACTTTTGGTTATTTCCTTAGCTCAGAGGCTGTCGTTATGAGACAACTGAGGAGATGAAAAGGGCTGTGACAAAGGTCATTGACACGCTCACACAAGAGGACTTCCATAGGGCCTTCCAGAAGTTGTTTGAACGATACAACAAGTTCATTGAAGCCGGAGGAGATTACTTCGAAGGGGACTAGAGTTTCATGTGTGTACTATCAATGAAAAGTGCCCATACAAAAAAAAAGCCTGTAAACTTATTTAATGATCCTCGTATATATCAACGAATAATATAACCGAATTAAATGAACTAATTTATGTAGGAGCGAAACTAGTTTGCGAAAAAAATTGGAATCCCCTTAAAAAGCACGAAAAATCAAAGCCAGGATGGGAATTACGACTAGATAAAACATATAAAAAATAGGCAAAAATGATATTAAAAAAAAAGTAAGACGCTGAAATAATTAGGAAAATAAAAGAAATAACAACACAGGAAAAAACTTACAATACAACTTGAGGAAAGAAACCAAAAAGTGCAGTCGATAGAAAAAAAGATTAAAGAGATATCGACAAAGGGTAAAACAATACAGACAAATCACGACATTCCAAACCAACGAAAGAAAATTCTATCAATAACTAAGAGGAGATGACATTAAAACATACCAACAACCGGATGCAAAAGAAACCCAATGATTTTGAACAAAAATATGGCAACCAAAAAACATAACGATACGGCTGAACGGATAAACAATATGACAAGAGAACTAGAAGGACTCGAAGAAGGCCTGAAAATGGAAATACACATTGATTTACTCAAAACAACACTTGAAATATATGAAACTTGAAAAAGCCAGGCCATCATTGAATACATGATTTCTGGTTCAAGACATTCACCTCCATTCACAACAGACAAGCACTAGAAATGAATAAATGCCTACAAAGAGCACACATACCCGAATGGAAGACCAAAGTAAGGACCACATTGGTACAAAAGAACCCAAACAAAGGAACCAACACACACAATTACAGACCCATAACTTGCCTACCAATGATGTGGAAAATATTAACAGGACAAATAAGAGAAGATATTTACTACTCGCTCACCAGCCGTAATTTGTTCCCTGAAGAATGGAAAGGATGCTGCAAAGGATCTAGAGGCATGCCAGTGCTACTTAACATAGATCAACACATCCTAAATGAGAGCAAGTCCAGACGCAAAAATCTAGCTATGGCCTGGATTGACCACAAAAAGGCATATGATATGGTTCCGCATAGCTGGATAATAAACTGCCTCAACATTTACAGAATATCACATGAATTCATAAACTTTATTGACAAAACCATGTAAACCTGGGGAGTTGAATCGCGAGCAGGGGGAAGAAGATTGGCTAAAACAAAGATCTAAAGAGGCATTTTCCAAGGAGATGCTCTATCACCCTTATTGCCATGATAGCATTTAACTGTATACTCAGAAAATGCACAGCCGGATAGAAACTTAGTAGATCACAGAAAAAAATCAATCATTTAATATACATGGATGATATCAAACTATTTTCAAAAAATGAAATAGAGCTGGAAGCTCTAATACACGCAGTTAGAATATACAGTCGGGACATAGGAATGGAATTTGGTAGAGAAAAATGTGCAATGCTTCTAATGAAAAGTGGCAAACGACATCTAACAGACGGAATGGAACGACCAAATCAAGACAAGATTACAATGCTTGCAGAAAACGGAATGTACACATACTTGGGTATCTTGGAGGCTGACACCATCAAACAAGTGGAAATGAAAAACAAAATTAAAAAAAATATATCTCAGGAGAACTCAAAAATTATTCGAAACAAAACTCTCTTGCCGAAATCTTTTCAAAGGAATAAATACCTCGGCAGTACCCCACGTTAGGTATTCCGGAACCTTTCTCAAGTGGACCAGAGATGAACTTAAACAAATGGACTAAAGAACAAGAAAACTAATAACCATGCATAAGGCATTACATCCCAGAGACGACGTATCAAGAAAAGAGCGAGGAAGAGGACTTGCCAACATTGAAGACAGCGTTGACGCATCGGAGACTATATACAAAAACACGATGGGGGGCTCATTACAGCCATCAGAAACGATACTGATTACACGATGGACAACAGAATGACAATAACTAAGAAACAAAAATGAGAAGGAGTACAACTCTATGGGCGTTTTGAATGACTAATAAGCAACATCTCACACGACAAAACCTGGGCAAGGCTAAGTAAAAGAAACATTAAGATAGAAACAGAATATTTCCTATTAGCATCACAAAACAACGCCATAAGAACCAATTATATCAAAGCGAGAACTGATCAGACGCAACAAAATAGCAAATCTACGCTATGCGGTGACAGCGTCTAAACCATCAATCACATATTAAGTGAAAGCAGCAAATTAGCGCAGAAGGAATATAAGACTAGACACGACTGGGTTGGCAAGGTGATCCACTGGGAGATGTGCAAGAGATTTTAGTTTGACCATACAAACAAATGGTATATGCACAACCCAGCACCTGTCCTAGAAAATAACACACATAAACTCCTATGGGACTTTGATATACACATGGATCACCTAATCTTGGCCAGAAGACAAGCCCTAATAATAATCAACAAAAAAAAAAGAGAATTTGCAAAATTGTCGACTTTGCCGTCCCGGGTGACCAGAGAATAAACCCGAAAGAATGGGAAAAGAAGGAAAAGTACCACAACCTTGCCAGAAAATTTAAAAAAAACTACTGAACATGCAGGTGACAATTATACCAATTTAAATTGGTCCTTTTCGTAACTAATTAAAGGATTACTAAAGGGACTGGAGGACTTGGAAGTTGGCGGACGAGTGGAGACCATCCAAATTACAGCACTATTGAGAACGGCCAGAATACTGAGAAGAGTCCTGAAGACTTTAGGAGATTTACTTCCTTCAAACTCCAGTGCAAGACCATAAGCGTTAGCTGATGTGAAAAAACTGTAATAATAATAATAATAATAATAATAATAATAATAATAAGAAGAAGAAGAAGAAGAAGAAGAAGAAGAAGAAGAAGAATGTGTCCTAGAAAATGAGACACACAAGCTTCTAAGCGATTTTTAGATACAAACAAATTACCTAATCTCGGCCAAACGAACAGACCTACTGATTGTCAACAAAAAACAGAACGAAAAAAAAGAGAACGTGCCGAAAAGTAGACTTTGCTGTCCCGGCAGATCACAGAGTAAGATTAAAGAAGTCATATGTGTGATAAATACCTAAAATTTTCAAGAGAACAAAAAAAAATAAAAACAAACTATGAAACATAAGGGAGACGGTGATACCACTTGTATTTGGTACATTTGTAAGAACTCCCAATTGTAAACAGTGTGCTCTGTACAGTCACCAAAGAATTGTTAAAAGGATTGGAAGACGTGGAAATTAGAATTTAAGTGGAGACTTTCCGGACATTCATATTATAAAGATCGAAGCAGATTACTTAGAAGAGTTCTGGAGATTTGAGGATATTTGCTCTTATTCAAACTCTAGTGAAACACCATGGGCCAAACATGGTATGAAAGGCACTCAAAGGAGTAAAATCACAAAATAACCAGGCCATTGGCCAAGTGGTAGAGTGTTTGCCAACGGTCCCGGAAACCAAAGTTCAATCCCAGGTCGAGTCACACCAAAGATTAAAAAAAAAACGGTACTTGATGCCACCTTGCTTAACTCTCAGCATTATAAGTATTGATCAAGGGTAAAATGGAGCAATTCAGGGAATGTAGTAGCGCCCTCCCTTACACCCCGTTGTTGTAGCTATTCAAAACAGAGCCTTTAGGTAACCCTTGACTAAGGACACCCATTTTACTTACTTTTTTACTTACAATGGAATATTGAAATCTTAAAAATTGTATGAATTCAAACAAGAACTAGTAAAAGAAGTGACTATTTTTTTGGGTATTTTCGTATCTATATACATATAGATGTTAGTAGAAATAGACCAGATATAACAGTTAAAGACTGTAAAAAACATGTTTTCTAATTGATGTGTCAGTGTCCACAGATAATAACATATCAGTCAAAGGATGAAACACGATAAGAACATATGAAGATTTGGAAATGGAAAATGAAAAAAAATGTGTGGCGCCTTAAAACTACCACCGTATCAAGTATAGTTAGACTCCAGGGTATGATCAATGAAGAGTCAGATAAACGCATAAACAAGATACCTAGCAGTCCTAACCGATATGAAATACAAAGATAGTTGAACTTTAAGGATTTGCTCATTTCTTTGGGAGAATAATAATGTGACTGAAAAATAACACCTGAAAATGCGCATCGGACACAGAAGACTTATAGAAAACAATCTTCGATCATCTTAGGCCTTGGGTAAAAAACCTGATGGAGGGTTGTTAGAAACAGAAAAAGACGCTGAAGATTTACGATTACATCTCGTGTTGAATAGCAAGAAGAAATAAATTGTCATTTGGTAGATTTCGAGGTTCAAGGAGATCACAGAAAGAAAATATAAGAAAGCAAAATGATGAAAAAATAATTGGACTTTTTCAGAGAACTAAAAATCTGTGAAACATGAAAATGACGGATACATAAGCTGCAGTTAGTAGGCTTGAAACGGTTTCTTTAGTTTAGGGAAAAAAATTGAGGAATTTGAAATCAAAGGAAACACTGAGACTATCCATTGTAAAAGATTGACAAGAATATTCAGAAGAATTCATGTGACCTGAGGACACTTACTGTTATTTGGAACCCAGTGATCGACCACCAGCGAACGCTGAAGTTAAAAACGTTTTAGGAGTAAATTAATAAAATTATATATCATGAATGTCATGTTCGACACAAGCGCAAAATAAAACCTGAATATTTTCAATGTAAGGAACCAGAGAATCGCAGAAGCATTAAGGAATGCAGCAATAAAAAATGCAAAAAGAACATTCTATAGGTAATCTATAAGATTGAAACTATCATATAGAAACTGAAAGGCTGACAAAAAAATCTAAGAATGAATATCTAACTTAGAAGACGTGACAAAAAAAATTATATATATAAATATATATATAACTGTATGGAAAACTGATCAGCTTTGAATTGTGTAGGTAATCAACATTTGATCATGCTAGAAAATAGTTGATGCACAAACCGAATATATCCAAGACAATGAGATCCATAAAATTCTCTTGGAATTCGGGATAATTAACGGATCATTTAATAACGCCTAGAACGGCAGGCGTTTTTTTTAAAAAAGCAAGAAAAAAGACTTCTATCTGATGGATCACAAACTAAAAACGAAAGAAAACAAACACACAAACCAAAAAAAACACAAAAACCAACAAACAACAATAAACAAAGAGCTCTCTCTTGCTAAACACCCGAAAAAGGGAAATATGAAAATGAGAGTAATACAATTTGTGGTTTGCGTCCTTAGAATCGCTCCCAAAGGTCTGGAAAAAAGATTGGGCGAATTGGAGATGTGAGGGAGAATTGAAACCTTCCAGAACACAGCACTTGATAGATCAGCTTAAAAATACTGTATATACCAGATAAAGCTGCCGTGAAAAAATCTCATGGAAAATCGATAATACGCAAGAAAATACAAAGTGCATGTTTTGTTGAGAAAAACATGAAACGGTTAATCACATGGTAATTGAATGCAGTAAACTATCACAAAAGGACTACAAGACTGGGTGGGAAAAGTGATCCTGTTGGAATTGTGCAAGAGATTAAATTTGACCATAGTACCAAATGGTACGTGCGCAAACCATAATGCGTTTGAAGAATGAGATGCATTATATTCTCGGGTATTTTAAGATAAAAATAGATCATTAATACCAGTCAGAAGACCAGAATAAGAAAAGGGGTATGTGTATAGTGGATATTGTTGCTCCAGCGGAACTGTAGAGTGAAAAAAAAAGTGAAAGAACAGATGAACAAATACAGGGATCTTGCCTATGACCTAAACAAGATGTGAAAAATTTGGGCCACTCTGAATAGTGTAGTAATTAGTGCGCAAAGAACTGTCCAAAAATGCTTAGAAAAAGGACAGGAAGAACAGGAAATCAGAAAAAAAATCGAAACTGTCCAAACCTGAGCATAGCTGATATTGGCCAGAATACTCCGAAGAGTTCATGAGATCTGAGGAAATTTGCTGTCACTTAGTGTAAGCCAACTAGCGTTAGCTGGTGTGAAAAACACTCAAGAAGTAAATTAATAATATCCGAGGAAAATTGCTGTCACTCAGAATCTCGTGAAGAACAACCAACTAACTCTAAAAAAATCTTTCCAGTTGTAAAAAAAATAATAATTGTGGAATATGAACGTAACGGTGATATAAAATGTTGTTTGTGCGTTTTGAACGATACCCAAAGTCTGAGAAGAAATGGGAGGAAATCAGAAGTTGCGAAACCATCAGACCACAGCCCTTTGAGATCGGCAAGAATTCTTGGATGAAACTTGGAAACCTTAGGATAACTACTGTCCTGATTGATTGTGAAAGTCCACCAATAAAAGCTGTTGTGGAAAACTCACGCGAAGAGTGAAATAATAATTAATAGAATTTGACATTTAAGCAGATTTCGTACTCTAGACCAGTATACCCAATTTACTTATCTTTCAAGCGAGAATAGCTCTAGTCGATCACCGAATATATATATATATATATATATATATATATATGTGTGTGTGTGTGTGTGTGTGTGTGTGTGTGATAAAAACCTGAAAATTTTCAAGAGAGCTAACTATATAAATCGTGGAATGTAGTTAGGAGTGTTTTATTCAAAATTATTTGTGTGCGTTGTTAAGACTAGGAGGGAATTTATACGTATTTGGACGAATTGCCAATTCGAGGAATCAAGAAAGCCAGAGATAAGAGACAATTAGTAAAATAAGCTAGAATATTGTTCCCTAATGAAAGCCATCAGTTGCTACTATTGTGAAACCTCAATTATATTAAATTACAATAGCGAAAATAATAATCATTGTCGTACAGGGAGCGTTCCTAATTAGCGTTGAAACGAATATGAAAAATCAGCGATGATTTGGCTACGAAATTGCTGAGTTTGACGAGCGGCCTTGAGATTATATTTTAGATAAGCTCAATGGTTAAAAATCTCATTACGTAGACTATTCCCTCGAAATGTACGTTCGATTCTATCTGCATGTAACATAACATTAATACGATGCTATATTTTGGGAGTTAAATAGTGTTTTTAGGTTTCCAATCTGACAGTATTCAACAAGGGAATTCACAAAGACATCTCGTGTCTTAGGTAATGAACTAAACTACATCCGATGATAAGTGTTTTATTGCAAGCAAATGGTACCGAGACATGAATAGATAAATTATCGAAAAATCCAGTAACCAAAACAAAACACCTGTTTACAATTCAACCTTTCATCCAGTGTGCAAGGTGTAACATGATATGCCCGATCTAGCTCCCCAGGCCCAGTTATATGTAGCATGGTAAACACACACACACACACACACACACATATATATATATATATATATATATATGGGGGACTGTCTAAAATTTCTAAGCCTCAGAAAGAAGTGTATAGTTAAACATTTATGTTGTGCCAACAAACTTTTACTTAGAATAAAAAGAGAAAAACTTATTCAGATTTTGTTTTATTCAGAGACTTAATAGAGAGAATAAAACAATAAAGTTGGTAATCCTTGGTATTTTCCCTTTTCTGTAGTTTGGAGGAATATGGTTTTACTCTATTTCTGCCATTACAACTTGGTCAGTTTTTACCTTGACTGGTATTACCAACTAGATCTGTTTGATATAATTTACCCCCGATTTTGAAATACATTAATACTTTAAGAATTATAACATAGATATTTTAACTAAGCATGAAGTAATTAATCTATTAAATCATTCCCTAGTCGGCTGTGTCGGTAGAATACACCGACTGCTTCTCTGAAGAGGATTAAGACCAACCACCAACGAGTGTCCCGGATATGACACAAAACAATCTGATGGGGTGGTTTCAGCAATGTTTTGGGTTATGTGGAGTACCGCTTCATTGTCATCGCTCCCACGTCCACTTTGGTCCGGAGTTGTAGAGGCTGACAGGGTCCTATCTATGGGTCAAATAGAGTTAAACTCTTCTTATGCTAAACTGAATTGTTTGAAATAGATTTGTTTTGACATTTAACTGAACTGTTATGACATTTAACTATGTATAATCAAAAAACTAGACTTATACTAAACTGAATTGTTTAAAGATTTTATCAAAATAGTTTAATTCGGCTTTAAATAACCCGAAAAAGATTGATACGCCATTTAACAAAACTGTTAACCAACATTAAATCAAGTGTATACAACATATAATTGATGCAACTTATTAGTATCACATAGGAATATATAAAACCATACAATTGTGTATTGATGATTCGTATTCGACACAAATAATCACTGAAAGTCATAAAAAGTCTTGACTTATTTGTACATGATATTTAAAAAAAATGTTTTATAACTCCTTGCAAGTTTTTCACAACAGCGTTAACTGATGATTTTTTATAGGTATCTGAATGATAGCAAATCACCTGGGGACTCTTCTAAGTATTCTGGTTGATCTTAATAATGCAGTAGTTTGGATTGGGTCTGTTTTTCCTTCAATTTCTAACTCTCCAGCCCGCTTACGAAGCCTTTGGGTATCGTTCAAGGACATCAGTTATAATTGTCATCGCAGTCACCTTCACGTTCAATCGTATTTTAGTTCTCTGGCAAGGTCAAAGTATTTGTTTTCCTTTTCTTTGATTTTCATTACGTGGTCAGCTTGGAGGATGAGGTTTTCTATACGACATTTTGTCTTTTTTCTGTTAATTATCACTTGGTCAGGTTTTCTGACTGGGATAAGATCATCTGTATGTATCCCAAAATACATTTGAATTTTGAGCGTCCAATTTTCGAAGACTAATTCTGGTTGGTGTACAAAACCATTTGGTAGTTATGTCATATCTTATTTCGTTGCACAATTCTCGGTGAATCATTTACCCTACCCAGTAATTTCTACACTTATACTCCCTTTGTGCTAATTTGCTGCATTAACTTATCATGTGATTAATCGTTTCGTTTCAATCATCACATAAATTAGACTTGCTATCATTTTGCGTCTTATCCATTTTCACTTTAATATCATCATAATCATCATCATCATGTCGTGCCGCTAGCACAGATATCCCTGACCCTCTCTCGCCACTTCTCCATATAATTCATCGCCTCTGGCAGGTCTTCAGGACTACATCCTTACATAGCTGTTGTATATATGTTCGAGCTGGTCGTCCTGCTTTTGCTCGGCCATATGCGGGGGTCCATAGGAGTACATCACTTATGAGCTCGTCCATGCTTCTCCAGCAGTGTCCTGCATGTCTGGTTCGTCTAATTTGGATAGTTTTCGTGATGGGAGGATGGTGGCCGTATAGTTGGGTGTTGCCGACAGGACTTATTCAATATTGCTCACAACATTCTTGTGTAATTGCCGTCTTGCTTCTTCTCCAGCCGTTTAGTTAGCGTCCAAGTTGTGCATCTATATAGCAGTATCGATACGACTATTGCTCCTTATGGCGTTGTTTTTTGCTGCTTTTAGAAGAGAATCAGTTTCTCTCTAAAAGTTTTTCCTTACTTAACCATATCAATGTCTTTCCGTGTGAGATTTCACCACTTAGTTGCATACTGCCCATTCGGCTGGGGTGGGGCTGAATCTTTGTCCTAGATATGAGACTAAGCAATCTGATAGTGAGGTTCCAGTAATGCTCGTGCTTTGAGGAAAGGGAAGTAACCCTTCATTGCCATCAATCCCAGGTCCAGCCTGAAGTGGTAGCACCTGACAGGGTCCTATCTATGGGTCAAATAGAAATAAACTGCATACTTATGCTAAACTGAATTGCTTGAAATATAACTGCTTTGACATTTAAACTGCGTACTTAGGCGAAACTGAATTGTTTGAAATGGAACTTTTTTGACATTAAAACTGTACTTACGCTATACTGAATTGCTTGAAATAAAACTGTTTTGACATTTAACTGGGTGTAAAGAAAAACATTTCTTATATTAAACTGAATTGTTTGAATTAGAACTTTTTGAATAAACCGAATAGCTTTAAATAGCTATGTTTTCGATGATTAAAATGTGTACTTATGCTCAACTGAATTGTTTTAAATAGATCTGTTTATTTGTATAAAATGGATTTGGCATTAAATAATCAACAAACGTTGATATGCCATAAAACATTAAGAAATAAATTAACGACAAAATTTGTTGTATAAAATATTCATACCGTTATTTTTTTCCCTATTTCTCCTTCCTAGCTATGTTTTTTCTATATATCTTTATGTTGTCAGTGATGTTTCTGGTTGCTGTAAAGAGCTGTTTTTTGTTCTTTTTTCGAGTCGTCGTATTGATGCATCAATGGTATTTTCAAGGATGACGAATCACCTTCCTACTTTTCTTGACACATATCATAAGTCTAGGCTATCTCTTGGATGTAAGGCCTGGTGCATCGTCATCACTTTTCTTATCTAATACTTCGTTTGTTTACACTCTTCCCTTGTCCATTACAAGACTTTCCGGAAAATCTTATTAAGAGGTCAGCCAAGGTATTTATCCCTTTGATGAGTTTTTTTTAAGCTATATTGTTTGGTTTTGAGAAGTTTTCTCGTTGTCTCAGGTCGTCTTATTTCTTTCTTCATCTTCGACTGGTTTATGGTATCTGCTTGAAATATTCCCAAGTACTTTTGTTTTTTCTCCAAGTGTTCCAATTTTTTAATGATTTGATGGCGTCTTCCTTTTGTTATTAATTATTTCCGTTTCTCATTATTAGCATGGAACATTTTTCTTAGCCAAATTCCATCCCCATATTTTGACTGCATATTCGTATTGTTTGTATAAGATTCTTTAATTTTTTTCCTTTTTTTTTTGCCAACAGCTTGATGTCGTCTATGAAGATTAGTTGTTTCACTATTTTTTGCGATTTTGTAAATTTGTATCCCCATCGGTTGTTTTTAAATATGCGATGGAGTGGCATCACCACAATTATAAATTTTTATGGTGAAAGCGCATCACCTGGGAAAATATCTCTGGATTTTCATCTCAAAGTCTTTCCTGCCGATAAATTTCTCTATAACAGTACATAATAAAAAACAACAATAGAGCGGCAAATAAATATTTTACTGAGTTTAGTGCAGTCTAGCATTTTTTTTAGTTCTATAATGAAAATAGAAAGTAGAATGGTGATTCTCCAGCAGGTTTTCTTGAATATTAATGCCACAAACACACACACACACACACACACACACACACACACACACACACTGTTACGGCAATCGGCCACGGTAGGATTATAATGCAGGGAGCAAGAACTACTATGAGGACCGGAAGTGGGAGCAGGCGATTGGCGGGTCTCCGACAACAGTGGAAGAAGCAGCCGAGAAGGGGCAAAGGTCTTCACCCAGATAAGGAAAAGACATGCCATTGGTCGAGGCAGGGAGGGCGTTTTACCGCCAAAAAGAAACGAAACCCAAAAAGTCAGTTTCGAGCTTCGCCAAGGAAGAGAAAGGTCGCCTTTTCACGTGGTCCGGTGAAAGGGGAAATTCTAGTCACAGAATGGCCTAATAGAAGCCGTCGACTCCGTTGGGTAAGAAACTGAGGCTCAATGTAAAAGAAAAGAAAAACAAAAACTGGTGCCTTGCGACTCGTTAATAAGAGATTAACGAATATAAGAAAAAAAAATTAACAAAAGAAAGGAAAGAAAAAAAAGGTTAGTCAAAAAATTTTTATTACGAATAATATACGTAACCTAAATAAAGGTCCGTATCAAGACTATTCCAAAGAAACATTTTAAGGTTGTTCATTAGCAGCTAGTTTCGGGGGAAAACCTATTTGTTTAAAATTTGTATATCCATATTAAAGACGAAGAGGAGAGACTTTTGTTCTTCGGTAAAAGAAAAAAAAAAAGAAGGAAGTAAAACAAATAAGAGAAAGAACAGGGAAGTTCCCTCCCCTTAATTGTAAAGGGGAAAACAAGATACGGATATAATTTTAAAGCAAGTCGAGAAAAAAAAAAAAGAAAAAAGAAAAGGAGAACTTTGTCTTAGTGGAAGGACATAGTCAAATACTATTGGAAGCGACTTGTCCTCCACATTTCTGTATATTTTTTTTGTTGTATTTGTTTTGCTCTTTGTTTGTCTGTTGTTGCAATTGTGTTTTCTTGAAAATAAAAAGAATGTAAAAACGATACATGTATAAAGAAAAGAAGAAAAACCACTACGCATCATATTGTTTGTCCGGTTCAGAATTCCCCACGTGGTCATTTATATCACGTCGACCTTTTTAACCTTGACACACCCTCATTCGTCCGTAGTCTCAGTAATCCTCACATAGGACTTCGTCCGTTTCTCGAAAAATTAAACCTATACGCAAGCTCTATACTTAGCTAGTTATACGGGCTTTCAAAGCTATCAATAAAATATAACTAGTTACGGAGAATATTTGGAGCTTGGGTGGTACGGATGCTGTCGACGGAAATTCTCCCCGTCTTTCGAGGATAATGTAACCTCGGAGCAAAGATACAGTAACCGTTACAACATATATATATATATATATATATATATATCTTTAAGAATCATTGAAAATTTTCAAAGCTTATATATATCATAGATTTATCACACACCTATAACTTTGGTGTAGGCTTCACCTTCACAAAAATTAAGACCAAATCTGAATATATATATATATATATATATATATATATATATATGTTTAAATAAAAATCTCACAACAATCTAGTTTGCTGCCGGCCCATTGGCATATTGATTAGTGTGATCTCTAGTTATCCGGGGGACCGGCGTTCAATCTCAAGTCGAGTCATACCAAAAACTCAAAAAATGGTACTTGATGACTACTTGATTATGGACAACGCATCCAATGTTAGCCGATATGTTGGCCGACGAATAAGAAGTAAACTACAACAGCTCTGTATGGACACATGATATAGCCCGGAGGACTTGTCGAGAGCGATAGATGATTAAGACGAGTAAAGAGTCGGCTAAATCTAAGCAAGCAGCACCTCATGATGAAGATGATAGGATAGTCGATGTATTTATATTTACGAAGTTCTTGAGTGTAGTCACTGATTTATAGATTTTAACGGTATTTCGATCTATTTACTGCCCTTTTTTTCAGAGGTTACAGAATTGCCTTCTTTTATATCTAGAGTTTTGCCTCCTCGTTTCTTTATAGATTTTAGACATGGTTACATGGTAACAGTTATTCTTAGGTAATGCAAATATTTAGCAAACATATCTATTTTTTCCAATAAATGGGTTCTTTCTTTCTTTGTTTTTATTGTCGTATTAATTGGATGGGTTTTATCAATTCAAAACTATTCTTGGGAACGTCATAACATTACTGGACTTCGAACTCGCTTACAACTATGTCACTGTCCAGTACATTAGCCACTACGTATGTCCATAGATAGGACTAACGTGTAATTCCATTCCAGGTAGAGTCGATCTGAGATGGTAATGAAGTGGTTCGTTATACTTGCAAGAGCTCCAGAACTATAGCCTTTCTACCTGATGAAGCTTAGCGTAATTTCAAGGATATACCTTTGTGGGGTAGGTATTTCTCCACTACAGGGTATACACTCAGCCAATTATAAGCTCCAATGGCCGGGTTGTTTTTGATTGTATGAATATATATGTGTGCATGTATGGTAAACATAGGTGAAAATTTCCGCTAATTAGAAAATCTTTGCTCATATAAAAGTAGGATCATTATTATTTTTGTTCAATTCCGGTAAGAAAAACACGCACTGGTTAATTTTAAACATGCCAATAATGTTTTAGTTAAGTTCAGATATGTAGCCTATTACAAACCTTGTCTAAATTTCGTTCATAAAAAGTTGGTCTGTTGTGTTTCATATTAACCCTCTTAGTTTATTCATTGCTGAATGACATTATTGTGTATATAATTCTCATATATATAAATGTTTCCCACATCTTGGAATTCAGCATTCAAGCGGAGAAATACAGGTTGACACTGACTCGTAAATGTAAATATCTCCACATGAATTAAGCCCAATGAAATTCGTTAGCGTGTAAATACACGCGTGAAAATTCCTTCGCTTACGCTAATGATGACGATAGTCAGTGGTACGATATCCGACTTGCGGATTTTGATCCCAGCTTGAAGCATCCCACGTGTCTGGCCACAATAATGAGTTGTGATACAACAAAACATTCTCTATGTGAATGACTATATATATATATATATATATATATATATATATATATATAATAATTGTAAACGAATAGTTTGTATTAGCATCTATTTTAAACGAGCCGAAGCTCATTTGTTCTAACACTGATAAATGTTTACAAGAATTGCTAATTATTGCGTGCACTCACATTAGTAATTACAAGCATTGCAATTTAACACAAATAACTCTTTTTGATATTAATCATTTCCTTGCTGCGTGCAATCCTGAACAAGTCCTGGCAGCAACACCCCACAAGACACCAACTGTACGGCCACCTGCCCCCTATCACGAAAACTATTCAAGTTAGACGAACCAGACATGCAGGACACTGCTGGAGAAGCAGAGATGAACTCATAAGAGATGTACTCTTATGGATCCCCACACATGGCCGCGCAAAAGCAGGACGACCAGCTCGAACGTACATTCAGCAGCTATGTGAGGATACAGGATGTTGTCCTGAAGACCTACCTAGGGCGATGAACGATAAGGAGGAGTGGCGAGAGAGGGTCAGGGATATCCGTGCTACCAGCACGATATGATGATGATGATGACACACAGTTAAATGGATTCAAATTCTGCTTCTTAACATTAATATTTCTATTTGCCCAATATATTCAAGTATTATTGTTTAACGCAAGCAATTCTATTGAATGTTAATCATTTATTTACACAGAGTGAAGTGGTTTCAATTATTGCAATGTCGAACGAATATTTCTTTTGGTTTACGGTTGGATGTCTCCAAGAACTGCTATTTAACATTACTAGTTCTATTTATAATAATGCTTTATTTGCACACAGTCAAATGGTTTCAAGTATTACAAAATAACACGAATAATTCTTTGCACAGTCAGCTAAGGCTACAGAAAATATTGATTACTTCTCTGCAGAGGGGTAAGACCTTTTCCCCTAACGTGTATCCTTGATATGACACTAAACAATCAGATGATGAGGTTCCAGTAATGCTGGAGCTATGGGGAATGCAGACCATCCCTTCGTTGTGATTACTTCCAGGTCCACTCAGGCCCGGAGTGGTAGCACCGGATAAAGTTCTATCTATGGATCAAATAGAACTAAACTGTGCTCTTATACTAAACTGAATTGCTTGAAATAGAAATATTTTAGCATTTAAACTGTGATCTTATGCTTAACCTAATTGTTTTAATGGAACTGGTTTTTGTTATTGAAACTGTTTACTTATGCTAAAGTTCCAAAGAGGTATTTTTCAAAGACATGCCCGATCAGCGTTACTATTCATAATTGCCATGATGACACTTAATAATATAATCAGAAAATACCACGCCGGATTCAAACTTAGAAGATCATAAGAAAAGATCAATCATCTAATGTACATGGATGACATCAAACTATTCACAAAAAATTAAAAAAGAACTGGAAACTTTAATACACTCAGTTAGAATTGAATTTGGCATAGAAAAATCTGTCATGTGAGAAATGAAAAGTGGCAAACGACATATGACTGACGGAATGGAACTACCAAATCAAGACAAGATTAGGACGATTAGAGAAAAGAAAACCAACAAATACTTGGGCATCTTCGAGGCTGATAACATCAAACAAATGGAAATGAAAGACAAAATTCAAAAAGAATATATCAGGAGAACTAGAAAACTACTCGAGACAAAACTATGCAGCAGAAATAGATTCCTGGTCTGTAACCCTCGTTAGATAATCGGGACCCTTTTTGAAGTGGACCAGATAAAACTTAAACAATTGGACCAAAGAACAAGAAAACTAACGACCATGAATAAGGCATTGCATCCCAGAGATGACGTTGGAGGAAGAGGACTTACCAGCATTGAAGACAGCATTGACGCATCGATACAACCACTCGAAGACGACATAGAAAAACATGAAGCAGGATTGATTACAGCCATCAGAAACGATACTGATAACACAATGGACAACAGAATGACAATTGCAAGGAAACAAAAATGGAAAGAAAAAAAATTCTATGGGCCTCTTAAACGACTAATAAACAACATATCACAAGAGAAAACGTGTACTCGGCTAAGAAAAGCAAACTTTTAGAGAGAAACAGAATCTTTTCTAATAGCAGTATAAAACAACGCCATAAGAACCAATCATATCAAAGCGAGAATTAATAAGACGCAACAAAATAGCAAATATAAGCAATGCGGTGACAGAGACGAAACGATCAATCACATAATACGCGAATGCAGTAAATTAACACAGAAGGAGAATAAGACTAGACACGACTGGGGGTAGAAGGTGATCCACTGGGAGATGAGAAAGATATTTACATTTGACCATACGAACAAATGGTAAATGCACAACACAGCACCTGTCCTAGAAAATGACACATACAAACTCCTATAGGACTATAACAGACATTCGGATCATTTAATCTCGGTCAGAAGACGAGATCTAATAATAATCAACAAAAAAAGAGAATTAGCAAAATTGTCGACTTTGCTGTCCCGAGTGACCACTGAATAAAACTGAAAAAATGTGAAAAGTAGGATAAGTACCGCGACCATGCTAGGGAATTGAAAATCTATGGAACATGAAGGTGACAATTATACCAATTGTGATTGGTGCTTTCGGTACAGTAACTAAATATTATTAAAGGGACTGGAGGACTTGGAAATAAGAGGATGAGTAGAGACCATCCTAACTACCGCATCATTTAGAACGGCGAGAATACTGAGAAGAGTCCTGAAGACTTGAGGTAACTTGATGTCACTCAAAATCCAGCGAGAGACCATCAGCTAAAATTGATGTAATAAAAATCTAATGAGTAAATAATAATAATTACAATAATGTACAAAATATCACATGAAGTCATAAACTCCATCGAAAAGACCATGCAAACCTGGAGAGTGGAACGGACAGCAGATGGAAGAAGCTTAGCAGAAACAAAGATCCAAAAAAGGATTTTCAAAGAGACGCACTATCACCCTTATTATTCATAATAGCCATGATGCCACTTAACCACAAACTCAGGAAATGCACAGCCGGATACAAACTCAACAGATCGCAAGGGAAGATCAATCACCTAATGTATATGGATGACATTAAACTATTTACAAAAAATGAAAAAGATCTGGAAAGTCTCATACACGCCGTTAGAATATACAGTGTGGACATAGGAATGGAATTTGGCACAGAGAAATGTGTCTTGCTCGTCATGAAAAGTGGCAAACGACATATGACTGACAAAATTGAACTACTAAATCACGACAAAATTAGAACGCTCGGAGAAGATGAAACCTACAAATCCTTGGGTATCTTTGAGGCTGACACCATCAAACAGGTGGAAATGAAAGATAAGATCCGGAAAGCATATCTCAGGAGAACTACAAAACTACTCGAGACAAAACTCTCCAGCAGAAACCTTATCAAAGGAATAAATACCTGGGCTGTGCTCCTCATTATATATTTGGGACCCTTCCTCAAGTCGACCAGAGATGACCTAAAACAAATGGATGAAAGAACAAGAAAACTAATGACCATGCATAAGGCATTACATCCCTGAGACGACGTTGACAGACTCTATGTACCAAGAAAAGAGGGAGGAAGATAGTGTTGATGCATCGATACAACAGCTCGAAGACTACATAGAAAAACACGATGGAGGTCTCATTACAGCCATCAGAAACGATACGGAAAACACGATATACGATAGAATGACAACAACTAGGAAACAAAAATGGCAAAACAAACAACTCTATGGCCGCTTTAAACTACTAATAAACAACATCTCAAACCAGAAAACCTGGACCTGGCTAGGAAAAGGAAACCTTAAGAGAGAAATAGAATCTCTCCTAATAGCTGCACAAGACAACGCCATAAGGACCAATCATATCAAAGCGAGAATAGATAAGACGCAATAAAGCAGTAAATGTAGGCTATGCGGTGACAGAGACGAAACGATCAATCACATAATAAGCGAATGTAGCAAATTAGCACAGAAAGAGTATAAGGCGAGACACGACTGGGTCGGCAAGGTGATCCACGAAAAAATATGCAAGAAATTTGAATTTGAACACACTAACAGATGGTATATTCACAACCCAGCACCTATCCTGGAAAATGACACTTCTATGGGACTTTAACATACAAACAAATCAGCTAATCCCGGCCAAAAGACCAGACCTTATAATAATCAACAAAAAAATAATTTGCAAAATTGTCGACTTTGCTGTCCCGTCGGACCACAGAATAAATTTGAAGGAATGTGAAAAGAAGGATAAGTACCGAGACCTTGCTAGAGAATTGAAAAAGCTGTGGAACATGAAAGTAATGATTGTGCCAATTGTGATAAGTGCTTTAGGCACAATAACTAAAGGGTTATTAAAAGGCCTGGAGGACTTGGAAGTTGGTGGACGGGTAGAGACTATCCAAATGGCAGCATTGCTGGGAACGGTCAGAATACTGAGACGAATCCTGGAGTCGTGAGGAGACTTGCTGTCACTCAGACTCCAGTGAAAAACCATTTGCGATCACTGAAGTGAAAAACTCTAATGGAGTAAGTAATAATAATAATAACAATAATAATAATTATTATTATAACAACCTGGTAAAAGATTGAATATTTAAATTTGGCCCATAGATCGGACACTAACAGCTACTACTGCTCAAGATCAGAGTTGATAATGTCAGCGTCGGGGCACTCTACATTCCCTTAGCTCCAACAGTGCAGTCTCACTATCAGATGCAGTTTAATGTTATATCCAGGACACTAATATCTAAAAGTAAAAACCCTTATATATATATATATATATGTGTGTGTGTGTGTGTGTGTGTGTGTGTGTCTTTTTCACATAATTAGAGGATCCCTAGGCGTTTTTTGATATTACCGAGAACATTTTATCATATTCACAGATCTTTAGATATCTTGCGCAAAGTGAAATATTACCTCGGGATTTTAACTTCTCACCGGAATAAGAAAATGTACATTTTAGGGTGCCAAAATTTGATGAATGTTGTTCCCAAGTACCGCAGTTATTCCTTCAAGATTAGTAAATTGCCTTTTCTTTTGGAGTGCTTCTAATGCAGCCAGATCTTAAAATCACAAGATCTTGATTTGATATCCCGACTATAAAAAAAGGAAGAAATAATGGGAAAAAATGGTCTAACGCAAGACATTTCTGCTGGTGATCCGAATCTCACAAACTGATTAGATTGGAACTGGTGGCAAGTATTTCTTTCAAGAACACACTGCAAGTTGCTTATCTATTTTGCTTTTCCTACCATGAATTATCTGATGAGAATTTGTTATCTTGAGCCGAGTAAAATCTTTCGGCTTTGCCTTACTTCTTGTTTCCGAATGGAAATCAATACTCCATTGTTGCCTTCCCTGTTTAAACATCAAATATTTACAAATCTTGTGCAAAGGATTTGTAATGAATTACTAGGATGAGGTAAAAGTGTTGCAATGTTTTAGTACGTGATAGTTTAAGGCACTAACTGTACAGCCACCTGCCTCCTATCACGAAAACTATTCAAGTTAGACGAACCAGACATGCAGGACACTGCTGGAGAAGCAGGGACGAACTCATAAGTGATGGACTCTTATGGACCCTCACGTATGGTCGAGCAAAAGCAGGACGACCAGCACGAACATACATTCAACAACTATGTGAGGATACGGGATGTAGTCCAGAAGATCCACCAGAGGCGATGAACAATAGGGAAAAGTGGCGAGAGAGAGAGAGAGAGAGAGAGAGAGTCAGGGATATCCGTGCTACCAGCACGACATGATGATGATGATGATGAGTAATTAAAACCGCGGAAGGTGTCTACTGTAGTTGTTAGTATCAGGGTAGATGGTTCACTAAAAAGTTTTGCTTTGCTTCAATCCATGTGAGATTTGAAAATAGCATAGATCAACACGCAATTTACTTTCGAAACTTTTATTTTATCAGGTTTGGTTTGGTTTCTTTGAGTTATTGGTACATTAACCACTGCAGGATAATCAATGCCAAAGCCATCCTTCTAGAAGAGCATTAGTGGTACTATTTAATTCATAGCTGGAAGGATAAGGAGGGTCAACTTTTTCCAAGGGTATTTGTTCGATAGTAAACGTAACAGCGCGACTAGAGTTCGAACGCGCTTACTACGATTCCACAGTCCATCGCTTCAACCATTACATCGCAAGGACACCCCCAATTTTACAAGGGTCTAATTGAGCCTAAACGCCGCCAAAACAACGAAAAACCTTATATTGTGCAAAACATGAAAGGGCAGTTGATCAAAGTATATTAACCAGGTGGCAGCAAAAATTTCAATAAACGAGCAAAATAAAATCGTAAGCCTAAAACAATGGATTCCGAGACCGTACTCCAAGCCATGTTCGCAAATCCGGTCTGTAGCAATCGAAAAATATCTGGGGAGCGCCGCATCTCACAATCTAGTGTGGTTCGTCACCCACCCAACTTAGGCAAATTCATCCTTCACTGACGAATTGTGCATCACATGGGCAAAATATTGCAAAACCGTGTCTCACCCACTTATCTTTGATTGCTGTGCATGCATTTTAGAATTATTAGACTTATTTCAATTGTTCGTACTTATATATGTTTGTTTTCCTCAGATGTTACTTTCAGTCAATCACAAAAAATATCTTGATTTTTTTTTAAAGACTTGTCATGAAACTGTCAAATGATTAAAAACATCTTAAAGAATCTCTAGACTGAATACGAAAATCTGGTGTAAATGCAATACATCATCATCATCATTAAGACATGTTGACTGCAGAGATTCTCATACCTTCTCTCTCTCTCTCTCTCTCTCTCTCGCCATCCGTCCCTATCGTCCAACTCTCTTTTTAAGCCCTCTAATCGGCATCTAATGTCAGCACAGAACTGACGAATATGAATTTTTCTTGTCGGCTAACTCCGTTGTGTACATGTGTAGAAATCCTTCGAAGAAAGACACCTATAAATTCGTTCTTACTTTTCCAGCAATAGTCCTCATGTTTTGCCCGTTGTATATGGATAGTTAGTGACATGGGAGACGAGTGGCCGTACAGCTGTTATTTTGAAGTATTCTGTTTTCCCGGTTTTGATCATAATAACTTGCAGCATCTTTTGCTTCTTCGCTTAAAAGTTTATTTACACTGGTTTTTTTTTCACAATATACTTTTTCATGAATGAATTAGTTCAGTGTAAGCGTTTTTATGGCTTCTCGCCACAACATTGAGCGATATATATATAGCTGTAAGATCTTTCACCTGGTATTCTTTATTTTTTACTCTCTCACAACCTCTCTATTCTCTTAGTGCCATATCAACATAAAATAAATTTAGTGGCGTGCAATGACATATTATAAAAGAACCTTAAAATATTTATCAACAGAGGACAGAAAAAATAATATTTCATTAAGGTCCATTATTATATTACTAAGTAAGTAAAATACTTATAATGAATTTACATACTTTGCTTAGATGGTTTTAGAGGATGTTTATCATCTTTTGGATGGCCGATCAAAAGCAGGACGACCAGCACGAACATACATTCAGCAACTATGTGAGGATAAGGGATGTAGTCCAGAAGACCTGCCAGAGGCGATGAACGATAGGGAAAAGTGGCGAGAGAGGGTCAGGGATATCCGTGCAACCAGCACGACATGATGATGATGATGATGATGATGCCAAAGTAAGTAAAACGATAATGAAAAGTATTTAAAACTTTCCAAAAATGAATCTTTAAAATCATTTTAAACAGGTAAACACTTCATATATATCTGCGATATATATGTTTTGGAAAAATTTATTATCTAAAAATATTTAAGATATTAAAAATATTTTTAAAAATGTTTAAAAAAATATTTATTATTTTCAGGCAGATTGCTGATAGATTTTTGAAGTTGATAAATCCTTAAAGTAAGATTTACTATGTTGGGTCAGTAAAATGGTAATTCCTGTGTATGGAGTGAGTGCGGGAGAGGCTCTCTGTGATTGGATATACTAATTACGTGATGGTCCCAGAAGTGCATGGGTTATTTAGGTGCAACATTAACGCAGGTGTTCACGCGCACACGAAGCGGACGTGTCACTCAGAGATGTCACAATAGCCCAGTTCGGAAACGAGGCTAGAGATTGCGAATGACGTCACGCACCGGAAGCGCGCGGAGGATTTTGTAAATTTTGAAGAAAGTCAGTTGAGTTGAGAATTAGACACCGAACGAGAAGGGTCGACTTTCGGGGCTCGCAGAGACCAGACGAATTTGCGCGCTGCGGGCGCCGCACGAGATGGGGGTGCATATGAAAAAGCCAGAGTAGAAAAATGTGTATCTCTCTCCTTATGTTGAAGAACCTTTAAACTCAAAGGTTATAAAAAGTTTCGTACCTGAACTAAGAAGTCGTTACGTGTTTTTCGTGTTTCGGGATTCCTATGTTCTATGTATATATGTTATGAACAGTCTATGTACGTTTCACTTAGCCATATCATGGATATGTAATACATTCGGCGTATTAAACCACCCAGCCGACTGGGCTGATTAGATTGGAATACTTGACACCATGTAATTGTGAGCAAAAAAATTATTATAAATAGGAAAACTTTAATGAGACCATATCTTTAAGTATGAATTATTAGTATTAAATAAAAATACTAGATAATATATAACCGTGTGCAAACGAAGGATAATTATCAACAAATGAAAAAAATGATATTACAAAAATGATTGCAATGAAACATTGAAAATCTAGTTTTGACTATTATCAATCATTTACAAATTAATTAAATGTCCACATTAACCAAAAAGGGAGGTGATATATTGTTAGATAAAGCAATCCATTGCTCGGAGCTCGAGAATTAATTTATTGGGTTTATCTGAGTCTGCCATATGGTTATAATTTTGTCTATGTTGAGAGCCCGTGAGAAGTGAACATAGTTTATCATTAAAGCTGTGTTTGAGTGGAACTTCTACTTTCACACCTTCGTTAAAAATGATATTAGTGCTTATGCCTTAGGTCATGAAAAATGGAAGAATAAATATTAAACATGTATAAATATGAACAGAAGATCCAAGAAGAGAATACAAAACAAACAAAAAACATAAGTGAATGAAATACAGGTAAGTAGACATTTTAACAGATATTGACCACTGTGGTCTGTCGCCAGTGGTCAATGTTCTAGCTTAGACATAGTAGGTTCGCGTGGTGTAATGGCTGAAGTACTGGACGGTAGCCTTGAAGAAAATGAGTTTAAATTCCACTGGGGGGATTAGATTCACTTTTGGACTAAAACTCTCGGAAAAGGTATGAACTTCCTTATCTCTGCCTGCTTTTGGCTGAATTGTATCTCTTCTGTTCTTCCATAAAGCGTGCTTATGCATTGTATTCCTCACAAACGTTGATATGTCATTAAACAACCAAATTAAACCAAACCTATCATTCCTAAAAAAAACAGCATTATTTTTATTTAGATTGACAGCTTTTTCTACTGCGTCGCAGTAGAGTCTCAAAGATAGGTTGTGGAAACAAAGAATCTGTTTGATAATAAACCTTCAGTTTAGGAGTTTTAGGTAGTGGGTAGTTCCCCTTCAATTACCATTACTCTAAGATACACTCTGATTCGAAGAGGGACTACCTGTTAGGTTGGGTTATATTTGCTTTGGTTTTATGACATATCAACATTGTCGGTTACCGAATGCCAAATCCTGTTTAAACATATATATAAAATCGATAAGATTTGTAAACGTATTTTGTTGGGAACATTTTTAGACAAACTTACGCTAATTTTTGCACAAAGTTAAATGGTTCCAAGTATTGTAAAGTATCACAAACAATAAAAAGACTAGTCATTTGTTTGCATTCAGTTCAAATAGTCAAATACTTATATTGACCAGTAGATAGAACTCTATCAGGTGCTACCACTCTGGGACAAAGTGGACTAGGAAACAATGGCAATGAAGGAGTGTTCCACATTCCCCAAGTCTCGAAGGCTAAAGCCTCGCCATCAGAATTTTTAAGTACATATACAGGACACCTGTTCGGAGAAGTCTTGCTGCTGCGAAGAGATGCAGTTGATGTATTCTATAGCCCCACCTAACTGGAATGTACCTTTAGGGTCCTATATATGCGTTACATAGAACAATTTCACCATTTAATTTTTTGAAAACAAATGACTGAAGCTAAATTGAATTGTTAGGTTTACAGAGCCAAGCAACTATATAACTGTGTGCAAACAAATGATTTTTGCCTTGTTTAAAATGTTACCAAGAAACCATTAATTCACGAATCATGCATATGCATATATATGTGCTTGTTTTTTTTTGTGTATGTGTGTGTGTGTGTGTGTGTGTGTGTGTGTGTGTGTGTGTGTTTGTGAGAGAGAGAGAGAGAGAGAGAGAGAGAGAGAGAGAGAGAGAGAGAGAGAGAGAGAATGTGTGTGTGTTTGTGTGTGAAAAGGATTTAGCATTGAATAAATGGATATGCCATGAAAACCCGACCGACCAACCATCCGATTAGTGAATCAATCAAAATCATAAAGAGGAGAAGTAAAATCTGGGTGCCAATGAAGGCATCTCTAAATTGTTGACGATCTGCACAAGGAGAGAATTGGTTTCGCTGGCCCCGAAATTTAGTTACTTGTCATCTGCCGGTTAATAAATGACTGATTCTTTTCAAGATTACCCAACACTTGTGTAATCATTACTCGCAACTGCCGCTAGATTTCTCGTACTTAGCCTCTTTATATCGGGAATAGAACCTGACTGCAGATTCACTCTAAATGGGAGGAGGCCGGGCACCAAGTTTACTGGTATTGAGTGTTAACCACAACATTGCACCAATTTGAACTTTTACAAATCACAAGATTAATATATATTTTTCGCAACTATCTTTGTACCTGAAATAATTACGTTTTGTAGATAAAGGTGCCATATTCTTGCTTCATAATTAGGAAGTAGAATAGTCATATAATGTTGCCAGTTGACACGCTTATTATTAAGCGGTATTTCTGAGTCTAATCAATAAATGTTAAACGGAATTGAAATACAGGCTATTGGAGTATGCCCCTCTAATTTGGCACACACAATCCTTGCCTTACCTATTATTTAGTTTTGTACAGAATCAACTTTGCCTAGGTAAACAAATATTGTTCTTTGGTAACCCTAACTTATTATAATTACATGATCAGGTCACATGGAATTGGTTGTAAATATTGCAAAGCAGATATACTCTATCGAAAATTTCCATTGATAAAGTCTTGGCTGTTTGATCCTGATTGGAAATTTGAATCGTTGGCTGATTTTAACTTCAACACAAGAGAATAGGAAGAGAAGTTGTCTTAGTCTGTTAGGAAAAAATAAATATGAAGCAATTCAGAAAGGAAAGAATTTACAAAGCTGCATATTAAGATGAAAAAATTGTGAAAAGAAAATGGAATTTTCATTCGAAAGAATTGAAATATGCTTACTATAGATTTTTATGAAAAAAATAAAAAGAAAAAAATGAGAATTACTTTTAAAAGCATCAGTGAATAAAAAGTGAGGAAAATTTAAGTAAAGATTATTTATTCACTTGTCATTGGACGCCTTAGAAATATCAATGACTGTCAGAGGATAAAATCTCGGCTATATACTCATTCGACCGATCTAAAGCACATTTGTGCGCTGTTTTCTTATCAGAGTGGAAAGATTTTTTTTCTGATACTTGTAACACTGTTTGGCATGATGCATTTCTCACACTTGGAAAGACAAGCAAATAAAGAAAATTAAATAGCAAATAAAAAGAGAAAGGAAATACAAAAGAGACCTATGGAAATGAAATAAATAAAAATGAAAATAGAAACATGTTTCATAGACTGAGTTTTTTAAAAAAACTTTAAAATTAAACTATTCACGAAGAAAAATGCATTAAAAAAAAACGAAAATGGGTAATAAAATATAAAGATAATATTTTGACTTAAATGTATTCCAGAATTAAGTTTATACATAAACCTAGTCACATACAAGAGATAGCGAATGTGTCTACTTTCTTATAAAGAAAGTTTAAAGGAAATAAGTAAATAAATAAATAAATATGCAAATTATTTACCTGCGAGTATTTTTCGAAATTTCTTATATTTCAATATTGGTTTTATTTACGTTATCCTTAAGGAAAATGAACCTATAAGGAAAATAAACAACGAAAAATAATCTGAATTCCTAAAATTTAGCCAATTCACGTACTCCAGTGGTTCTTTTTGAAGAGTACCCAGAAAGCTGCTAAGAAATTCAATATTTTCTGTAAAAGAAAATTGTTAAACATAAACCATCGCTCAATACTTTACAGAAATACCAAAAAAGAAAGGAAGTATTAAACACACACACACACACACACAACAACAACAACAACCACAACAACAACAACAAACGTCCCCGTGTCTTGCCCACACGAAGACAAACGTACACATAATAAACAAATAACTTATGATACGTAAAAACTTTTTTCAAAAAAACCTTTTTCATGTATAAATCTACTGACTCTATGACTCAAATATATAGTTAATATTGTATTAATATCATATTCGCTAATGTGACGGAAAGACCAAGAAACTATGGCGTTTTTTATATTGCTGAGAACAACTCAGTTTATGGTAATCAAGTTTTGATATCAAAACCCTGCCAGAGCCCAGTTGTTGTGGTTATCTTCTCAAGCTACAATATGTATATATACTATCATTAAATACCATTACGTATTGTACTTGGTGTCAAGTTTTAATAAACCAGCATAAGTTTGATGACTCCAATACGACGAAATTTGCGTGGTCATCTAACTATTTTCGTACTGCAGAAGCTGCAAGGACAAATGATTCTGTTCCTAGCGGTTTAAGGAGTGTGTGATAGATAGTCGCTTCGAGCAGCTGCGTTGGGTTAGGATATTTGGTAGAGTTACCGTCTTTTACGCGAAGTGGGGTTGACCTTTGGTTTCCCGAGTAGCAAGCAGCTTCCCACCTTTTTTCTGGATACAAAATATTTATCTTGTCACGTTATAACTCTCTGATACTTAAACATGGATTTTCCGTTTAACTGGTTTTAATTGTTATTTGTCTGTCAATGATTGCTCAAAACATGACTGATTTTCGGGAGAGAAAGTGAGAGAGAGAGAGAAAGAGAAAAAGAGAGATATGGGGCCAGGGAATTAGATACTTCTCGTGTTTCGCTTCTGAAACTAAATACTAGACACTTCGATTAGGGAGATCAAATATTTCTTGACTGTCAATAGTCGGATATACTACCTTTCTTTCAAACATACATTATTCCAATTCAGAAGTGTAACTCCACTACGATACCTAATAGAAGTTGGAACTCAACGGTTCTCAAATAGACGTTTGTAATACAACAGCAAAGAGACGCTTGTACACCCCTGTTCTCAGCTTACCCTTGTAGCGCTACGGCACTTAATAGACATTTGTACCACCACGGTTCTAACGGGTCTATGAGTGTAGCACTACGCCTTGAGTTTCAACCAGTCCCCGTTGTATTCTCCCGTGAGAAAAGTGACGAACACACTAAACACCGTCTTGTTTCGCTAATACAAATATTTATTCGCTACTACTCTTTAGTCGTAGTCGTTGAAGAGAGAGAAAACAGAGCATGAACTGAGTCCACTTCTTTGAATAGAGAGAAATAAACAGTTGCAGGAAGAGAAAAACAGACACAGACCGTGATATCCACTTTTCAGCCCCGGTCATTTTCTGTTGTAGTTCTCAAAAGTGCCTGCTCAGGGTCCCGTCTTCATAACTCCTGGTGTGGGCTCCACCTCTTCCTTTCCTCTTTTCTATCCAGCGTCCACCACCCTGGCTCCTCTGCTTGACCTTCTTTCAGCCAATCACAGCAGCAGCTGATTTG